>BSDF01000005.1:67594742-68194742 GCA_027925045.1 Hypotaenidia okinawae
AGAGGAGCCAACCAAAGTCAAAACCCTTCTCTTGAAAGACTTTATCAAAAGCCTGCACAGAAGAGATTGACCTATGGAACGGTCGGTAGGAAGTTTCAGTCCGAGTTGGTGAGGGCTGGCTGCACCACTGCAAGCTGGCACGTGTGGGTGCTGTAGCGTGATGCTATGGAGTGGTACACCTGCAGTCAAAAAGTAGCACCGTGCCGACACGCAGTGCACGACTGTGTCCTTAGTGCTTCCAGGGCTGGCGTGGATTCTGTTGCTTTCAGATGCAGCCGTGGGCAGCACAGGCTCTGGTTTTTCATCTCCATTGCACACATGGGTTTTTCATGTGTTTAAGAAAAAAAAAAACAAAGCCCAAGGAAAACAGGAAAATAAACGGGAAGGTACAAATAGTGTTTGCTGTCTCTTACCTGCGTGCAGCTACTGGTGTTGTCTTGTAACACCCAGGCAAATATTTGACTAAATTGGGCATGCTCTTTGCTTATGTACCACATGCCTGTTAAATCAAGCAGTGGTATGGAAGATTGTGGTAGTGCTGTAGGATCCATCACGTTTGCAAATAGCTAGGAGCAGGTCATTACTGAAAGCAGAGCTGATGTGTCATGGGACACGCAGGGAAGCTTCAGGGGCAGGCAGGCTTCTTCAGTCTGTTGGTGACTTGTTTGGGTTTTGATCAGGGGTGTGCACAAAGGGTCACTGGAGTGGGTAAGACTGTGTGTTACATGAGTTGAGTTGGAAAACTGATTTTGTCACAGCCCAGCGTATGACATGATCACAGAGCCAAGAGTCTGGACCTGCTTAGCCCCCGTGTTGCATTGGTGCAGGGCTGCTGGAGCCGTGGCTGATGGCACTGCTTGTGCAAAAGGCAAATTGCACTTCCCTGGAGCAGTGGGTCAATGCAGAGGACACTGTCTTATGCAGGGTTGTGTCGTCTGAAAATTCATCCCAGTATTACTCTTAGCTCGGGGCTGTGCTGCAAGGCACAGACCAATGCCAGGGTTTTCTGTTCTGTACTTTCTGCCTTCTTGTCCCTTCGCCTTGTTCCCTGGTTCCTTTTCCTTTTCTTTCTCTTCACAGAAACACACACATCCTTGGTTTGGTAATGAAATGCAAAGGGTGTTTACTGGGACAGAAGGAGCTGGAATAGCATCCAGGGAGGAAATGTGAAAGCTGCCCTTTGCCAAGTACTTATAAGCTGTCAACCAGCAGGAGGGAGGGACTGTCATAAAAAGATCACCAGGCTGTTTCATCTGTGCAAAAATCAGAGATGCTTGTCACGTTATCGAACAGCTAAGTATTTTTTGTTAATTCCTATAGTGTTTTGCTAGGTGTCCTGTACTTACAGAATACCTAAATGGCACCATCTATTTCTGTGTGACATTACATTTTTCTTGTCCGTTTGAATTGTCCAATTAGTAACTAGTCATTTTTTTTCTTGCTTACAACCATGTTTATGGGAAAAAAGTTCTGAAAAAAATAATCTTAACTGTCATTGCAAATTGGTTCCTTCATTTAGGGAAAAAAATGCTTGTCTGATAAACAGATTTTTGAATTATTTAGTTCTTCATAGTGGAGCAACAATTTCTATCTCTGTGAATATGTGTGACCCTTTGTCTTATTCTTTCCCTTTCATTAAACTGATAGTCTTGGTCACCTGAGGGCAGAGATGTCAAAAATTGAGAGGAATTTAATAGTCTGAGTGTGTCTTTCTCACAACTCTCCTGTCGCATGTGGGACTACATGAAGTGAATAAAGTAAATAGCCAGCAAAATTTTCCACTTTTAAACATGTGGGATTTAGGGGTTTTATGATGGAAATCACTGAAGTGAGTTTTAGTTACTCCTGTTCATATGTCTAAAACAGAAATATTGTTTTAGAAATGCTAAGTGACCAACATAGAAGGTGTCATTTTTGGAAGTGTCACCCCTCTAATTATTATTGTATAGGTTATATACAGTAGTCCAGGTAGCAATAATTTACTTGGTATGGCAGTTGCATCTATTTTAGTGGTTTTGGAGGGAAGTTATGGAAATTACTATCTATTTTGACCACTGCATTCAATGGTAGCCTTATGTCAAGCTTCAGAGAAGGTCTTTTAAAAGTCATTTCTGTGCTGACAGCATTCTGTCATTTTGTTTGGAATGAGTGAAAATATTCTGGGAGCTAGAATTCATGCTTTGATTTGAGTTGCTTTGTCATCAATCCTTAAATTGAAAGGTTTATGAAGCTTAAGTAGCAGACATGCCTGAGTCTCTGCTCCCATGCAACTGGAAAGGGTTGATTAGGTCTGGTGTCCGTACTATGACTTAGAGTTCATGTGCCAAGAGGTGTAACTGTGTGTCCTTGACCAAATTAGCTGGCTTAGAGAAGTTTGGGAAGGTAAAATGTGCACATATGCATTTCATTAGGGTGTTCATTGGAGGTGCAGACCAAATACGACAATATTTTAGATACCTCAAGTAAAGTAACTTCACCTTCTCTGTGCTGTAAAATGAGGGCTATAGTACCTGCATTGGGTGTATTCCTCACTACATCTCCTGATTAAGCAATTTCTTCATGACATCAATAAAAATGCTTGGGAGTTGGGGTTTTGAAGTCTTTTGCTCATAGTGCAAGTGTGCTCTAAAACATTGGACCGTAAGTTTGAACACACAGTAAGTACATGTCTAAAGTGTTTGGTTCCAGATCAGGACTTCCCAGCTCTGGTACTTTGATATAGACCTGCTCCTTTGCCAGTGTGAAAGAGAAAGGAAGTCCTGCCTTCACCTGATTTGGTTAAAATGTGTTCTGACCGGTAATCTATCAGCTTGTAAGGCTGATATTAGTAATGCCAGTAATGTCATTGCAATAATATGTAGACAGCTTTTCTAATGTTCTGACTTTTGAGTATGAATATTTTATGGTCACATGTATTTGTGTCAGTACTGATGCTTTAAACAGGGAGGGAAAGCGTCGGGAAAGAAGAGTTTCTAAATTAACAGGAATATGCTACAGTCTCAGTGCTGGTTTGCCTAAACAGTTCTCCTGGCTTCTGCTTGTGTGGTAAGCTCTCTACTCCTCTGTCCACTTTTTTTACTGATGATGGCTGTATATAATGATGCAGAGGAGAGTTCACCAAGATCTTATGGAATTGTACCCAAGTTGTTGCATCTCTACTAAAAAATCCCTCATCTAATATATCCTTAGTGTGCTACCTGCCTTTTTCATGATGTGAGAACAGTATGGATCATGGGACCCGTTAATCCCTAGACTTGAGAACTGGCATGTTCCAGTATGTGCTGTTGCATCTGCATTATTGCATGTCTTGAGTTCATCCAATTAATCCTCTGCTATACCAGTCTGGCAAAGTATTGATAACGTTCCCCAGCTTTCTATGACCAGCAAGATTGTTAATAGAAATACTAAAAACCCCATCCAATGACACATTTCAGAAGCAGTGCCGCTCTTTGCCAGAGTTACTTTTTTCAGTGTGCTCATTATCCACATGAAGTCCATATTCACCTTACATTTCCTTTGCTAATGATGCTGACACGAGGCACTGCTAGCACTGAGTCGGTGAATATAACTACCCTGGTATGTTGCTTAAGGAGAACCAGTAACAATTAAATCACATGGAGAACAAGGACATAGTTGACCTGTTAAGATAATGATGTATTTCTGGGTCTCTTGTGAAGATGATGATTTTAGACATGCATTAGACTCATTACAATCTCACCACATCGTGTTTGAGTCCAGAAAAATGGCACTTTAATTAAGGTGGAAGGCATGGTCGGGATGTCTGTTGTCATGGAAGTCGGCATACCTGTGATAGGTGGAGTGTGCGAGGCAAAACCAAGGGCTGCTGGTCGTTCTGGAAGAGGCAGTATCCTTAATATATTGTTGTGCCTCTATGTGTCCTGTGCAGTTCTGGTGTAAGCCTCAGAGCTTGTAGGAAAAAAAGAAGAGCAGTTCCAACATGTTCGTAAATGCTATTGTCATCTACATTTCAGTAGGGAGTGGTATCGATACAAAATGTATTAACATAACAAAACATTTTTTAGAAGTTGTTTCAAAGGCATGTTCAAGACAGTGATATAATAGATTATCTTTCTAATCTTCAGCTTGCTTTTATTTTTAGCTTTAGCTATTAGTTGATTGTTTAGAGAAGAAAAGTCATGGGTGGAGAGGAGGAAAGAGAACAATAGCATGCTTTTCCCAAGTGAAAGGATAATGGAATTAATGTTGAAGGTGGTTGTGAGCACAATAAAAAACATGACTTTGAAAAATTACTTAGGGGAAGTGTCAGATGTTCACCTGTGTCCTTGTTTGGATCATTTCAAGACTTCTTTTTGGTCAATGATAGAACTGTAAGGTTCAATTCTATTTCATCAACAGCTCTGTCTTTTTAAAATACCTCTTGTTTAGCATAGGTGTTATTGAAACTAGATTCTGCATAGCATTCTCAACCACTCATTGGGAATATTTATCTCATTTGATTAATCTTTTTTTTCCATGCATACTCCTTATGTCTTCACCAGACACACTTGCATTACATTGTCAAATTTCCTGTAAGCCTTTTTTTCTCTTCTTAGTTGCATTTCTTCTGTTATTCCTTGTCCTCCTAATTGTACTGTCCATTATGGCAGCAAGCAAACTTCTAACACTTCAACTGCCTATGGAATATGGTTATTGAAACAATTCTGTTTAAAACCTTTGTGGATTGACTTCTCACTTTGTAACTAATCCTTAGTATACTTGACATGTAAGAGCTTCAAATGTCAGGAAAATTTGTCTGGTTTCAGGTGCATACCCTAATCTAAGTAATCTCTCACACCTTTTATTGCTTCATAGGGCCTGAAAGTTCAAGATAAATCAATAGTAGTGATAGCATTTCACAGTATACGTGGAAATAGTATTTAATCTATAATCTAGCAGCTTTAAATTAAAAAGAAAAAAACCCTTTTTATCAGCTAAGAGGATTAATGGAAACGGCAAAATACCCATAAAATGGTGGGTGTTCCTGGTTCTTTTTAAAATACCAAATTTGTATTAGCATTTGTGTGGCATTCCTGTGCTTCACCAAATGTTCTCATTTTCCCCATTGGAAAGAGAACTGGTCCTGTCACATCTGCTCTGTCAGAAAGTGTTGTTACCATTGAAGAAGATAATCTGTACAGCTGTTGTGTATGTACGTGGAAGAGAGCACAGCTGGAAGAGTGGCAGCCCAGTGTGAAAATGCACAAGGACCATCTAAATGTGAAGCCTCATAAAAGGAGTGAAGGAATAATAGTGATTTGTACAAAGAAACATTACACCTCCCTCATGGCTACCCCTGAGAAAAAAACACCACAAGAGAACAAAACCCATTTTTGATTTGCATATCTTTACCTGCCTACCCTGCACTGAGATATGCATCCTTTACTGAATGGAAGAGTGAGGCAGAGATTGGGTAGTTGCGGTGCTTGAGCTATGAAAGCTCGGAGAGCTCAGGAAGAGTGCCATGGGGACATACTTGCAGGGCTCTTTGAATTGCAAAGGGCTGGTATTTGTCAGCTTGGGGCACAAACACAGAGTTAATATGTGTATAAGCAAAAAAAAATAATACACTGTGTGGTTTAATAATGGTTTTCAAGAATGGGATGACCTGTATGACACCAGGTATGCTGGTGTCTAACAGGGGACACCTTTCTCAAAGAGGGAAGAGGGTCTTTACCAAAAAGATTGCGGGGCTGATTGACAGGGCTTTAAACTAGATGTGACAAGGGAGTGGGGTAATAATGTCAGGACTCTCTGTGACGAGTGGCAGTTGGAGGGATGCAGTGATAGAAAGGGCCACCAACCTGTTGCCCTGAGGCATGCAGTGGGCACTTCATCACAGGCTGAGTTTTACAGAGACAAGCCAGAGGCTCTTGATGCAGTAGAAAGTTTCCATGGAGTGTCCTGGGGAAAATAAGGGGTGTCTCTCTAAGGAGGTGACACGGCCACTGGCCCTGCTGAAGTGCCTCTACATGAATGAATGCAGCATGGGCAACAAACAGGAGGAGCTGGAAGCTACCATGCTACTAGAAAGCTCCAAAACAGAGTGGCCATTACTGAAATTTGGTGGGATAATCCCATGACTGGAGTGTGCCTGGCAATGGCTACAAACTGTTCAGAAGGGACAGAAGAGGAAGGAGGGGTCGCCTCCTGTGTTAAGAAGTGGATAGAGTGTGAAGAGATATCCCTAAAGAATAGTCATGAGCAGGTTGAAAGCTTATGGGTAGGGTTAGGAATTAGGGATCAACACAACAAGGGGATCCTTGTGGTTGGTGTCTACTACAGTCCCCCTGATCAAGGGAAGCCTATCAATGAAGCCTTTTTGCTCCAGCTCCAAGAGGCATCAAGCTCCCAGGCTGGGGGATTTCAACCACCCTGACATCTGTTGGAAAAGTAGCATGGCAAGCTATAGCAAAACAAGAGACTCCTGGAGTGCCTTGAGGACAACTTCCTGAGACAGGAAATAGCCCTACTCGAGGGGCAGTGACATTGGATTTGGTGGTCACTAGAGCAAGTGAACTCTTGAGGGATGCCAAGATTGGAGACAGCCTGGGCTGCCATGGTCACGCACTAGTGCGGGTCACTGTCCTAAGGCATACGAACCAATGAGAAGTGTAGTCAGGACAGTGAATTTCAGGAAAGGTGACTTCCAGAGCTCTTCAAGCAGTGAGTCAATAGGACTCCCTGGGAAATGTCCCTCAAGGACAAAGGGACAGAACTGACCTCACAGATCTTTAAGGATGCTTTCAACAGAGTGCAAGAGCTCTTGATCCCCAGGTGTAAGAAGTCAGGTGAGGAAGGCAAGAGACTGGCATGGCTGAGTGGAAACCTGCTGGTCAAACTAAAAGGCAAGATGGAACTACACAGGCAGTGAAGAGGGGACAGGTATCCTGAGAAAAGTACAGGGATGTTCCCCAGTTGTGTAGGGACGAGATCAGTAATGCCAAGGCATGGTTGGAGCTGAACTTGGCAAGGGATGCCAAGAAAAACTAGACGGGCTTCTACAGGTATATAAAGGAATGTTAAAGAAAGTGTACCCCCCATGATGAGTAACAGTGGTGAGCTATTCACAACAGACAAGGAAAACACTGAGGTTCCCAACAACTTTGTTACCTTGGTCTTCAATGGCGACCTTTCTCCTCACTGCTCTCAAGTTAATGGTGTGCAAGATGGGCACCAGGGAGAGAGTCCCTGCCACTGTCAGTGAAGATAAGGTTTGTGACAATCTGAGGAACCTGAACATACACAAGTCCATGGGACCTGGTGAGACCTGGAGAGATATGGATTTGATAAGTGGACTGTTAGTAGATAAGGAATTGGTTGGGTGGTCACATCCAGAGAGTAGTTGTCAATGGCTTAATGTCCAGATGGAGATCTGTGACAAGAGGTTTTGCTCAGGGGTGCATACTGGGACCAGTATTATTTAATATCTTCATCAATGACATTGACAGTGAGGTTGAGTGCACCCTCAGCAAGCTTGCTGATGACACCAAGCTGTGTGGTGAGGTTAATGTGCTGGAGGGATGGGATGCCATCCAGAGGGACCTGGACAGGCTGGAGAAGTAGGCCCAGGTGATTCTGTGATTCTAATACACTCAAACTGGATACACAACACAGACAATATACAGAATTTATTTATTGGAATATACCATACACATATATTAAAGAATGTACTATAATAGATACTAAAGATATAAGAAAGAACATGTTATTCTTTTTTAATATGACACGTTTAACATAGGAGAAAGGGGCATTTTGGACCCAAGGAGTCTGTGATCTACTAATACCTATAAAATCTATGAACATACTTTTGTAGGCAATTTTATTTACGCATATTCGGTTTGTGTCTGGGTTTTGCAGTTTACAAGGGCACAGTTTTCAAGACACTGTGCTAAGGTATTTCAGACTTTCTGTTGTAGGTTTATACCCTCTGGATCCCTACAGACTCTTTACAAACTGCGGAAGAAAATAATTCACATTAAAAAGGTTAAACCAGCAATGAATCTGGATCTGGGTCTTTCACTTTTGATGTAAATGTCCAGCTTTTTTTCCCCCTTCAGCTGTTTGTGTAGATTGTACAGTATGGAGATCAGCAAAGGTTCAGGAAACATTCTGTGAAGTAGGTAAACATAGACCTATCTTTTACACTTGCATTTGCTGGGGTATGCATAGGCATAACTTTTTTTTTAAAACTTTTTCTGGATGGTAGGCTTTGTATTTAGTTTCTGGCTTTCTGGTGTGATTGCAAGAATTTTATTTTTTTTTAGAACCCCACTCACATCACAGATAAAACTAGTAAAGTGATCTAAAGATGATGAGCATATGAGCTTGTCATATGGCTTGTAGGCCACTAATGTTGGTTAACAACAGATTAGATTGTAGAAGACTTTTTTCCTGCAAGGTTCATTGTTTCCTTCTGTAGTCCTGCACATTCATCTGCTTCAGAAATAGTGGAGTTGCTTAATTCTCTCAACCAGTGACTGAAGCCTTCACTAACCTCACTTGGCCTCACTGAAAACTGGGCTTAGAAAGCAAAACAATAATTAACCAAGAAACTTTAGCTCAGGAATTTTACCTGCTGATTTACCTGACACATTTACTCTATTAGCTGTACAGCTTAATCATCTAGTACATATCTCTCTCACTGGGTAGGATTGTCTTCCAGCTGAACACTCATTAGTACTTAGAGAGGTAACTAATGTATAAAATTTAAATCATCTGGCTACCACTGTTCTCCTTCAGAGACAGTTCCCAGGCTTGATGTCAGCAGAAGTATGGATTTAGCTCTGGAAAGACTGGCAGGTTGAAAAAAAATCCATGGTAAGAAAAATTAAGAGTAGATATTAAGAATTCTTGTGCACCTGTTGACTGGTGCTTCATAGAACGTTGCCCAAGAGCTGGTGACTAGCTGCAGTATTTGTTTTGAGCTTGCATGGGGTTCACTTGCTTCATTTAGAGATCAACAGCATATCCCCTTCCATTTAAATAGCCATGTAATTTCAAATGCTATTTTGTTGAGCATTGAATGCAAATAAAATATGTAGATTTCCCCCTTTACCTTAACCAGGAACTCATAGTGTACATGCTTCTGTGTCCCAACTGTAAAACACACTTAGCTTGTCAGAAGATGTTCTTAAAATACTAAAGCAGCTCAGTGAAAACTTTTCTAATGATGTCTTTAGATTATAAGAACAGCTCTTAAACTGTTTAAATATTCAACATATTTATAAGTTGGGTTGGCTGATATCTGATGATGGATAAGTGGGCTGCATATTTTGGCATGGGGATGGGACCAGATGTGAAATAAATTATCTATAGCTGGCTGCTTTAATCAAACTCCTAAGGAACCATATTTGAGTTTTTTAATATTCTCCTCAGTGAACTGATGTACATGTAAACATTAATTCTATTAACTTACATACATCTTTTTGTTTAGGAAAGCAGACAGAAATAGTCCCTGGATATCTGAGAGGTGCAAGGGTCTCTGGCCAGCCATACCAAAGAAGAGGTGTTACCTCTTCCTTGCAAGGAACACACCCAGGAAGAGCTGTAGGTCTGAGGTCTAGGTATTTCCATGGACAAAGGAAGTTGCACAAGATATGGAAACATATTCACATTCCTCTTTCCACATCAGAATTTTCGTGGAAGATGTAACTTGAGTCTGTATAATGATAAAAGTGGGTGAAATTTCCTCCTTCCTTCTTTCATCCATCAGGAAGAAGGGCTATACCTGGAGGGAATATATAGCAACAAGCATTAATGACAGGTTAGCTGTGGGGAAAGAGGTGTGTGGAAGGGAGAGCTGAGCAGTGTAGGAACTGAGGGCACACCTTTCTGAAGTGTACTTTAGGAAAAATAAAAGCTAGCTTAGGAAACCAAAGCTAGCTTTTCCCATACATGTATTTGATGTGGGAAAGCTATGAAAGAATCCCCCTCATGAGCAGAGAGATGTGCCAGGTCTACTTGAATTAAAGTTCCACCTTGGAAATAGAGAGAAATTGTGCAATAAGGTAAAAACATTTTGAGTATGAACTAGGAGTCCTGGGTTCAAGATGCCGCTCCTTCTCAGACTTTAGAATAGCATAGTATAGAACAGAACAGCATAGTTCTGTTAGAAGGGACCTACAATGGTCATCTAGTCCAGCTGCTCTCTTCCTCTCAGCATCTTCCTCCCTATTCCCCCTGTTCTCTGTCCTCGTGTTCGTGTAAGTCAGATAACGCTGCTCTCTTAGTGTATAGTCATAGTAGGACTTCTTTAGTCTTGGGGGTAAATAGGGTTAAGAACATTAAACATTTTCTCCTCTATGATAAAGAGAAGCACAGCCACACTGGGGATAGATTCCTTCCTCCATGTGTCTCGTGATGAATAACATTTCCCATAGGATTGGGAACTTGAAAAAAACTAATATTTGGAAGTCTGAGAATAGCTTTAACTATCTTTCTGTCAGCTTTAAATTTGCCTTCTGATACAAAATGCAATTACTTTCTTTCAGTGGCTGTGATGAGAATCAGACTTTAGAAATTCACTTTATTATTTAAAACGGCTTTGAGCGATAGTCAAAGGTTGTTTTCTTTTCTCTTTCTGAACTGCTAAAGTTAATAGCAAATGCCTACACACAATTAGCAGATTAATAATCAAGGACTTTAAGACTACTCGAGATTAAGAATTTATCTCTAGGCCTTTCGAGTTCTCAAATGTAATCAATTTAATTAGTTAGATGATGCCACCTTGAAGAATGTTAAAATTCATTGAGCATTGGGCTGTTGCTGCTCTCCACTTCAATTTGCTTTCCTTCAGAAATTTGTTCTCAGCTGAGTGCTTCATTCCCAGTGAGCCATGCAATAATAGTACATTTTAGAGATTATTTTAATGATTTCTAAATATTAGTCCAAAGTTAAGTCTTACAGAAATAACTAAGTCTGGAAACTGAGGAAACTTTAAATTTGCTCAGTTCCTGGAAAAAAAGATTGTGTTTCCTGTTACTCACTTTTCTAAATGAGTCCTTTAGATTTTTACAGCTTTTATAATGTCTGAGTTCATACATCTCCTTTCCTACTGAGTTGCAACATCTTGCAATGGTAAAAAAAAAAAACCAACCCAAAACAAAAACAAAGCATGTGCACAAATGAAAAAGCTAAATGAATATTAATTTTGCGAAATCAAGTAAACACTAAGGAGACAGGAAACACAAGAATTAATGTTGCCTGAATGGCTTTTACTTTGGCCGTCTTTGGCTTGTGATGTAATACGTGATTACATACTGGGTTTTGTCATCTGTAAAGCCTTTTGAGCTGTCATGTAATCATCTCAATGGTAATTGGATTAATATTTATAAATACCTGAAGTGTGGGAGGCAGAGGGAAATGGCCAGCCTCTTCTTAGTGGTCTGTGGGGACAGGACAAGGGGCAATGGCTGCAAGTTGGAGCACAGGAAGTTCCGCGCCAACATGGGGAAGAACTTTTTCACAGTGAGGGTGACAGAGCCCTGGGACAGGCTGCCCAGGGGGTTGTGAAGTCTCCTTCTCTGGAGAGATTCCAGCCCCTTCTGGATGCCGACCTGTGTGACCTGTCCTAGGGACCTTGCTTTGGCAGGGGGGTTGGACCCGATGGTCTTGGAGATCCCTGCCAACCCCTACGATTCTGTGATTCTCTAACGTAGAATTGCTTTGAAAAACGCAGATGACTTTATAGTGAGTTGTTCATTGGTTAGTTGAATTATTTTTTGGGATAATGGTATCGATTAAATCTAAAATGACATTGCTGGAGAAGCTGAGAGGGAAGTAATGCAATGTCTACACAGAGAATATAGGATGCAAGTCATACAAGTATGACTTGTCATACATTCTTTCAAAATATGCAAGTGTATGTACTTGGCCTTCAGGTAAAATGAAACTTTTTTGGTCAGTTCAAGGATTAAAAAAAATCAAATGTACTAAAAGTTCTTACTAGATGGAAGATGATCAAAACGTTAAGCAGGGATTAAAGATTTGCCAGCAAAGACAGGTATATCCTAAGAAATCAGAGAGGACTAGGTTAGCTGTGTTGTGGATACACAACTTGTTCTTCTGCACGTGCTCTCAGAAGAGTTGGTCTGACCTTAAAGCAAATAGATGGTACTACTTCTTAATTCAGTGTTTTATCAGAAAGTGACACTTTAGAAGAATGTAGAAGTAGAAGATTGCTAGTCACTGTAGACTTCTGCTGTAAATGGTGGTTAATTTTGCTGAGCTCTTTGATCTGCCCCAGAGGAGCTCACAAAGATGATCAAGGGGCTGGAGCACCTCTGCTATGAAGACAGACTGAGAGAGTTGGGCTTGTTCAGCCTGGAGAAGAGAAGGCTCTGAAGTGACCTTAGAGCACCTTCCAGTATCTAAAGGGGTCCCAGGAAAGATGGAGAAGGACTGGTTACAAGGGCAGGGAGTGACAAGACAAGGTGAATGGGTTTAAGCTGAAAGACGGTAGGTATAGGTTGTCTATTAGGAAGAAATCCTTCCCTGTAAGGGTTCTGAGGCCCTGGCACAGGCTGCCCAGAGAAACTGGCAGCCCCTGGATCGCTGGTAAGGTTCACGGTCAGGTTGGATGGGCAGCCTGGGCTAGTGGAGGGTGTCCCTGCCCATGGCAAGGGGTTGGCACTAGATGGGCTTTGAGGTCCCTTCCCACCTAAAGAACTCTGTGATTCTGTTATTCCGTGAATATGACTGGTTATATACTTAGTTCCATGCTACCTGAGAAGTCCCTTTGCTGCTCCATCAAGCAGCACTCCTCAGGCTGCCCTTCGGACCACAGTGTTGATGCAGTTCTCATTTCTGAACTGGGAAGATACAAATTCCGAGTCCAAACCTTCATGAAAGAGGGTTTGGGGTTTTTCTATGTTTTGGAGGGGTTTTTTTTTTGTTTTGTTTTTCTCCTGCTTTTTTATCCCAGAGAAGAGTTATGGTTCAAAGACTGCCTTGGAATCACAGCGGGGTTGAGTATTATTTATTGCAAGCTATTGAAAACCTGCTCCTGAAATAGAATGATTAATTTCCTTGCTGGCTCATCAGTGTTCATCCTTGTAGTATCTTTGCAAACTTCCTGAATGTGTCTGAAAATATTTCCATAACAACTATCTGGAATGAGAGAATATCACTGTCTTTGCAGAAGCAGGAAACTGAGGAAAGACACTTCAGCTATCTGATACCGTCGTGGCAGTCTGTTTTGTTAAAAAGACTTTTTAAAATTCAGCTCATCCATTTCTTGTAGAGTTAAGTCCCTATCAATTTTGCTTACAACATCTATAGTTAACAAAATAAGCAGCACAGGTAGCAACCAGTCCAAAGCAGTCTATGTGAAACAGGAGCTGACTTCATGGTTTCATTCCCTGTTTTAACCATGAGATACCTTTTTTTCCTCTAATTAACTGTGCCAACCATTATGTACTCTGCAATACTTCCAATAAATTAAAAAAACCAGCAGAATCTCCAATATCTTTCACTGCATATCTTTCCCCATATGACCTTTGTGAAGAACTGTTTTTTCTGATAAAAACAGATGAAAAAAGCTCTTGCTACGAAACAAAAATACTGGTGCTTGTTCCCTGAAACAACAGGTTCACTTTGGAGTGTTTTTCACTTTGCTAAGGAAACTGTAACAATCACATTTTAACCTGAAATTTTGTGTCAAGTTACAAATAGAAAATACTTACGCTGTCTTGAACTATTTCCCAGGTTTTTTCTTTTGGGAATTGAAAGTATTAATGAAATTTAATTGTGATTCACACTTTCAGTTCAAACTGTTATTTCTTGAGTAACTAATCTATTAATACAATATAACTCAGCACACTCAGCTATGAATGCCATGGTTTAGCCCCAGCTGGTAACTGAGCACCATGCAGCCACTTGCTCACCCCTTCACCTCAAGGGGATGGGGAGGAGGATGGAAAAAACCTCATGGGTTGTTATAAAGACAGTTTAATGGGAAGACTAAGGAAAAGAATAATAATAACAGTATTAACTATAGTACAAGTGATGAACAAATGCAGTTGCTGACCTCATGCAAAAGGAAGAAAAAGAAACGCAATGCCCCGTGTGTTTCCAGGCAGTGATCCCACCTCCTGTCTCACCTCCCCAGTTCTATCCAGACATTATAGGGTGTGGAATATCTAGGCTCTAGACAGCCTGGGTCAGCTCTCCTGGCTGTGCTTTCCCAGTTCTTCTGCACCTGGCAGGGTGGGAGAAGCTACGAAGTCCTTGGTTTTGTGTAGACCCTCTAATTGCCCAGCAACAACTGAAACCATCAGGGGGTTATCAACAATATTTTGGAATTAGTAAAAGCACAACACTTTACAGCTACTAGAAAGGAAACTGCCAAAACCAGGACAATGATGCATACTAGGTCCAGCCTGTATGCCTTCACTGTGACTAAGCATAAACATATTCTTCACTTACCTCATTTGCCTATGTAACTTAAATAGTTTCTTCCCTTAAATGTCATCTGAAGTAGAAAAGCTGGAATACTTCAGTCTAAGAGAAAGTGAGGTTTTGTGGTTGCAGAGGAGTAATTATTCAAGCCCAAGACAGCAGAATTCTCACTGGAAATATATAAAACTGTATTTAGCAGTGCATCCTTTCAGAGCTGTTGTTAATGCAGACGCTGGAGGTTGCTTCCTCTATTCATTCTGACATACAAATTATTTTAGTATGGGGAATAACTGACCGGCACACCTTCATGCTGAGTCCTTCTGCATTTCAGACTTTGGATGATGTAGAAGGCAGTTTGTGTTGCTTCATCCATCTGTGTACATAAAGACTTTTAATTTCACTTTCCACATATGCAGCTGAGAGAGTTGCTAAGAGTTTTGAGTTGGTAGAGGCTGTGATTCCCCCTCATTACCTAAGTAGTTGCAGAGCAGTACCAGCAAATGGGTAATACACATTTTGATTATTTGATGGTAAGTTAACAGGAAGTATAAAAAGGTATTAGAATCTTGTCGTGGTTTCACCCCAGCTGTGGGCTGAGATCCACGCAGCTGCCTGCTTCTTAAAGTAAAAGAGCAGGGGAAAAGGGAAAAAGGGGGGAACAAGGGAAGGGAAAAGGAAGGGGCAAATAACTCCAAAACCAAGAAACTAAGAGGCCCGTGGGTTGGGATAAGGAGAGTTTCCTAAGAGAACAGAAAGATAAAATATAACAATGCTAACAGGACTTTAGAGCAAAAGAATATGAAACTATTGATCCCCAATGCAGTTTCTCCCCGACCCACACAACTCAGGCCGTGCCACCCAGAGCTGTCCCGGAACCCGACCGTCCCCCCAAGAAGCACGCGTCCCGCCACCACCCCTCTTCTTCCTCCCCTCAGCCCCCCGTTTTCCTAGGCAGGACGTAATTGCCATGGAATACTCTCTTTGGCCCATCTGGGTCACCTGTCCTGGCTTCGCCCCTCCTTTCTCCTGAATAGAGAAATATGAAGAAGCTGAGAAAGTCCTTGACTGTCTGACTGCAACTAAGAACATCAGGGTGTTCTCAGCACTGCTTTCATTGTAACTCCCAAACACAGCATTCCATCAGCTGCTACAAATGAAGTTAACTCTATCCTGACTGAAACCAGGACAAATCTGCTCTCCTTTATGCACATTTGACTGTGATGAGGCTTTGGGGGCAGATTTAGAAATCCATGCATTTGTTATAAATATTTCTGCTCATAGTAAGTAGCTCTACTGTTTAAGTCTGGAATTTAACAACCCCATGCTGTGCTACAGGCTTGGGGGAGACTGGCTGGATTACTGTCAGGCAGAGAAGGACCTGGGGGTGTTGGTTGACTGCAGGCTGAACATGAGCCAGCAGAGTGCCCAGGTGGCCAAGAAGGCCAATGGCATCCTGGCTTGTATCAGCAATAGTGTGGCCAGCAGGTCTGGGGAGGTGATTGTGCCCCTGTACTGGGCATTGGTGAGGCCGCACCTCAAGTGCTGGGTCCAGTTCTGGGCTCCTCACCATAAGAAGGACATTGAGGTCCTGGAGCAAGTCCAGAGAAGGGCAACCAGGCTGGGGAAGGGGCTGGAGGGAAAATCATATGAGGAGCGGCTGAGGGAGCTGGGGGTGTTCAGCCTGGAGAAGAGGAGGCTGAGGGGAGACCATATCACTGCCTACAACTACCTGAAAGGAGGTTGTAGAGAGGTGGGCAGTGGTCTCTTCAGTGAGATAACAGGAGATAGGACAAGGGGAAATGGTACAAAGCTGTGCCAGGGCAGGGTCAGATGATAGGAAAGAATTTTTTACTGAAAGAGTTGTCAGGGGCTGGAACAGGCTGCCCAGGGAGGGGTTTGAGTCACCTTCCCTGGATGTGTTTAAAAAAGGTAGATGAGGTACTTAGGGATATGGTTTAGCATAGGACAGGAATGGTTGGACTTGAAGATCTTTTCCAACCTTGTGATTCTGTGATTCTCCAATTAAGAAATTATTTCTTGCCATATGTGAATTTCACCTAACTGTAAATAATTATATCTTCTATTAAAGTAGTACCAGAAGGGTATAACCCCCTGTTTTTTGATAGAGAGAAAACAAACCATGTTTCCTTTACAATGGCAAGAAGAATCAAGGGATGGGGGGAGCCAAACTGGGTGCTGTGAGGTTGGAATCTGTGAGTTCAGATTCTTTACAGGCTTCTTATCTGCTTTTATTGTAGCTAGCAGCAAGGAAAGCTGGAGAGCTCCTACAAACATCAGTGAAAGTACAAATCCTGCAAAATTACTCTGAGGCTGCTATTTTCAACCTTTCCTGGTTAAATTTTCTGCACAGCTTATTTTAAGTTGTCACATTTCATGTTACAATGTAATCAACAAAACCAAGTAGGAAACAAAATGTATTTTCTGTATTTGCATAACAATCTACTACTTCTGCTTCATCCATTTTAAAAATGTTCTCTCGGAGACTCAAGTTGGACAAATAATTCTGTTAGCATCAAGGGACACTAGTGTTGAAATACAGAGAATAGGGAAAGGCTCTTGTGTGTCTCATCATGCTGAAGACTTGTCTGTGCATCTACTTCCATAGCTGCAGCTCTTAGGAAATTAATCTAAAATGGGTGAAAGTTCATGCACTGAGTTATCTGGGAATGCCTATTACAATTAAATTCACGGTGGACTTGCAAGTGTAGACAAAGAGCGTGCTGTAGCAGAAGCACTGGGTATGGTAAGTGATCTCTTACAGTCTGAATGCTGTGAAGATGTCAGGAAGGTGATGCACTGTGGAAAAGGAATATTACGTTTATCTAAAGTATTCATGGGACATTCTGTCTGCTTCATGAGTAAGTGGCAATCGGACCACCTTTTAATTTCTGGTGGCAATTCAGAGTGTTGCCATAGCAATTAGCCACACAGATATACACCTCTCTCTTAGGAATTTCCAGGGGATGCAAGGAGTTTCATACACACGACTAAAATTACTTAAGAAAATCCAAGAAGGCTCTCTTTACTTAGAAGGTGCCACTTGTAGAATGAAATTTATAGAGGATATCCTGGATATCAGCCAGGATGAATTTACTCCCTTTGACTGGTCCCAAGGCTCAAGATCAAAAGGATTTCTTGTATGTTTGTGCACCACCACAACCACCAGAAAAAAAAAAAATCAATTTTTGAGTCTCTACAAGGGAAAACTTGAGCATAGATTTTCTTTGCAAAAGACAAGGTACAAAATGTAGGGAAAGATGTCATTTGCTCCGGTGGAGATAGGAAATAGGAAAATAGTAAATATCTAGAAGCTTGAGCTGAGGTTTCCAATATAGATTTTGTGATAACCTCTAAGGTGGAGGACAAGTGTTCCTTTACAAATGTACTTTTTTTTCTGAAAAACCCAGCAGGCAAGGGCAGAGCAAGTAATCTGAGGAAAAAGCTATGAAAGCATTTTCTCTCCCTCCAAGGATTTTACTAGTGTCTGTTTCTCTTGAATTAGATGTTTAAAGATTCAGTCAGGGGGATGGAGAGATCTTACTCTGCACTCAATATTCTTTTTTCCCTCCACTGCTGAGATGTTTTTTTTCCCCTCATCATTTTGTCTCTGGTGACAGGAGGTGCCCAGGCAGGAATCTAATGAACAACATGACCACGGTTATACTTTTTTTTTTTATCAGGTTTCCTTGCAAACTCTGTCTCCATTTGATACCTTATTTTCTTTCTCCCCATACCTTTTTTTTTGTCTGTGTAAACAGCAGTTCTGCTTATCGTGCCTAGTAGTCCAGGAGGAGGCATAGCAAGAAAGGTAGAAGCAACCTCCTTGGGGATAGCAGCAGGAATGGATTTGAGCACTTTCTTAGGCTTACCCTCTGAATGGGAGGTTTGAGTAGTTCAGAGTTCTGCTATGTGGACAACTGTGTGGAAGTTTAGGAATATGTTAGGAGAGCGACATGTGGCATACAAGAGGGAAATTGGGACAGGCAGCATTGCAAGAGGCTACTAACTTTGAAGTGAAGACTCTTTCTGTTTCATGTCTTGAGACAGTAAAAATTGCTCAGCCACCACTGATTTGAGAAGGTCCCAGAGAATTTTTTACTTGAGACTTTTTTTTCATCTATCCTTAATGAATTTTTCATGGCACAGAACTAAAGATACTACTTTAATGCAGGGAAGATTTCTAACAATATAGAACATTCAAATGAATCCAAATGTTTCAAAGTCAGTTTGTATTCTTGAAGAGTGAGCAGTGATTAAGCTGTCTCTGTAAGATCTTCAGAAGAAAAGTGCTTATGAAAAATAGAGAGTCCTCCATTGTGGATAAGTTGTGAGCATGTGTTTTTAACCACCAGGAGACAGAGACCAAGTTTCTGGAGTAGTATCTTAATCCTAAATTCAAGGTTTCATTGTCATAGAAGCCCTATTTTGAAGGACATTCCAAGTTGCTGCATATGCTGAGAAACAGTGTGATGTAAATCTGTGTTATGCATTTGTAAGTTATTTAGACAAGGAAAGTGACAAGCAATATGATAATTTTTTACAGTTTGAAACTTTTCATTTTCTTAAACACTGTCTTGCTTTCAGTTGCTAATAGATGAGGAAATGGTAATGGATGTTCATATGCCCTACATTAAATGCTTGTTACCAGGGTCAGTTAAAAGCCACAGAGGTGAGCTCCTGAGCCCAGAATTGTCTAAGCCTTGACTAGTTGTGTCTGTCTTTCTAATTTGTAACCCAGAACATTTACATCACATAGCATTCAGCATTGTGTAGTTCCATCCTTCTTTGGCCTGGTGGAAAACATGTTTGTTTAATGTCATTGGCTGTTGACACACAGTGATCGCTTTGTGATCAGTGTGGTCAAGATGGCCTCCAACATCAACCTCAAAATCCTCTTTTTGCCAGTAACCGGTCCGGTTGGGGTGCCTCCCCTCACTGGCTCACTCACCAGCTGTGTCAGGACATTGTCTTCCGCACACTCTAGGAGCCTCCTAGACTCTTTCCTCTCTGCTGTATTGTATTTCCAGCAGACAAGGGACTGGTATAATTTACAGGCCACAGGCCGTAAGAAGACTAAAAAATTTCACCATTATGTATTGGAGTTCTGCCCTTTGTAAGGTGGGTGTGATGTGGACTAACCCTCTACTGTCTAAAATACTTTCTCCCAAAAGGAATGTGGAGCTCTCCTTGGATGGCTGCTTTTCTCTTGGAGGCAGAAATACTATAAAATTGACTGACTTTCTTTTCAGGAGAAGTAGTTTTTGAAATATGCCTTTAACTGCACTGGAACAAGATGATTAGGAGAAAAGCAGAGAGAGGAAGGTGCATCTGGTATTAATGTAATTCTAAAGAAATGGCAGTGGCAGACAAACTAGGTTTAGAAATTGCTTGTAAAAATCACTTACCTGTGTAAATATGCCTATGTTCATAGCAGTTTTGCATCTTTGTTTTCTGTCCAATGGCTGCAGTCTCTATGTTCTGTTTGCCTTTGAATGTTGCAGATCTGTTGGACTGAAGGCATATTTAAAATTGAATCAGTGTCATAGATGCGTTAATGATTTCAGCTACATGCAGTTTAAGATTATTGTCTTCTTATTTCTTCAGGTTAGTGTCTCTTCTTGTAAATGGCAGATTGAAAGAGTCAAGTTAAATAGCAAGAATCACATGAGACTGCTTCTGGTGATTCATCTTCAGCTACACTTTGACCAGTCATCTGAATGCTATCATGAAAAGTGAAGAAACATTGAAAAATATTTTATTGACATCAACAATTCAGCAGAGCAGTGTAATTCATTTATTGGCTTTATAATAGATATTTCCTCTAGCAAATATTGCAGTCTCAATGCTATTCCTGATTGCATGGTTTGGATTTCTCATGCACTGAATCATCCACTTGCATCCAGCTGTTGTTAGTAGAAGGTAAAAGAAAGTTATATGCACAATATAATCTTCAAATAAATGGATTGGGGTGGAAGGGGAGTTTTTTTAGATAGCAGCACCTGCAGGCTTATTTTGACTGGTAAAAATATCCCTGAAAAGTCAAAGCAGTTGTAAATGTGGAGTGACATAGTTCTGAATCTGTTCTCTTGAGGAAGGTCAGGGTTGTCAGAATTTTATCAAACAGGAATCTGTGGAGAGAGTTAGATTCCTGGTGCATCTATTCTGAATCTAGGACTTTTGTTTCTACTATGAAAATTTTATTATGTAGACCTTCATGAGTTTCTGTTAATAAAGAATATTGGTTTTGCTCGTACAGTCACTCCCCCATGAATTTATTGGGAGAAAAAAAACCAAACGAAAACAAACCTGAGAGGTAGGGAAACCAGTGTGAGATTTCAAAGGAAGTAGCCCATTTTAGAAGCCTTTTGAGGTGATGATGATAACAATTAAAAACTATACATCAGTTAGACTGTGTTTTCTTATGGACCTGAGAAAGAGGTTATTATTATGAAAGTGGTAATTATTATGAAAGACAAGTCCTTTCAGATCTTCTGTAAGGGGTACATAAGAAGGAGTTAGAAGGCTCCAGGCATCTCCAACATCTTCCAAAGCTTTCCATGTTCACATTTGCCCTTGCAAGTGAAAGGATGGCAGGCAGTGACTGGTACTGTGGAGCCTGTCCTCACCTGCTTATCTCCTTACCTACAATTTTTGGCTGTGAAGGGAGGGGCAGGGTGATTTGTCTCAGACAGTGTAATGAATTACGTCCCTGGTGTAACACAATGAAAGCTATCCCATGGCTCATTCCTCCCTGAGACAGAGTTGTTGCCACCATGCAAATATTGATATATCCCTGAATAATGCATAGGCACAATAAGCTCTGTGCATTTCTAAGTAGGAATTGCATTTATACGTAGATGGGAAAACGTGCAATTTTACCCACCCAGGTAAAATGATGTTGTATATACATTTTAAGAATAATTGTCTTGTTTAACAGCTGAAAAGTTGACACAGAACACAATCCAGCTGAGTATCTGCTAATTAAGCTGATTTATGCAAGTCTGGAAAGCTCCCAGGGAGTAGTTGGTTAGAAGTTGTGGAAAACTAAAAATAGTGAAGTGATTCAAATTCCATATGTTGAACCTATTTATGTATGGACAGGCATTGTTTCCAAGTAACTTGTGAATGTTGATTAGAGTTTATAATTACTATACTTGTATTCGAAATGTTCAAATTAGTATCAATTTACCAGATTTCCTATTTTAAGAATGTTCTAACATTTTGAAACGTGTAACATGAATACATTTTATATGTTAATATTTGCATGTCATCTAGGAATTTCTGGTAGATAGATTTTAAAAATAATTTGTATGCAACCATTTCTTACAATACCTTGTTGATTTTTTTAAAGTGCTTTTTCACATTAAAATGATAAGAAAACAGTTTAGTATCTAGTTAGACTACCATGAAGAGGTAGTGGTATTAAACTAGAAAAGGGGAGATTTAGGTTGCGTAATAGGGAAAATATTGGTGGTGGATCACTGGAACAAGTTGCCCAGAGATGTAGTGGAGGCCCCATCCCTGGAGATATTCAAGATCAGGCTTGATGGGGCTCTGAGTGACACAGTCTATGATTCTCTCCTTCTATGTTCTCATTGTTTGCACTCACCTTGTAGAAGTCTCAACAAGTTGTCACCCAATATTTTACATTAGATTGGGTTATAACTGTCCGTGTACTTTTTACTTCTTTCCCAGTATTCTCATGGGAATCCTGACAACAAAAGAAATTTTGTGGAATTTGGTTTATTCACAGGTAACAAATTTTGTTCCATTTAAAGACCACAAAGTAATTAATGCTTCATTTGTCATTATATAAAGTAGTTCAGTACATTTCTCTGACAGCGGCATTTCATTTTCTCTGTTTCAGTGTTCGATATCTAAAAACTCAAACATGAAGGTAGTTAATATTTATGTTTAATATAAAACTCAGATTTAATAGCCAGATCTTCAGTTACTTAACCTTAGAAACTAGAAAGCATATTCAACACTCAAAAAAAAGGGCCAATTAATCTTGGTACAAAACAGCACGTACAGCTTACGTGTTCAGTATTTGCTGAGCACCTGGGACCTAAATCGACATCTGCACAGTGTTTGTGTGTATGAAACAGCTCAAAGGGAGTTATACAAATGAATTTGGGGCAGGTACTTCAATAAACATAAGTTTTCTTACTGCAGAAAACCCAAGCAAAATTTAATCAAGAGGACATTCATCATAACATTTTATTGTGTATATGACAATATCCCATTTCCAGGATTTGATGCAATACTTAACTTTATATTTAGTTATCTCCATAACTAAATCATTCTTAAAAGCTCTCCAAGCCTCATGGCCCATATGTGCTGAGGATAAATTACACTTTTTGGCAGTGTCCATCCCAAGTAGGACTTGCTGAACTGCCATATTCCTGTTTTTTCTTTTTTTATATTAGCTGGTTCCTGCCTCTCTGTACTGAGCTGTCTTATCCACAGCCAGGTAACACTGGACAACAGTGTTAAAAAAAAAAGTAATATTTAGTTGCTCTTTACAGTATCTATGTTTTAGTCTGAAACTGTTTTGATGATAATGACCTGCACTGAATGCTCACATAAAAGATCAAGTCCAAGATGGAGCTTGAGACCAGTGACTCATTTCACACACTCCCGATCCTAGTTTTTATTTCTGATACCATATTTAAGCGGTTCTAATCAAAATTGTAGAAATGTTTTGGATTTTTTTTTAAAAACCTAAGTTCAAGTAGAAAATCAATACAATTCTTCAGACATTCTTAATTTTAAACTTTATTGAGGACAGAAAGTAACCATATACTTAGTCTAAACATTATAGCACAGGCCTTAGAGGTCAGATGAGATGAGTAACACCTTAATATCATGATAAGGTGACTCTGACTGAACACTAAGCTGCTTTGCATGAAAATTACATAGCTCACCAAGTCATTATGGCAGGTGGGTCTCTTAATACCTGGCAAGCAGTCACATGTGTTTTCCTACATCTCTTCCTAATTCCACCAGGTGAAAATGCTTCTTAGTTCAACCAGAAAGCAACTGTAAAACAGATGTAATATTTCAGTCTGGCTGATTAGTTGGGAGAATTTGAAACACTGCATGATTCTAGAATTCAAGGGGGTGGAAAATTGCTCACAATCACACATTTTCAGGTTTGTTGGGTGACTAACCAATTCTGTGGTCATATTATTAAAATTGCCTCATAAACCACCAAAAGAGGAGGGCGAGGTCAGAAGGTCAGTCACAATCCTGAGAATCTGGATGTGTATTCA
The DNA here is from genome assembly GCA_027925045.1 of Hypotaenidia okinawae. Taxonomy (NCBI): domain Eukaryota; kingdom Metazoa; phylum Chordata; class Aves; order Gruiformes; family Rallidae; genus Hypotaenidia; species Hypotaenidia okinawae. The sequence continues at coordinate 67,618,457 of BSDF01000005.1, forward strand.
TCCATTTTAAAAATGGTCTCTCAGCTGTTGTGTTAATAGAACTGAGATCGATCCTTTGTTTTGTACAAACACATTTAAGGTCATCTTAAAAGAAGCATGGATGTTTTCAGATTAACTTGAGTAAATCTGGTTCTCCTTCTCCCCTGAACTGAAGAACAAAAGATTCTCAGCAGCCATTTTCTGTGTTTCTTTGAATTGCTTAAATCTGTGCTTGCGTGACAGTTTCAAAGCCATGAGGGGACACTTCTAATTAGGAAACCTACTTCATTCTCTCATGCATTTTTTAAAATGAGGAGTCCTTGTACAAAACCAGCAAAAAATCCACGAGTGACATCTGTGGATTCCCCTGCATTACAGAGTGCAAAGTTCTGATGTTCTGGCTGGGGCAAATCTCTTCATTCTCTTAAGGAGTAGCGCTCTCACAAACATGCAGCTGTGTGGAGGCTGCTGTGCATTTTTAACAACAGTGTTTTCCTTTTAGGAAAGGGTCTGAGCTTGTTGATGCTGTATCATAGTATGGAACACACAGTATTTATATTTGTGAGTATGCTAACTTCATAATTAAAGACACCAAGCCTTGAAATGCACTGTAGGAAAATAGTCTTGCAAAATGGAAGGCAAATCTTAGAGCAAGCAGGCAACAACTGGCAGGTATAAAACCAGTCCAATTGAACGCCTAGTGCAAATTCCTAAAATCCAGCCACTAAGTTTGAAGCCTTGTCAAAACTTCATTAACTTTAATGAGACTTAAAATACGCATTTGAGGAGACAGACTGTAGGGTTGAGGCTCAAATTAATACTGAGTTGTTGTATGACAACTTACTAATAACATTAATCTTTCTACGACCTGTTCTGACAGGTTATTTTGTAAAGAAGACAGGACTTTTATTTTTCATTGGAGGATTTTTTTTTCTTGTACCTGATTGCCCAGGGACACCGTGTCAGATTATCTCCTTGGGGCTGGTGGAGTCCTTGTTTTATCCCTGTCTGTATGTGTGTGTGGTTACATGGTTTCCTTCCTGGAGGACACAAAGGTGTCTTGTGCATCCTTTGTGTACTTTATCTGCTTCCCTACTGATTGACTGTGTTTGCATAAATAGCATGCATGTTGAGAAATTTGTTTGGGTTTTTTTCTCCTTTAGAAACAAGATTTTTTATTTTTTTTTTTCCTCAGAAAACACAGGTCATGTGAGATGATTTTTCCTCCCGCTGTTTGGCATGCTGTTAATGTTGGCTCAGTCAGCTGGACCACTCTGCACCATGCTTGTATGTTTTGTTAAAAGCTAGATGTGTTTTTCCAAATACAAACCAGCAGTTAATATTAGGTAGAAGCCTGTGAATTAATTGTGTAATGTACATGTGAAAAATGATGACTGATTGAAAGGTTCTACTTCTATCTCCTGTAAAGTTGGTTCTAATTTTTTTAAGCAGCAAGTCAGGTTTTGTTTTAGAAAAAGTCAGTCTGCTTGGTGTGCTTTAATGCCAGACATCAGTGAAAGCCACTCCATCCACCATACTCTTCCAAGAAAAGTAAATGGAAAAGGGCAACAGCTAGTAGGGAGACAGAGAGGAGGAAGAAAATACATTTCCAGATTGTAGTCTGGGTATTCCTGAATGCATACAAATAACAAAATTTAATTGTTGTTTGTTTCCTCAGGATCTCTGGTAGCATTTGATGGATAATTGATAATACCAAGTGACCAATGCCCAGACGCTCTTTGTAGCTTTAGAGTGAAAACAAATATGTGCCTATTAAGGACCATCAATGTAACACTTAGAAGTCAGGATATAATCAACTTAATCATTCTCACAGTTTTTCCATTCAATTTTTATTTGGCCACATTTTAAACATCTGGTGCAAAATGAGAAGTGCAAAACCCATCAGTGTGGCTGCTGGGGTGAAAAGGGGGATTTGTCAAAGCTGCTGGCTGCAAACTATAGCTTGCAAGTTAGAAAGAACAGCCAGTAATGCAAGCATTACAAGAAGGACAACTGCTAATTATTCAATTTTAGTTCAATCATTCCTAATTTATTGTTTTGTTTTTTGGGTTTTTTTTTTTTGGTTTTAGTTGCCAACCCAGTTTTTCCTGCTCACTGCTATTAGTGTTTTTACTCTTTAAGAGTGACAGCACTGGGTTCTGCAGATATACCTTTCTTTCCTCTTTCCTCCTTAATGCAGTTTTAGTACCATATTTACACTGCATGTTTCATGTGGCCCCTAAATTTAAAAAACTGTTTCTGTAAAAAAATGAATTGCTGACTTGTTGTAAAGTAATTATTAAGAAGCAAGCACCCAGGAAAGTCTCCCTGTTGTGAGTGTTTACTGCTTGCTTGCTACTATGACTTATTCTGTATACCATTCCCCGAAGCTGTTACTTAATGGGGATGGACAAGCTGTTAGATAAATTATATTACTTGGTAAGTTGATTGTTTGTTTGGTGCATTGAGCCTTAGCACATACAGCAAGTAAATTTCAGAAATTTTTTGTATTGGTAAAAAATTTAATATTTCAATTTAAAGCATTTCCATTAAGGGTTTTTTTATGCCCCTTTGGACATGGCTACTGTCAGACTGCTGCTTGTTTGTATGTTTGAACCACTTTATAAACTAGAAGAGTTTACACATGACCTGTCTTTCTGGTTAAAACAGAAATTATTAGAATGATATTCTCTTCATTAAAGCTTTCAAAAAATCATAAATTCATTCAAATCATGACTCAAGGATAAGTCATGAAGTGCTCTTCTCATTTTGAAAAGCAGGGTTCTTTTAATGTACCCTTGATTTTCTTTAGTCTCTTGATTCAGTTTATGATTACTTCTATCCCCCAAATTCATATATAAGATATAAACTTTATTTTATAAAGCAGACTAAAAGACTTGAGACGTTCATCTAATTCCTTGCTTGTACTTAAGTGTTTAAAGAAGAAACTAAACCCTGTGAAATAGATATGCTTGGTGACACTCTGGAACAACAGTAGATAGGCACAGCATGCTTTCATTGTCTTGCCTGACAAAGAATTGGGTCATACCCATATTTCAGTTTTGTCAAAGTGTTGTTTGGAATTTGTCTTGTTTTCCTGATGATTGCATTTTGTTAGGATGTAGCCTGAGAGTGAATGGAATTTTTTTCATTCAACAGTGCCATTGTGGTGGCCTTTTCCATGAGCTGTGGGGGGACACCCGCTCCAACATGGGTTTCTCCATGGGCTGCAGGGACATCTATGTCTCCAGAACCTGGGTCGCCTCCTCCCCCCTTCCCTGCCCTTGGTGTCTACACGGTCTCTCCCACCTTCTCACTCCCTTCTCTGGGGACAAAAAGTGGCCATTGGCATTTTCCCTCCTCACTGTGATTCCCAGAGGTGCTGTGACCATCGCTGATGGGCTGGGCCTTGGTCAGCGGTGGGTCTGGCCTTGAGCCGGCTGGTGTTTGCTCTGTGGGGCCTGGGGGAAGCTCCAGCTGCTGCTGGCAGAAGCTGCCCCTGCAGACCTCCCTTCCCCACCTGAACCCAGCCATGCAGAACGACAATAACAGCAACATAAAGCAAAATAAAACATTCAGCTGATGTATTTTCCTATTTTTTTAATTCTGTGTTGCTCAATGTACCTCATGCCAGCCAGCAGAAAGTACGATGTGGAAATGTTTTGAAAAACATTTTTGAAAAACGTTTCTCCCTTAAACTTGACATTAAGTTATGATTACCATGTTTTGGCTTTGGAAAACAAAACAAACCAAAAAACTCCCTTACTCTAATCTTGTTTTCATGTTGTTATTAATGCAGATCTACTATAACAAAAATTAGGAGGGAAGGAATTTTCAATTAGATGATCACCTTCCTGAGAAATTTATTAAATGAAAACCACACTTGGTATGTAAAGCAGGTACACTGTCATGGCAATCAAAAGTATGTTTGGTTGTTTTCTTACATATTTAATAGTATTATAAATACAAATAAATAAATTGCTAGGGTAATTTTCAAGGAACCTAGCTGACTTACCATTGAATTCATGGAACCTCTAAAGTTAACAGAACCAGCATCACTGCAAGATATAATGAAGTACTTTAAAAGCAGCTAAATATTTATATGGCTTCTGAGAATATAGGAGTGTTCACCTTATATATATGGTATTCAAATATGGTCCCAGAGGATGAAAATACCTGATTTAAGGTATGTGAACTTTAAAATTCTGAGTTTTCTCCAGGCTTCAATTCTGTAAAGAGGAGACAGTGGATAAACAAATCACTGCAATGGCTCAAAAATTTAATTTATCATTAATACAATAAGGGGTGACAACTGACATTCTGTAAGTAATTGCATCTCCAGTGAAGTCCAAAAAACATATACGCTACAGCTGAAATAATGAACAATCACAGTAATTTATGATGAAATACAATTAGTATGATGAATCATAGTAATTTATGATGAAATTCATAACTCTTCAGGACTGCCATGAAAGCCTGTTGTGTGAGATGAAAGCACAGCATTAACTACATTTTAAAGTTATTCAAATAGCTACTTCATATGAACTCCTAATCCTTGAAATTCTGCATAACACACCCAACTGTGATTTGTGGATAGAGGTGTAGAACTCTATTTAATTTTGCATGTGCTAGCACCTGTCTGGTTTAGGGTTTGGGTTTTTTGTGTTAGTTTTTGAAAAGACAAGCAAGGATGCATTAAGTAATAATTCTAACCTGTGTTTAACCATTGCACGTGAATTGCTTTCACTGTCAGTCCTTGACACCTGCAGTATTGGTGCTACTGATGCTAATATATGAGCTGTTTCAACATTAGCTCATTACCATGCAAGCCAAAAGACAGGTTGGAATAGAATTATCATATCCTTTTCTTCTCGGGCCACTTAATAAATGCTTCTAGACGAGGATGTATCATATATTTATATTGTACTTTCTTAGACACACGATCCTACCGCTAAAAGCCTTTGAGTGGTTAATACAAACTCAACATCAGCTTTTCAATGAGCCTGTTTTAACTGTCCCTTTAAGCCAGACCTCATCTTTTACAGAACAACTGTATTTTTTCCCCTGCCCAACTGGGAAGGGGAGTGATAGAGCAACTTTGGTGGGCAGCTGGTCCCCGGGCAGGGTCAAACCACCACAGTTGTGATGTAACAATGTTCATAGCCATTTTCAAGACAAGATCTCAAAACAAGCTACTATTCCCTAATAATGACTTTTCCCACCAGCTCCTGTGTAATAAACCTGTAGTATGATTATTTATTTTTTTAAAATAATCCTTATTGACCTTTTAAAGGAAGAGAGAACAACACAATCTGATTGCAGAAATCAAACACTTCAGAATCTTCCCCTAATTATGGGCCAGATAATCCTTTTTGATTTTTGACATAGAGAGGATGATAATAACAGCAAAACTATTAAATGGCTGAAAATCTGTTGGTACACAGATTTGGCTTATCTGATGTTATTTTTTGCTATCTGATTCTTTCCCCTTTTCAGCTTTATGTGCTTTGAGATAGGACTAGAGGTGGAAGAGATGTGTTAAGGCTGCACATGATGCTGTTGGCTCATGACATAAGAAATACCCCGGGATTACACAATTAATATTTTTCATAGTTTAATATTCTGGCTGGCAAGTATTTTTAGAGGGACAGGAAAAAATGACCAGGTGGAAGTATGGTGAGATGGCAGCAGAACTAAGCTGGAACTGGAGGAATAGTCAGTCAGTGAGGGAGTAGCTGTGCAGAAACCCTTTTTTCCGTAAAGCACTGAGAACTTTATAATTAATATAGTCTGTGTTTATTAACTTGGTTTCCCAGCTCCCTTATCATGAAAATAAATATTGTTTTATGCCTGCTGCAATTCCAGAAGGGAAACTTGGGTTAGGTCTGGATATTTGCCTCCATACAGCTTTCTTCTCTCCAAAAATACCAGATTCTTGTCTTAGTCTAAATGTCAGGAAAATCCTTAGATTATATTGTGCAGTATCCACGGAGGTGAGAGTGAGTCACTTGTCTGTCATAGTAAACTGGAGTCATAACCTGGGCTTTGTTACAGGTATTTTGCCAGGTACTTGGATTTATTTGCACTAAATATATGCCTAATTACAATAGCAAATATCTTTGTAAGTGTTCAGAAAATGGGCTTAATTATTTTCCTCACAGCACATTTATTCCTGTATCAACTCAGTGACTTTGACAACGTTTTTCCCAGTTTATTTTGATGTCGAAACAGATAACAATCAAGGGATGGTTAAGCATAGAAATTGCGGGGGGGAAAGAAGGGAAGCATTTATATTGCACACTGAAAATGAGTTCTCCTTGATTTTATTCTCAATCGAATAAATATCCTGTTTATCACTGAGGTTAATTAATTCATCAGGCTGTGGCTTACATGTACCCAACTAGGTGATCACTAACATGTCGTGGGTGTATCCCCAAAGCTTTTTTTTCTGTTATTTTTAATGCCTCTGGCCATGAAGTGGAAAATAACAAAGGGCTGTTAAGTCTATCACTTATAATCAGCACTTTTTGAATGTAGTAGTAATAGTGATTTTTTTTTTCCCCATTTAACATATATATCCCATGATACATCAATATTAGGAAAAAAATCGTACAAGAGTATCATTATTTAACAGACAAGCTTTAAGAGTCTCACAAAAGTCTGTAATCAGATTTTTAGTCTCACAAATACTAAAAACATAGGCACTGGCTTCCTAATGCATTTCACATATAGAAACTAAAATTATTATGACTTCTCCCGGTTCTTTAACATGCTAATCACAAAATTCCAGGAAAGCCCTGGAGGAGAAAATGTTATTTCACACCTACTACCTCCTGCCTTGACAATGAGAAGTGACAGCGTCTCTTTTCGCTATAACGTGCCCCTCTGGTTGCCGGTGGCTCGACAGTATGCTGTGCATGACCCAGGAGCTGGACTCTCTCCTTTGTGTCCCCTGGTGAAGGCCAGGCAGCAGCAGGCACAGAGTGGTCACTGTAGGCAGTGTGCTTGGCTGGCATTTTTCACAGGACAATTTTGTGCGTCATTTAGCGCGGGTTTATGTGGAATATTCACTCAGATCGGTGTGTGTTTCCTATGTGGTGGTGGAGTGCCGCAAGATAAAGGTGCTCTGGGATTCTCTCATAAAAGAGAACCTCTTTGGAAAGTACCAGAAATTCAAAACATAAACTCTTTGTGAAATTCAGAGTTGCAAAAAGGTTGACCAGAGGGCGAATTCCATGCGTGTTTTGATTCAAGCTTAATTCTTGCACCAGGTTAGACACGAAACTGTAGCGTTCTAAATCTGCTTTGCAGTGTTGCAGGTAGAGTGTCAGATGTGTTGCTTTTAGGAGAGCATGCTGTTGACAGAGTACCTAACTGCACTGTGTAATTTCCATTTGGACTAGTGGGAGTTAAGAAACCAAGGAGAAAAGCAGGACACAGGGAGAAGGATGAGAGAACAGACGTGTTTTTCTCTGAGCCGCTTCAGACTGGAGCATTGAGAGATGCTCTAAATTTAGAGATACTGTGAGTTACTAACCTACAATGCTGCTTACCAATTCATTATTCCAATCCTGGTTTTGGTTCTGTAAACTTGAGTTCAGAATACAGTCCGGCTTAAAATGAGCAAAACCTGCTAGCCACACACACGTTGAAAGCAAATCTTGATACTACCTGACAGTTTTCTTTTATTTGAAAATAAGAAGGAGGGGAAGCAGGGAATTAAGAGTATTTTGTTCTAGAATACATCTGTGCACGTTCCGGTGTCCAAACAGTTGGGAAGATGCTGGCTTTAGCTAACTGTCCTGGATGCCAAAATGGTAGTAAGTAGTAAATTTATGAAGAAGTATGCCTTTCAGAACTAAAATTAGTCATATGTACATAAAAGTGGTTTAATTTGGGTGCACCTGTAATCCTGGCTTCCATTTAATTTGGTGTTCAAGACCTGAAGCACAAAGCCTGGAAGCTGCTCTGCACGGGGAGACTGATGTGCCTTTGAAGAGCCCCTTTGATGTCTGTGGAACAGATTACACTTGAAGTCAGGACAATCTTTGAAATATTAGGATTATCATAAACCTTCCCATTCACAAGGCCTACAAGCGGAAGCTAAAATTTAAGAACCACTTCTTCAAGGCACAGGAACATGTTTTGTGGAGGTGCTGTGCAGACTTAGGATGATTTGCTGTGCGGAACTGTTTGTATGTATGGTTGTCACCAGGGGAAGTGTTGGCTCCTTGCCCAGTATGGTGGTTGGTCTTCAGTCAGTACAATTCTTCTTTTCCTTTTTATGGTTAAAAGCTAACGGCCAACTGCTAAGGCATGTAGACCCATTCAGGTGGTCTTTCTCAGAGGCTGAAATCCAGATCTTCCTGGACCTGAAATAGCATTCTTTGAATAACCATCTAGAATAATGTGTATCTGTTCATTGGTGGTGGTGCATTTATTTTCTCTGAATTCTTACCAACTGGTAAGATCTCTGTTCTTCTACTCTGTTCTTCTTCTTGTCTTAGCAGGACAGGAGCCCACATCAGAGTGCACTGGCATGCAGGAGAATGGACATTGTAGATTGGTTTTTAGTATTTACTTCTAACAGGTGTTGGATTTCACAGAATTGCAGACCATTAGGAGTCGGAAAGGACCTCAAAAGACCATCTAGTCCAACACCCCCATCCAGAGCAGGATCACCCAGACTAAATCACACAGGAATGCATCCAGGTGGGGTTTGAATGTCTCCAGAGAAGGAGACTCCACAACCTCTCTGGGCAGCCTGTTCCAGTGCTCCATCACCCTCACAGTGAAAAAGTTCCTCCTTATATTCACATGGAACTTCCTCTGCTCCAGCTTGCACCCATTGCCCCTTATCCTATCACTGGCCATCACTGAGATTTCCTCCCTACCTAGCTAAAAATAAAAATTAAAAAAAGAGTAAAAATTTACTTGCTACTCATGTTGCACAACAATACGTTCAACCACCATTAGTTTAGCCTAAAAGATTAGGACTTTTCCCCAGAAGAAATGAGGACACACAAAAGAGGTGTTCTCACTCATGCCCTGTGATCTCCTTCTGGCTAATGAGAGCCTTTTGATTTTTGCTTTGCCCCATGAAATGGCTTCCTCAGAGTCTCTGTTATAGTCTGTCATTGAAAAATATGCGTTTGATTCTTCTGCGTCTTAAGTTACGTTCATCTAATACCTACACCTGCACACAACAGAACAAAAAGCAAGTGCTGAAAACACCCAGGCACTTGCCAAGTTGGTTCAGAGAGGAGCAATCATAGAGGAACCTTCATTAAAACTGACAGGTTGTATTAAATGTAGCTTGGGTAGCATAACGAAAGTGCTCAACACACTGCTAGAGGAGCACTGTAAGGAGCGCTGGTCATGACAATAGCAGCAAGAAGAATTGGAGATGAAAACAGAATCATTTTGGTTGGAAGGGACCTCTAAAGATAAGATAGGGAGATAGAGGTGGGAATCATGAGTAGCTCTTTTCTCATCATATCTGTAGCAGTAGAGGACAAGAACCAAGCCTTCTCCTATCAGAGGGTCTCCATTTCCTCTGTCAGTGAAGTATTTCTCATTGTTCAGATGCTGATATCTGAGGAAAGGGGATGTTTGATGCCTACATCACTCATAATAAATGGAACCACCACACAGAGCTAGACACAACACCACAACAGCCTCTACTGCTTAATTCCTTATCCTCACCTTGGCATAGTGTTGTGGTATGTCAGCTCTTGGACAATGCTTGGTACTGTCTGGAGTGTGTTGGTATTTAAAACTTGGTCGTGGACAGATTGTATGAGTCAGCTATGGGACTTGTGATGTTTTTGTGGGGTTTTTTTTTTTGGTTGTTTTGTTTTTTCTGTGATCTTTTTAAAAGATGGCCATGGACTAAGATGTGTTCAGTTCTACATACCGTTTTTAATAATCTGTGTTTTGTTCTGTTCAGTCGTATTTGTATTGCAGTAAGAGCAATACATAAATTGCTTTTCTTACATAAAGCTAATCAATAAGATTTGGACCCGATCTATTAGAAAGTATCTGATTTCTTTAGCACTAGGTATCTGATGGATTTATGAGGAAGTGGATGATTATGGAGGTAGGGATAATTTTCCTGTTAAAAATAGAAGCAAAATTGTACCCCAGGAAACATAAATTCATGCAACTTACATTTCCTGCAACTGAATAGATAAGCATTTTCAGCAATTGCTTACAGCTACAATTTTCAGCCAGTGATTTTGAAGATTAACTCAGAGGTCTCTAGCACTGATAAATAGTATCCCTCTATGTTTTTACTTTCTTTTAACTCATCTGTGATCATGCTTTTTATTCTGATTTACATGCTAATATGTTTTATCTGAGAAGACCTGTTGTCTTCTGACAATGAAAGATTCCAAATTTCCTTCATACTTTTATTTATTTATAGTGTGTTTCAAGAAAGTGAAAGACTTTGGTGGAGTGCAACAGTGTCTAGCTTTGATCTGTAATTATTCTAGACACTTTAAATTGTGATGCCTTAACTATTGAAAGATTGTTTTCAATAGTTAAGCTTTTTGGACAATGTTGTTAGGCTTTCTTAGCAGTTGCTGCAAGGAAAATATTCATATTGCATTGTCTTTCTCTCAGACACCTAACAAGGAAGATGTATAAAGAAGAACCAGGTTGAAAAATGCTGGAATTGTTGTTTGAAGTGACTTATCTTGAACTGTGTGCAGTATCCTTATACGTAAGAATGTCGCTTTTGTAACCTAAAAAACCCCTTTAATTCTGAATAACACAGCAGGAGACTTCAGCAAACACCTTTGTCCAGAGTAATACATGGCTGACCCCTTTTAGGCTTTTTTGTGTAAAAAAATCCCCACCCAGATAGATCATTAAGAGAAGATAAATATTTCGTATTGATTTCTTTGAGCTGTCTTACATGCATCTTGCAGGTTTGATTTAAGAAAGACTAGCAGGAGCCATTTGCAGCAATTTCTGGCCTAGTAACCCAGCAATCAGCAATAATACTGAGACAAAACTGATATGCCACTAGAACACAATAAAGTGCTCAAAAGTTTCTAGGCACTTCTTAAAATAACAGCTTTAAACTACTTAGCCAAAAAAACCCACCCCAAACCTGTAGCAGATAAGTAAAAAAACCCCATAAAAGTCTGTACACAAATTGAAAAACAAACACTGTCAACTGAATGAAGTTGAAATAAAAATAAATTGGGCTAAAAAAAGGAAGAACTAATCAGAAACTTATGAGAAATAGAAAATGTGGTTTAAACATTGCTGGATTAAGAAATAAATGAGATAGGAAATTGGAGAAACGGATAGAAGTAATACTATAAGGAAATAAATTCGCAAGAAATTGTCTTAAAATTGTTTTGGTGATACGATATAATGAAGCCATGGAGGAAACAATCTAAATACTGCTTCTGTTGACAATATTGAACAGGAATAACACCATCAAACTCATGGAATTACTGTGGACTTGCAAAAGAGTGATGCAAGTAGTGGATTTAAACCACTGATCTCGTTAGAAGTTGTTGTATAACAGCTACTGAGGTAGAGATCTTGAGTACCAGCCGTCTGATCCAGCTTTTTGGGAGAGTTTTGCTTTTAACTTCCCTGGGAGATTTATTAGGCCTTAAACCTGCAGGAGCTCCAAGTGTTATGCAAATGACGCTTTTATCATTCAGGATGTTCAGCACTGCTGTGTGCTATGTACTCTTTCTCTCTGCCGGTAATGAGGCAGTATAATCAGTTGGAGCATGGGCTATGGGGCTTGTGCAAAACAGCAGCTCTGCCTTCAGCTCTGATGGGGAGAAAACCTAATTTAGAGCAGCGATAATGTCCTAGCCCCATAGCAGCAGCAGCTATGGCATGGATGTAACTGCCTCATGGTGGGCAGTGGTCTGGGTCAGCTTAGTTAAAGAAAAAAAAAAAAAGAAAAAAAAATCAAATAAAACTCAGAAAGTTAGTTTGAGGTCAAGATCAAAACAAAGAAAAGTCAGTGATTAACGCGATGCAATTCTGGCCCATGACCTAAGTCCCCGGGCCATGTGGACGCATGCACAGGGCTAGTGACAATGATGCGAGTTTGAGGAGGGCAGGGATCAATAGACATTACAAAAATAGAATAATCTTGGACTGTTCTCAGAGAAAAGAAGAAATTAAAAGTTCCAGTGGCAAATACACAACTGTAACATGCACAAAATAATGGGTAATTCCTTTAATGAGGCCTACAAATAGAGAGAAAAAGAAAGGAATTCCCTAATGAGCCTCTGGGTTGTTCTTAACAGCTTCATTTGAGAAGAAATATGTTGAATTTCAGACTTGTCTGTTATATTCTATTAATCAGTCTTTTTTATTGTAGCCTCTTTGTTTGTCAGGTTCGGGTGGTAGCAACCTATTTGTGTACCCACAATAACTTTGGTATCTGCTGTGGGTAAATAATGAGGCTTCTCTAATCACCTGTTTGTGCCATAACTACGATGTTCTTTGTTGTTGGCATAGATTACTGGATACTGATGACTAACCATTACAAATAGCATTTGTAACATTGGAATGGGACTGCATTTTGTGCATGGGGAAAGAGAAAGAAAACCAAATGATTTAAAGCGTTTGAAAATAAGTTGGTCAAGGACTGAAAGAGCCATAGAGTCATAGAATCATAGAATGGTCTGGGTTGGAAGGGACCCCAAGGATCACAGAGTTCCAACCCCGCTCACGCAGTCAGGGCCACCAACCTCCAGGCCTGGATCTACAAAAGGTTGCCCAGGGCCCCATCTGACCTGGCCTTGAACACCTCCAGGGATGGGGCATCCACCAGCTCTCTGGGCAGCCTGTTCCAGCACCTTACCACTCTCTCTGTAAAACCCTTCCTCCTAATACCTAATCTAAGCTTCTAAAGAATTTGGAGATCAGTAGTGATCTGGTCCTACTGTATAGATCTCCTCAGTCACTCTGGATCAGCAAAATAAGCTGTGTTCAGTCCCCCAGAGTTTCATACTTGGATACAAAAATGCATTAAGACCCCCAAAGTTTATGCTTATACACTTTAAACTTTATAGTTTTGTAAGCTTTATCTGCTTATTTTCTGTAGATGTCATTGCAGATAAAATTATGGTGATCTGGTTGGAAGAGAGTATTTTTAGGTACCTTCTATGTACTAGAAGTGGGGTGTGAGAGTGAGCAGCAGGTCTCATTAGAAGGTGAGCTGTACTTCCAAGGAGTATTCTACAAAACATTATTGTATTGGCAACTGTTGATTTGTTGAAACTGGAAGGCTTCGTAGATGTGCAATATTTCAATTTTGATTATCAGTATCAGAAGCTCAGGTGTGTCAAAGCAAAGCACATGGAATCTTCTTTTAAAATAGTCTTTAATTTTCAGATTTATTTTTTTTTGTAGAAATAAATTCAGTAGGATACACCATCTGAATTCCCAGCTGCAACAATCGCCATAAATAATTACTGAGAATTGAACAATAAACTCAAATGCAGTTGTGAATGTTATATTTGAAGATGTTAAACCCCCTCAAGCTCTTTCATGTCCTGCTATTGCCATATTTTGCAGCTTTAAAATTCTAGATGATGAAAAATCTAGAAAGATGAACTATACCCATAGAATTTAAGCTAGCTTTCTCAATTTGAATTAATCTTTTTTAAAAAAATATATAAATATACTGAGCTGCAAAAATCCAGTGCTTGAGCATGCTTCCAAGTTGCAATAAACCTAATCTACTTTTATCTCCGACTTAATTGAGAAGTAAACTCATCATTCTTTAATCTTTTCAGCTTGAAGGGCTATGAGGTTTTGCAGAGAAAAGTGAATTTTCCATGTTTTTTTTTTCTTTTCTTGAGAAACTGTGCTCTCACTAACACTTCTGAGTGAAAAGATACTTGTGTCTGTGTTTTCCATTCTGGATCCTTTATTTGTTTCTGAAGAAGGTGGGGAGGTAGGATTTTATTTTTGTATGCTTTACAGATATACACTGTTATGTAGTTACTCCTATATGTATGTGTGTGTGCGTGCATGTGCACGTATACATAATACACATTACATTGGTGTAGTGGTAGCACCATAGAAATGTAAGAGACCTCTACATAAAGACCTCATATTTACTCTAAAACCAAAATAATAATCTAGTCTTCTGTTGTGGCGTCCAGTGTTTACTAATGGTAGGAGGATGGAAAGTGGAAAAAGATCAGAAGGCATTAATGTACAGTGACAAAGGCTTATGACTTTAATTGTACCTATTAAAGGGTAATTACTTTCCTACCTTTGTTCCTCTATGCTTGATGAAAAAAAGGTGTTAATTTGTTTTTTTAGAGATTATATTTCTTCATTAGGTATAAATATTCATGATATCCTGTATTTTCACCTCTTTTTTTACCAGTTTTTTTCCCATCCTGTATATTATATGTGCAGACTGAAGGCTCTGTTAAGTACCACAGAACAGCAATTGCATTTCTAACAGTATGTCGTGGACATCCTATAAATAATTTACCACCTTAACATCACCTGCATGCAGTTAATAAAGCAAAGCTCAGGTAAACTGCAAAAATACCATGTCACCCCTCTTTTTTCTTTTTCCTACTAATTAAGCCAGCATGGGAGACCAGATTTATTTTCAGGGCTGATTAAGACATGCTGTTGAGTCTGGGATGTACCTCGGTGATGAAGGGCAGGTCAATGACTTGACCTTGAGACTAGAATCAATTATAGTGCACTTCAGTTCTCTAGAGCAGGTATTTTGGCTGTCTTGAAAAGCCAGACCAGAAAGCAGTTGTTATAGTAACAGAGTCACAGAATGACAGAATGATCAGGGTTGGCAGGGACCTCTGGAGATCACCTAGTCCAACCCTGCTGACAGAGCAGGATCACCTCAAGTGGGCTGCACAGGACAGTGTCCGGGGGTGCTTTAAATGTCAGGAGACTCCAGAACCTCTCTGGGCAGCCTGTCCCAGTCTCTGCCACTCTCCTAGGAAAGAAGTTCCTCCTCATGTTTAGGTGGAACTTCCTATTGTCAAGTTCACCCCCATTGCCTTGTGTCCTGTCCCTGGGCACCACTGAGAAAAGCTTGGCCCCATCCTGCTGACCCCCACCCCTTATGTATTTATAAGCATTGATGAGACCCCCCTCAGTCTTCTGGGCTAAAAAGTCCCAAGTCCCTCAGCCTCTCTTCATAAGAGAGATGTTATAGTCTAAGCATCTTCATAGCTCTAACATTTGTCTGTGTTCAGAAGCTGAAGCAGAATAGTTATTTAGCTTAATGGATCTATAGGTACCATTATTTAAATAACAGGTTATGTTCCCTTTTACAGTGCAGTGTACTAAAACCATCACATTGACAAATGGACTGCCTGAGAATGTCTCTTTCATTTGTGCTACTAACTTGCTAGAATTTTTTTCTTTCTCATCCTTTTTAAGCTACTATTCCCAGTTCTTATGTTTTCAAGTCTTGCTCCAATACCGAGCATCAAGTACGTTCGAGATGCTACCCTTCTTTGTTTAGGGTTGGTTTACAAATTATACTAAAAAGAAAAATAAATTAAAAACAAACTTTGCCAAGAATACAGTTTGTTAGCACAGTGTGGCCAAAGGTTTTTGACATGCACAAACTGTTTTCTTATTTAAGATTCCTGTAAAATGTGATATAGTAACACGGCTTTTAAAGTCTGAGGCAGTCTTTGCAGCATGGCTTTGAGTGCTTGGATGACTGCTGTGAAAG
Organism: Hypotaenidia okinawae; assembly: GCA_027925045.1. Classification (NCBI taxonomy): domain Eukaryota; kingdom Metazoa; phylum Chordata; class Aves; order Gruiformes; family Rallidae; genus Hypotaenidia; species Hypotaenidia okinawae. Next base: position 67,634,160 of record BSDF01000005.1, read on the forward strand.
AAAAACTGGGGAAAGCTGCAGAGCAGAGGGGTTAAGTGGTTACCTGTGGTCAGGGTTGTACTGCATGGTTTGAATACAATGCGGATGCGTGTGGAGGAACTGTGACCGTAAAACGGTTTTAGGTAATCCAGTTTACCACCTCAGTTCAGTCCTTGTTTCAGGTGTCTTCATGTCACATATGCTGCTGCATGGAGTAAGTGCTCTCAGAGGTTCACACTCAGTTCTTGCCTGATGTCTTTTAGTTAAGACATGGCTGGTGGATATGTTCCTCGTAATTTCATATTGTGCCTGGGGAAAAGCTAGGGCTCAAAAAGACCTCTTTTACAAGTAGCAGGGTGCTATACAATCTATACAGTAGTCTTTATATGTGCAAAATTTTCAGATTGTATACTATTTCTGAACAAGATTAAACTAATAAGGTAAAAATTGCACCTGTACTTTCCAGAGGCTCTCAGCAAAAATTACCAAAAGGACCTGCACCATTCATCCACTGAGCGTACACGTTACCACCAGCATCATCCAAAATAAACAGAATCACTTCTTTATTGTAGCTGACAGCTGTAATGCCTTTATTATTTCATACCTTTCAGAGGAGGGACACATATCTTCATTACCTAATTATTATTCTGAATGCAGTCAGTAACATCACCTTCCTGTAAAGTCAGGCAGAAAATGATGAAAACCAGCAATACTGTTGTACCTCCTCAGGTGACATGTCTTTTTTGATGGTGACAGAACTTCCATGGTGAAAGATTTTAAATAACCATGTGGCAAAAAAAATGCATGAAATAAATGCGGTAAGGTCAGCTAATTATAACAACAGGAACTTACAGAACATTTTGCTTTATTCTCTTTAGCTCCAGGCTTTGGTATAATAAGAGAAGAGCTCATTGTAGGAAAAGTTAATGTAGGAACGTGTGCTCAGTGCCAGTATGTCTGCTAAAATGGTCATCTAGTGTGCCGAAGGGCTTTGGAAGTGAATCCCTTGATTGCCTCTGCATCCTACACTCACTTTGCTCCTGACCACAGAGGGGTTTTGATAGGTGAGCTAGGCTCATTCCCCAGGACTTCGAACTAGAAGTGGAGACCCTAAGGGTTACTTAAGGGTCTGAACCAACGACTGGCCATTCAGGTGCTATCAAGTCACACGGAAAGGAGTGATTAAACCTGAAACAAAAATCCAGAGACTTCATATAATGTGGATACAGAAGCCTAGGTGCTGCATATGGCTCTGCTCACCTTCTGCCAGCCTCTTTGGTGATTTACACACACCTGGTGCTGACTGCTTCATGTAGCGTATTTTCAAATAAGTTTTGTAGTTTTGAGTATTGCATGAAAGCAGAAATTATTTTCAGCGTGCATTCTGACACAGTTGATAGAGGTAAATATATTTGTGTATATTTTTGTATACATGTAGAAATACACATTTATGGAGTGCCCTTGGCACATAGATGATTTTTCAGACTTTTGAAAAAGGATTTACAAGTTTTGCATGTTCCATACTTTGGATACTGCCAGTATTAATATTTCATATTTGGATACTGCCATATATTAAATATTGCCAGTTTCTTGAATAGCATTGACACCTCTTGTAAAAAGTGTGAACAAACAAGGTATTTAAGAGTGGATATACAAAAATAGAAGTAAATTGACATCAATTAATATTTTGTGTCATGGGAATATGTTTGTCATTCATATTGTTTTCAAGTATTTAATTTTGCTAAACTTAGGAAGATGTAAGGAAATGTAGCTTAATGATGACTTTTTAATTGCTCAGCTTTCAAATTTGGTTTGTTAGGATGGAAAAGATAAATTTGCTAGTGCTGAGATGAGTAATTGCCTAGCAATCTGTGCCTGAATATATCCAGTATTGGGCAAACAAAGGGAAAATAAAACACTTTCATTTCCATATATAAAAATATATGTAAAGTATGTATAAGTATCTAAGTCTGGAGCTAAATAATCTGTGTGCATGTATATGCACAGACAGACACTCTGGTGCTTCTAACTTGCTAGCCTCAAATGCTGTGGAGCATGAAAGAGAGAGATGGAAATGTGAAGATGGGATGTGTAGTGTGAATGAAAATCGGGAATATTTGTGTAAAAATTAAAATTCCACAGTAAGTGGTGTGGTTGTGTGATGTTATTTTTAAAACCATCTTGCTTCACTGCTGAAGTAAAAGCAGAAACTGGAAAGATAACCATCAGAACCAGTAAGTACATGTATACCCGAATGCTCTCAGTCCATGAGGAAGAGAAGGAAGGAAGATGTTACCTGTCTAGAGAAGGTCATAAACCCTTAGGACTGTTTATTTTGAAGGGCATCCTTTGGACTGTTCTTCTGATTTGACTGTGTTCATGGCTTTTCTCTCCATGGAAGGCAGGCAATGGGCAAGAGGGAAGCTGTCGTGTGTCTGAACTGTTTCGTGATCAGGGAGTTGAGGCATTTCCAGAGCCTTGGGAACCATGAATGTTTCAAAAAGATTTAGGAAGAGCTAATGCTCAAAAGCTCAGTGTAGGTTTAAGTCAAATAAGAAATCTAGATCCCTGTATTGACGGTCTGATAGCCATGGATATAGAGGTGGAGCTTATAAGCAGCTAGTGGAGAAACCTGCAAGACCCCTGCTGATTTTTGACAGAAAGCAGTGAATCTGTATCAGCAGATTTGTAGCAAGAGATGTGAACATTTTATTAGCTGAGAAATTTCAAGTGAGAATACTACTAAATATCTCCTGATCAGCTTTAAAAACAACAGGCAAGTGACTGGAGATGATAATGTATTCCCGTCATGACTTGGTATGTCTCTGAAAGTTTTAATTGAACAAAACAACTTAACGGAGAGACAGTTCAGCCCAAGTGCCTTGTGCAGAAAGTCTCATTGCGAGCTCTTATTCTTTCCCTTTTCATAAACCTCTCACCCTGTAGATCTGAACAGGTGCGGAAATGCAGCTCGATTCACGGGAGTGTTAGCGAGCAGCAGCTAAACGCGTCTGGTGTGAATGACAGTGGAAATCAAATGAGTACGTGCAAAGAGTGCCTAGGTAGTTCCCACCAGCTTTGTTGCGTGTGAAGAGAGAAAAGGTGTTGTGGAAGGATGTGTTGATAGGGATTAGGGCATCTTCGGTAAAGTATCGGCTATCTCCCTGCTTGTGTAGGAAGCTTCAGTACATTTATTGGTGACCTGGATGAGGGGATAGATTACACAGCCAGCAAGTTTGCTGATGGCACAAAACCGGGAGCGGTGGCTGACACCCCAGAGGGCTGTGCTGCCATTCAGCAAGACTTAGGCTGGAGAGCTGGTCATGGAGAGGTGTAATGAGATTTTAAAAGGGCAAGTGTAGGGTCTGGCATGTGGGGAAGAACAACCCCAGGTACCAGTATAGGTTGGGGACTGGGCTGTTGGAGAGCAGCATAGGTGAGAGGGATCTGGGGACCCTGGGGGAGAGGAGGATGACCATGAGCCAGCACTGTGCCCTGTTGGCTAAGAAGGCCAAAGACATCCTGGGGTGTGTTACAAGGGATGTGGTTAGTAATTCCTTCTTCCCCTCTCCTCTGCCCTGGTGAGACTGCACCTTGAATATTGTGTCCAGTTCTGGGCCTCTCAGTTCAAGGACTTGAAAGGGTCCAGCACAGGGCCACCAAGATGATGGAGTGGAACACCTTCCTTATGAGGACAGGCTGAGGGAGCTGGGTCTCTTTAGCTTGGAGAAGAGGAGACTGACGTTATTAATGTTTATAAATATGTAAAGGTTGAGAGTCAGGAGGATGGAGCCAGGCTCTTCTCAACGGTTGGACAAGGGGCAGCGGTTTCAAGCTGGAGTAGAGGAAGTTCCATGTGAATATAAGGAGGAACTTTTTCACTGTGAGGGTGATGGAGCACTGGAACAGGCTGCCCAGAGAGGGTGGTGGAGTCTCCTTCTCTGGAGACATTCAAACCCCACCTGGATGCATTCCTGTGTAATTTAGTCTGGGTGATCCTGCTCTGGCAGGGGAGTGGGACTAGATGATCTTTTGAGGTCCCTTCTAACTCCTAATGTTCTGTGATTCTGTGATTGTTGCTGTTCTCTGAGGTTGGGTGCTAGGTGTGGTGTGCCACTGGTACCCTCACCTCATCAGTTTGGGGGAATATATCTCTTTTCCTTCGACGAACAATGTCTCAGCTGATGGCATCTTTTCCCAAATCCTCGCGACAGTGTGCACATGAAAAATTTACCACAAGTTGTAAAAACGTTCAGAAGTACATTATATAACCATATTCTTCCTTTAATCACTTTAGATCCATTTTTGACTAATGAAGATTTGAAATGACAGGAATAGTTCATCTTCTTTCCCTGAAGAGACAGTTGGCATAGAAATGAACTCTCTGCAACCTATGAAAGAGAGGAGTTTACTTTTTTAAGCTGTTCTCTGTTTCTGCTTGTACTGGTATTGTCAAACATCAGACGCTTAAAAAAAGTCTGGGGCACAGCAGACTGAAGTACAGTGACCGACTGCTCTTTCACATTCAAATGAATAAAGTAGCTCATACTGTATGCTTTTAGAAAGGGAAGAGATTATACTTTTTTAAGGCAGAAGGGGATTTATTATGATAGAAATTAATCTCTGCAGACATTATTTAGGGCTCTCTTCTAACCCTGAAAATAGGGACACACTTTTACAGTATTGTACTATTAAAATAAATCCTAAAGCTTAAGTCAGCACTTCATCTTCGCCCAAGATTAATGTTTCTGTCCAGTCCCAGTGTGGTATTTGAACATGAATTCTCTGTTTAGAATAATCTGATTTTCCTTTTGTAATGCCATCTCAGTTTTTCAAAAATCAGCTGGTGCATCCCTTCAGGTTACGAGATCAGAAAAAAGTTATTTAAAGAACTGTTTACACCTAGTTTATACGAAAATTTTGAGGTTATGCTCCACAACTACAGGCCACAGCTTAAGTTCATACAGTCTCTGGATCCAAGAGCCTTTCAGAAGTAGCAACTATCTCAATTTTCATGAGACCTCTCATAAAATCACGAGTTTGTTATGCCGGGATTTACATTCTCCTGTAAGTTTTTCCCATCCAGTTCATACTCAGACATTTAGAGTTGATGGTATCAATTTATTCATTTTCTAAAACCATTTAAACAGTCTGCCATGAACATTCTAGCTGAAAAGTTAGCTTAACCTTCTTCCAGCAGAGTAAGCAAATCAACCTAAAGAATGAGCAGAAGGAGGTAGATAAGTTATTGTTATCTAGAAAATTTAACTTTCCTTTTAAAATAATAAGGGATACAAGTTAATTATTCAACTGGCTTTTTACTGTAGGAAAAGAAAAAAAATAGCTGCCTCACCATGAAATCTGAAATTTTACAAAAAAAAAAAACCAGCTTACAAATTTCTTAAAAGAACTGCAAAGCTCATCTATTTTCATGTTCACATTTTGCATCCCTGCACAGGTGTGTCTTCAATATGATTTATGGTTCCACTTCTCAGTAGGGGTTTAGCTGTAGAGAAATAGATTTGAACTTGGACACTGTACAGATTATTCTGTAAATCAGAAAACTATTAAAGCTCTTTCTCTGAAAATTGATTTTAATATGAAACAGCTACTGGTAACAGATACTTTCTTAGTCTTCTCCTGAAGTTTAGTTGCTCTTCTGGGCTTCAGAACTGAGCCTCATTTTTACTATCCCTATACCAAATTTCTTTTGACTGGCTATTTTCTGGGCTGTTTATTCCTTGGTGCCACCTGGAGATTTCTTCTCTTTAACAAGCTTTATTCCCATGAAAGGGAATAGCTATTAATTTTATTTCTTTAGAGAGGGCTTTGAAAATAAGCTGTATTTGATGTAGCAACGTAGGAAACTGAACTGCTGTTTTAGGATGGAGTGATGGTTTGCCTCTTCCCAGCAATGGTGAAACAAGTGCTTGAGCCAGAAAACACCCATTATATGGCATACCAGGAAAGGGTGATGTACCTAATACTTGCGTGGCTGGCATCCTTAACTTTTATGTCATTGTGTTTGCAGCTGCCTATATGTAGATCTTGTCATGCCATTTATTTCAGTGGGTGTCAGCATCTTTAAATTTCACTATGTCAATACATAATGAATACTAGATGTGCTAAAATTTATATTTAATTCACATATTAAATATGTTCATATTGGTATTATTTATATTTAATTGAGTTGATTTTTCCATGCACATTTTCATGGAGCATACTCCATCCTTCAATAATAGGGAAAAAAAGGTGCCCAAACACCCATATCACCTTTCTTCTATCACCTCTTTCCTTCCAGTTTTGAACTCCTGTGAATCCACATGATTTTCTGAAGACATGTTTCTTTCTTTGTCATCCTTTCATTCTCTCAAGTACATGGTACATGTCTTTTGCACTTACAGTTCTGCCAGAACTTGTGGCAGTTACCTTTCTGGGTGTTGTAAGATAGTTGAGCTTAATTGTGGCTAACAATTTTGTGCATTGGGACTGAAATTCTTCTCCTGTGCGTAATTCAGGGTACAATACCTTAGGTTTTGGCAAGTATTCCTATCCCAGGAGCTATGATGTTAAAGAGTAAATAGTTTTAAGATGGGGATTGTTTGTTGGTTTGTTGGGGGTTTTTTTGGGGGGTCAGGATGATGTTCTTTTTTTTTTTTTTAATTCCATTACAAATATTAGTGAAGACAGTAATGGTTGTAACATTCTTACACAGCAAAAAAAAGCTTTAGGAAGTAGTTGAGTGCACGTACGTGGCTGTGGATGGCGCTTTTCTGTTTGCACAGTGCATCTTTAGCTTTCATATCACAAAAATTGTTTTGATAAACTCTGAGTTTCGGTTCTTGACAAGGATTGATGGGCTAGCTGTTACCATCATGGTGTGCTGCATTATTTATACGCAGCAGTTGACTTCCTTTTTTCAGGTTGTCCTTTGCTGTCAAGCAAAGTGTTGCATTCTTCAGTCAAGAATCATGTAACATTTTGTGGGTTTTTATAGGATCAAAAAAGTGTGCTATATAAAAGTGTAAAGTTAGGCAAAGAGTGGATTTACAGTTTTACCTTCCTCACCGTTACCTGCTTGTGGAAAGAAGGGATTGCTGTACATTTACTATTTTGTTGAAAATTATATGACTTACGAGTGATTACATAAAGGTATGTTGTGGAGCACAATGCACTTGCAGAGCAGTTCATCTATTTAATAAAATTAAAGGCTTTCAGTAAAATAGATTCAGGGTCACTGAGTTATTCAGAATGGGCAAAAGCTGTCAGAGTCTCAAAAAAACCCCTATTTGTTCCTCAAGAGAAAATAGATCACCATTTTATTAGAGTTTTGCTATATTTTTTTTTTTTTTGGCTTGGAGAAGTAGGGAGAGTTCTTATCAAAGTTCTAACTTTGACTGCTTATATATATACACTTAATTTTTTTTTTCTTTATTTATTCTTAACCATACATATTTTCCAGAGAACATGGACAGTTCACTCAAGAACTTACTTGACTTCAAAATGTTGTGAGGAAAAATAAAAATATCCCCCAGATTTAGTATCAGATAATCATGTATTTTTTCTGTCCCTCAGTACAGTGTGGTCTGAGATAACACAGATTACGTTTCTACCTTAACTCTTCCATGCATGTTGTTCTGGAAGAAGAAGGAAATATGTATGTGTATGTACATATTTATCTTATATACATCTATAAATAAGCTACGTACATACCATCTCTCCAAAGCAAGGGTCCCCTAAAAGAGGCAAATGCAAAGCGGTCATGGCTTCTGTCAGTTGTGACGGAGAGGAGGGGGACATGAACATATCATTTGATGATTCTGCTTCACAGATCCTCGCACCAAATCTTGACAGCTTGATGCAATGAGATTTTACTGTCTGAGATTTTCCTGAGGATGAACTAAAGTCAGCAATAGCTGTAGAACATATAATATATATATATATATATATATATATATTTGAGAAATACTCAATACTGTGCTTTTTTGACACTTGCATTCTTTCTGTACCCATTTTAGAACATTTTAATAGAAGTACAGTATCGCTTGTCTTTTGGTGCTTTTTAAATAATGGGAGCTCCTTTTGGAGTGCTTGCTTAATTTACAGGACTTTGTGAAATTTCACAGTGTGTTTTACAGTGTATTATTACCTGTCACTGCGGAAAGTCAGCAGCACGGAGTACAGCTCTGTAAGAGTTACTGCAAAGGATATACCTCTTTCTTGGGGTTTATTTTACTGTTCTGTTCATCGTGACTCTGAGGTTAAACACTAAACCTAGTGTTGTGTTAAAAGTTGTATTATATGCAACACAGTATTTTAATGGTAACAAATCCCTTGATGAGTTCTGTGAAGACCAAGTACACCCATATGAAGCTTTTGTGATCAAGAACAGAGCCTTTAAACTAAAAATCTGTTCATCAAGCTCAGTAGAATGTGTAACAAATTAGATTTCAATCCTTCAACATGAATGCCCTCTCAAGAGGCACAAAATGTAAATTGAGGGGAATATTGTTGATTCAAAGGTGATATTTATTTTGTTCTGCACAATTTCACAGACGCTAAGTCATAAATAAGGGTACTAACATTTTAGGTGAGTCTTTCTAATCTATGTATGCAAATATGCACAGCCTGGTACCTGCTCTTAAGTGGAATTTTGGATCAGTTGTGTCTACGCAGTTGCTTGTTTCTGACTGCATCATATTTCACATCACACTATGGTACTTTAACCATTGTTGTTCAGAGTATAGATGTTCCCTGATGAGCCTTCTTTAGCATTTCCTGAATGACACAGCCTAGGTGCAATTTTTGTTCATATTTCTGGGGGAGATAGGGAAGGGGGAGTTGCTTGGTGGGTTTTGGGTTTTTTTTTTTTCTTTTTTGTCCCATGCTTCTTAGAGTTGTGCTGTACTTATTTCTGTCATGTGATGTAATGACAATTAAATTTACACCAGTGACTGACAGTAGAATTTGAGCCAAGGCGGTGTGTCAGAAGAGCACCCAGTGCAGTTATTTCCTGAGCATGGAAAAAAAATGACTGCTGTTAGGCAATGAATTTTCAGACGTGATAACCACGCAGGTAGGCATGTGTGGGTTTAGACATACCAGTTTATGGAAATATAATGGAAAACAGGGGATGTGTTCTGCTAGTCAGTCAATATAAAACTTACAAAGGGAAGCTTCTTTCTTGAAGGGAAACTTCTTTCTTGATAACTGAAATCAGAAGAACATCAAATCAGAAAAAATGTAGTAAAGATGTCCCCTCTCATTTTAATCAGAATATTTGTAGAGATTTATGTAATAAGTGTTCCTGTTCCAGATGCTATCTAATTCATTAATTTAATTAAAGGTGTAGGAATATACATGTCAGAGCATTCGGTTAATAATGGTTCTTTCACAACCAAATGTCTAAGCCCCGTGAAGCAAAAAATAAACCCCAGTAATGAAATGAGCCCTGAAAATGACATCCCTTGACTTCCTTAGCTTCAGTTAGACAGATGACTAGCCATTAGACAGATAGTGCCATATGTCACTGACTCTTTCCAAATAGCTCTACTTCTCCGTCAGCTGGAGAGTCTTCAGGAGAAGGTACATAGACACATGAAAATTCCCAAGTAATGGCAGCTTAATGCTGACAGATTAAAATTAGAGTTTACAAATAGTCCACCGAACTAACCTGCATCTAGGGTGGTTGGTTTGGGGTTTTTTTTTTCAACTGATGCACAGAATTCATAAAGGCAGTTTTGAACATCAGTAGATTTTCATAAGTGATTATTAGATTGATATTCTCACAGCAGGCACAAATCTGAAGTCTGTGTACCAGAAAGACGTTGAAAACATCTTGAGTTTCCTTACCACCACTACAGTCCAAAATGTATTATAATGTCAATATCAGTACTGACAAGTGGGTTTCTGTAACTCTTTGCAACTACATAATAAAAGACTGGCAACTATTTAATTCAGAAAGTACAGGAAATAATTCCTAATTGCATATCTGCAGGTGTTGTTTTTAACTTGCATTTGCAAAAAATTTGCAAAACAAAACTGCACTGCACAAGTTGTTAGTATTTCTACAAACAACACAATAATAGAGAGCACTCTGTCTAGCTTGAGATAAATTTTTCAAAGTCACTAAATATAGATTATTATATATATTACATAATAATATAATATATTTAAAATAATTTATATTATATATAATATTATATATTATATATAGATATATTTGAAATAGTTACATATATAATATTATATTTATTAAAGTGAAGCTGACCAAAACCTTGGGTGTTCTGTAGGATTGCTTTCAGTTATCCCATGGGGGACAGGATGCCATCCTTTTTTCTGTATATTTGTAGAAGAGTGATAGGGCAGAGCTATTTATGGATGCTAAAGCTGAGGAATTACAAGAACTGAACAGACACTTGGTTCTCTCTTTCATATGCCATCCTGAAGCCTGTTTCAAATAATATTGGATAGGAAGTCAGTGTCAATACTCTCAATCATTGTCAATACCGGAGGCATGTTAAAGTTCTGAGCACACGAAGCAGCCCTGAGGTGCATCTTTCAGAGTTCACCTTTCTGCTGTTGATCACCTCCATGCTAATTAACTAAATAGGGTTTCTTCACTGCAGAGCAATTAAAGGTTAAGCAAAATCTGCTTGTTTAGCATTATTTAAGCAGGCTGAAGCTACTCACTGTTCCAGTGCTTGCCCTGTGTGCCTGGGAGTTTTAAAGCACAGCTGCCACCCAGCGCAGTGTAGTTTTAAAGTGAAGTGTGGCTTTGTTTCTGTGGTCACAGTGAATGATGGGAGAACTTGATAAACTTCCCTAGGACATGGAGGGCACTGTTGAGGCGCACTGAGGGACTGTGGCCACTCAAGCCCTTTAGCCTCTGTCACTGCCATGCAGTTGGTGGGTCACCAGTCACAGTGACAGCCTCCCTGGGGGCACCATGTGAGCATACAGCAGGCTTGTAGGACTCCCTGTCAAAAATCCTTGACTGGGTGGAAACTTACTCTTAGAATTAAATTGCTCAAAAGACTTAAATTGCTTTAGTCTGTACTGTCAAAACTTATCCTGGGATCACATAACTGGTCTTGGTGTGACTGATGTAAAGCCAACATAGAAGCACACCCCTTCATGGCCTGAATGCCACGCTCCATGTTTAGCAGAAATACAGATGCATGCCATTGAGCGATTTCAGCTTTGGGCCCCTCACTACAAAAAAGACATCGAGGCCCTGGAGCATGTCCAGAGAAGGGCAACAAAGCTGGTGAAGAGTCTGGAACACAAGTCTGATGAGGAGTGGCTGAGGGAACTGGGACTGTTCAGTCTGGAGAAGAGGAGGCTCAGGGGAGACCTTATCACTCTCTACAGCTGCCTGAAAGGAGGTTGTGGTGAGCTGGGGGTCAACCTCTTCTTGCAGATAAGTAGCAATAGGACAAGAGAGAATTGTGTCAAGGGAGGTTCAGGTTAGAAATTAGGAGAAATTTCCTCTCAGAAAGAGCGGTTGGGCACAGGAATGGGTTGCCTAGGGAGGTTGTTGAGTCACCATCCCTTGGAGTGTTCAATAAAAAGTTGGATGAGGTACTTAGAGACATGGTTTAGTGAGTAATATAGGTGGTAGGGGGATGGTTGAACTAGATGATCTTGGAGGCCTTTTCCAACCTTAATGATTCTGTGATTCTATGAGAGTACGTAAGTCTAGAGCATGTGGTGATGTAACCACAGCCATGGTTCTTTGTTTATGAACCAGGTGATAAGACAATAAACTGAAACTACCACTCACCTTTATGTTAAAGGGAACCTGGGGACATAAAATCCTGGAGAAATTCTTCTCCAAGTATACAGCCTGAAGGATTTCCAATGAGAGAAAGCAGAAAATTACTTTCTATTAAATGTTATTGTTGTTTGCAAGTGAATATCTGTCAATGTATCTAAGATAATCACATTTTGTAGAGTAGAAGGCATGGGGAAGATGATTACAGAGGTGTGCAGTTAATATAAAATGGAATTAATCAAAAGATATTCAAAGGTCATAGAGGTTGTTGTTCCTTTCAATTCTTGGTTATCAGCAATCTGACATACATAGAGCTTGTGCATAACTTTTGAAAGCTTTTATACAGGAATTTTAATATTGGGTTTTTTTGTCTTTCACCCATAGGAGATGTGTGTGACTCTAACCCATGCAAAAATGGTGGCATCTGTCTGTCAGGGCTGAATGATGACTTCTACTCATGTGAGTGCCCTGAAGGCTTCACAGACCCCAACTGCTCTGGTGTTGTGGAGGTTGGTAAGTGCAGACTTTAAATGCTGGAATAATAGTTAGAGTATTCTCTTAGTCTGTGCCTGTGATCACATACAGTGGTTGACCATTGCCCTTTTCATTATTGGTTTCCTAACCTATATCATTATTGGTTTGTTCACCTATATTGTAGATTTCTATATCATTATCTATATCATAGTTAACAGGTAGATAGAGCAGTATATCGCAAGTGTTACTACAGAGCATAACCACTAAGAAAAGTTCAGTGCTCTACTTCCCAAAGAGGAAAGGTCATAGCTGTGACTTACAGTGAGCAACATTTCTCAAAGATCAATGCAATCAGATATTTATGTATTCCCTTCTGCTGATTAAAACCACTTAAAGCTTAGTTTGTGGTAGTTTTATGCTTAGGTCTCAAGTAAAGAGTAATTGCTTAAACAGGTGAAGGTACAGAAACAGTTACAGTTTAGGCGAAACTAGAAGCTCTTAAATGTCTGGCAGGAAAGGGCTCTTTCTTAAGAAAACTTCTGGTGAAAATTAAACTGCAACAGAAAATATGGTAGGCAGGCCATCCCATCATTATTCATAGAGCAGAAGATCTGCAAGTTGCCCAAACTCTTAAAGTCTCCCAGAGAAGTGTAAAAGTATGTGTGGGAGAGCAAGACAATAAACGCACGCTGCAGTTTAGATAGTTGGTACCTGTCTTCTATGGAGTTGTGGCAGTTGGGATGGGGAGGTGAAAGGTAGGGAAAAGCGTTGATTTACAGCAGAGGTGTCAGTGTTGCTTATTTTGTTCGTATTAGGAAAATACTTGAAAGTTGAAGTTCTGTGGCAGCACCTCTTATCTATCTGAAGGCTTTGGATGCCCTGCCTGCATTTCCTCTGCTGACAGCCGAAGTGTTTGAAACCAGTACAACCCTTCAAGTATCTCATATCACACATCCCTCCCTGTGATTCATCAGCCTGGGTTACACTAACATGCTTCAGTCTGTGACAGCTGAGTAGTGCTCACACGTTTTGCTTCTGTACAGTGGAACACCAACGTTGTGTAAAAAGGCATCACCAACAGCCTGGCTTCTACAGATTTCCCCTTGAAACTGTCACATCTCTCTAACACTGTAATCATCCTAAATCTGCCTGGCTTCTTTTTTAAATAAGTGAATAAAGACTGGACAGGCACAACCTGAATGTACCGTTCTGGGGATTAAGTATATCCCTCTCTAGGATGAGATAAGGCCAGAAAGACTTAGTCCAGGAACCCAAGTTTATCCTAGGTTTGGTTTTGTTTTCTGAAAATAATACTACTGTTGTTTCTGTGTCTCCACAATGCAGTTTTAAGGGAATTTTGATTTACTTTGAGTTCTCTGGAGATAAGTTTTCTGCAGATAAGTATTGGGAGAATGACCAGCTTTTGTCAGACACCAACTGCATTGTTTTCTGACTGAAAAATGTCATAGTGCCTGGTTATCACCTAATATTTGAGTTGCACAAGAAACTACTTGTTCCATTGCTGCAGCCACACAAGAAACTGGAATAGTCTGTCTCAGAATCCTGTTTTCCATCCCTCTCCATCCCATCTTTAGGAACGCTTGAAGAGTCTGAATTTATCCTATATAGCTATATATCATGATACCCTAAAATGGCCTTGACATGGGTTTACTGCAGGACACTTCTGAATTTATCACATGCTTTGTTGGCAGGAAATTACACATGGCTGGGGGAGTGGTTACCATGAGTGAATCTGGGATAAAAATATATTGTAGTAATTGAAACTGTAGTTTAGACTTAAATATCAATAGGGCTTTAAAAAATAGACATAGAGGTAAATAGATTTTTCAAACACTTCAACAAAATCTTAGCTTGGTAAATAAAGCATAAGCAAATAGGGACCTTGAGAATATCTGGTAATCACACTGCTTGTTCAGGCAGAATATAACATTTTTAGTTTGCAATCTGGAGGATGTATCTACTGGACAACATTGGTTAAGTAAAGGACTCATGGATATTCCCGTATTAGCTAACATCTGGAGTGCTAATGTAGTTTTTGTCCTGTATGGTTATGCAGTGTGTATGGATTCAGACACTAGCCATTACTTTTGGAAAACTTGAAAAACAGTCTTTAAAATAATCTTTCACTTTTTTAGTAAAGGCTGAGGTAAATCACTGAATAAAACAGTATTTCAAGATAATAGTTTGTCCCTTCCTAAGAAAATTATGATGAGTGGTATAACCCATTAGTCAATTAGACTCCATTAATTCAAACACTGGAGCATTTCAAGTGAAATAATCTGTTGAAAGGTGGTTCTGTGAGGAGCCTAGGAGTGCAAGACCCCTTGTGATCCCTTTTCCCAGGGGTATTTATTAGCAGATGTAAGATTGGAGTAGGAATGCTAGCAAAAGTTTCTTCTCTTGGGATTTTAATGAGTTATTGCCCCAAAGCTATTCTTCTTAACCCTTAGTATCTTAGAAAAGGTTTCTTGAAAATTATCTGTGTTGTTGAAAACACTAAATTGGTTGAAAATTATGTAAGAAAATTAGTAAGAAGAAAAGAAGAAGGTGGGGGGGATAAGCCATCACAGAGAAGAGCTTATGTCAGTCTGTCTCCTCTCAAAAAGGCTCGATGGCAAAGTTTAAAAGCAGTTAAGTGTTCTGCATGTTCCTCTTGTAAGATTCTCCGCTATTAGACTTCATTCAGTCCTGGTGATAGGATACTGTTGATCACTGGAGACTAGCTGGAAAGTCACATACATACCTCAGACAGGAGGATTTCACAGTGAAAGTTAACAGGGATTTTACTTAATCATGAATTAAAATGGGTAAATAAAAAACCCAATCCCTGCAGAAAGGAAGTAACAAATTCATGTGAAGGAAAAAGAGATGCATAAAAGTACATCGAGGTAGGAAGATTAAATATTTAGGTAGAAGTCTTAAGCAGAGGTTGCTTAAGATTCAAGACCATTTGGGAGCTGCATGAATAGTTCAAGGACTTAAGAATGTTCAGAATTCTTTTATTAAGAATATTACCTTAATAAAACTAACATGTAAAACAACGAAACATGATCATAGAATCTTAATTCAATCTAAGAAGACTGATAATTACCGTTTTTTTCTAAATTTAGCTATGGAAATTCCTGACTCCTCTGCCATACCTCTCCACTGTTTTCTGATCCTGTAACTGTGAATGTATCTAAACCAAATTTTTTATAAAATGTTTGGAACAGTAATTTCTCTATTTTAAATTACACATCCTATTCTGATTCTACTTTTTCTCTAATGACAATCCTGCCTTATTTCCTATATTTCCTTATACTGAACACTATGCATAGCTGAGATTAGATGACAGATCTATAATAACGCCTTATTTGTACAGCCAGTTCATTTCAGTGCTTTGTGTATCCTAACAGATTCTAAATATCTCATAAACTGGCAGAGAATAAGATAGAGGCAAGCAGGAAAAAGTAGATTGTTGTTCTTTTCAGTACAGCACATTCTCCAGTGAGGTAGAAAAGGATTTAGCTAAACAGATAAGAGGAATAGGTAATTACATCAAGCTTCCCAAATAGCAGGATGTTTTCCAAAGATAATAACAACAGTGTGGCCTGAGTTATCTCTTTAGCATCCTTGGAAACATAAGTTTTAACCTAGATTGAAAAAATATTCACATGTAATTGATAGTTGTAGACATCAAGTTGACAGACTTTCCCTAATTTAAATAAATCACAAGTAATTATCAGAAGCCGTGTGAATTACAAAAGTACCATAAACTACATATAAATAACACAAGTCTCTAATACACACTGTTCAGGAAAAGTGTGATTGTGCAACCTGATCAACGTGGGTAGTTGATAAAAGAAAAGTAGCTTAGTCATGGGCAGTGCATGAGGGGAGCGATGACAGGGCTTGTTATTGAAGTGGTATAGGGGGAAATTTTTCCTGTTCTATTTGCTGTGTGATTAGACTAAAACAGGGGTAAAAATACATGACTGAGGATAAAAATTAAAGAGCAGTTTAATATGCTGTAAGGCTATCAAAGCATGTTCCATGAGTGACCATGGTTCATGGTTCATTGTTCACATCTGAAAAATGAGCAACTTAAAACTCTTCAGTTTTGATCTTCCAGATCTGAAATTCAATAGCTGTCTGAGAGGATAATCTGGTGAACATGTTTGGTTTATGTAAGTGGAAAAATAAATGATGTACAATGACAGAGATGATAGAGGAGCCACGAGCACATTCAAAAAGAGCTGGGAACACTCTCCAAAGCTGCATTCAAATAGGCTGTCAGTGCCTTTTGCAACATGTTTTTACCTCTTGTGTCAGCTCTCAATGTTAACTGAGAGGAACTTACTATTGAAAAACATGTCTGTGTGCATTTTAGAAGGGTGGGAAGGCAAGTTAATTACCTTGTACATGTAATATGGGAAACATGGTGTCCTGCTTTAGCCCCAGGTGGCACCTGAGCACCATGTGGCCACTGGTTCCCACTCCACACCATGGGTGGGATGGGGAGGAGAATCGAGAAAGGCAGACTTCGTGGGTTGGGGTAAGGACAGTTTGCTGGGACAGCACAGGGAGGGGGAAATAACAACAACAGGACTTTATAGCAAAATATACAGAGCTGGTGATACGTGACTCAGTTTCTCACTGAACTGCACAGCTCAGGCCATACAGCTCAGAGCCATCCTGAAGTGTCCCCAAACCCTGTGCTCCTCTTTCATAAGCCCCCTTTATGCTGAGCATGACATCATGGTATGGAATACCCCCTTTATCCAGTTTGGATCACCCATCCTCCCTGTGTCCCCTCCCAGCTTTTGTTGAAGATTAATCCTATCCTTGCCTAACCCAGTGCAGCTTGGTGACTTGGGGAAGAGCTGAAAGGTAAAGAAAGAGATGTTAGTTTTGCATCTTGATTCTGCCAAGTGACTTAAGAATTGACTGTGAGGTTCCTTGTTTGTCATATTGCAGTGTTTCCTACATTAGTTTAGTCTTTCCACCATCCAAGGAAAATTATTTCTTTGACTGGGACATATGAATCAAAGGGGTTCTTCCCTTTGGATGTTGTTAAATAAAAATTCAGTAAGATGGATTAGACACAGAGTGCTATGATCTAGTTTTAGCTTTCTGTCTTTCTTCATACAATCTATCTCTCTACATCTGCTGTCCTGACCATTGCACTGATGGGACAAAAGATTGTCCAAAAGTTATTAAAAAAAAAATTCTGTTATTATTTTCCAATCAGTTTTTAATGCCATGATTGGAAACGGCAGAATGATTTCGAAGATGTTTTTTATAGTCCCACAATATGTGATTCTTTGCACCACACATTGAACATATGTTTTGCTAGATTTTCTCTCTAAGACAGGAATAATGAAAATAATTCCTTCTTACAAAATAATTTTGTAAGAAAAGATGCCTCAACTCTAAATTAGGTAGCATGCAATAATGCAAATTAAAGCACAGGCAATCACAAAATCAGAGTAATTGAGGATGGGATGGACTTCTCAAGGTCTCCAGTTCAACCTTACTTCTTAAGAGAGGATCAGGAGCACAGGTTTCTCAGGCCTGCATCCAGTTGGGCTTTGAATATTACTGAGGATGGAGACTTCACAGCTTCTTATGGCGATTTATGCCAGTGTTTGATCACCTGCTGTGTTGGGTCTGGCTGAGATGGAGTTAACTTTCCCCATCACAGTGCTGTGCTGTGCATTGGTTGATAATGCCTGGGTGTGCTGGCAAACCACCAAGGCAGCCTCTCTCTCTCTCCAACATTCCCTGTCGCCAGGAGGCTGGGGGTGGGGGAGGGGACACTGCCAGGACAGCTGACACCAGCTGACCATGGGGTTATTCCATATTGTGTGCTGTCTGCTCAGCAGTAAAAGTTCAAAGGGAGGAGGAAGGGGGGCATTAGTTATTATACAATCATTGGTCTTCTGGAGCAAGCACTAGGCATTCTTAAGCCCTGCTTTATGATAAGTGGCTGGGGATTGCCTGCTGATAGGAAGTAGAGTATCCATCTTTTGTTTTCCTTTGCTACCATGCATGTCCTTATGCTTTATTAAACTGCCTATATCTCGATCCATGAGGTTTTTTCCATCTTATTTTTCTCCCCTCCCCCTATGCCCCAACCTGCTAAGGAGGTGAGTGCACCTTTAGGTCAACTCAATGAACCTGGACAGTGAAAAAAAAAGCAAAGAAACAAACAAACTAAAAAACCCAAATATGTTTAAGGCCCATTTTGTGAAATTTAGTTTCTGCTCATTATCTCTTGTCCTCTCACTGAGGAAACACTACTAGTGAGAAGACCATGGCTCTGTTGCTTGTATTTCTATGAGATTTCTACATGTCTAAGAGCTTCAGTTCTCTTAGATGCTCCTCATATGTCAGGTGCTTTGATATCTAAACAATTTTAGGAAATAATCACATCCTTTAGTCTGCTGGCACCACTCTCCCTAGTATAATACAGTACTCAGCACAGATTGCCCAGATACCAGGAAATATAGTGTGGACTCCAGATGTCAACATCTGCTGTCACTTCTCTATGTGTAGTGTCAGCCAAATTGAATATATTTATTGTTATCATGACGGAATCTACTGAAGTGACTTATTGATGGTGTTTCTTATTGCCAACAGAGAGGTTTTATTATATGGCTCTGAGTTCTTCAGTAAAATGTCATACTTTCCTCTTGATAAGGATCTATTATTTGGAAAAATTGCTAAGGAGACAACTGTCTGTTTATATTTTTCTTCTTGAAAATAATTTCAATGATTCTGTTGGTATAAAAGTGAAACAGCAGAATAGTGAGCTGGACCTATATTTATGTGAATAATCAAGCTGCATGGTCGAAGGTTAATTTCTTCTGGGAAATGAGTGAGCTGGAGCATGAGAGAAGAGGCTAGAAAATAAGTTCTTCTCTGCTGGGCTTTACCTGTGATACCTGTTTGGATACTGTGCTGATTTCTTTCCTTGTGACCAAAGAGGAAAAGTACTAGTTTTCTTGAACAACAGCTTATTCCTACAGAGGTCTTAATAATGTCCAGGTTTCCACTTCTGAGCAATGAAGGAAGTTGTTAAGTGGACCCCTATCAGCATGGCACCTGATTAAAATGAAGCTGGTTTTGTGTGAAACTCATTTTTGTTTGGTTGGTTCTAGTGGGAAATATCCCCAAGGTATTTGCTAGACTATTTGAAGTGCACTCTTGTATTGCTTTCCTTATGATTAGAATTTGCAGTATGAGTATGGACTACTAAATTTCTTCTTGGTAAGGCTGCAGCAGTTGTACGTTCAGTATGTTGAGGGCATTCCTCTGTTCTGTTTGGTCTATAGCCTATAGTTTCACATCTCTGTTACAGCACTGTTCTACGTTGAAGTGACTATAAAACAGATTTTCAAATGGGAACTAACATAATCAGGGCACTTGGCTCATTAGGAGATGTTCTCAGAGGTTACGGAATCCTGATTAAAGGCAATCAATAGATATTAGCAAAAATAATTTGACAAATTAAGTCTTAACTTTCCTGGGTAGCCTGAAGAGCGCACACCGCA
Source organism: Hypotaenidia okinawae (assembly GCA_027925045.1). Lineage (NCBI taxonomy): Eukaryota > Metazoa > Chordata > Aves > Gruiformes > Rallidae > Hypotaenidia > Hypotaenidia okinawae. Next base: position 67,653,945 of record BSDF01000005.1, read on the forward strand.
CAGAAATCCAAATTGAGTAGACTAAATGCATGTAAGCACAGTGGCTTAATAAAAGGCATCTCATGCAGTGCATAAATGTTGTAAGTGATACCTGCATGATGTTTGTGTCAAACCAATTCCCTTTGGTATTGATGGCTAGTAAATCTGTTGTGAATATATGGGCTCGAGTCAGAACTGCCAAGAACGCTAAAATAATGAATATTCATAGAATCTCGGAATGCCAGGTTGGAAGGGCCCTCAAGGATCATATGATCCAAACCTTTTTGGCAAATGTTCCATCTAGAAAAAATTCCTGTGGTGGGTTGACCTGGGATAAAGACCCCTAGCCCACCCTCAGCCCATTGACCTTGTTGGCTGGACAAAGATAGTGAAAGGAGTATGAGTCAAGATAAGGAGAGGTCACTCACCAGTTAACATCACAGGCAAAATAGGCTCAACTTAGAAAAAAAAATCATCTAATTTATTACCCAATGAAAACAGAGTAGGGTAATGAGAAATAAACCCAAATCTTAAAACATCTCCCTCCACCCCTCCCTTCTTTCTGGCCTCAACTCTACTCCCCATTTCTTTCCCTCCTCCCCCAGAAGAGCAAGGGGACAGGGACGGTGGTTGGGGTCAGTCCATCACATGTTGTCTCTGCTGCTCCTTCCTCCTCAGGGGAGGACTCCTCACACTCTGACCCTGTAGGGTCCAGGCTGGGGTCCAAGCCATGGCAGACAGTCCTCCATGAACTTCTCCAATATGAGTCCTTCCCATGGGCTGCAGTTCTTCAACAACTGCCTCAGCGTGGGTGCCTTCCACAGGGTGCAGACCTTCAGGTGCAGACAGCTTCAGCATGGGTCCTCCATGGGGTTACAAGTCCCACAAACAAACCTGCATGGGCCACTCTCTCCATGGGCTGCAGGTCCTGTCAGGAGCTTGCTCCAGCACATAGCATCATAGCCTCCTTTGGGTGTCTCCATTTATTCCACTGTGGGATCCTCCATGAACTGCAGGTGGGATCTCTGCTCCACCATGGACCTCCATGGGCTGCAGTGGGACAGCCTGTCTCACCATGATCTTTTTCAGGGGCTACAAGGGGACTCTCTCCACCAGAGTGCCTGGAGCACCTCATTCCCCTGCTTCTTCCCTGACCTTGGTGTGTGCAGTGTTGTTCCTCTCACACTTTCTTACTCCTTTCTCTTGAGGCAAAAAGCTGGCACTCATGTTCTTTCCCCTTGTTAAATGCATTACTCCAGAGGCACTACCACTCTCACTGATTGGCGCAGCCTTGGTGAGCAGTGGATCTGTCTTAGATTCAGCTGGTGTTGGCTCAGTCAGACATGAGAGAAGCTTCGTGAAGAAGTCACAGCTGCATACACAAACATACACACACAGAGCTACCAAAACCTTTCCACACAAATGCAAAATAATGGCCCAGCACTTTGTCCAGCTGAATCTTAAAAGTTCCCGTGTTAGGGAACCGCTTCCCTGATGTGGTGGCTTAACACCAGGTGCTCACCAAGCTGCTCCATCACTCCCCTCCTTAGCAGTGCATGGAGGAGAGTAAAATAAAATGGAAGATATTATCCCAGATTCCTACACTGGGACAGTTTAATTCAGCCAAAGCCAAAGGCCGTGCACAGAAGCAAAGCAAAAGCAATTTATTCTCCGCTTCGCATCATAGGCAATGTCTGGCCACTTCCCAGAAAGCAGTGCTTCAATACGTGTGGTGATTGCTCTGGAAGACAGAAAAAACAAAAGCCCTCCACTTCCTCGCCCTCATCTCTCAGCTTCTTATTGCTGATCAGAAGTTATGTGGTATGGAATATCACTTTGGTCAGTTTTGGCCAGCTATCCTGACTGTCCCCTCCCGGGATCTTGCCCACCCCTAGCCTATTGCTGAGGGGAGGAGAAATGTTGTAGAGACAGTCTTGATGTGTGCCAGCACTACTCAGTGGTAGTCAAAACACTAGTATGTAATCAACACCTTGCTGGCTACCAATACACAGCACTGTGAGGACTGCTGTGGGGAAAATTAACTCCATCTCAGCCAGACTCAATACACCTGGGGAGATTAATCCAGCGGCTGATTGTTCTAATTGTGAAAAACTTTCCTCTATAGTCCAGTCCTGCCCTGTGTAGAGTAGGATAATGACTTCTTTTTCTCTGCTGATGACGCTTTTGTTGATGCAAGCCAGCATTTTGTTGCCTTTCTTTGCTGCTGCAGCGCACTGTTCACTCCTCTTGAGCTTGTTGTTCACCAAGACCCCCAGGTCTCTCTCCACAGAGCTGCTCTCCAGCCAGGTGGATCCCAGTCTATGCTGTACTCCTGGATGATGTCTTCCCAGGTGCAAGACCTTATCTTTGTCCTTCTTGAACATCATAAGGTTCTTGCTAGCTCACTCTTCCCAGCTATCCAGCACTTCCTGTACAGTGTCTCTTCCTTCCAAAATGCCTGCTTCCTCACTCAGTTTGATATCATCAACAAACTGCACCTGTGTACATATGATCCTATCATCAAGACCACTTATGAAGATACTAAACAGCATTAAGCACAATATTAATCGCTGGAGGACCTTGTTTGTGACATGTTGCCAGTCTGAAAAGGAGCTATTTACCACCATGGTGGCCTGTCACCCAATTCCCCACTCACCTCAGGGAGCACTTGTCTAGACCACAACGCATCAGTTTCTCTAGGAGGAGGCTGTAGGAGACCTTTTTCTTGGGTGTTTATAGCTATTAAAGCAGGTTTTGGTTGTAGGATGGAGGGTGAAGGATGGGGACTGAAGCAAAGATATGCTTTTCTCTGTCACCAGGGCCAAGGTGCATGATTCTCTGTGGTGTCTGCGACAGGAGGGTGTTTCTAAAACCATTTGTCTATCTCCTTCTTGGGCTCTCTAGTACTGCACAGCCTTTTAGCTGTTTTCTACAAGTCAGCCACCTGTCGTAACAAGATCATTGACCTGAGCACACCTTGTTCAGGTACTTACCTTTTCTCCAGAAGAGGGATCTGGGCACTTAAGTGCAACCTACCATCTGTACTAACTCTTTTCCCTTATCAATTATGTCTAGGTGGAAGTAGCTGACATCTCAGGGGCCTTCTCTGTAAGAACACTGGTTTTAGCTTTGAGGTCAATGTCTCTCTTCCCTGGGCTGTGGGCCTGCAAGCAGGGCGCATAGACCTCATGTGCCATCCTGCACAAATTGCTATGTCTTCTAGATCCTTGCTTGTTTCTCCTGTTCACAGCAGGACTAGCACTACCCAGGGCCATTTAAATCTCCCATGGTTGTTTCTAGCAATGACCAAGCCACGTCAGCATTGACAAATATTGCATCAACATCAATAAATTGAGCAAGTTATCCTGGAAACACTTTCCCTTGGGTGATACAGAACTGTGTTCAGTTAGACTGGAGCTGGTATTTTATTAAAAGAACCCCTGAATACTGAAGCTGAAATTCATTGTGATAGCATCACGCAGTCACAGAACAGCTGAGGTAAGCTAGTCTTAACCCACATTGTCAACCAGTCTATGTCCAGTTGAGTTTTGTCTCCATGTGAAAGGTTGTGATAGAGACTCCACAACTTCTCCGGGCAACCTGTTCCAGTGTTTCACCACACTCAGTGTTTTATACAGTTGGGTAAGATTTCCCCTGAGGCCTCTTTTCACCAGAAAGAAGACTTGGCAGGCAGCAGATCAGGCATGCCCAGACAGGGGAACTGGAAAGGAAGCATCTCCTTTGATCCATGTCTGTTTCTACTGGGTTCCTGTCTGCAGCTGGCCAGGATTTTTTTGCCGTATTTTGAGGAGTAAAGAAGAGACAGAAGAAGGGAAAGAAAAAATGTCAGTGTTTTCCCTTGCAATATGATGTGCTTGTGGCCTGATACATTTGAAACTGTTTTCAAACAAGCACGCAGAATAAGCCAATTATGTTTTTCCAGATCTGTCAGTAAAATAGGCAACACATAAAAATCTGTGGAGAGCTTATGTTACCAGCCAAGGGAAACCACACTTTGGATAGGTAACATTATCTGGAAAAAAAAAAAAAAGCCTGCAAATAATTCAGCTGCTTTGAAAGAAAGAGGTTTTAGTGGGCAACAGCTGTAGCAGCTGAATCCAGCACATAACACGTCAAGATCTAATGGAATAAATGTTCTGGTACATTACTTTATGCATATTTCACATCTATTAGTACCTCTGAAGTAGTCCAGGTGCCAGTGAGACTTGCTGACATTGCTGCTAGGCTGTAGTGAGGTTCCATGTTATGTTGACTTTGTGGCTCCATGTTGTTTATTTCGGGCTAGTGAGAGAAGATCCAGAGATCTGTAGTTTCTATGAAGCCATGCAAGTGCTGGTTAGAACAACCTGGCATTTTTTGCAGAGCCTCACATTATGCTTGTCAGATTGGCTGCAGCCTAGATTTAGCTCTGTCCTGGGCTCCTTGGTTCTATATAATCTTGAAGAGCTGAGTGTGTAAAATAGATCTCTCTCCACTTTGTTTGTTTCTTTCCTTTTGTGTTTGTGTCATTAAAACCACAGGAAACACATGCTTTGTTTTTTAAATGACAAGGAGATTGTTAGTGCCCTTAAGAGAATTCCTTGTATTAGATTAGATTTTTATGTATGCCATTATCTCTGCCCAATATTAAATTGAAGACCTGTATGTTACTGTTGGACTCTTAAGAGAAGAATAGCTGCAGAACTTTTTATACTTTTAAACTACATTACACACTAAAAATTATTGATAAGGCTCAGGGATTAATCCCTCTCCTGTTTTGCTACAATGGGGTGGTAGCTTTATAGATTCACTTCTATTTTCCGTTAGTTTCTTGGCTAATATAAAATACATAGTTTTGATGTTTCTGAAGAGACTAGACAGCCTAATTTTTCATGAAATTTAGACTTAAGAAATAAATGTTTGTAAAGTATCGCTTCTGTTCACGTTCCCATTTTATATAATATAGTGTGCTCCTGGATTTTTATGCAGAAGGATGTGACTCAACAGCATGGAAACAACTTACTGAAATAAAAATGCCAGAAGGAAGCTGATTCTTTAGCTGAAAAGGCAAATTGGTCTTTAATGAGATGATAATTCTGGCATCCTAGGAGATTCAGATTAGAAGATTTTAGACTTCTTAGGCAAAAATGATCAGATGGAAAACCTGGTGGTGTTCAGGTTAATGCAAGTTCTGAATGCAGTGCAGTTCCAGAGTAAAGAAACGAAAATTAAAAGCTGAATATTGAAACCTAGAGACAGATGGACACGGCTGTTGTTTCTTTCCCTTCCTAAGTTATTTTCCAGATGTTTTCTGTAAAACTATTTATATAAAGGAATCATTAAGCAGAGCAAAATTTACGATAATTTTGAATCACATTTGCTTACCTTTTTCTCCCCCTGTATGTTTACTTATATTTAAAGTAACAAATTAGGGAAATAATAATGCTATAACAAGATGTAACAGTACATTGTATTGGGTGGCAAGGTTTTAGTAGAGGGGAGCCACAGTGTTGGCTTGTGTGAGAAGCTACTAGAAGCTTCCCCCATGTCCAATAAGAGCCAATGCCAGTTGTCTCCAAGATGAACCTGCTTCTGGTCAAGGCTGAGCCCATCAGTTACAGTGGCAGAGCCTCTGGGGGAACAGAGTTAAGAAGGGCAAAAGAAAACCCACGTGAGTAGTCATTGCAGCCAGAGAGATGAATGAGAAGGTGTGAGCGGAACAACTCTGCAGACAGAAAGGTCAGTGCAGAAGGAAGGCAGGAGGAGCTCCAGGCACTGGAGCCAAGATTCCCATGCAGGCCCATGAGAAGACCCTGGTGATGTAGGCTGTCCCCCTGCAGCTCATGGAGGTCTGTGGTAGAGCAGGTGGAGACACATGAAGGAGGCTGTGACCACATGGGAAGCCAAATCTGGAGAAGGTTCCCTGCAGGAGTTGTGACTCCATGAGGTACCCACACTGGAGCAGTCTGTTATTGAAGGTCTGCACCCCATGGAAGGGACCCACGCTGGGGCAGTTGCTGAAGCCCATGGGAAGGACAAACGTTGCAGAAGTTTGGAGGGCTCTCTGCTGTGGGTGGGACCCCACATTGCAGCAGGGGCAGAGTGTGAGGAGTCCTCCCCTGAGGAGGAAGGAGCAGCAGAGGCAACACGTGATGCACCGACCCCCATCCCTGTCCCCCTGTGCTGCTGGCTGGGGAGAAGGGAGAGAAATGGGGAGTAGAGTTGAGTGTGTGAAGAAGGGAGGGGTGGGGGGAGGTGTTTTAGTGTTTGGTTTTATTTCTCGTTACTCTTTTCTGGTTTGATTTCTAATAAATTAATTTTCCCAAGTTGAGCCTGTTTGGCCTGTGACAGTAATTGGTGCGTGATCTCTGTCCTTCTCTCAAGCCTTTTGTGACATTTTCTCTCCCCTGCCCAGCTGAAGAAGGGGAGTGGTAGAGCGGCTCTAGTGAGTACCTGGCCTTCAGCCTGCATCAACCCACCACAGTCACAAACTTTTTTCCTTTCCTTCAGTAGCAAATATTCTTATGCTCAGAAACAGACGAATAAGAGTGCCTAAGTGTTTCTCTGAATAAATATAATTTTTCTAACTGGGAAAAGTTGTTATTATTAGCTCAGAAATTCCTTTTCACCCTGTAGTTCTGTGGGATCTGATGCCTTTGTACACTCCTTCCCTTTTAATTTAAAATCTCTGTTAAGTCATTTGCTTAAAGGTGCAAGATCCGACCTTTGCTGTTTGGCACTCCGTTCCAGAATGCAAAATTCTCCTAAGTGTTTAACACAGTGTGGAATAATGTATCTACTCTACTCTCCTACCATTTTTTTTTCCTCTGTGCAGTTCCAGAATACTAAATGAGCTTGTTAAGATTATAAATTGGAATATACACAGCTAGTATTGTCTTGAACAAATATGCCTTGTTTGTAAGTATGTTAAAGTCTGAGAACCATTGGTAGAAGTGGGTAGAGATCAGAATGTAGAACAAGTAAGGTGGTATACACCAAATGAGATTTTTATGTATCTTTTTGCAGCAAAGGAGTACCCTCAGAATCCCACTTTACATGGATGGGGGAACAACTAAATGTTTTAGGTGGAAATGTTTTGGTGGGGTTTTTTAACACCCCCCAACACACCCTTCTCCCCCCAGACATGTAATTGCAGGAAGTTCCTAGTAGGTTTATGGTTTAGAGTTTCTTCTATTAGGCTACTGAATAAATGTAGGATTTATTGCAAAGAGTTAACAAAACAGAGGAATCATACAAAGGTAATCTTGTAAAATGGGAATCAGAATTTGAAAGACCAAAATTCATTATCAAACTTCTATGAAGATTATCAGTCAAAATAATAGGAAGGAAAAAGTCCTTTCAGTTCTCAGGGAACAATTTTTGTTCAGTAGCACTTCAGCATCAGGTAATGAGAAGTTGGGGTAATCTGGATAATGGATGAACTGAAATGGTGCTGCTATATCCCAGCTTCTGCTGGCTCATACAGTGGCATCTGAAGGATGTCTCACCATTCTTACCTCATGTCAGGCTTTTTGCCTGGACTTTTGCTATTTTAGTCAGATACGCCTGAGCTGCATCAGTTCAACTCAGCTGTTAATAACCAGGCTGAAGGACCCCAGTGGTTCCTCTCCCGTTCCTCCATGTACATAGTAAATTACCTGTGTTGGTTGTTTGGGGAGTGAAAAGACACCACATGTCACATGCTCATCTTTACATGTACCCAGGGATGCTGGATCTTGGTACACACTGGGAGAGGTACAGCCACTCCACTGTGGCATGGGATGTTACCCAGGGTGGGTTTTCAGCTATTTAATGGCAAGAAGAGTCATACATCTTTTTAATTTGGCCCCAGAATGGATAACAAGAATTTAGGTAAAATGCTGACTAAATGAAGCATATGAGTACTTCCATTTCGATGTACTCAGAGTTTTTCATGTTGTATCACCGGTGTGTAGATTTCTCAATTTGATGATGTTATAAAATAATGATTAATAATAATTCCGTCATATTTATGTTATAATATTAATGAACAAAATGATTAGGACATGAGATTCAATGCTAAATTAAGATTGCAGAATCAATATTTCAGATATATTACTTGAGCTGAACACCTGCTTGAGAATTGCCATCGAACCATGAGTTAGGAGAGTCAATAGATTATTTCCTATGTTAAAAACAGTAGTCAGTGAGATTAAAACTAAGTTTCAGCTGGTCCTCTCTGGCTATATGTCTAATATTAGAATATTAATTTGATGTACAAAGTCCAGTGATCCATTTCCTCTTCATTTTGAATCATGCACTGGACTGATTTAACTGTAAAGCAGGCAGTTCTGAAGTCTAAAAAAACCACGTGCAATGGCTTAACATAAGTTTGATTTTTTAGTCTCTGAAACTAGAAAGGGTGAGGTAGAATTTAAGCTACATGCTTTGGTGAAGCCACACTTAACTTCCTTGGTATTTATGCTGCTATTCAGCTCATGTGTCTCTTAATGCATAATTGGTGCAAATATGCATAGTTCCAGTCTTCTGATCTATATTTTCGACAAATATCTAATTCCAATGTGCATGAATGCATGCAAGGTTTTAATGTTTTTTTCAAATGGATAGGTACGAGATCATAGAATATGAGATATGCATAGAGATATGCATATATAATCTACTTTGTTTATCTGTCCTATATGTACATAAAACTCAGATATCCCACACATTCCTTCCCCCTTTCCTAACCACTCCCTGAAAGGGGTAGTCAAAATAGCTTCAAATATTTAGGCTTGCCATATGAACATTTTCTACATAGAAAATGGGATACAAACACTCAGACTTCAAATCCTCATGGAGATGCTCCAAATATTGAATTGCAATTCATATGCACCTCTTCCTTGCCCTCCATCCCTACACCAGTGCATCCACGCGATAAGTAGCGTCGCAGAAGGATGTGCAGCTGTCCTCTAGGCAATGCACTTGTTACTCCTTTTATCCACTGAAAAGAGCATGGAAAGAAGTACGGGTTGCAGATATTTATCCTGTGTACTCATTCAGGAAGACAGAGTGTGTGTATTGGATTCAGAGCTTCTATTTCAGAGGGGAAGTCCAAGACACCTGTAAATGCCAGAGTCCTTCCTCTAAATCCCAGCCAGTATGCTTTGTATTTCCTCATGGCTTTGAGTGGCAATAACTGTTTGGCTTCTGTTGAACCAGGTTTGCTCAACGGGTATTTCTAGCTACAGGTGTAGGAAAAAACTAGAGAGGAAAAATATAGCTGGAGCTTTGGTAACTGCCTTAAAGTTGATTTTTCTTCTAAACATAAGTAACGTTTTTTATGGATTCTGGTGCCTTTTTACTGTGTAAACAGAAAGAGGACAGAAGTAAAGTTCTTCTTGTCCATGGAGGTATCTGTGTTTCTAAGTGGAGTGATGCAAAATGCGTCATTCTTTGTTTAAATTTGGAAGAAAGAGAGTTGGCAGCACAAGACAGACAAAGCACTATGTGGAATTTAATCGATTCTGCAAAATAAGAATTTATGACAAATCAGTAAGTCAGGTGTTGCTGTAGTGTCTTAGAGATTTGCTGGTTTCCTCACCGTACCAGAGGAGGGCTTTCATTTTAACCTGAGTCACAGGTTAAAAAACAGCTAACTGCCAATTCAGGTAGCTGTTAGAGGTCTGCCAAGGTGTTTGCATCCAGTTAGAAGCTAGTTCAGGCAAAGTATATTTTTCAAACACAAAGCAATATTTTTTTCCCAAGTGCAGTATGAGTCATTTCTAATATGTATTTAGAAAGAGACTGTTAGACCCTATTAAGAAAGGAAAAGGCATGAATGGTTTGAAAGAGGCATGAAAAAAGAGGCTATATAATGACATGCATATAAAAAAGATTAATAAATTAGGCAACAGAATGCCAGGTTTTGACAGTTATGTCTGTATTCAAATTGTGACTCATATTTTTATTGTCATTTTGTCTTTTGACTTCTGTGTTTCTAATGCTAACCTTAGGAACGTTTGTTGACAGTGACCTGAGATAATTTCAAACCTAGTCTAGAAGCAACTACACCATCAAATGCAAATTGAAGGCTAAATGAATTGGCTATGAACCAACAATTAATGTGCTTTATAAAAACCTAACAAAACAAAGCAAGGCAAAATAGTTATAGTAGTTCCCAAACTGCCAGATGTGTTGTAGCAAAAGCCACCAATAGGGAAAAATATGAGCGAGATACTGCCTCATTCTTTGTTTTTCTGGCATGGGGAATGGCAGGAGAGGTTCAGTCCAACCATGAACCATGTGAAGAAGGTGTTGCTGTGGGATCCTAGGTGAAGAGAGCACTGCTTATCCACTGAGAGAAAATGGAGGGTGTGGAGGCTGGGACTAACCAAAACAACAGATTCTCAGGTGTTAGGATACTTAAAAGAATCCTTCATGCAAATGTTTTTTCGCTTCTACTTTGATTTCACCAGGAAGAAGGGGCATGAGCTTGCTAAACTGTGCAGTTTCAGAAGTTCATTCTGCAGAAATACCTGCACTCCTTGCTGCAACTGATAAAGGATGAAATGGTTTTGTGGCCTGTGGCAGGTTGACACTTTGTCCTGCTTCCTGAGAAATGACAGAAGAGGGATACTGCTTGTGAGGTTGCACTGGGGAGACCAAGGAAAGTGTCCACAGAGTTATTCAGCTGCAACATCCTAAGGCTGCTTCCCCTTCAGTGTTTTGCTCTTTGAGTGTCACTGATGCTTTTTGCCAAGGTGTGATGAAGACTCATGTGCTTTGACATTAAGTCAAATCAACACAGAGATGTGGTGACCCCACAAGCAGCATGCCATGGGATGCAGAGAATGGTTAGTGCCAAGAAAGAGGGCAGCTGAGGAAGATGTAGTATATTATTAGAAATGTACCAGAATGGGAAAAAAGATTATTTTTTAATGTCCAGTTCTTCATCCACACAATAGTAGTATACACACTCATTAAAAATGGCTTATTTTCCCTGCTTATTTTCCAGTTGCAGTGACTGAAGGTTTACGAAAAGTAAAAAGCTCAGTTCCAAGAGTCTTATGCACAAACCAACAAATTGCATTTAATTAAGGGGAAAATTAGATTCTCAGTGAGAACCTACAGTGAGTACAGATATCAGCATTTATGTCTCAGTGGAATATACCTGTTTAAGTATTAATTTTGTTTAAAAGGCACAATAAAACCCAAACCACCCCATTTTCAGATATTCAAAACCACTTTTTTTTTATTTAGTTCTGCACAGACAAGCCCTGTTCTCATGGTAAATGAGTCCTTCTACTACATCAGGCAGTTTACTGCTGTTGGGACAGTATGAACTAATAGCATTCCTACTGTGACAGAGAGAGTTAACAGCATCAGTAAGGATTCTCAACAACCGAGGTATGCATGAGCAAAGACTGGAGTAGTTGCAGCCCTGTGCTGGCACAAGACCTGCATATGCACAGGCAAGGTCAAGGCTTGTAACAGAATCTTGATTGTGGATAAGTCCCTAAAGCCCTGAGAAGCCAGTAAGAAAAATAATTTTTAACACCTAAAGCTCAGTGCATTTCCATGTGGAGGCCGGTGACAAGCGGGTTTCCCCAGCGGTCTGTCTTGGGACCTGTGCTTTTTAACATCTTTATCAATGACATCGATGATGGAATTGAGGGCAACTTCAGCAAGTCTGTGGATGACACCAAGCTGAGTGGTGTGGTTGACACAAGAGATGAAAGGGAGCCATCCAGAGGGATCTTGACAGGCTGGAAAGGTGGGCCCAGGTGAACCTAATGAGGTTCAACACTGCCAGTTGTAAGATTGCGCTTGGGCTGGAGGAATCACAGACATAGATACAGACTAGGAGAAGAGCTCCTTGAGAGCAGCCCTGCTGAGAAGGACCTGGGGGTTCTGGTGGATGAGAAAGAGGGGTGGCCAGCAGGGACAGGGAGGTGATTGTACCTCTCTACTCTGCCCTCATGAGGCCCCATCTGGAGTCCTGTGTCCAGATCTGGGGCCCACAATACAAGAAAGATGTGGAACTGTTGCAGAGGGTTCAGAGGAGGCCATGAAGATGATCAGAGGGCTGGAACACCTCCCCTATGAAGAGAGGCTGAAGGAGCTGGGCTTGTTCAGCCTGGAGAAGAGAAGCTGCAGGGAGAACTCTTTGCAGCCTTCCAGTACCTGAAGGGAGCAGAGAAACAGGAGGGGAATCAACTGTTTAAAAGGGCAGATAATTGCAGGACAAGGGGGAATGGATTGAAGCTAAAGAAAGGAAGGTTTAGATTAGATATTAGGGGAAGTTCTTTACAGAGAGAGTGGTGAGGTATTGTAACAGTCTTCCCAGAGAACTGGTGGATGCCGCATCCCTGGAGGTGTTCAAGGCCAGGTTGGATGGGGCCCTGGGCAACCTCATGTAGATCCAGGCCTGGAGGTTGGTGTCCCTACCTGTGGCAGGGGGGTTAGAACTCTATGATCCTTGGGGTTCCTTTCCAATCCAGACCATTCTATAATTGTATGATTCTATGATTAGATTAGTATTATCTAGAAAGACAAGCCACCACATTCAGTTCTGAATATAGCAAATTAAATTTGAATTTGCCTTAAAGTAACCAAAACACATTCTTGAAGATGTCATCCGGGGTTTCTCCATGTGTAAATAAAGTGGTGGCAGTAAGGGTGTGGAATAACTGGAAGACAGAGACACGCTGATGTGTCTAAGTACAAATGTACTCTTGTTGAAAAAAGAGAGAGGTATGTCTTGATTAAAAATTCTTAATTTCCTCTCCCTCTTAGACAGGTCAACTTTTTAATCATCAGTTATATTATTCATTACAAACAGTCTAATGAGGCCAGAATTTGGTCCTGTAAGATTAATTTTTCAGACAGGGAAACTGTGTTGTCAGTGTCTGATTTATTCAAAAATATGACTGAATGGACTATAATTTATAAGGAGAACTATAATGGTCATAAAAAGGAAAATATTTAATTTCAGCTTCTGCTTTTCCTGGCATGAAATAAGAAACATCTGCAGGAGTCATTAGCTCATAGCTGAACAATACATTAGCGTAAGTCAGCAACAGAAGTAAGCATTGGATTAACTTTGTCCTCACTAGTGGTGTCACTGGGATCAGTCTTAGTTGTATGAAAACAGCAGACCCTGACCAATGTAGCGTAAACAAAGTAATTAAATATATCAATCTGAATTCAAGTGGTGGATACTTCCAAAACATTACATTCATCACTTGCTCTCTCAGGGTGGAAGAAGGGACCTGAGCGTTCTCAAAGAATCAGCAATCCAAAATTAGATAGGTTAATGTTTCAAGCATTACAGCTGAATATATGAATGCCCAAAGACCATGAAATAAAAAGTTTCCTAAAATAAGGAATATGAATATTAAACTAACAGGCCATGAATCCTGATACCATCTAGAATTGTGATGCATTTCTTTCATGCATCCTACAGTTAAATACAGAAGGAATTAAATTACACAGTTCTTGTCTGGCCTTGCTGAAATCAAACTCTTAGCAATACTTTTACAGAAATATCCGACCCTTGTTTAGGAAAAGAAATATTAAAACTACAGTAATGTGATTAATCAGAATTTAATTAAATATCTTTTTGGGGTTGGGTTGGGGTTTTTTTTGCCACTGAATGTAATTCATACTCTGTAATAAGCACTGTTGTGCCCATGTTTCTCATGAGCTGTGTTCATTCAGAAATGGTCCAGAGTAACTCTGCACTTCTTCCTTGACTCACATCCCTGTTTGCTGCCTACTTTTCACCTTTCTTTCCAAATTTTCCTGCCTGCTTCAGCTATGTAGGACTAATTGTCCTGTGAGACTTGTGATGTTACTGAATGCCATTTTGCCTGCCCAAGAAAGCTCCATTTTTCTCCAGTGAAGTCATAGAATCACAGAATCACAGAATTATAGGGTTTGGAAGGGACCTCGAGAGATCATCGGGTCCAACCCCCTGCCAAAGCAGCTCCCTAGGACATTTCACTCAGATAGGCGTCCAGATGGGTCATGAATATCTCCAGAGAAGGAGACTCCACCACCTCCCTGGGCAGCCTGTCCCAGGGCTCTGTCACCCTCACTGTGAAAATGTTCTTCCCCATGTTGGTGCGGAACTTCCTATGCTCCAACTTGCAGCCATTGCCCCTTGTCCTGTCTCCACAGACCACTGAAGAGGGGCTGGCCAATTCCCCCTGCATCTCCTGCTTAAGATAATTATAGACTTTAATTAGGCCCCCCTTAGTCTTCTCAAGGCTGAACAGTCCCAACTTACTCATCCTCATAGGGGAGATGCTCCAGGCCCTTAATCATCTTCGTAGCCTTCGTAGTCACTGAGCTTGGTGGGGCAGTTCCCCACCATGGAGAAATCCATGTGTTGAGTGGGGGAGAAGGTGGCACTTGGGACTGCAGCTTAACAAGCCTAGCTTGTTTGTACCTTTACAATCCTCGCTGGCATATCTGAATAGGAAGGTGACAATTTAGCTTTTATAAACACAGAACTTTTTTTTTTCATGTCATTACCCAGCATGTGGTACATGAAACACACTGGCAGCGGTCTGTCTGGAGACAAGTGGAGCAGCAAAGAGAATGAGATTAATAGAAAACCAGAGTGTAGTATGGTGAAACATAATGGCAATGGCCTACCTGGTGAGAAAAAAGTGATGAAGGGAGCGTAATTAAAAGGAATCAAAACAGCCTAGCAAAGCAACTGAGTAGTAGTACAAAAGAAGGGGAGGGAACTGATGCCACAGTTCAAGTGAAACTTCAGGAAAATTAAGTTTTGCAGGTAAGTGGTGTATGTAATCTGTAGGACTATGTGATCTGTAGGAGTACACATTTCCACCCTTTGGGAATCCAGAAAAATGTTAAAGAACCTGAATAAGGGTCCTCAGACCCCTTGTCAGGGCAAAACAGTGACAGAGGAGCTGAAAATACATGTGTTATTCTTCATGGTAGAAAAATATGCACAGTTTATATATAGATTTGGCTATGAGGAATCATTAACATTAGGACCAGAACAGACTGTTATGAAATACAGGATGAACTCTTGTAGATCATGGTGTGCCATCACACCCAAATATTGCTGAATGAAGTCCAAAGTCAAGCTAAATGTTTACATTTCTCACCAGGCTTTTGCATGTGGTATATATAGAAGGAAGAGGGGATTTTAGAGTAGGGTATTTGATGAGGTGAGAGAACCCTCTGAGGAGAGAGCAGTCTCTGCTCTAAAATTGTGTGGAAAATGCCATTGTTTTGATTATGTGTATTTCAGGGTATTGATTTTTTTCCTGACTATTTATTTGACTATAACTGTGGTACAATATACAGTTACACCTTCAGCTAGAAACATCATGTTTTGAGGTCAATGTCTTCAATTTACTTCAATTTATTATCTTTTCCAGAACAATGTATTTAAAAATCTTTTCAGCATCAGATTTTCAATATGTAAATAGTGTTCAAGTGGTTCTTTATTTTAAGGTTCCATCCCCTGAGTAACAGAACTCTCTAACCCTTACTTCTAATTATTTCTAATGTATCTTGTTCTGGTAGCACTTCTAAGGTGTTAATTTTATCTTTTTTAAATATATTTTCAAGTCTTTGCTGAAATGTAGGCGCAAGAACTGGATATCTTTATCCAAATCTGTTTTAGCAGTGTTATAAGAACTATCAAACTGATTTTATGGGTTTTTAAAAAAGATTTGTTATGTCTCTATATCCAGAATGCAATTTACTGTAATATTTATTCCTAATATTAAAAAGAAGTGTGTGAGATGATGGAAAATGGACTCTGTGTCACACAGTAAAATAATTTTTTGATCTGTGAGAACATACAGATTGCTGATGAGGAAATCACAGAGCAAGAAAACATATTAATCTGGAATTCAGTTATGTAGCAGAATCATTGTAATGTAGGCAACCAGATGTTGCAAGGTGTACGCAGGACTTGTGCAGAGTATAATGTCAATGGTCGTCCCTACCTGAAAGAGGAGAACACTGTGAGTGCATGCATTCAAAGTGTAAGGTTGTGTAATCCAGTGTGATGAGCTCTCAGAGAGAAGCTGAATATAAAAATAAAGTTTCCCATAAATATTTCGGTAGTAATGTTGATGAATAGTTGGAAACCTTGTAGTGTATCGAAATACACCAGAACTGATCAGCAACTTAGTGTCAGGGATATATTGTAAAGCGTTCTGCTTTTACCTTGGACAGCTACAAGAGCTGTTTAAAAGCAAATAATAGTACTGGTTGTTCTCTAAAATAGTGAGCCCTGAACAAAACTGTGTAAGAAATTACAAGTTCTTTGGGATTGTTCTGACTTTCTTCAACACAGTTTTAGAAGGTGCTCCTGAAAATGGCACTCTTTGTGGGTCCAGATGTGGGCCCTTGGATAATACCAGGTACAAATGACACTGTGGTGATGGCCTTCTTACTGGAAAGATTAAGGAAAAAGAAACACAAGACAACGATATGAGGTGGTGGCAACCTGTAAATATAATTTGATTGGAGAGCAGCAGCAGATAACAGTCTCATACTTGCAAGAAGTGGTGCAGACCATGGGACATGTATGGGATATCCTTTGAAAAGGCATACAAGAACCAGACTCACATTTTCATAGAGTCATAGAATGGTTTTGGTTGGAAAAGACCTTCGAGATCATTGAGTCCAACCATCTATCCAGCCCTACCAGGCACAACACTAGACCATGTCACCAAGCATAACATCTACTCTTCTTTTAAACACCTCCAGGGATGGTGTCTCAACCACCTCCTTGGGCAGCCTGTTCCAATATCTGACAGCCCTTTCAGTAAAGAGTGGCGGTTCAGTAAAGCGTAAGTGTTTTGGTGTAAGAGAGCTGAAAGAAGTTTGATATATGAACAAACTAAAGAGTAAACAAAATCACCAAAACACAGTAGTAATCTAAACAATTTGGGACACTTATGGAATATTGTACTTGAAGATGTACACAGCACACAGAACAAAACCAAAACCAACCAAACAAAAAAAATTTTATCAAGTAAAAAATTAATTTATTTACAAGATTTGCATCAATCGTTTTTTTGAAAAGCAGTTTGGACTCCTAATTATAAAAAGGGAACTTCCCTCTTGTCACTATACAATGCAGAACAATACAGAAAACAGACAAGAAGTAGCATTTAAAAATCTTTAAGGTAACTAAGAAAGAAAGGCAAAAGGACTTTTAAAAGATGGAGAGGAAACATGGGCAGAAAATTTTGGTTAACTTGTTTTCAGTTTACTGGTTCAATTTTTAGGGATAACACAGAATTAGCATTAACTTCTTTCCTCTTTAATGTTAATGGGAAACAAACATCATCTGCCATTCCTTACTTTTTACCACGTCCCTCAATCCACCAAAGCAACTGTCATTTTTTAAGTTACTGTATAAATAGGATGCAATATTGTCTGAAAGAAAAGAGAGCTCATTAAGTTGAGCTGTCCTGTGCACTGAGGACCACAGAAGCTTCTGCCAGTATTTTAAAAAAGGGGGAAAAAAGACCCTCTCCTGTGACCTGATTGATCTCCTTGATGCACAGTGGCCAATCACAGACCTGCAACTACTAATCTTCCCCAGACTTGTGAGGCCATGTGGGGAGTGAAGGCTGAAGATTTTTGCACTGTAATATGTTTTAGGAAGCATCTAGAACCTCATTAAGCTTCTCACTCATTGGGGTGTGCATTTGTCCTGACAAAATGGTAGCGAGATTTACGTGATCATTTTCTGCTGGGAAAGCTTGACCTAATTACATAGGAATTAATTACCCTGGGGTTGTAAGCTTGGGGTTTTTTTACAGCTAGACTAAACTCCATTGATTTCAGCGGCCATTTTATCTGCATTATATAGGTCTGAATTGTCCCTTAGTGGTGTGAGATTCTAAACCTGTAAGATAGTACAGTAAAAGAGGCACAGCCAGTGGAAAGTAATATACATGTGTATTTGATTTATTTATTCCAGATCACCAGGAGACAATAAATTCAGTCAGTCACTTCTACGTTTATAAAGTTGATCTCATGTAAAGACTTCTGTGTGGTGCAAAGAATCAAAATGTGCAGGAAATTCAGTCAAATATTGGCTCTTCAGCTTTTGTTGTTGATAGCAGATAACAATCAGCCTACGGGTAGGAGGGCATGTATATATGTATATACATGTACCTGTGTGTATTTTTATTTACATACATAGTGTGACATTTTGTCCTTTTTATTGCAGAGTCATGGCTACAATTCACTAAGTTAAAACATCTAATATTTATGAAGTAGAAGAGTTTGCTCACCAGATGAATAATTCATGACTATTTTTTATGTCTACTTCTTGAATATATCTTGCATTTAGTCATAATAATCTTTGATGTAGAAAGCACTTGCAGAATGCTGTACATAGTAATTAACACAGACTTTAAAATACATGGTTTAATTTAAAATTTAATATTCTAGTGAATTTCCTTAAGGGGATTATTTTCTGTTCAGTGAAGTCATCATAAAATTCCTAGTGAAAAAAAGAAAGGGTTTGGAGGGGAAAACATAATTTTGCTTGACAAAATATCGTGGGACTAATTTTTGTCTTGTGGTTAACTCAGTGGAGTTATTTCAAGTTTATTTTGTTATTAGATACTAGTATTAGATACTATGTAGTGTTAACTTTGACAGTGCTGTTTAAAGTTGAGCAATTGAAAATGCAATAAAACTGCATCTGCTAGCATTAGGGGTATTTAAATTGCCCATCTTTAAGCTTGAACTTTTTTTTAAAATTTGGTTTTTGCATGAATATTAACTGGAAAATGCCATGGGGGCCAGGCAAATTATTCATGAGTGTGAGCTAAATTCAGAAGGAATTTTTACTTTAAAAACTAACACATGTATCTTTGACCTAAAAACTAACACAAAAAGTTGTAACCTAAAAATGAGGGGAAATATTAATGAAAATATTTTTGATACAATGTATAGTGTTGACTAATTTTTAATTAAAAAAAAGAAAAAAAAATCCAAGTGTTTTAAAATTGTTGACTTTTTATATTTGTTTCTTAAAAGGGTTGAAATTAGGATGAAGTATGTTACTAGAAGAATGGAAGTCTTAGGTTGACCCAAATATAAAGTTTTTAACTTCTTAATATATGGGTTTGGTTTTTTTTCCGTTAGTTAAGGGGAAGAAAAGATTGTTCTTCAGGTTTTGTCCTGAAAAAAAGCAATTAATGATGGAGAAGACAAGCTTCTTAACTGTAATGGAAATCAATCACATTCCAGTCGAGTTTTTCCCGGTAGTTCCTTCAAGTTAGGTATGTGAGCATTTGCCTGTCATTTTCCCAGATTTCCAGAAACATACACTTAGAACACTAAAATGTATTTACCTTGAACGTTAGAGATGAAGACTGTGGACGCAGTAGGAATTTTTCCATCACTGTCATTGTAATTAGTCCTTTATATGTAGTTTATTTCAGTAATGATAGCATGACAGCCGACACGCCGTAAAGCGCATGTTAGATCGCTGTGTGGAGAGATAGAGAGGTGGCGTAAAAGCTGAGTAACCATAGAAATGTGTTTTGTTTCTCTCCAATTGCACAGTCCTTGTGTCAATTGTTCTTTAAACAACATGATTCACAGAATCGTGGCCGGGCTGGGCTGCAAAGGGATCTCTGCAGGTCCTCTAATCCAACATGCTCTGCTCAAGCTGTCTGTCCAGGACCATGTGAAGATGGCTTTTTGGATATCTCCGAGGAGGAGGATCCCACAGCCTCTCTGGTCCTGTAAGAAAACTAGGTGTCTGGAGTTCAGAATGGTGAGTTTACAGCCATTGACAAAAGTTCCACATCAGCAGATAAAAGGTGAGATCACAGGTCTTGTACTCAGTGATTCAGAGCACCATGCAGCTCCCTCTGCATTTCCGTATGGCTTTTTAAGAAGAACACAAGACATTACTGAATCCAGAAGCCAGTATTATTGATTTGCATTACTCTGACCTGAATCAACCAAATAAAAAGAATTTGAAACATCTCAAGTGCCAAGGAGAGCAGATTATATGAATAGGAATCCTTATTTCTGTGATGGTCTGTAACAGCATGCAGTGGAGATATGACTCTGTAAAAGCGCTGTAGACTCCATCAAACATCAATTGAAGGGGGGTTAACACTAGGAGAGCTTTTGCTGTTGGTTTGCAGCATGGAAGAGGGAAAATCAAAAGGAATTAAGGACACATTTTTAACACAGCTCACCAGAGTCCGACAGCTCCTATTTCCCATGGCAGGAGGTGCTGGTTGAGATTGCTTTTGAAATGGATCCACTGGAGAGGCTGCTAAGCATCCTCTGAAAGCACAGAGCTGTGCTTCTGCTAGAAAGTGCACAAAAAATGAATAAATCTTCTCTGAGGAACATATGGGAAAGCAGGGGTAAGGTGGGTTTCAGAAAATCCATATACTTGGGATGAAAAAAATCTTAAAAAAAAACCCAAAAAAACCCCCCTCAAAATCGATAGGGCTGACTCCTATGCTAATGAAAATTGAAAGGCAGAGAGGAGCACCAGAGTGCTGACTGATGGCTGCTCTGAAAACGCTTCTTACAGGGCTGAAGTCAAACAGGCTGATAAACTTTTGACTTCTGGTGGCTTTATTCATTTAGATAAAAGAAAAAAAAATCAATATATATTATCTCCACTTGTTCATGAGAAAAAGCCTTGAATACTCAAGTTTTAATTATTTTCTAAAATATTGCAAATAGTATGTAGATGACAGATTAAGGGGAAGAGTGCAGCACTTCTGAGAAGAATAAAGAAACCTCATGCGAGGTATTTTTGCCTCCTAGCATCATGTTCTCACTTGTCTTGTTTCACTGCATATAGCAAAGTCATGTTAGTGTCAGCAAGAGAGGAAACATCTGCTTTTACACTCATGTTTAAGCATGTTTCTCTTTCGGCACTTTGTTTGAAATTTGTTGAAATACAGCTGCCAGCAAAGAAATTCGTGTGCTCAGTAGAACCAGGCTAGAGCACAGTAATTTGTTGAATATTTGTTGAATATTTTGTGGCTCATGTTTTAGGGCAAAACAATGTGCTAGATTTTAAAAGTTCCAGGTTTAATATGGCCTCTGCAGATATCCTCACATAAATAAACATTTTCTGTTAGCAATTGCTGCTGGTTTTAATATAGTAATACATTCTTTGAGGTCTAGATGAGGGCAGTGTTATATTGAAGCCAAACATTATTGACACAGTCTACATCATGTGTGGTTTTCAACGTGTATTTTTAAATGCTGAACAATAATGGATTCAAATATATTTAGGTATCTACTCTAATTCTAGTGAAGTTGAATATGAAACCAATATTATCTGGAAGGTTAATAGTGTCTTCTTTTGTTTCTGCCCAATCAGAAAATCAGCAGCAAATTTGTATGTCAAAAAATAGTATGTCAATCATTCTTTAAGCAGTGTGTTCCAGTCTCCAAAATGTAACCTGGTCAATCAAAATATCGTTTTATTTGTTTAAAAATATCTGCTTTGCCATTCTTGCATCAGGACTCAAGTCTTCTTTCTGTACCCACATTCACAACATGTACCTTCACAGGAGGATATTTCTGGTTCCTTGTTCCTGAAGTTACTAAAAAAACCCAATTAAAAACACATACCGCACCAAAGCGATATGTCTCTCTGCGTGGAACTCCTCTAACACCATTTCAGCTGCCATCTGCTCCTTTGAATTCACCTCTTGGCATGTTACACAATTTGCAGCTCAAATTTTCTGTGTTGAAGATTGTGTTGCATGGGAATTATCTTGGTAAAGCAGTATGCTGGCCCTCAGGCATTCTGAAAAGGGCACTACAGACTTGGAATTAAAAAAAAACAAAAAAAAAAAAAAAAAAAAAGTTAATTCTTCTTTTGGGCCTATGAACCAAGCAAGGCACTTGAACTGGGAATTGTATTCCCTGCTCCTGTGCAGTTTTGTTTAATATGTGGTACAGTATTTTCTGTGGAACAGTGATTACTGAATGTGTTTCGTTTCGTTTTGGTGCAATCTAAATACGTATGATGATAAAATTATTATAAAATTATTATACAGCTTCATTCCCTAGGAAGGGTGGGAATGTGACCTTTTTAACTGGCGTAGTAGAAAATTTGCCAACCGCCACAAAGTATTTGGAAAGCACTATAAATTGCAGGAATATACTTGTCCTAAAATTTTAGGTTTTGAGAGTTGTTGGGTTTTCCTGTGGGTTTCCAGACTGGCTGGTTGAGAATAGTCTGGGATAAGAATTGGCCCAGAAGGATCATACATTCAAGTTGGTATCGGCTTTATAAAACCATGGAGAGTTGGTGTTTATTTGTCTTGGCTGCTATTTCCTGCTTTGTTTTGAGCATTATTTCTTGTCTTTTCACTCTTTCCTCATTCTGTTGGATATTGGGTGTTGTGAAGTAGTGTGGTAGTAATTCTGCCGCTTTCTTTCTAGTAGGAGATTGGGTGATGCCCTGTTCAGCCTTTACTTATCTCAGTCCCGTTTTGTTTCAGCCTCAATTTCTGTACCTTTGAGAAAGCCTCACCCTCTTCCTTTGTGCAAAGTTTCTTGGCTTTGAATAAACCGTTCTCAAAAGCAGACCAGTCTGCCCTCTCAGTCAGCCCCTGTCACCTGCAAACTGAGATGCAGTGTGTTTTCAGCTCTCAGCACAAAGGAATGGTATATCTGACACAGCACCCAAGTACTTTGGTACACATCTGAGAGGGCTAATCCAGCCTCCTGTACAAGTCCAAAACCAGACTTGAATACACTGTGACCATCTGAGTAAGCTTTTATTGTGGGTTGTGGTTGTTTGGTTGGGTTTTTTTCCCCAACAGGGAGAATACCTGTAAAATAAAAAATTATCATTGTTATTACTACTGTACACTGATTTATGGTCTTAGTCATTTAACTATGTGAGTACACTTGGTTTTGTATGTAGATGGGCTGTGTTATTTCCTCATAACATTCTTTGCTCTTTTGGAGCATGCTCACCTTCCCAAAGTTGCATATGACAGCATATGTGTGTGTGCTTGTGTATTAAAATAGTGTGATATTTCAATTTGTGACAGACTACTCCTGGTTTCAGAATTATGACTTTAAGTTCTTTTGTGCCTTTGGCAGCATTGGAAACCTTGGCAAGAGCCATGGCTGACCTAAAATTTAATAATTGTCTTAAAACTAAATCTTTTTATGCTGTTTTCCTTAAGAACATCCTGCCAAGTACTAGGCTCAGTGAGCACCCCATTGACTTCCTCTATCTACAGAGTTGTAAATGTAAAGACACTGACCATGAAAATCACTGTCTAATCTCATTTTCTGCAAAGTACAGGATTTCACCTAAATAAATATTTTATTTCATATTTAAACAAGTTCTCATTCAGCACCAGGCAATGTTGCTTTAAAAAAAAAAAAAAAAAGGAAGACTGTTTTTTACATGAGAATGCATTTGCCACTGTATTTTAAGACACTAGTATTCCAGATGTTAGTAATACCTGAAATTTTATTCAGATACCAAATTTTTGTTCAAAATGTCTTCTGTGAAATAAGAGAAGAAAGAACAACTGTTTCATAGGTTTTAAATGCATAAGTAGAAACAAACCTATGAAGAGTGATAGCCTTCCCCTGTTAAGTACCACAGGCATTGCTTGGGTTTCTTAATTAATGATTTTATTTTCCATTTAGCATCTGTCATCCAAGCACAGTTTTATAGGTTGATAGTGAGTTATCTCTGACATGCACTAGTAAGTTGCCCAGTGTTTTCCTTCTTGTTTTTGTTTTGGGGGTTTTCAACCATAGCTGCAAGCACAACTTCCCCAGCTGAAGCTAGAAGGAGGCTCTGCTGTTCCCAAGAGCCTGTGAATGGTGGAGGATGTGCCAGTGTCCCAATACTACAATTATAATTAACACACAGCCCAATCTTACTGTGAAACTGCAAGATAAAAGCCTCTTAC
Source organism: Hypotaenidia okinawae (assembly GCA_027925045.1). Classification (NCBI taxonomy): domain Eukaryota; kingdom Metazoa; phylum Chordata; class Aves; order Gruiformes; family Rallidae; genus Hypotaenidia; species Hypotaenidia okinawae. The sequence continues at coordinate 67,677,863 of BSDF01000005.1, forward strand.
GTAAAAAGATGCAACTTCGACTGAGTGGCATAAATGGTGCATTTTCATATTCATACATACTGAAAACTGTTGGGTTTGACAGGCCCAGCTCCTCCTCTTTATAACAAAGGGTGATAATTATTTATATCAGTTGTTGCAGCAGCAGCCAGTCAAGTCATTTGAGTTAGTTGTTGTAACACTAATTGAGATAATCATCTGACCTGTAGCTTGGAGCTGTCTTTTGCTCATTTAACTGGACATCATGGTTGCGAGGGAAGCTTCGGTGAGACACAGCTTGTTTCAGAACTCTGTTAAATGATAGGCGGCCTCATCAGTTATGCCAATACTGCCCATAGGGCCGTGCTGGGAACCAAAGATTGAGCCAGTTTATGGAAAAGTGGACTGAAGCCTCTTGAATGGGGAGAGGGTGAAGAGACAGACTTCTTAAGCTCATATTTTCAGTGAAACTTCTGGAGTATTAAAGCAATATTCTTAACGGCTGATGCTGCACTTTTGGGAAGGCAGCATTAGTCAGTATTTGTAGCATGTAGGTCCTCTGAGATCATAAGATTTGATGCAGAGCAGAATATCATTTATTTTTGACCCTGCATTGAAAAATACTTTATTTTCTCTTGGATCCGACTGTTCATAGATGCTTCATGTGGACAATTTTATAGACCTCTTGCATAGCTTTTTCCATAGAGATAATGTCCTATATTTAAATTTATTCTATTCTATGTATCTTATATTTTATTTCACATTAATATAAGTTAACACAAGCCTAATATAAATAGAAATACGAAACTAATGCAATGCACCATAATATAACAATAATATGTCAGAGTTGGATGGGGCTTTAGGCACCCTGGGCTAGTGGAGGGTGTCCCTGCCCATGGCAGAGGGTTGGAACTAGACGGGCTTTGAGGTCCCTTCCAACCTAAACCAGTCTGTGATTCTGTGGTTCTGTTACTAACACATGATGTAGTATAGCCCACTGTTACACTCAGTCTGCCTCCCTCGAGCTACCTGTGCGTTAAAGCTCAGATTTTTTCCCAGACCTGTCAAAGCTTCTACCATTGTAACAGAAATAATCAGAGGTCTGGCGTAAGTATTCTGATACTACCCAAGCATTGCCTTATTATATTATCTATCTTAAGTTAATATCTTTTATGATATGTATCCTGCTGTATGGTTTCTAAATCTTCCCATGTCTTCTTGGTTTTTTTTCTGCCCACTACTGTCACACAGTATTATTCAACTCCAGAGAAAGCAAGATGAAGTTTTCCCAAGTGAACATCAGATTTTCTCTAAGAAGACAAAACCCAATGTTTGTGCTGCCATATGTCTTCTTACATTTTGTCAATGATGCATTAAAAGAGGAGGGAAAATGGTCTTGAAAATGATTTCAAGCTGCAGAGTAGTTTACATTTTAAGGTCATGCAGTGCTGTTATCAGGCCATGACTTGGAGATGCCAATGACTGCTTTGGAAGCTTTTGGAAGTTGAATACCTGGCTCCTCTGGGCAAGTCTCCCTGCTGTGGAATCAGAAGGAGAAAGCCAGGCTGAGGGTGATCTACCACACAGAGTAATGAGTCACCAGCTCATGGCAGCTCAGTAGAGCAAGGCAATTCCAACTTACTCCCTCTCCACCCCTCTCAAATAAGTAAAGAAAGTAAATTACAGATAATTACTATGGAGATGAGTCACTGTATAAATAGCTTTTTTTAAATAACTTCAAGTTTTAAATCACTGCTGATGGAAAAAATAGCAGTGTTGTGTAGGAAATTTTTGGCATGGTAATTTAGTGCATTTACTTAAAGAGTGGAAAGCAGAGTGCTGACACTGCGTTTGAGCCAGTATGATAAAGCAAAAATAGTGTATTCTCTGAATATGCAATAGCTTACTGAAGGCTGGTTTTTAAATATGTTTTATCAAGTTATGGGGGTGAAAGGAGTTCTGATGTATAGCAAGAGATTAAGTTCATTTGATTATTTTTTTTAACTGTGCATGAAGTACAAACAAGTTTATAGCTTCATGTTCATTTCTATTTTTAATGTGCATCTTTAATTTCTGTATGAGGTTAAGAAATGCAGCATTGAGCAGGAGAACTAGGTTTTTTACACTGTACAAAAGCAGTTCTCACTGACTGTAATCTAACCGACAAGAAATTAATGTAGTGTATTCCTGAAAGAGCCTAAACCAGCAATCAAATAGCCAGCATTAATTAAATAAACAGATAAGTAATGTTATGGGCATAGTTGTCTTGGCATCTGAATGATTAATTTCAGCTGAGATTCAGCTATCCTATTTTATTTGGATGCATACTGAAGTACAGAGCGGTTTGGTATTCATCCTGATAATTAAATCTAAGAATATTATTCAAATAACAGGAAAAAATGGTTACAAGAATGAATATTTTTATACATGCTTATTTATATATATTTATTTAACCAGTTTTAATACACAGTCACTTGTACTTTACATTATTTATTGCAAGCTTGCAGCAAATACAGATTTTTGGTGTTTGTAAAATTTATTAAGAAGTTCTAAGCAACTTTCATGTTCTGTTCTCTTTGTATAGTCCAAGCGACTGCTACCTTGAGAAATTACAACATGCTTGACTGACTTAGTTTTTAATTTGTTTATTTTCTTCTGGTTCTGTTCTTAAAATTTAAATACTCCATTTCAGTTTTGTGGCATCAGCTGTCATGTTGTTATTGAACTAATTATGTATCTGATTAGCTAAAATTAAGAAAAATCAGGTAGTATTTTCTCTTCTTTCTTTAATTGTCTTGAAATCCTCTACTGCTACAAACACATTTTACTTTTAAATTCAGTAATTATACAGTAAAAGAACAGGATATTGTAAAATTTAAAAGCTTGATGTCATCTTCACACATATATACTCTTCAAAATGGATTAATCCACTTTCAAAATACCCATCTAGACACTAAATGAGGAGTTACAAAAGAGGGCTAGGACTGCTCAGTACCCTGTTTAGGCCATTTTATATTATGTGCATAATAAGGTACTGTTCTTGTAATGTAGTCTTCTTAAGTGTCTATCTGAACACCAAGCTATGTAAATAAAAATCACCTGTTTACCTCAGAAAACTTTAGTTAGAAAGAGGATGGCTGGCTGATGCTTCACATAGTAATTCATTATTTTCGATCAACTGGATTTGACAGCCCCCAAAAGGACACCGCACTACCCTGCAATTAGAAATAACTGATCTGTACCTCATTAATTGTCAGATACAGATGCATATAGAATATTGCACTGAATTAGCCAAGGTTTGTATACACTTGGTCTAAAATGCCGTTGGTGTCTGTTGATTGCGTGCTGACATGGCTGTCCCTGCTACGTCCAGGGAAGTTTCACTACAAAGAGGAAGGATCTTCCTGCTCCTTTGCTAATTTCTCCCAGTGTAATACGTGGAGTGATACTGAAGGCAAAGAAGTCAATTTATCAAGAATGGCACTGATCTTTGAGAAAATGTTTGAAATCTTTATCCACAGCAGCACAAGCTCTGAAGCCATCAGTGCGGATCGATTTTGCTGTGGCTGTAGGAGCATTGTTTGTGTGGAGCTTACTCTGCAAGAAATCTAACAGAAGGAGCTTCTGTTTCAACTCGTAGGACAGACTCCTTAAAAGAGAAAAAAAGTACGGATACCTGAGTTTAGTATGTTGTGAAGGTCTCTATATCACATTTATTAGAGCTCAGACTTCCAGGTGCTTTTAGAGTATCCAGGTGAGAAACACTTGATTGCTGCTTTTTCTGTCATTGAAAACTTTGCCAGACTGTGAGAAAACTATTTTTATGATGCCTGTATATATAAAACATACTGACTGAAAGGAAAGAAAGAACGAGGTCACTGATGTACCTTTAAAATGCACTTTTACTGTTGATACATTTATTTCTTTTGAATGTACAGGTAATAGATATTCTACAGTCAAAGGTACTTTCTGAGAGTAACTTAAAGGGTTATCTATCATGAAAAAGGAAAGGTTCTAGTATGAAGATACAGATTTTTATTGTTTTTCTCAGACAATAAAACCCTGAAATGGGGAGTCTACCAAGGAACAACCCCTTCCATCCCCAACCTTCCATCCTTTCAGATAAATAAAATAAACACCAAAACTACCATTTTTTTCTTCCTAATTAGTTAATTTCGGGATGACTGATTATTTACTGCGAGCAACAAGCTGGGAAGAAACTCGAGGGAACACAAGGGCTGGAGAGACGGGAAAAAGCTGTGGATCATGCCTGCTAACCAGCAGTGGGTTTAGCTGTGCCATCAGACATCAGCTAACCAAGGAACTGGGTCCTGTAGTCAATTTTTCCAGGAGGTTTTGCCTTAAGAGCAGTTCCTCTTTCATACTGAGGCAGCGAGCTCCAGCAATGACTTTGATGGGACTTTGACAGCAGAGTAGTTGACTGAAACTCTTCCTCTGAGCATTGCTATTCCAGTGTTTGTCTTACCCTACTAGATAACTGTTTAGAATAAAGTTTTACATAGAATCATAGAATCATAGAATTGTAGGGGTTGGAAGGGACCTCGAGAGATCATCGGGTCCAACCCCCTGCCAAAGCAACTCCCTAGGACATTTCACTGAGATAGGCAGCCAGACGGGTCTTGAATATCTCATGATGTCTTATTGTTGATATATTGAGAAAAGGTAAATGAAACAACAGAACTTTATGGATTGGGATTTCTTCACCTGTATTTTTCTTTTTCTCTTTTTTCCTTTTCCCTGTCCTCGGCTTCGCCCCACCCCCCACTGCATTTTTGCACAGTCTCAGTTGAAGAGGAACCAACTTCAGCAGGTATGAACAATTTATGTTCACTTCTTTGAGAGCTACACTATATTTTTAATCATTTTAGCCAGTTTTATTTTGTGAATAATACACTCCAGTGTGAATATGTTTGCATCAGTGTTGGGTTCTTTTCTCTCTGTTCCTCTTCCTTTTGTCTTTTTCCCTCAATTTGGAGTCAGTAGGAGATGCACTCCAATAGTCGTTTTCCTTCCTTTTTGCTTCTTCCTTGGTTAAGCTGACACATTAAGCTTCAACAAACTGGGTCAAAAGCAATCAGTTTTAAAAAAAAATAAAAATCAGTGTTTGTGCAAGCTTTTTATATGTGTTTATGCTGTAGAAGTTCAATCATCCATGTGAATGCCTCCCAAAAAAGCATCCATAAATATGATGCAGCCTAAGAACAAGCAGTGAAGGAAGGGGAGTGGATGAAGAAGCATTATGCTCAAAGAAAACATCCTGCAAACGGTGGCCTGGGTACATGCTCAGCAAACTTTCATTACCATTGACAGATTGCCAAGTGATGAGAACAATTAGCAACACAGTCATAAAAATTAGTTTAGGGGCTCCCCAAGAGAGACAAGCATGTAGTGTTTATTCTATTGCAAAGATTAACTATTGCTAATTAATTGGCTATCCATTAGCTTGGGAGTATTTAAAGAAAGAGACAAGGTACCAAAGAAGAATGCCACTAAAACAGCTTAACGTGTTTGAAGTGGCATTGAGTTGTATAAACTCAGCGAGCTAAAACATCAAATGAATAGGGAGTCACTTTATAGTGGCTTGTTAAAAGAAGTAGAGGTCTCCAGGGAACCAAAGGAGAAAAGGTAAGAAGAAGTGAATGAAGGAAGGAAGACTGCAAGGAAGGATTGAACACTGTTTACAACACTAACCTACAACTTGGGAGCAATATAAGTAATTAGGGTAAGGTGGAGAATAATAAATGAAAGGATGGAGAACAAAGCCACGAGTAGAATGTGAGAGAGGGGGAAGGGTGAAGACTAGCACTGAATAGAAGGAAATAGCAAAAGGGAGCTTTTAACATGAAGATAATAGTGGCATGGAAAGAAAGCATGACTGAGATAAGAAAAAACCACTGCAAAACAGAGATCAGCTGAGTCTGGAAAAGACTTACAGAGTACTAACACGCTCCTGAGTAGGATATATTATAATTACTATGCATTAGCCTTCAACTATCTGTTTCTTGAAAGATCTGTCAATCTCTAAATTTTTCATGGAAAAATACCTTAAAACTGTTGCAGCTGTTCAATAGGAGTGTCAGTTACAGAAGGAGATTTCTTTACAGAGGAAAATAAAAAAGCACTCTTTTTTCCCTTCATGGAATTGAGTATGCAGACTTTATAAAGAGTGAGTTTAGAGGCATATATGAATACACTGCAATAAGGTTCGAGACTATCCCACTATGGCCGTGCATTGTAAAGCCATTATTTCTGTTGTGAGCAGTGGAGTGCCTCATGAAGACACAGCCCCCCTTTTTGGGTGCCGAACATCACCATTGTAACCTGACTGAGCTAACCAGATACATCAAACTGAGAGGTGCAGTTTTTAAGGCAGCCACATGGGCCCCACTACAGATCTCTTTTTAGACTTAACACCCAAAATTCCAATAGTTTCTCAAAAGCCTACAGATTCTGTATTCAATTCCTTGGGAGCCATTGCCCTTTGCAGTGCCAGATGACATGGTTTGTTTGGTTTTGTATTCATTTAAATGGATTGATTTTAATCAGTTCTGACTTCCTTGTTTTAACTCTGCCCTGCTATCACTGCTTTCTTTATTTTTCCACATAAACCTTGTGTTCAGCAAAGCTCAGCCAATAATTTACAACGAGCATCATCTCAGCACTGCTTCACCATAAAATATTCCTGAACTTTTCATAATCTCCTTTATTTCACCCATTATCAATATTCTTTACACCAGTATTTTTTCAAATCTTTTCCCCACAACTTGATCATATATATATATACATATTTCACTGAAATAATATTTATCTGTGGTTGGGTGAATAAGCTGCACTTAAGTTTTAGCCATTGTTATTGTCATAGATCTAAGTGTTCCAGGGTTTATTGGCATCTGAAAATATGCCACAATTATTCATGGAGAAACAGCTATACCAGTGTAACTTTCTGTATGAAAACTTTTAACGGAAAGACTGGTGACCTTTTGATATTAGTTATTCCATGAGAGGATGAGGTTTGAAGTCAGAATAGAGATGTGGGAGTCGCAGGGATAGAAATTCCCACACTGACAAACCAACAGCCAGAAGTGCACAAACATACAGCAGCCAGAATGGTTTTGTTCTTTGATTTCAACAAATGAACAAATGCCTCTGGCAAAAAAATGGTACATGGTAGATTGATAATATGAGACAAAACACATATTTGTAAACATTTGTGCAGATATAACTCAACCGCTCACAAATTATGTTACGAGGGAATGTGACTAAATATCTGAAAAAGTGAGTGAACTAATGTAGCAATAGCACATTTTTCTCTTTAATCAGACTCTTAAGATATCGATGCTTCACACAATTTGAGTCTTTGGCAGTTATTTTTGAAAATATTCTTTTCTTGGGGAAAAAAAGTGATTGATTTTGTGGGAATTAATTTGATTAAACTTCTTCAGGCACAGAATGATTATTTTTTAAATTTTATTTTATTATAATGAAAATTTCCATCTTTGGGAAAAGAATTCTAGTTTCTGCCTTGAGTAGCAAACTTTGGATCTTAAACTGTTCTGCTAGATATTAATAGAGTAAAACCCAACTCTACATTTGCATGAAATGTGACTAACATCAAACTAAGCTATATTTAATATAAAGACTATTTATTAGAAATTTCTGAAGATTAAAAAACCAATTTATTCACAGTTGTACGTAGCTTGTTTTGGATCTTGCTCAGCTAAACAGTGAAGTACGTACTTAGTATTTAAACAATCAATACACTGTAGACCTTTTGTCTTTGTGAGCATGTGTTTTGGCATGTGTTTGCTAGATTGGAGCTTAAATCAGGTGCAGTGAAAGTGCAACCTGGAAGCACAATATAAATTTTAACAATAAACTTTACTGTCTGGCTCCCTGGGGAGTCAAAATCAAAGCCTGTCTGTCCCATTAAGAGGAGGGGAAAAAAATTAAATTTAGTGGTGAAGGGCGTACATGAGAGGGTGAAGCTATTTTTAAACCTTTGTTATAAAGATATAACTTGTTCTGTCTTTTCCAGAGAAAAATCTATGCCAAAAGTGCAGTTGTTCTTTACCTAACATTAATTTCTATCTTAAAATTTAATAAACAATACTAGCCCTTCAAATGCTTTATAATTTATAGCTTCCATTGATTTCTGCTTTAATACACGACCAGGTGTTTTGGTTTTGAAAGTAACAGATTAGTGCATTCTAATGGGATTGTTTTAACACAACGTATTTCTCAGATCACAAGGGCATTTACAAAGCCGCATGTTCTGCTCAAAGCAGATGCCTCTTCCTCAGAGCTGGGAGGCAGCCATGCAGTGTGAAGAATAAACAGAAACTGCACCCGAAGCCTCATGCAGTCACCTAGAGCCTTCCATAGGAATTTCGGTGGGATGCGCTTTTGTATGGGCAGAGAGAAACAGAGTTTCCTCTTCTGAAAAAATAAAAAGAAAAACCAAACCAGCAACCTTCATCCATTTTGTGACATTAACCTTAGTGGACTGTAATTAACCTCCTGATCTAGTAGTGCTGGGGAGGAGGGGTGCACACAGTACCAGCTGAAAGGCCCAGAAGTTATCACTTACCAGTCAAAATCATCCAGAGTTCCTTATGAACATCTAAATGCTCTGAGGTCAGACTGCACTTAGCATAGCAGTTATCAGGGAGGAAAGAGGAGAAGATTTCTTGGAAGGCAATGCGGTATTTTTTCAAGCAATACCTTTACTTATTGAAGAATATGAGGTAGGATAAACTGCAGCTACTGCATTAATTTTCTGAAGATTGTAAGCATCATTTGAACATTTTATGAACATTATAAACCTTTAATTTACCCGTGATCACAATCAAAACTAGAATTTATTTTTCTATTGAATCAAAGGGATAAAACAACACTGTTTTCATACTCTGGTCTTTGGGACAGAGTCTAGCTTCTCTGACAACATCTTCCATGAGTAATCCCACAGAAATGAAGTTACTAAAGTTTTACTCCGGTCGTTGTAACTACTAGGTTGAAGATTAATAATCCTGAAATAACTGCCCTCTAGTATCTCTCTATTGAAATGGTATTTCATAGGGGTTCCTGCAGTTTCAGAATGCTTCGGTCAAGTGAACTGTAATTATAACTCATTAAACATATTTCACCTAAGACAAAGCATACATATTTTCTTTGCATGCTTTCTAACCAAAGATAAACCAAGGAGTTTTTCTAAAAATTATCACGCTTTCAACAAGGTTTCCCTTTAGCCCTACTTCTGGATAAGCATTGAGCTAGATGTTTTCTTTTATTCCAGTTAAATACCTATGATTTTATGTGGTTGTAGACATTTGAACACTCTTCTGAGCCACTTCTGCCTATCTGTTCATTTATTTCTTGTTTCAGATCAATTAAATAATGTTACCAGAAGCTCGTGCATCTTGTGAAAACAGGCTAAGAAAAACTTAGGACAATTCTCTTGGAGATTTCTTTCCACATTTCTTTCCCAACCACACATGTGGCATGAATCTTTGAAAGCTGTTTATTGAACTAGGAGGAGGTTGCTTTGTTGGAAATTGTTTTTAAGCCTAATATATCAACTCTGTTGGATGTCCTGCTGTTTGAAGCTTTGCATCTTAAAAATGTTTCCCCATGGTTTTATGTATTCCTCCCTCCTCCCTTTTTCTTAAGGAGTCTGGAATAATTTCTAAACCTATCAAAGAGTAATTCTTCCAAGAGATGATGAGACAGAGTACAGCATAACATGCAGCACGTTGTTCACTGTGACTTTGACTGAAATAATAAATACATACCCTTTGAGATTATCTCTTAACTGAAGCCATTGCTTGCTTTTGTTACTGATTATTTTTTTTAAACCTAGTGTTAGCTAGCTGGCATCTGAGTCTTAAATCTCTACAAAATATGCAAATGTATTTAGAATGTCAGGAAAATAAAAGGTCTTTCACAGTTTGAGATTAATATTGTTATGAAATCTAGGTGTTGAAGACATAATAGATGCAATACATGACAGAAATTTCTTCTTCAAAGACATTAGTAAAAATTAATCCCTACAACAACCTTTGGCACAGTATGTACATGCATGGGACAGCTGCATTGTGTATCTGCATGCATCTACTGCAGGCAGTCTGGACTTTTTCCTGTGGAAAATAATATTCTTCTATAATTCTGTGTGATATTTAATCTATTCCTTTCTTTATGGAGAATTTCAACTTACATAAAAGTTATTGAGTTATTGTAGCTCTTTTTTTCCTGAAGAAGTAAAAAACAAGGAAAAAGTGACTTTTTAGAAAAAACAAAAGTTGAAAATGCCATATACATTGTTGAGGGGGAATTCTATTAGAAAGTCTCTAGAATAAAGCTTAACTCAGAAAAACGAATTGAAAGGATTAGAACAGAAAAGCACAGTAGTGGAAGTTCCAGGAAGAAAGTTATACTAGAGACAGGACTTACAAATTATCAAAAACTCTTAAAAACTAAACATCTAAATATCCCCTGATTTGCCCATTAATCTTACTACTTTCTACCTCAAAATGTATGAGAGAATGGGAATTACCTGCTCTTTCCCAAAAAAAGGATGCCTATTTCTTGGGTTGGGTTTCCCCTTATTGTCCTCTGGAAACTGACAGGATAGAGACAATAAAATAATGTATTTAACATACATTTTCCCTACATAAGGAACTAAATGTTACTAATGTGTGTAGATTTAAAAACCATGCACTAGTTATAAGTAGAATTTTTTAATCGTTTTTCTGGTGATATTATTGGTTCCTCAGAAATAAAATTGTTAGTGGGATATGGTGAGTTAAAAAAAAAAAAAGAAGAAGGAATGGAATTTGTATTGTAAAAATGTGAGCCACACTATTGGCAAAAAAAAAAATGGGTTTTTTTTTATTTTTTCCTAAGTGTCTTTTCATTTAAAATTTGCTGAATTATCATTTTTCATACATTTAAAACAGTAGATACAAGATTATTAAAATCCCAGATTTTCCCTGGTCCCAATTTATTTTTTTCTTTAAGATAAATTCATAATACCAAATTTTTTTAGATTTTTAATTTTTGTTGAGTATTTATAGTGGAAAGTAGGAAGGTTCTACCTAGCACCTTCTGAGATGTGAAGTTGACAATTTAGTTTGATATAATACAGGTATAAAAGCAAGTAGATTTAGGCTGGAAGTGAGGAAGAACTTTTTACAATGAGGGAGTTAAGGCGCTGGAAGGCTTTGCTACGAGAAGCTGTGGGCAAGAAGTGTTCAAGGCCAGGTTGGATGGGGCTTTGGGCAATCTGGGCTAGTGGAGGGTGTCCCTGCCCATGGCAGAGGCCTTAAACTAGGTGGGCTTTAGGGTCCCTTCAAACCCAAACCAGTCTGTGATTCTATAATTCAAATAATAGATGGGTCTTTTGTTTGAACAGGGGCACACTGTAAATATTTTTTTCATTGTCAGTCCTTCCTTTATGTCAAGACAAGTTTTTAGCACTTGTTGCTGCACTGTTCATTAAAAATTAGAAAAGACCCAACTGGTTAAAGTGCTGGCAACATGTCAATGATTCTCAGAGAACTACAGTAGGAGTTCAAATTAAAAAATCATTTTAGAGCCTGCAGAGATTAATATTTACACAGGAATTGTCTGTATTTCCTGGTACTCTAACTACACTACATGTTTGCGTTAAAAATGCTTAACTGATTGTGCACATGAAATTGAATTTCACTGAGGGTATCTCTTCTTCCTGCAAATACTGCCCTGATGGCCTTCGGTTGATTGCCAGAAGTGGAAATTTTAAGTACTTGGATGATTATCAGAAAAGGGGAAAAAACACCCCTAAAACAACCCACAAAATAAACAGATGTGCTTAGCTCATTGAAATGCAACTTTCCAAAAAGTCCATGAGATATATACCTGCTTGTTCCCTCACCCTCAGAACCTCTAAGGTGCACATGCTCTAGGACTCCAGTTTAGTGCCTGACGAACATCTGAGAGCGGTGTAGGTTCGTGACAGCACGCTCTCAGGCTGTCTTTTGGGGCACAATAATTTTGCTGTGGTTTGCGAAGCTGTTCTGTTTTACACATTTTAAAAATGAAATGCATCTTTCCATATCATTCTAAAGGATTGGATTTGTGGTTCCCCCAGGGTCTGTAACAGAGATTTACTCTCTTGCTTAACTTGGTTTACATTTGTAACAATTTCTTTTCTTTTTCTTCTTAAAGTGCATATTTTATTTTTCAGTCCCTCAAGCTAATTTGTTAATTACTTTCCCATTTATTCCGAGCAAAGTATAGACTAAATGAGAACATTATATAAAGGTCATATTGAACTCTATTCTGATGGAAATTAAGTTTATGGAGTAAAAATAGCTCTAGATGCCAGGTGGCACTGAAGGCTATTACAGTAGGCTGTCACATTTAAAAGCTGAAAATCTTGCTTAGGTCAGGAATGGAAATTAATTAGTATTTTAAGCCTATGCCTTACTGAATGTTTGTCCATATATCATAAAAATAACTCAGTTTGGCAAAATCATTTACTTCTTTTCAGGATTAGACAAAAAGGGTGCTAGGAGGTCAAGATTAGCCTGCAGTGCTGGCAGATTTCTCAGAAACTCATACATGGGCATTTTCCCATAATCAGAGTGCAGCATTTGCGGTGAGTACAGAGCATTCATCCCAGTGTACCAATGCAAGTGGAAGATAGTAACAGTATCCCCTAAACTAGCTGTTGCTATTTTTTCCTATGCCAGCCAACTGCCTTGGGCTGAACTCAGCTCAGATCATTTTCAGCATTTCTCATTATGAGGTTAAGGAAAAAAGGTAAAAAAATAAAAGGTGTTCTGCTGCACGTTTTGTTGCTCTGGGAGACCTTTCTGCTCCTTTGGAGCAGAAATCTTTGAAGCTGGGACAGGCAATTTCACAGTGCAGTGTCAGAGGTTGCTTTTAAAAAGTCCACAGTCAGCCAACTAGGTGGGTTTAGTTCATGCTCAGTGAGCAGAGGCCTAACAGAGTTGAGAAGTCTGCTGCAGGGAAACCAGCAGCGAAGGCTGCTATCTGAAGGTGGCTGAAACCAAGTCTGTGATACCAGTTACCAATGCATCTCCACAGCAAGGAGAGCAGGGAGCAGAACAGATGGAGATGTCGCCCTGGAAGGGAGACAAGGTGTGAGGCTCCAGCAATGTCAACACTGTCGGGTGGTACTGCGTCTGTATAGACAGGGTAGCTTTAAGTAGGAGCCTTTCTATCTGGGAAGCAGTATTCCCCAGGAAGAGGCTTTGCAGGGTTTTTTTTTCACTTGATGTAAAGACCTCAACTAGCAGTTAAAACAGGGTCATGTGAACAAAATAGTCAAAGAATATTAATTGGTACCAATTGTCTCATTGTCTAAGATGGAGCAAAACTAGTTGAAGAACAACAAACTACTGTTCTTGTTGCTCCAGGGATCTCGGTGTAGTCTGTTGCTCCATAAGTTCTCAGTGCTTACAAGCAGAGCTGATGAATAGGAGAAAATACAACAAAAGGCTAACCACGGCAGAGAACAGAGGACAAAATCCTCTCCTTTTAGAATGGACAGATTTTCATCTGAGAACTGATGGAAACTGAGATGAGAAATTGCTGAGGGAGAGGGGAATTGAGAGGCAAAGGAATTTCAGTAATGAGTTGTGTATGGGCAGTGGGTGGGTGGGTCTGAATATATGCATATGCAGAGAAAGGCTGCAGAGGGATGACCTGCATTGGGTCAGCTGCTGTTGGAAAGGTTGTGTCCTTCATGCAGGCCATTTATTTCAGATACCTTCTTCCAACCTACTCATCCTTTCTCGCCCTCTCCTTTATGCTCATGCTAGTACAGCTTTATGTTGAGCTGCATCATGTGGTGGTTCCAGCTGAAAGTAGCTTCTTCCCTAATATGGTTTCCCCAGTAGTTGGTTCATTTCATCTCTGATTTCTCATGTAGTGTCCTGTGCTCTCAGTGGGAAGGGGAATTTGGTGGAAACATGTAGCAGAAGTTAGACTGAAGGGGAAAACAAGTCATCTTTGGTGAGATGCTGTAAAGCTGGTAAAGTTTCCCACACAGACATTAGATGCATGGAAAGGGAGAAAAGTATCAAATGCTAATGAAAGCAAAGCAAACAGGAGTAGAGGCTGGTTGATGATTTGGATGTGGTTTAACAAGACTGATGAAAAGCACTGTTCTAAAGTAGCATCCAAAGAGGCCTATTTTGTGCTTATTTTGGCTTTAAACTGTCTTATGACCACCTTTAAAGTATTGGATTCACTGTGAGGACATAAGAATACTGGGAAGAAACTGTACTCATTTATGGTATGAGAGCAAATTTAAGTGTTTTTTAGTTTCTGAGGTTTTGTAATAGACATTCATTCAGGAGGATAGAGAAGAACAAACCTTTTGTAGAATGACTGGTCCTGTAGAAAGATAGCACATGATAGCAAAAATTAGGACTAAAGTAAATGCTTTTAAAGACGCTAATTATCTTTTGCATGGACAACAAGCCGTACCCTACCATGACAGAAAATGTAACACAAATGCTGTTTGTTAGTGTAAGATTTTAGAGGTGTCACATACATTATGAGTGCCAGTTCTTGCCCCCATCTGAATTTGAAATCCTCACTGTTGGCAGTTGTTCATTTGACACTAAACTGTTCCATGACTGGGCGGTAGTCTTCTTTTTGGACAGCAGTGCATCAACAGCATCATCTCATCCAGATTTCTTCTTCAGGAGCAAAGAGTTTATTCTAAGTCAGTCTTTGCAGCCAAAGAAAAGAAACACAAACCTGTTACGGGACATGGCATCCCAGTGAGTTAGATACTTAAAAGAAAGCAAGAAGTTATTCACACATTTTCTTAATTTACTACAGAAATTAGTACATGGTTAATGTCAATTGGGTGAAACCCTTTTTCTGATTTTTACAGGAAGGACCCACAAGTGGATTTTAAATTTGTGCAGCCCAGTATCATAGTGTGTATGCACATAAGAGTATGTGCAAATGTATGATTTTTTTGTCCTGAGGTTTTTAGAACCTCACCTTGCATAAAGCTGTTGATCTGTTATGCTTGTAATTTGTTTTTCTTCACATTGTGTTTGCAATTTGTTTTTCTTCATATTCATTTATGCTGTTTCCTTCCAGGATTTACATTTAAGATGCTGAATATTCTGTGTTTCAAAGATTTTCAGCCTACAAAAAGCTACATCAATGTATAACTACTGACACAAGTTGCTAAAGATCAGATTGCAAATAATTATACTTAAGTGTGGCTGTGGTCAGGTTCCTTGCAATCTAATGATCTTTGAGGTGGAGGTTGTACACTCTTGATGCTGACTACCTCAGCATAACATTAATTCTGAGCAAAACTAACCAGTGTGAACCTCGAAATGACCCTTTACTATAGATACTATTGTATCTATAGTACAATATAGATATGTGGTCCAGTGTCGTGCTGGAAGAAGGATAGCAGGAAAGCGTAAGCTTGAGAATGTCATAAAATCAACAGATGAAGAAACAACATAAAAATTAAGTTACAAAGGAATAGATGGGTCTAAGTATTGTAAGCTCATCCTGTGTGCTGTCCAGTCCTAGGGTTGTTGGCTGCAATAAGCAAAGGAAGGAAAGAGATGCAAAAAATAATACTTTTAAGGCTAAAAGCTAGAACAAATTGACCCTGTACATTGTTATTATTGCTTACCATGTTATGATGTTTAACATCAGGATGAATGGGAACTATCCCTCTCTAATAACTCTCCTGGAGATGACTCCATGGCATAATCTGCAATTTTACAAGTTCACTGACATGCAGAAACAGCCAAGGAAAGAAAGCCTTTAGCAATAAGTTAGGTCATGGATCTTATCTTGTATGTTTGTTGTTCTAGTAACTTCTCCTATCACTTCATATCTCTTGTTCATAAATAAATGTATTGTTTTTTTAATCCATAAATCTTGTTTAGTGAAAAAGCAAGCAAGCAAACAAAAATCTACTTTGATTCTTGGTAATCTGTGCTGACTCTTGGTAATCTTGCACAACAAAAAAAGTGTTAATTCTCACAACCTTGTCCTGCCTTTCCAGTAATTCATATCCTATTATGTAAGGGGGTTTTTGACCTTAGAATTGTGCCTAATCTTAAGCAGGTTGGATAGCTCCTAAAGTGAGACAATAGGGATTGCCAAGGAAAGCCTTCTGTCATGTGTCAAAGTAGCAGAGAGCATGGCTGAACTGAGACTATATGGCACTTCTGTTAAATTCAGGCTCCTTTGCAAGCAATTTTATAATCGGGCAAAGATGTGATGTTTAGGATCACTTTCTGGCATAGGTACATAAGTTACAGGAAGAGTGTAACAAGGTGAGGTTTGTAGATACAGGTAGCATATTTTATTGAACCAGGTGGTAGATGAAATGGACAGGCATTCAGACATGTGAGCTTTTATTTATATCTGAAAGAGAAATATTTTCTCAATCATGGATATGCATAATATCATTACACTGCTGTGGATTAGTGGTACATCACAGCCCAGGAAGTGTTAAAACTGCCAGATAATTGAATTATCTATAAATGGAATTAAGTGCCCTGGAGGATCAAGGGCAGGGCTTAAAATAGTGCTGGGATGCCTTCTTTTCTTCCATCTGATCTTTCTCATTACGAATCTGTGTCTCACCAGCTACTGGTCTGAGGCCCAGTTTCATCCAAATGAGTTTCTTCTTAAATTACAGTGTGGTCACTGCTCTTCTGCCTGCTACTGATGCTCCCCCAAACCCCTACCAAGTGAAAAGAGGCACTGTCCCAAACTGTTCTGACTCTGGCTTCGGTCAGTACTATTTGCAAGTAACAGGCCAGCTAGCTGGACTCTCTGAGTAGCTGTATCACCAGGGTGTTGAGAAGATCTGTAAGTCTAATCTGTAAGTCTATTCTAGCTTGAACAGGGAAAAGAAGTCTAAGGAATATTCGGTGTTTATATTTTAATAAACAGTTACAGGTTCCCTGCTGTTAACAGTGAGCAAGACCAAACAGTCCTTTTTTGAATGCATCATTGAAGCAACTTTACACATGAAATCCAGAGGTACTTTGTATCATAAGGGGAACACAAATTGTTTTAGGGGCATAGAAATATCAAAGAAAGGCTTAAGTGAGTTCACTCAGGCAGGGATGGGGGGATTTCTTCAAGTATGCAGCAACTTCTTAGACCATTTCTTGCAATAACAAGTATCTCCCACTTCATTCACATCTACTAATTCTCACTGTCGCTCTAACAGATTGACTTCCCATATGCTAAAGACATTTGCCAGAGCCAAGAACTCCCTCTTTTGTCTTAAAAGTTGAACAGATATTGTTATTATATATTCTTTTTAAGCTTTTATTATAAGTTTTTTAGACAAGTAGTATTTTACCTCAGAGCATGAATGTCCATTAGTAGGCTTAAAGAAAGAATGACATGTACTATTCAGCAGTCTTCCTCTGTATTGTGCAATCTTATCTATACAGTTGTAGTGTTTCAAAATACTATTTCAGAAACAACTTTTTTTTAGCACTTACATAAAACTGTTGAATTCAGTTGTACTCCTTATGAGTAAATAGTATGTGACTGCAAAATTGTGGCAAAAATATTTACATAAGATCCACAGTACTGTAAACTAATACACTGCCAAATCAAAATTATCAGTACTGCTGGCTTTAAGTAAAGGAGCAGAAGCTTTCACAGTCCAGAAGTTGATATTCATTACTTATTCAAGACACAGCTTCCACTAGCTGCCATGGGAGTTGTGGTTGTATGACAACTGTTCTGATAAAAATAACAATTATGAAAACGTAACATGTTCCCATGAATGCCTAGTTGTCTATTACTAAAAAAAATGTTAAAATTATTTGTACCCTGATATACTTTATAAGGTATTTGAATTCTGTCAAATAAACACTGAGAAAGGACTTGGAATTCATGAAGTTTTATTGAAATGGCTAGCTAGAATGAAGAAGCCAAAGCCCAGAACCAAGAAGGTCTGGATATAGATTTATATATTCAATTTGCCTGCAGTACCATATTTTAACATTGACTTACAAAGCATGAATTACCACTGTACAGCAATATTACGAGTATCTGTTACAGTTATTCATGAATTTCATTACTTTCAAGCTTTGTACAGTATTTCGTTCTGTTAAACTGCAGAAGAGTATTTATTTATTCATTCATGTACATGAAGGGAAAGGGTGACAATATTTCAATATCGGATTCTTAATCTATCCATATTGACCTGGAGCTTCTCAATTTTTTTTTATTTTTTTTTTTTTTAAATCCAGCCTCCTGGATGAGAAAACCAGTCTAATAATTTTCTCTGCAAAACCTTTACACTGGGCATTTTTTTGAAACTAAATGCAGTTCAATGATGCTGTCGGGTCAGTGCTGTGCTTTAGCTACCCTTGAGCAGGGGCAGGGACAGAAGGTATAATTTAATGTGTTTTTAATTAAGTTTTCTTTCTATCTAAATTTTTAGTAGCAGAATACAGGCAATGCATTGCACCCTCTTCTCTTAAGAAGTTCCAAATATAAAATTTGCTTCAAAATGTTGAAGTCATGGAATTAGGGGTACCCTCGATGAAAATACATGTTACATGACTAGTGTGTTTTCATAGCATATCCTATTTGTCTTATCCCCTGTCCTTCAAAACCCAACAGCCACATCCACATTTTCCAACCAGATGGCCTTTTCTGAGCCCGACTCCATTCCACCTACAGACAAGTAACATTATGGATTCCCATTTAGGAGCCATATCCAGCTACTGATAAGACTATATTGGAAAGAGAATATTAACATGCACTCAGCTTGTCTGTCAGAAGGTGAGAGGAAGTTACTAGTTTGTGCCATCGTCTTTTGAAGTCTCTCAGACAAATATGACCGTCGTTAAGCTGCTGCACAGATCTGTGGATCTCACCGACTGGAGGAAACTTGGATGTGTCTGATGAGCTGTCCATGACACTGCTGAGGGTGGACACCAGAAGAGTGAGGCTCAGGAGGAAGTCTGCCACGCGATTCCCTGAAGGAAGACGTTTGTGGCCCCGTGAGCGCTGCAGCTTATGCCCCAGCCCTTGCACAAATCTCTGCTGAAGGCAAAATTCACCTGTGTGGAGACCTGTACTTGAATGACAGCAAAGACATCTGCCTTGTGTGAGATAACACAAAATGGAATTTAAAGTTAAGGCATTGTTTATCAGAAAAGACTAATCCCCAGTGTTGCTGTGCAGGAATTATTACTGGTACACTCCAAAATAAATAGGTCAATATTTTCATCCAAGTACAACTAACTGCAATGTGAATCACATTAATCAAGAGCAGTTAATTTGTATTTGTGCTGTGGATGTAGCTGTAATGCAGTGTATGATTTCCTGTGTTGGCAAGAGATCAACATGAAGCAGGAATGGGCTATCAGGGGAACAGGGAACAATGACCCTGCTAAGAGGAGGGAGTAAAAGTTGGAGATCTGTGACATGATCTGGAATCCAAGAGGATTTAGAGTAGGGTACATGAAATTGTGAGGTTTTGATGACAGATGGAAAAAATGCAAAGAGGAAAGGATGTATTTCCTCTGTCCTACATCCTAAGGGAAATAAATGACTGGAGTGTAAGTCTTGTCTAGTTCCCTTGGTTTCTACTGCGGACTACTTTATGCCTTTTTGGACTATATATATATATCTCAAATTTACTAATTCTCTTTCATCACTTTTTAATAATATTTCATGTCCTAAGGATAACCACCCTCTGAGATTCTCTTCTGCTGTTTCTGTGTCATTAATGCGACACTAGTAATTAGGACCTGACTCATACAAATATGAATAGCATAAGTTTCAGCTGTTGAGTTTTTGGTTCCCACTGGAATGCTCAGCAAGACGACTAACTGGATTTTAATCTATTTGCTGTTATAATTAAGGTTCACATAATCTTCGCAGGGTGGTGGGATTTTTTTTTTTCTTTTCCATTTTTGAGTTACTAGTGGAACACAGCTAAAAAGGATGAGAATCCTGATGGCTGGCAGTTTGAAGTGCAATGAAACAATAAGAACTGACATTTTCGTATATGAGACAAGAATTACCATGATGATAAAAATAGCGCTGTTGCACAGAAATCCCAAATTACGTTCTGCGTTAGGGACCAAACTGTGTATAATTTCCTTATTGCTGGGTACATTTTACTTAAGCAGCAGACCAATGCAGTAAATACAGAGATGGATTTGTTTCAAGTATATAGAGAATGGGTTCAGAGCAATTATTTTAATGTAGAACCTGTAAAAATTAGTGTTGTCAGAACAGCAATTTTAAATTAAATCTTTCAAACATCTCAATCTATAATAATTCTCTTGGTATTTTAACATACAATATTCTTCAAGTCTTTGTAGTCCTCCAGCAAAATTTTTACAAAATACAAGATTCTCTGTGTTTGTAGAAGGTTTACTGTTTGAAGTGAACCAGAATCAACTGAGTAAGAGGTTTGGAAAAATATTTCTAACTTAAGTTGGAAAATTAATCTGGATTTAATGATTTTACAATATAAAACACAAAAAATGAGGTGTAGCAACCAAGCCCCAACGCTTGGGTTAGCAAGAGTGGGAGAAGGCTGTGACAGAAACAGTACCATCTAGGGGAAAAAAACCAATCAACACAACAATGATGCAAAGAAAAGGGAAAGACCCTGAACCTGGATTTTCTGTGAAAAAAGTAGGCATTATTTGGGAAGATAAAACCCTCCTGTGAAAGATCACATAGACATGTAGAGCAGGTCTCACATTTGTTACCGCAGGTTTATTAGATAAGTGGTGGTGGAAGAATACTGTGGGCTTTATTCAGAAGCACATATGTAGGTGGTAAAGGGTTTAAAGGGCTGCAAATAAGCATTGTAAAAGGGGAAAGAAAGTTCTCAAGCTTGGAAGTTGAAGGAGAAATAAACAAGATAATTTGGGGAAAACATCGCCAACTTTTGGAGCATTTTCAGGTCCCACTATGTGTATTATCACTCCATCACCTCCTACACTAACCATACCTCAAACTTGAGCATAGTGAATCTGACTGGAGGCCTGTGACTAGCAGTGTTCCCCAGGGCTCGGTGTTGGGTCCAGTCCTGTTTAACATCTTCATTGACGACCTTGATGAGGGAATAGCATCCACCCTCAGCAAGTGCCGATGATACAAAGCTGGGAGGAGTGGCTGACACGCAGGAACACTGCGCTGCCATCCAGAGAGACCTGGACAGGCTGGAGAGCTGGGCAGGGAGAAACCAGATGAGGTTTAACAAAAGCAAGTGTGGAGTCTTGCACCTGGGAAGGAACAACTGTTTCTGTCAGTACAGGCTGGGGGATGACCTGCTGGAGAAGAGCTCAGTGGAGAAGGACCTGGGGGTCCTGGTTGATGACAGGTTGGCCATGAGCCAGCAGTGTGCCTCGGTGGCTAAGAGAGCCAATGGGATCCTGGGGTGCATCAGGAGGAGTGTAGCCAGCAGGTCAAGGGAGGTGATCCTCCCGCTCTACTCTGCTTCAGACTGTTAATTAAGGAAAGGCACCATATAGTCATCAAGTTTAAACAACCTCTTGTCAGAAAATATTCTAGTTACTTAGTTAAAAAAAAAAGGTTGGAAGGTAGCTGGACGATGGGTTTAAATTTCTTCCCTGTAACAGAAGTCCGTGGAACAGAATTAGAGGGAAATGTGCAGAAATGACCTACAGCATTTTACACTCAAAGGGTGAACCTTAGCTTTTGCTGCATCCAGATGGAGACACCTTGATCATTCTAATCATCACGCTCCATTTGCTGCATTAAAAACAAGATAAATATTTAATCACAGTGCAATTAAGTCTGGATCAGTGCCATTAGTTTATAATGAATATATAGTTAGATAGAATCTAATACAGTACTAATTCACTTATGAGCTATGCTGAACAGATCTGTTTAAAAAAAAAAAAACAACGCTGACATTTTGAGAATCTTAATGAGATAAAAGTGTGTATAACCACTAATTATTTTTACTACTTCCATGCATTAAATGGAATAGCATATAGCAATGAGTTAGTATTATCCATATTCCATGTAAACTGTAGGTGATGTTCTGCAATGCTTTTCTATTCAGGTTAAAATAACCTCAAAAAACCCCAAACTAGGTATAATAAATATGTTGTTACGAAATTCTTTTCTAACCTAACAGCAAAATAGGATCAACAGTGGCAAATTCCAAAAGGAAATTGTATGAGATATGTTCATCTGTAGGATCTATTATGGTTTAGTATGTTTGGTTTGTTGCTTTTTTTTCCTCTTTGTTTTACAGATTTCCTGGGTAAGCAAGAAATTCTTGTTACATTTTGGAAGATGTGAAGGATGAGGTAGTTCAAAGTGTATTGAGGTTCACTTCTGTGCATTTTAGCTAAACTGAGAGACTCCTTTCTTTTGTTTGTTTGTTTTTTGCTTTATGCCTTCAAGACATGTCATGATGCACCTGTATAATAGGAGCTGGACCCTAAAACTTCTGGGTGTTTATGTAGATTTTGAATCAGGGACAAAAAAGAAAAAAAGAAAATTGTTAAGAAAGAATAAGTAATGTACTACAACACATTCGTTAATCGCTTACTGGAGATGCTTCATACTTTAGTGGCAGAACAAATATGTGAACTAGAAGAAACCATTTTTAAGATTACAGCCCCTTTTGGCAGAAGGCTGATAGCACATCTGCTGGGGATACTTCTCAAATGTCCTCAAAACCATGGACTGCAAAGCAGGCAACTGAGATGGTAGCAGTAGTTACAAATAGTGAACAACCGTGCTGTTCTTTGGTCCCAGCTATGTCAAGGTTGTTCTTGGGAAATGGTAGTTTTCTTATAAGTACAGGTTAAATCTATAAGTTACATGAGCAGAAGCCTTGTCCTGACCACAAAGGTGGTGCACAGGATTGAAGTATGTGTACTAGCGAGGCCTAACTCCGAACACTGCACTGCTGGGATAGATATGTCATACTTGCGTATTTGAACTGGAAGATGAGCTGAGACATACGTATTCTGGAATGATTTAATGATCCCCAGAGCTCATCAGATGCGGGATCATTTTTGTCAAGTTGTTATAATGGTGTCTGAAGTATCACAACTCCCACACAGGCACACAGCTGGGGGCTTCAAAAACCAGCTTCCGTGTCAGGCAAACCTTGCACAATCATGCTAAATTAATAGGCAAAGTAGTAAATGTGAGGAAGATCAGAGGCCCACACTAGCTCTTGTTATATTCCTGCCCTTTTTGTGCTGTAAAGCATATTTTTTTCTCAGAACCTGTAGGGACATTCTTTCTGGATCTGAATGCTTGTCGGTGTGTCTCTGTGGAAGACAGTCACTTTTGAATAGGGTTATGTTATATTTTGGATTTGTGTCTGCTGAACTTCAAAATCTGTGAGGTCTCACTTGAAGGGGCACGCCTTTCAAAAATCGATTTAATTGAATTTTTAAAAGGATGATGGAGAAAGAAAAAGGTCAATGATGCTTCTGAGAAAGAGGCGGTCTCTCGCTTGTTCCTGTACAGGTGGTATAAATATAATTTTCAACTGTATGGAGAAAACACTTGAGTTAGAAAAGAATGTCGAATATAAAGATTCAGAGATTAAACTCATCTCAAATATTGATATGATAGTTTTTGCAGATTTTTAATTACCCTCACTGCAGGATTCTTCAGCTTTCTTCTCAGGTTGCAGCAACTAATGAACCACAGGGATAGGGTGTTGGATTACCTGGACACCAAGCCTAATTCAGTGTGATAATCCTTAACTTCCTCACCATGGGAAGGTTGTGTCATTCTGCTAGCTCCAGCAGCAAAAACATTAATTCTTCTCTTCCCATAAAGATGAAAAAGTCATATGGATTCTTTCACACTTACTCGTTTCACAATGTAAGAGCTCTTGCTAAGTGAGTTCTGTCACAGTTTATTTTGACGATTTTGGGTTTTGCAGAGGAAGCATCTACAGTAAAATGTATTATCAAAACATAAGCAGGGGAAAGACTTCAAACTACTGGTGTTAAAACTGTGTGAGAGATCTCTGATGAAGATTTCAACTTACCAGAGGGGAAAAAATACTACTTGACTGACATTCATGGAGAGCCAAAAGGGACTTAAAAAAAGCTAGTGGTATGAAGGCAAGCAGCTAGAGAGTATTTTTCTATTGCAATATAATGTAAAATGATTTGATACCTTTTATTAGTTTGGTGATAACCCCAATATTTGTTTCAGTGGGCTTTGGGGCTTACTGTACCTTCAGAGAATTATTATCTATTAGTCCTACTCCAGTAGCAGTCCACAAAATAAATGAAGCAATTAGCTTTGTAGCTAACAGTATCTTCATCTTGATGTATATCAAGGTCCCTATCTAATTTAATATTTTTCATTAAAGTTGTGTTATTTCTGTGTGAAGAGAAGATGGATAGATACTATCAAAACGTTAACGTTTGTATTGCACTGGCCTTAATTTTAGCTTCTTAACACGTGATTATTTAGCATGTGTCACTTCACTGGAGTGTTGGGTTTTTTTCCTTTTTACATTTTTAAAATTCCTCATTTAATTTTGTCTTACCAAGAAATGATAGATTTTGATTTTTGATCATCTTCCTGCTTTAGCACAGCAGGAAGCACACTTTTGAGAGCCAGGAATCAGGTTTTGAGGAAATGTGGCTGACACAGAGTTCCTGTTCAACTACCATCACCTGTCTGCCTTGTATTTTTGAATGTCTTGCCCATCAAAGCAGCAGCAGATTCTATATTTGCAAAGAAATGTTTATGCTGATTAGTGGAAGCATGAGAAATGTCTTGTTTTACAAATGACTAATGAATATCACTGAACAGGGGAGTGGTAAGGGAAACAGTCATTGAGGGGGAATTGTTTGGTTTTCATTCATGTTACAGCTGCTATTTCAACTACTTTCTAATTTCTTAGATTTTTCTAAGCTAATGCTACAGAACTCTGCTTCTTACCATTGTACTTCAGAGGTTGCCTTTGCCACATTTTTGGATCCTAGGTAAAGGTTTATTAGAAAAACATCCGGTAGAGCATCCGTAGACTTCTTGATAATGCACCTGAACACAAACTGTGCTCTCTTGTGTCACCACCTATCTGCACAGCTTCCCTTTCAGACAGGCATTCTGAGGGGGCATTGTCATGTCTCACAAGTACAGGTACAAACAAAAGTGGATAAAAAGTCTTAAAAGAGGCTAGAGTCAGCTTAGCACTGGAGTAAGTCTACCACCTCCTTCTCAGGAAGGACACCATTGCCACTGTCCTCAGCATCAGCCCTCTTTCTCTACAAATCCTTCCCCAATGCACTGTGCATCTTGGTCATGCAGATATATCCAGTCTGTAGTAAAACTTTTAGGTAATTATATTAACACATACATCACTGAATGTGCTTTATAATTCTCAGTCTTTCTAGGCTTGTTTGTTTGTTGTTTGGTGGGTTTTCTTTTTCTCAAAAAAGACAAAAAAAAGAGCTCAAAATAAGATGCAGGTATGTTCAAAAATAAATTTACTCCTTACTGTTGGGGAAAAATATAGAACAGTATTTGGACATGTCTTTTACTTTAAAAGAATTAGAATATCCTACAAGGTAATAGTTTTCCTAAGCAGTCTAAATCACACTCTTTGTATATATTACCATTGTAAACAATTACATTCTTATTGGTGAAATGATGTTTTCCTTGCTTTCCTAGCTTTTCTTGACAAACTAATGGTTTATCTGAAATATGTAATTACCACCTCAGTGTTGCATTTTTATGAATTTTATTTTTATGAAGCCTTAGTTGACTATACTTGTGAAAGAGGAAAACAGATAACATCGTTCTGCCTTGAGCCCCTTTGCATATCTGCTGAGGATGCATTTGTTTCATTCGTCCATCTGTAAAGTCTCAGAGATTTTAGTAAGAGCAACTAAAATTTTGTAGAACCTGCTATACCTTAGGTTAACTTTCAGTTTTGGTGGTTGGTTGGGTTTTTTTTCAAATAAAGCATGGGGATTTCAATTGAATAGCAGAATGATGTATTTTAGACTTTACTTATTATGTTGGCTAATACTACTGGAAATGCACAAAGGACTCAAAAGAGCAGCAAAGTGAATAGATCTATTACTTTGAGTGCACGATTAATCTTGTTGACATTATTTTATAAGAACATGGATAAAAATGCCTGGAAAGCATACCATTGAATTCCACTGCTCATTAATATTGATCAAATGTTGTTGTTCTCTTTGAGTTGGAAGCCACTTAAAGATTACCTGCAAAAGTATTACAGTGCTATTGATTTAAAAACCTAAATCCCTGAAGTCCACTGTTTTTTTTAAATTAGTTGACAAGTCTGGGGTTTTATTTTTTTTGTAAAAGAAGGATGTTTTTTGAACTTGCTGCTATAGATCTGAGAATATTAATCAGGTTGTCAAGGAATTAATTATCTGGCATTCAATACAATGCTATTTAAAAGCTTATACATCCCTATGGAAGTTAGTTGGGACCTCTCATTATCTGGCAGCAGTGCCTAGATATTAAATTCCATTTTTGATGCTTAAATGGAATGATGGGAAGATTAGGGCCCAGACCCTTCAAGACACTCAAACTGACATGACTTACATCAATGACTCAGTTAAAAAAAATGAATTGTATGCTTGAAGATTCATGCAATTTAAATTTCCTGAAAATGTTTGAAGTCAGAGTATGCTCCTGGAAAACTAGGAGAAACAATGTATGATGATAGTTTTGGGTTTGCATGGCAAGGTTTTGGTAGTTGGGGGTGTGGGTTGGAGCTGCAGGGGTGGCTTCTGCAAGAAGCTGCTAGAAACTTCCTCTGTGTCTCACAGAGCCAATACCAGTCAGCTCCAAGATGGACCTGTTGCTGGCCAAGGCTAGACCCATCAACAACAATTGCAGTACCTCGAGGGGAGCAGAGTTCAGAGGGAGTAGAAAAAAACCCAAAAAACCCAAACATGAAAAACATGAGGAGCAATTGCAGAAGGAGGAGAGGAATGATAGAGTAGAACAACTCTGCAGACATCAAGGTCATTGCAGAAGGAGGAGAGAAGGTGCTCCAGGTGCTGGAGATTAGATTTCCCTGCAGCCCCTGGAGAGACCACGGTGAGGCAGGCAGTCCCCATGCAGCCCATGGAGGACCCCATGCTGGAGTAGGTGGAGACACCTCAAGGTCTCTGTTACCACATGGAAAGCTCAAGCTGGAGAAGGTTCCTGTTAGGAACTGCAGCCCATGGAGCTGGAGTAGTTCTGTTGGGGGGACTTGTGATCCCATGGGGGACCAGACTGAAGCAGTCTGGGCCTGAAGGTCTACACCCCATAGAAGGGACTGACCCTGGGACAGTTAGTGAAGAACTGCAGTCCATGGGAAGGACTCGGAGAATTTTCTGCTGTGGGAGGGACCCCTACACTGGAGCAGGGTCGGAGTGTGAGGAGTCCTCCCCTGAGGAGGAAGGAGCGGCAGAGACACTGTGTGATGGACTAACCCCAACCCGCATCCCCTCTGCTTCTTGGGGGAGGAGGGAGAGAAATAGGAATGGAGCTGAGCCCAGGAAGATGCAAGGGGTGGGGAAGGGGTTTTGAGATTTGGGTTTATTTCTCATTATCCTGCTCTGTTTTGGTTTGGTAATAAATTAGATTGATTTTACTCCATGTTAATTCTGTAATGGCCTCAACCCATCACAGTGATACAGGCTTTTTAGTTTCCGTCATTCATTCTTTTAGATGAATCTAACCCGTGTCCTTTTTAGGCAATTAATGTTAACTAGTGAAAACTAGATGATGGTTGCTTGCTAGTTTCAGTGCATTTAATTAGGATGTTTCACTGCTCTCAAAATATTTTTGGACTACTAGTTTTTATTAAAAAAAAACAGTGACAATAAAAAATTACTCAACATTTAGATTTAAAATACTGCTATTGTATGTCTAGCACCAAATAGTTTGGCTTCTCGTGTTTATTTTTTCCAGAAGGAAACCTTTGTAGACCACTACAATTAGTAATACTGGCATGTACCAGTATATTTATTACAGAGCACCTCAAATGACTTTTTAGGTCTTTGTACTTTGGACTGATCTGAGAAAATGCAAAATCTAAAGAAAATCAATGAAAGTGTGCTGAACATGTGCTTAACAAGCCATATGGAGAAAGCAGCAAGCAAAATGAGAAAGTAATTATTAGAAGATTTATTGTTCTTGGAAGATTAGAGATCCGCTTCCATAGAAATAATTAACATGTGAGGCTACCTGCAGGTACTCCCAAACTGCAGCATGATGATAGCGACTTTAAAAAAAAATACACAGCTCATATTCACTGGGAGACCAGAAGTGCAAACTCTCAAACGTGCTTCTTCCCAAAATATTACAGAGGAGAAGTAACATTAACATAAAGCTGTGATTCTTGAAAGCCATTAGTCTCCCTATACCTGTTAAAGGAGTGATATATGTTGCCTGGAATTAAGCATGTAGTGCACCGTTACAAAATGTGGATGGGGCAAGGCAAAAAAGGCAGCAGCCAGCCACCTTTTATTTTTTGTTTTCCTTTTTTTTTTACTAATTGTGTTTAGACCAAGCTGCTCTATATTCATGTCTTTTATTTCTTCGTTTCAGCAAGATATATCCCACGTTTAATGATGCACACAAGCATATCTTCTGCAGGATTGTGTCCTGGAATAGGCTGGTGACATAAGTTGTAATAGAAATGTGTACATGGATAGTTTCTCAAATTGCTATAACGACCCAAGCAATTATAACTGGGGAATGTGTTCTGACATACTTGTCATTCTGTTAATTTTTATATTTTGCAAATTAATATTTTCTTAGAGAGTTCAGTTCTCACTACTGTGACATTCTGAATAGATGCTGTTGCTGTGAACATCTGTCAAGCCTTGGGTTTGTAATTGAAAACACAAACTAATAGGCAGACCCTCAGAAGCATTAAAGTCATAGCTCTTTCAAGTTTAAACCATTCAATACCCAGTGATGATTGTCAGCAAGTTCTTTTATTTTTTGTGGGGTTTTTTTTTTTCATTTTTAAACTCAGTCTTAAGTGTGTGACTAATTATGAGGCTGCTTTTCAATAAATCAAGATTAACGCCTCTCTGTGCACACAGTAATGGTTGCAAATGGCACACTTTGTACTGAATTCACAAACCTTTTCCTGCACAGACTGGCAAGGGAGGCAAGGACCACCAGTTCTTTAAAGTGAGATATGGAAGGAAAGAAAGAAATTATCAAAATGCTAAAATGTTTTCTTCTGTCAGGAGGTGTATTACAGGTAGTGTTAGTGAGATGGCAAGATACAAAAAGCTTTTTCACATGTGCTGGTTAATGAATAAGCTTTAGACTTGGTTTCAAAAGTGTTATGAGGGGGTACCTGATGTTGGTAGCTCCTAACTGCTGACTCAAGTAGTCACATATTCAGGAAGTTGCCCAAAGCCACTGCAAAGAGCTCTGCAGACTACTAACTTGACATGTAGTGATTATTCAGGGATATTGTACGTGTCACTCTGTACATGATAGGCCTATTTGATTAATACGTATTTCCTCCATGGTATAAAAGTTAGAATGCCTGTTATCTTTAATAGGAGAGCAAGATTTAGCTTCTCTGTCTCCTGTCTTCTCTTACATTAAAAAATAATGTTGTGATTAATGAGTAGTAGCATGCTTCATATTTTTTCTTGTTCATAAAAATCTGTTCTGGCAAGTTATCTGAACTAAGTGAAGGGTGCATTTGAGTGGGTTAGTGGAATATGAAGGTCTACATAAGAGATTTTAGTTCTTTAATGAATGCATATAAAGGCCTGAAGTTATTATGGTTGCTATTATATGTGTATACGTATATTACATATGTATATATATTTATCTTTTTTTTCCTCTCAGGACCTTGCCTTCCTAATCCATGCCATAATGGTGGGATATGTGAAATCAGTGAAGCATACCGAGGCGACACATTCATAGGATATGTTTGTAAATGTCCAGAGGGATTTAATGGGATTCACTGCCAGCACAGTAAGTTCCACATGGTAACTTTTATTGTATTTATAGATAGGAGCCTTTTTATTGCTTGCAATAGTGAGGATTAATATGGGATCTGGTTTTGTGAAGTATATCAGTCTTTGCCCTTTGAGTTATGAACAATATATTATGAACAATACTACTGAATAATACTACTACCTTCAGAAAATGACCTTACTTCCAGCACACTGGATACAACAATGCATAATTTACCACACATATTTTAGAGCATTGTCAGGAAAGGTAACTACATTTATCAGGGATTTAATGGGAAAATATATTTGAAATAACGGGGATCTCTTCTTATCTTGGATTTGTTTTTATATTTGTTTAGATAGATGCTAGATGACAGTGGAAAGAATAACTAAAAAGAAATCTGTGAATAAATGCATCTTCTAGATCTTTCTTTACCAATGCAGAATTATGAAGAAATGTTTTCAATCAGGATGCTTACATTCAAGGGTAGAAGATCGAGACTTAATTCTAGATGTAGTCCTGTTCTAATTAATATCATTTATGTGAAGGTTTTTCCTTATTTCAGGTCAGATTTGAAACTGCAGGTCTGTATCCTAGTCTTAGAGTGTGGAGTTAAAGAACTGACATGTAGCTATATGGAAAAAAAAAAAAATTCAGCTTTCAAGAATATCTCATGGTGGAAGGGTTGTATTGTAGGACCTACACTTCACCAACAAAAATATTAAGAAAATAGATGCTACATTTTTTGTACTCATACTGAAAATTACAGATCTATGTTTCTCCACTTAATGTCATCAGAAGTTCTGCATGATCAAAAGCAATTAATCAGAAGGATACATGTCCATCTGCAAGTGACTGATCAGATTGTGTTTCACCTATAAATGCATTCAGAGAATCCTAGAATGGTTTGGGTTGGAAAGGACTTTAAAAATTATCTAGATCCAACCCCTGCCATGGGCAGGGACACCCTGCACTAGATCAGTTAATACCATTGTGTCATTGGCACTTAGAAGTAGGGTTTTTTTTCATATGTAAAAATCATTTAGAACAAGTGCTTGCCTAAGGAGGAACTCATGTGCCAAATTTATATTTTATTTTCTGTAATAAAGCACAGCATGATTCTTAAAAATCTTATGTTATTGATGCATTTGGAAGCTAACCGTTACCCAGTTAAAAGGTTAAAAACCCAAACAAACAGTCAAGAGTCCAGTTCTATTTGTACATAAAAGATAAATCCACTCATTCAAATCAGAGTGAATAAGCACTGAATCCTGTCTATCTTAATTTAAGTGCTCCGTTTAGATACTTGGCTATAATTTGAATTGTCAGGAACCAATACAGTCCAGCTCAAATAACTACTTATGTTCATTATGGCCCTTAGATACTCAATGAAGAGTGTCTCCTAAGACCTGAATATGGATAGTCAATTTCATTAACTTTGGCCACACTCTGTCAGTTAATTATGTAGGTGACATAGACAGTCCCACGAACCTAATCTAGTTAAATTATGTGTGTACCTCTTCTGCTGGGAACATAGAGATGTTGGGTATTATACACTCCTTTGGGATCTGTTCCATGTAGCCCTGGTTCTGGGGATGGCTATCTAATGGAGCTGATGGCCAGCATCTGTCATATGGACTCTCTTGTGTTTTGATGGTTATTTTGTTAGACCAGTCAGTCAAGAGAGGGGACTGAGTTAACCGTGTAATCCTCGTGGCAATGGATAGCCATCACCAGTCTTTAAACCAGAGAGCCAGGAGTCCACCAATCTCAAGACCAGGACAACAGGCAAGATTACGTCTAGCTGTAACTTGAGAATTAGACCAGCTCAAAAATGGTATCTGGGCTAAATTGTGAGGGCAGTACCTTGGGATTCCCAACCCTGTTCCTTGAACTTTCATGTGTTTTGCATGAGTCTGCCACCTGATAAGTGAAGCAAAATTCACTGGAGAGTGTAAAGAGGGGAAGCTGTACCCCATGGCTGCTGTAAATGAGGGTACAGGCAGACTGTTTCTCTGTGCCATTGATATCCAGTCATATGGAGTAGTTCATGTGAGAACAACCTCACATTCTCAGGCATGTTCCATCATGAGACTGCTTATGTAGTCAGCATGTGATGCGCAATGCTTCTCCTTTTATTAAATGTCAAATAGGTGACCTTTGTTGAGAAAGCAATGAAATTAATAACACCACACATTTTCCTCTAGCAAAATGAATGCCTAACATGTGCTTCCTGGAAAATATCATCTCTTGTTACCTACTTCACAAAAAAAATACACACAGTAGTGCATTATGGAGTGATGGATTGCAGTTGTTTGCTGGGTTGCCCATATCCTTTAAAAAATATTCTGATATGTAACAGCTAATGATCCTGATAATCAGTAAAATGTATGTATATCAGCCTCAGAATAAAGTAGAGCTCTCGTGGAGGCAATTCAGATACGGAGCCCACAAAGGAAGCTAAAGTGATTTGATATAAGACAAGTTTATATGAACAGTTACACTTTGTGGGAGAATGATACTCAGTCCTTTTCAGATAATCTGATTTAAGATGTGATAATAAATCATGTACAATATATAGGTGTTCAGAAGGTCTCTAAGGATGTCAGCTATGAGAAGCAGTGGAGGTCTCGGCAATCAGGAAGAAGTATGGGACTTCAAGTGGTAGAGTTAATATAACTCTTTTATATCATATCCCTTTAGCTCAATTCACAAGGTTCCTTTGATACAAATTCCTCTGCTTCATAAAGTTTAGCAATTCAATTCTGAACTCACTGTAAATCAAGTAAGAAGTCTGTCAAAGTAGTTCCATCATGAAATGGTAAATTAAAATGACCTCATTGCAAGACACATATCTTAATCTAAACTGCTAACATTTCTAAAAATCACATTATGCTTCTCTTGTACAAGATTTTTTTAATCTTGAATTTCTTTATGTCTAATATTCTGTTGCTAAATCAGTTAAGCTAGGTGATTGATTTTGCAGTCAAGGTAACAGTCACAAAGCTGGTATTCTGTCATTCCCATCAACAAATGTCCTGCCAATATTTTTGAGATTCCTTGACCTTTTACCCATGTAAATGATTAATATGTAAATTATAAAATAGATCGTTAGAAATTTCCCTGATTGTATTATTGCAAAACTGATATTAATTGGCAATGGTTGTCTGAAAAGATTCTGATTCCCTAGTGGAAAAAAAAAAACAAGAAGTTTATCATTTCAGGGTCCATAAACTAAAGAATGTTTGATTAGTAAAGTGTACCTCAGGAAGAAACCTGGGTAGATTTTTGTGGCAATACGCAAGAACAATATGTTCTTCGACAATCCTCTGTTATTTAAGAAGTGTTTACTTACCTGCTTGGTATGAAGATTCCTCCCAAACCCTGTACGGGTTGCAATTTGTTACGCTGTTAACGTACCGCAACCTGGCTTTCAAATGTGCTGTTGATGGTGTCTAGTGACAAGGAGAGGAGAGTTTATCTCAAGGCAAGATAACTCTTCCTACAGCCATACTCCAGTGAGAAAGCAGATCTCCCAGAGAGTAACTGAAAGCACTCAAACTCCTGAAAAATAGCATACGACTCATGGCCGAGAAGGCTAAGGCATACTCTGTGGCAGTGATGCTCATTCGTAAGAGAAACAAATAATTTGGTTCCTTCAGGGTCACTTTGACTGAGAGGTTTGTAAATACATGTCCCTGTCATTCACCACAAAGAAGCATGTAATCATTGGGTGCGTTACAATTGCCTTTCCTTTAACCATGGATTTCAAGATAGTCAATCTTCCAAGATCTTTTTGGCTTTTATTGAAAAAGGCCTACTGCTGTTCATGAGCCAGCATCTGTTGTTACACCATTACCAGCCTCACTAAACACTCTCTGTGTGACAGGTGAAAAGGCTGGACAAATAGGCACTGTTCAGATCATTGTTGGCCTTCATTTACTTCTAGGGGGATTATACTGTCACCTGTTAAAACAGCCTAGAAAAACAGTTCTGTGGAACAAGTCCGAATCCATGGAAATACCAGGAGATTGAAATGGACATTATTTCCACTAAAATAAAAAACAAAACAACACACACAAAAAAATCCATAACATTGAGATACAGAGCCAATGTGCATTATTGTGACAATTAGATAGAGACCACCTGCGTATAAAAACAGGAAACTAAGGCACTAGATGCTGCTCAGCTAACTGAGATGGCACAGAGATTTAACCAGAAAAACTAAGTTTGAAATAATAAAGTCTTCAGATTTAAGGGCTTGATTTGGATTCTGAAGATTTTTAACTCTGTCAGCCATAACTAAATGCTTTGTAGTGCAAGAAGAATAAAGATTTTTAATCAAACGCTTTTAATAATGTAATAAACACAGTGTTTGTATGGAGATCTTGCCCTCTCCCCACTACAGATGGTCTGTGCTATTCGTATCTGGTACATTAATGTATTGGGAAGCCGCACAAATGTGGACCATGTGCCAGAGCATCAGCCCACGTTTTGATAGCACATTGAGGCATCATCCCAACTACCCGTAGGTCAGT
The DNA here is from genome assembly GCA_027925045.1 of Hypotaenidia okinawae. Lineage (NCBI taxonomy): Eukaryota > Metazoa > Chordata > Aves > Gruiformes > Rallidae > Hypotaenidia > Hypotaenidia okinawae. Next base: position 67,712,383 of record BSDF01000005.1, read on the forward strand.
GGCTTTTACATATGGGGCTGCAACTGGAAAGGCCGTTGACCATGCATTTCTGGCCAGTTGATGTGATGCAAAACCTGCAGTTTCATCTCTCCCACAAAATTTAAATCCTTATAACTTTTCCAGCTGCTAGGAAGAAATATATGTGAGTAAGCTGTAGAACATTCCATGGCATCGATTTTTTGCATTACAATGATTGAGAGCTCTTGCTCAACCATTCCTGGCTGTAGTTTGGTAGTAAAGCACTCCAGAAACCATTCTTCACAGGTGTTTTTCACACAGCTGTCTTGTTTTGGAGACTGAAACCATCTCATATCTCACATAGATAGAGTTTGCTCCAAATCAGCCTTTCCTCTAGCTGAGTGGACATATTTAATGTACTAGGATACATACAGTTGCACCACACCAGTTCATGCTTCTGATGATAAACACTTACAATGGACAACAGTTTCTCCTTTGGGCAGAAATATCTGCTTGAGCAGTTCTAAACCTAACCCAGGTGTTCCTTTGTATTTATTATTTTTTGGGGGTGGGGGATGATGTAATTTTCATTGAAATTAGTTATGCACATAGTCTTAATAAATTATATTAGCAATAAGTTATATAATGGAGTAGCAATAATCTATATAGTGTATCAGTAGTAAGTTACATATATAAGTATGTCCTAGGGAACTTACAGGTTTTAACGTTGTTGAGCTGAAGTCTGAAAACTATTCTAATGTCTGATCAGTTGCAGTTCCCAGGTAGCAAGTATAATTTCAGCTCCACTTTTGTTTCACTCTTGTTATCATTTTCTTGTAACACACTGTTTATATTTCTCATTCACACTCACTTCCAATAGTTTTGGTTTGTCTTTTTTTGTTCTTCTTGTTATTGTTGTTGAATTACTGACATTAACAATTTTGTGATTTATTGAGCTTCACCTCTATTTAAAAAAAAACAAAATCCCTTTTAAATTTGAAAACATTTGTCCTTCAGCATCTTTCAATATTTATTTCTTGGTATATTATAAGACTAAACCAAAAGGCATTCAAAAGCTGCTTTTCCATGACAGTGTTTTGCATGGATTTATGTTACTCTTTATTTTTCCTATGGAAACAGTTTCTGATTCACACAAGAGATTTTCTTGAATTTTTAAAAAGTTTCTCAGTGGCTTTCTCAAAATCTTTTTTCTTTTGTGGTGTATTTTACTGCAGCAGAGACCTATACTGAAGACAAAGCCGTACCATTTATTTGGTAGAAGATCCTTTCTGTATTCTTTATGCAGCATTTTGTTGGAAGTTTCTTTTAGGTTTTTCCTGTTTTAACCAGACCAGGATGTTGAACTGAAGCTTTTATTAAGCTACGTTCTTTGATGCCAGAGTTTCTTTCATAAGATGTCATAGTGGGAGGAAATAGATCTTCCCGATTGCTTTGGGGTTTTATGGGGATATTGAACAGAGGGGTGGATTTGTTATGACCTATACACTGACTGAACTATATAATAGATGATACTTTTAAGAAGATATATGTTTCTATGGTATAAAAGTCACTTAGGTTGTCAATAGCCATTATAAACTTCATTTATAGAAGTCTAAATCTCTCTTCCCTAATTATTGTCTTTCTTAAGGATTAGTATTATTTTACTGTGCAAAGAAATTATTGTTCTGAGAATATATGAATTGCTGGGAGTATTTTTTTGTCAAAGAAATCATTTTTTCTGTGTTTTGCATTTAAAGATAACATACATAGTGAGAGATTTTGCACATACAAGTTCCCCTTTGTATTTGAATTAGTGATAGTGAATTAGAAATGATCTCTTTAAATTCAGTAAGAGTTGTCCCACTGCAACATCACACGTTCTCTCTTTCATAACATAAATATTATAATATGGCTTTTAAGTGTGTTTCCTCAGAATAATTCTGTATTTCTAAATACTTTACACAAAAATAATTGCAGAGTCTTGCAAATGCTGCATGAAAACACTGTTACAAAAAACCCCACAATGAATCCCTTTTAAGTCTTCAGTAACTAGACTGAAGTGTGTAAACAGTGTTACATGGCTTTGTGGAACAAGAATGTGGAAAAATACATGGATCCTGCTGTTATACACATTTTGTAACAGATAAATGTGGCAAGAAAATGATGAATTCCTTCAGGACTTAAATGAGGTTCTCCAGTAACAGATAGGGAACTGGAAACTATGATTCATCTGGTCTCTTCCACTCCTACTTTCACAGGCAAATTTATTTTTCCTTAGGCTACCATACCAGAGTTTGGAGTTTATATTTCTTACATATAATATCTCTTACTTAAGCAGGTAGAATATTTCAGACAAAGGCATAATGATGCAGTCATCATTCAAACTCAAGTTTACATTTCTAGGAAGTCTTCTTGGAAAAGAGCTGCAATATGAAATTCAGTATCTCTTCATGTGTTACACTTATTCTTTATAACCCAATACTGCATTGTTCCATGCAGTATCTACTATATAAATATTTGTAGTTTTCTACAAGAGTATACATTCAGAGAAGCAAAAGATATTGTTTAGAACCTCAATGTCATTTTATTCTTTTGTGTTCTCCTTTTATTCAGGTTCCCTTTCATAGTTACCATAAAGTAAATGTTAATTTCATTTCTGTTTAAAAAGTGGTACAGAACTGTTTTCTTCACTTGAAAAGGTCATTTTGCAATATATAAATGCCATTCTTTTGTTCTCTTTTCAGAACCTGAGTTGGGAAAATAAGCATCTCTTACTGCTTGATTTCTGTATTTAATTTCCCTAGTTCACTATTCTGATTTGGGCAGCTTTTCAGAAGTGTGATAATTGTCCATTTTCTTTTTGTTCAGTCTTCAAACTTCTCCATGGGAATGCTCTCATTTCTCCCCTAAAAGGCCTTGGTGCAGAAAGGCTCTGTAGAGGAAAACAGACTTTAGAGTGATTGGAAAACCTAAACTCACCTTGTTTATTAGTGTGGTCCTTTAGATAGCCTTGTTGACCCTAACTGGTTTCTTTTATTGTAAACTTTTACCTTCATGGCAAGCGATACACTTTGTGAATGACCCTGTTCTCCATCTCTTTTTTATGAGTCTTTCTAACAGTCAAAAAAATACGAGGGTGGTGAGGCCCTGGCACAGGGTGCTCAGGGAGGTGGTGGCTGCCCCCTCCCTGGCAGTGTTCAGGGCCGGATTGGATGGGAGCTTGAGCAGTGTGGTCTATCGAGAAGTGTCCCTGCCCATGGCAGGAGGTTGGAACTTGATGATCTTTAAGGTCCCCTCCATTAATTGATTCTGTGAAAATCCCATTGAGAGCAATATCTTGGCTTTCTGTATGGTAATAAGCTGATCTATTAATGCTTTGAACAGGAGTTTGACACAACCATGAGGTGCTAAGTGACTTGTAACACTGGGCTCTTTCCAAAGTTCCCAAAACTTACACAACTTTTCTTCAATAAAGCACATCAAGAAGAAACTCTTAAGACCATTTCTTAACCCCATAATTACAGAACTATTATTGTAAAATGTGTTAATATTTGCAACTCTGACAGAGAGATGGTATAGATCATAGAATCCTGGAATGGTTTGAGTTGAAATGGCCTTCAAAAATCATGCAGTTCAACCCTCCCTGCCATGGGTGGTTCTTCAGTGGATCACCTGACCTTGACACTTCCAGAGAGGGGGCATTCATGACTGTTCTGGGAAGTGTGTTCCAGCACCTCACCATGTTCATCACAAAAAAAAAGTTCTTCCTAATATCTATATAAATCTACCATCTTTCAGTTTAAAACTGTTATCCCTTGTCCTCTCCCTATGGGCCCCTCTCCAGTTTGTAATCCCCCTTGACATATTAAATGTCTTATCTAAGGTCTCCCCAGAACCTTTTCTTCTCCAAGATGAACAGCCTCAACTCTCAGGCTTTGTCCACAGTTACTCCAGCCCTCTGACTGTTCTTGTATCTCCGTTGGAGGAGGATTCACTCTAACAGATCCATGTCTTCATTGCACTGGGTACCCCAAGAGATGTGTCACATACAGGGTATGAGTATAATGTGTGGCTGAGGGAGGGTCTCCCATTGAGTTGTCAGGCTCAGAAAGGACCCCCTTACTTTCCAAACCTCTTCTCAGAGAGGAGCCCAGGTGCGGCTTGGTCTGATCTTAGTCCCAGATTTGGTCAGCGGTTGATGTCTAAAGAATTATGTGTGTAGCCACATATCAGAGTTACTGTTTGCCTGTCAGAGCCCTGAGAGGACTTCCACTGAGACTGTTTCATAGAGCTGGAAAAGAAAGTTTATTAAGGCAGCAGATACAAAGAGTTCAGAACTGCCGTTGATTAACGCACTCACTGCAATACCACTAATATACAATTATAATGCCAGCAAATTGCTCTGTCCTGGGTATTCTTCACAAAAAAGTGAACTCGCAATGCTTACCAAGAAGGCATCTCTGTCTTGGGTGGAAGAGAAGGAGCACAGCCCGTGGACTGCCTCTTCTGGGTCTTCAATCTCTTCTCTGCCCCCCAGGGGTACCATCTCAGTACCCTTTATACCCCAACTTTAACTGTCTCATCCCAGGGGTGACATTAAACATGATTTGGGTGGAGATTCGAGTGCTATAGTACATTTTACATGTGCTTCTTTTAGCTCTTTAACATATTTAGGGGGGTCAATTTTAACATTAATTTCACAGATAAATAAGCAAAAGTTCTCACTCTGGTCAGGGGGGATTTGGGGGGCAGGAAGGGTCCTAGGGCACCATGACCTTCAAGATTCTGTGTAGAAACTGTCTATCCTTTTATGCCACACCCTTGAGCCAAAACAGGGCCATCCTGCTGCCATAAGATTCCCTTCTTTGTCTGCTTCTCCTGCTCCTTCTATCAACCTTGTGGATCTCCATTCACAATGTCTGCATAAGAGATAAGTGGACATCAGCTTTTTCAACTATTTATGTGCAATTGTCACAAGCTGGATGCATCCCTCAGTCTATACTGGTATTGAGGACTGCCCCAACCCAGGTGCAAAACTTTGCACTTGGCCTTGATGAACTTCATGAGATTTACATGGGTCCACTTTTCCAGACTGTGAAGAGCCATCTGGGTGACATCCCATCCCTGAAGTGAGTCGCTACACCACTCAGCTTGGTGTCATCTGCGAACTTTGCTGGTGGTATGCTCCATCCCACACAAGAGAACAACTGATGAATGACAATAGAATGAAGGATGGTTAAAGAAAGAGCACTGCAAAACTGGAACTGATCAAAGCATGTAATCTCCATTACTTATCGCTGATTTTTATGCCCACATAGGTAGACAAGGGAAATGTTGAGACAATTTCAGCCATTATGATGGTTGAGGATGAATTCAGCCACACCACAGCTTTAAAGAAAGGATTGCTTTCAGTCTTTGTTGTGCTTACAGATTCATTACAGAAATAACAGCACATTTCTGAGAGAAAGATAATGAAGATAAATGAAATCTTGAAATGAAATCTCATTATTCAGTGAGACAAAACTTACAATTTAGAATTTTGTCACACAGTGGCACGGCCTGATCCATCTGTGTAGGAAACAGCTGTTAGAAAAAAAAGATGAGCTTTGTAATTTAGATATTTTTCTTTTTTATTATTATTATTATTGTTCTGCCGTCGTGCCCTAGAACTACTGTGCTCAACCATCTGTGTGTGTAGGTGCATCAAAGATGTGGAATTAAATATTGTATTTGTGTTAGGAGCTCATGCTGGCACAGGGCTGTGCAGTTCCATGTTGCTATATAAAATACTAGTATTCCCATTGTGCATTGAACTAGTTGAGAATTATGCGACTGATTTAAATGTTTGGAACTTGAGCGATTTGTGTGGCAATTTTTTCTAAAAAATAAAGAAAAAAATATAATCATCAGGTGCTGGTTTTATACTACAGACCAAATGAACATTCTGAAGAAGCCAAAAGCTTTTTAGAAGGAAGATTGAGAAATATGTTCGGCATTCTACCTACTCTTTTGAAATTTTAAGTGGTATTTACTCATGTGGATACACTTTTGAGATTAGTGGGTTTATCTGTAAGTAAGCTGTATAGAGAGGAAGAGAAGGATACAGCATCAGACTCATTACCAGTTTGTATAAAACTTGAAAAAAAGGTACTTGGACTTGAAGCTGGGTATAATAAGATAATAGTCTAACGGTGTATATCAATCTGCATTACAAATGTATTCCCTTTGTATTCATAATATATCTCAAGCAAAACTCACGGTGCTATCACATTTGCATACAGATACCCAGGATATTCTTCTAGCTTCCATTTGTTCTGATGTGTTAAATACCATACAATTATGTCTGTAAGGCATCTGAATGAGTGTTATAGTTTGAAATAGGACTGCATTTTTAAAGGAAAATCTCTTGATCATTTGCATGTACTGTGCTTTGCTTCATGTTACAGCAGTCTCAGAACTGTATCTCTTTGAGATGAAAATAATATGAAAGAAAATAGTCTTGTAATCTAAAGTGCCTCACATGCACACTAGGAATTCACATAAAACTTTCCAACGGGTAAATGGTCATTCTGTCCACCCAGGCAGGCTAGAACATTTATATATAAACCATCCCAGAGTAGGGACAGGAAGACATTGTGCCCTCAACACTAATCAGTTCAATCTACAACCATAATTCTGTTAAACCACACTACTTATAAGTGGAGACATAATTTGTCTGTGCCTCTGGTTTTCTTCAAGTACATGTCAGGGCAGTTGGACCTAGATGATCTTTGGGATCACTTCCAACCCAAAGCACTCTGTGATTCTGTGATAAACCAATGAATAGATCTTGTTTATCATAGAATCATAGAATCATAGAATTGTAGGGGTTGGAAGGGACCTCGAGAGATCATCGGATCCAACCCCCCTGACAAAGCAGCTCCCTAGGACATTTCACTGAGATAGGCATCCAGACGGGTCTTGAATATCTTCCTTTTCTTGTGACTTGCTAATGTCTGACACCAAAAGATGAATTTGTTTTTCTGCAGTGTTTTATTTATTTATTTATGGTTTGTGTTGAAAGGGATCTCAAAGCCCATCTATTTCCATTACCACCCCCTCCATGGGGACTCCTCTAGACCAGGTTGTTCAAAGCCCCATCCAGCCTGGCCTTGAACCCTGACAGGGATCCAGGGGCAGCCACAGCTTCTCTGGGCACTCTGTGCCAGGGCCTCTACACCGTCACAGGCAAGGACTTCTTCCTAATATCTCATCTAATCTAAATATCCTATCCCTTAGTTTAAGACCATTACCCCTCATCCTATCACTACACTCCCTGATAAGCAGTCCCTCTCCAGCTTTCCTGTAGCCCATTTAGGGAATGGAAGGCTGCAATGAGTTCTTCCTTTAGCCTTCTCTTCTCCAGGCTGAACAAACCCAACTCTCTCAGCCTGTCTGCCCAGAAGAGGTGCTCCAGCCCTCTGATGATCTTTGTGGCCTCCTCTGGACTTGCTCCAAGAGCTCCATGTCCTTCCTGTACTGAGAACCCCAGAGCAGGATGCAGTACTGCAGGGGCGGTCTCACCAGAGCAGAGTAGTGGGGCAGAATCACCTCCCTTGACCTGTTGGTCATGCTGCTTTCAGTGCAGCCCAGGACACAGTTGTCTTTCTGGGCTTTGTTCATCACCTTCCCAGGGTCTGAAGTGAGACTGAGCGAATTGTTCCCCAGGTCTTTACTGTTGCTTTTATGCTTGTGTACATATACTGTGAGCAAGTGCACGGTTTTTACAGGACTAAGGATATACCTTTGGCTATAATGAACACAGTGATTTGCTATAGTGACTGACAGACATTTGGTTAATCATGTATTAAGTCATACATTCAGTTATTATCCCTCTGTAACTCTTAAGTGATTTATAAATGTGGTCTTAACCTAATATGTGTCCATTTATGTTAAATGTAATGAAATGGGGCACTCCACAGCCACCTGAGGGAAAAGAAAGGTTTGAGGACTGAGCCAAAAGATCTATTACAGTGCTAGATTATTTCTGTGACTAAATCTAACAATAAGAATCATACTCTGTAAAACATGCATGTATTTATGAGCAGCTAGGAGTATGAATTTCAAAGGTATTGTCAAAGAGTAGAAATGACCTTTACACAGCACTTTTATTTGCACTTCTGCAATATAAGTGCACTGAAGTCCCATGGACAACTTCTTCCAAGAGCTTAAATGAGATGTATATAGATTGGCTATAAAGGAAAACATTTCACTTCATGTATATCAGACACATGGACAGATATAACCATCTGTTTTAATAATTTTAAAAAATCCGTCATCATATCCTCCAGGATTTGTTGGTCTAATAACATTTTTCAAAACACATGCTATAACTTTACTCATGCGAAAAATATATATCCCTACACTCTCTATATCCTGGAATGCATAAACAACTGCATTTTGAAACAATATAATTATTTCAGGATATGTGAAATACTCTAATTTACTGATCTGGGTTCAAACTTGCTTTGAAAATAATTTGACTTCTTGCCATGAGCCCACCTACGCTACTTTAACAAATCATCCATTTAGAGGTTGTTGTCTAATGCTGAATAAGATAAGTTTACTTGTGAAGTTGAGATTTTTGGAGCATTGCTTGCAATAAAAAACGATTCACAAGTTGATTCTCTTTTTAATAAGATTTTTTTCCCCCAACTACAGTGAAAATGATTTTTCAAATGCTTGTTATATAAATAGCCAATTATTTTAATAAGGTTCATTGGAAACGATAGGAACTGTTGCCCTGAAGACATGCTTCTACAGTGTAAAATTAAATGGTAAGTTCCTTAATGGGATGAAGGTTTTCCTGCCAGTATACATTAAAAGTAATTAAAAATGAAAAAACTGCTTCAATTTATAGAAAAACTTTTAAAGTACCAACTCCTTTAAAAATAATACGAAAGGTTCCTGGGAATGCTATTCCAAAATTCTATTAAATTTAAATTACCTCAGAAGAAAAGCCATTAAATATGGATTTAAACAGGTAAATAGAAGATCAGGAAATACTGGCATAATCTAGTCTTGGAAGTGTGACTCCACAAAGAAAATTTTAATAATTTTTTAGTGGCTATAACTAAAAGATTAGAGAAAAAGAGAGGCAGTAGTCACTGACACAGATTCAAATTTCTTTGTATGATCAGAGCAATAGTAATTTTCTAATTTATTTCATGTGAGTTTCAAAACAGAAATGGAGATTAAATGTTTCCTTGAAATACACCAAAAAAAAAAGTACAAAAATACAGCCACAAATATTGCTGTGAATGCAACAAGATGTATAGTTACTGCAGCAAAGATTCCTGTAGAGCCCAACCATATTTAGACTCAGCTCAAAGTCCTTTGAACTCAGCGTGCGCCTCTGTGCTCTCTCTAAAAGCTGCCATTAGACACATGAAATTAATTCTCTCATCTCAGCATTCTTTCACATAGCTTCCAATGCTTTCTAAGGAAAACAACTCCAAACAGCTTTTGGAGTGTAAAAAATACAGGAATAATTAAATTTGCTGTCTTGCTGGAAAACCTGATCCTTATTAAATGTGCATAGCACATAAAATGCTAAATGTGCATGCTGAAGTGATGCATAAACTTTGCAGTGTTCACAGAGGTTGCCCCGTAGGTCACTAGCAATTATTAAATTGATTTTTTATTTCCTTGCCTTTAATTCAAAGTGACAAAAGAAGAACAGTGTTCTGCAAAATATTTCAGTGAGTTTTGTTTTTTTATATAAATTTTTATTATTTTCCTAGGAGTTCTACAGTTAATTGTAGCATTCTGAAAACTGGTGTTACAGTTAATATTGTGTAGAAGTGAATTAATTAGTGACTTACAAACTTTACATTGAATTTGGAAATGTTTAAGTGAGGGTTGTATAGAGGAAATACCATTATAGAAAAGGAAGAAGGCTAGGGAAATGCTATAGCTAATAAATCTACTTTTTAAAGTGATTTTACAGATAAATGCTACAACTAATTCATCGGTGCTGTAAGAGCATTACTTTGAATCAAGGTGTAAAATCTAGGTGGAAAAGATGGTGAGTGAACTGGTGGGTAATGTAATAAGTCAGAATTTTAAAATCTTTATCAAAATTAAAGATTTTACTTGCCAGACTAAACTTAAGAAAATGTCATTAAAAAAACCAGAAATATTATTTCAGTTACTCAGAACTCAGGGTTTTTTCCAAATAAAGTGAACAGAATATATATATAATATATATATAATTTATTTTTTTTTCCTTTCCTGAAACAAGTTTACCTAAAATTACATGAGGGTATCTCAAACATGCATGTGTTGTCATGCCAAAAAAAATCTGACTTATGTCTAGACACTGTTTTTATTTCCTTGGCTTATTTAGAATGCTTCATTTGGGTTCAAAACACAACTTTAGCAGCTCTCTTACATTTCTGCTTTTTTCAAGATCAGATAATAATGCTATCTGGACAGTGAATCACTTCAGTATGACATGATAGTTGAAGTTTCCTGCAGGTTATTTGGCACAGCAGTTTTGGAGTCTTCTGTGGTCAGAAAACTAGCTTTGAAAAAGCAGTGAAACCACTCAATTTCAATAGAAGTATGCCCTGTGTTGAGTATGAAGTAAATACATCCACTTTAGATTTAATAACATACACTAAATTCCCAGATTTCATGGGAATATGCTCCAGTTAATTTCAGATGTTTCACAAAAGGGTCAATCCAGTAACCTACTAGTACTTTTTGGTTTATATTTCTGGTTAAATCGAGGAATAGTCATAAATTAAGTTCGAGGTTACTGTTTGTTTGCATTAATTACAGCCAAAATCTTCTTCAGAAGCAAGGTTATTATTACAGGTCTTATTAAACTTGTAATTAACAATAAAGAAATGGATTATTATCATGGTAATTACTTACCTCTGTAGATTTTCATCAAAAATTGAAGGTGGCGTACCTGTTTGCAAATATTTCAGTGATGTGTATTCACTCTGTGCAATTACAACTTTTTTTAGTTTTTATAAAAAATTAGATTGTCCTCATGTCAAGAGACTTTCACAATTTAGAATTTTTTAGTCAGCCACATGAATGTGAGAAGAACATTTTCACCACCTTTTTTAAAAGAACATATTTTACCAAAAAGGTTCATACTCTTAAAGGAGATGTGTCTTTCTATACGTGAATTGCTGTAATACTTCAGATTTCATCATGTGACTGAGTAGCTCTCTGTTAAGGTAGCCATATTAAATTCCATTAACTCTCATGAGTATGATTCTTTACCAAATAAAACTGCTATAATTATATTATATTCAGTCGAGTTTTACCATCTAATGTCTCATAAAAAATATGGTGGTTGAGCAAATTGGAACAAATCTGTAATAACAAAGAAGAGTAATAATGAAATGTGTGGCTATCTGAAAGCTCATGTTTAAACAATAACAGGATATTACAAAGTTCTGCAAGCGAGATCAGACATTTTATGTGGTGTTACTGATGTACTTGTAATTAAATATTACAAGATCAATATGTAACAAAGACAAAATACTGAGAAAATACTCAAAATACTGAGTCAATATTCAAAAAATACTGCATTTAAAATATATATCAGGCAACTACAAGAAAAGCCTAGACTAAGCACCAACCTTCAACTAAAAGAGTTATCCTATACATGTGTTTCTCCACTTAACAGACAACTAGTTTCTATACGTGAAGTTATTTGAAAGGTAGAAGGTATTTCTCTAGTTATCAACTTTTATTTTTAAATAGAACAAGGTGGAGAGGTTTTCTGATTTAATTGGGCTATGGATGTCATGTTTCTCAAATTATGACTTGATAATCCAGTGTATAGTTGTGAGTCTTCATAGAAGCCAGTTATGATACAGATATTATAACCAGTTGATCTGTTTCAATCTGTTTTCTGTATGCTAAATTGATTTCAATATGGAAAAAAAAATATTTGTAACACTAGTAATTCATAACTTATGAATATAATGAATTACGTCTTATCAATGTGCTTAGTAAAGGCCAAGTTGACTTCCAGTATGGACACTTGAAGCTAGATGCTGCAGTTTCAGTGGGCCAACTATTCAACTAAGAAAGAAGACTGGTCTAAAAACATGACTTAGAGTTGAGATGAGCAAAGCAGGTGTGATCAGGAAGCCAAAGCAAGTGTATAATCAAAGGATAAGGAAAGAATGTGCTCATCGGCAGGAGGGACCTTCAGGAAGCCTATGCTGCAAAAAGTAGTCCTGGATCAAAAACAAGGGTTCAGGTGGCAGGAAAAAGGAATTTGGGCTCAGTAAAGAACAAGCAAGCAGGGGACCAGAACAAGGTACTGGTGTGCATTTGCAGCCAAAATCACAAGCTGCATTGGCATAAACAGCTGATTGAGTTTGTTACTCCTTTCATCACAAAAAGTCAGGTTGGCACCAAGTAACCTGCTGAAGAACTCAGTAACAGTTCATCTTTTTATTAGAACAGTTACATAATTTATATACCCATTTCATGTGGGGTAATTTTTCAGAAAAACATATGTGACTGAAGTTAACAGGTAAAGTCCAAAATGAGGTTTTATATTTTTAATTATGTTTGTATGTAAAGTACTTCGGGTTTTTTTAGGGTTTTTTAATACTTAGAGGGTTTTTTAAAAATTGTGATCTAAAAAAAGACAAAAGACAAAATGCAAGAATTCTGCCTCATGATGATTCTCCAAATCACTATATAATATAGCAAAGTTGACTCTTAGTCACACAGTTGCTGACAACATACTTCTGTTCCAGGGCTTTCAAACAGAAGCCTGCTTAATGGCTTTGCAGTTATGGTTTAATCTTAGGAGGTAGGAAATATAAATTTAACAATCTTCAGCATAAAAAGAAACCTTAACATAGCTTTTGTTTCCTAATCAACTCTCTTAGCCCTACAAGCTGTTATTTAAGGAACAATCTATTTTCAGAAAATGGTCAGTGTTTCCTTGTTCCTACACAGATATCAATTACCAAATCCACCTTCAGTAGAGAAATCTTGGAGGATTGGGCATAGGGGGAGGCATGTGTGTGTTTTTGGGGGTTGAGGGGCGGGGGTAGCTAACCTGAGGACTAAATGCAGGCTTTTCCTATGCTGGCATTTAAACCTCTTCAGGAGCCTATTTCACTCAGTTTTTAACAGTTTTATTAGGTCCCTCTAAGGAACTCTGAATTCTCTGGTAGTATCCAGCTATCTCTGTTTTAGTTACTGCAATGCATAAGACTGTTGTCTGAACTACACTTTAAAATCTGACCTGGCCTAGAAGCTAAGCCTACCTGAAAATTCATGAACAACCTACAGAGATTTTACCTTGTATTAACATTAACGGCATATCCTCCTTGCACATAGTCTATAAAGAACATGCATCTGACAACATACAGGGAGCTTTTCTTTAGGAGTCTTTACTGTCTTTAGGAACAACAACTCCAGAAATTCTTGTATTTAAAAATTTCTATTCAGATTTACTTCTAATTGTCACACTATGACAAAGCTTAGAAGGAAATACGTTACTAAACTTTGCACCAACTGGAGTAGTTCTTTCTTCTGAAACATAGATAAGTGGTGCATCAAAGAATTTGAACAAAATCTGACCACAATTTGCAGAAACCCATTTTAATTAAGTACTGTGCATCCACACATTCAATCAAATGAAATAACAAATAGTAAATTAAATAATTCTGTATAATTGATGCTTCTTTCTTGAACACGGTTGAGTTCATTGTCTTTCCAACCAAATGTCTGTTCTGGTATCAGACTTGATGCTACACCGAGCTTGTCTTTCCTCATTCATCATATATGACATATTTATTTGAACGGATGGTATTAAAGGTTCTCTAATTACTGGGGGTGGGGAGGTGGAGAGGAAGCACTGTAGGATCCAAGTAACAAAGATAATAACATAAACCTTCTGTGTATCTATGCTGATCGTAGCTAATTTCACCAATCGGATAGAATAGGAGAATTGCTTAAGGATACTTAAGGATCAGTCTGTTTTCTACATCACTGCATAGACAATACAAAACATGCTGAAAAGCTGTGCATTTTTTCCTACACATTTCAATATGAATGGGAAATTAGAAAAATATAAATACCCTGAGAAGATACAATCTTTACACAGAAAAGCTTTTAAGAGGATAAATGGCTGCTTTTATTTCAGCAAGTAAGAGAGAGTTCATATGTTCACTTAATATTTTTTAGTTCACAGTGACCTTGATATTTTTTTCACACAAATGTGCTGGCCTGTATTAAAACGATGAATGACCTGCTGAAAATGTAAGATTAATAGGCTTTGCTCAAAAAGGCAAACAGGGAGCCGAAGAATCTTGTTAAATTTTATAAATACATATAAAGAATTTAATTTAGAATTGAGCAGGTCTTTTCTTTGGTCATTTCCCTTGACAGGTTTTATTTCTTGCACACTGAGCTGTTACTCCTCCTCTTCCTCTTTAACAGACAGAAAGTCAGCAAATGCTGTGAATTTTTAATAGTCTAGTATGCTATATCTTTATACGTACCAAATACTAAAACATCAGTGATTAAAAAAAAGCTCAGAAATCAGTAGCCATCACGAATTTTAGTATACAAAAGCTAAAATTTTTCTGGTTTAAAGAACTGAAACTAGTGTCCACATTTAGTTGAACATCTGTCGCTGCACTGATGCTCACAGTACTGGGAAGGCTATGAGACAATCACAGAAGATTTGAGGGTAAAAGGGACCACTGAAAATCATCTGGACCAGCCCCTCCAGCTCAAGCAGGGCTACCTAGAGCTGGCTGTCCAGGATTATATACCAATGTTTTTTGAATATTGCCAAAGATGGTGACTCTACCAACGCCTTGGGCAACCTATGCCACTGCTCAATCACCCTCACAGTAAAAGTGTTTTCTGACATTACTATGGGAAGTCCTGTGTTTCAGTGTGTGCTCACTGCCTCTTCATCTATCACTGGTCATCAATGAAAAGAGCCTGGCTCAACCTTTACATTCCTCAGCTACTTATATACATTGATGAAGTTCCTCGTGACCCTCTTCTTCTTTAAGCTGAGCAATGCCAGGTCTCTTGGCCTTTCCTCATAGGTGAGGTGCTCCACTTACTTAATCATCTTAGTGGCCCTTTGTTGAATTTTCTCTAGTATGTGTGTGTCTCATACTGGAGTGCCTAGAACTGGACACAGCAGCCAGATTTGTCTCCCCAGTGCTAAGCAGAGAGGCAGGATCACCGCCCTTAACCTGCTGGCAGTGCTCTGTCGAGTGCAGCCCAGGAGGCTGTTGACCATCTTTGCCATGAATGTACATTAGTATCTCATGGTCTCCTTCCTGTCCACCAGGTCCTTCTCTGCCAAGCTGCTTTCCAGCTGCTCAGCTCCCCAGCACTTAGGGGTAATTCCTCCCTAGAGGCAGAGTCAGGACTGTACTGGCCCTTGCTGAACTTCATGAGGCTCCCATTTGGTCTGTTTCTCCAAGCTGTTGTGTCCCTCTGGACACATGTGTTGATACACATGTGTTGTATTAACCACTCCTCTCAGTTTTGTGTCTTCATCAAAACTGGTATGGGTGCATGCTGCCCCACCATTCAGATCATTATTGAACTTGCTGAACAGTATCAGCCCAGTATTTTTTCTGGAGGAATTTTGATCGTCACTGGCCTCCAGCTAGACTTCATACCACTGTTCAACATCCTTTGTGCCTGGCCATTCAGCCAGTTTTCAACCTACCTCACATACAACTGTCAGTTCAAACAGGTAAAGGAATTTGGCAGAAAATAAACCCCTCCCCTTCCATTCCAACTTTTCCTCAGATATCAGAGGGGCTGGGGGCAGCTAGGCTGAGATTCTGAGCAATTCCCAATTCAGTTCTCTTAAGTTTGGTCACGTTCAATATACTGAACTGTCATGATTACAGATGCACTAATAGTGCAAGGCATGTTATTACTAGTCACATTCTATAAACTAGCACTCAAGCAGTTTGGCCATGTTCAATGGGAACTACCATGGCTAGGTTAGTGAAGCAGGTGCAAGTGATGTAATGGCATAAGGCAACACAAACCAAACACAGAAGAATATAAAACCACCCAGATAACAAAAATAACTATATATAGAGGTACCTAAGTTTTCTAGGATAGCTAAGTGCCCAATTCTGACTCACGGCATCTGTGAGGAAGAAAGGTTCAGCCTGTTAAGTGGTCCCAGAAGTCAGCAATGCTTTGTGATGATATCTTCTTGACTTGATGCACTGGTGTCTTCCCTAATATCTCTCTGGTTTTGAGCAATTTTTATATTATTCTTACATATCAGGTGGAGCTTGAGTGACTCTAGTCATGCATACCTTTGTTGTGATTGGAGTAAATTTTCCTCGCTTTGTGATTAAAGGTATAGGCTAAAAGAAATTCAGCGTGCAGGATCAGTGCGGGGGGGTCACACCTTGGAGGCAGGTGGCTTTTGGGATGGAGGTGTGTCTTCGTATTATAAAGGTATTATAGTGAGGGAAGTTCACCAAAAGGACACGATCTTGACCAGACAATGAACAGCTGGCTGAGTTCTCTCAGGGCAGGAACAATACTCCTCGGTACCATAGTACACCAGGTCCCCATAGAGCCTGGCCATGGTGTCTCCACTCTGCTCTACTCTCCATGTACTGTTCTCTCAGAGTCAGTACATTAAGCTCCCCTGAGGTTGTCAACCATTAAGGTTGCCTAGGGAACTTCTTGGAGAATGGACTCTCGACATACCAGCTGTTCTTCACCCTGGAAGTTTCTTTAATGCTGAACCGTATCAATCAAATTTGGGCAATACTAAAACAGTGAATTTTCATACATAGATTTCTAGTAAGAATAAATTTTTAAAAATCAAATAAGTACAAAAGTTAAATAGCTAAGTTAAAAACTTTGTGAACAGAGCTTGTCTGCTTCTTCTGCACAAGTCTTAGTCCATCAGGTTTAGACATTTGTGTTGCCGGCCTGAAATTGGTTTGCATTTTGGGGAGACAGATTCAGCAGTGAGGAGTATTACTCCAATTCATGGGGCTTTTTGGCCAACAGTAAATGCAATTAGTTCATCACTGTTAAGTGTCTTCTCACTTGAACTTATATCTGTGCTCTGCACATGTGCACTTCATTGGCAATTGTATCCAAAATGAATATGCACTTAAGCAAAACTGAGTGAAGTAAAATTGTAGTAAAAGCTAAAGGCTGCATTTTTCTGTTTGCTGTTTAGTGTAACAGGACTTCAGGTCTTAATGAAGCTAGGGTGAGCTTCTATCCTTTAAATATTTATATTTACATATAAGGTATATCAGCTGTATACCTTGATGCAGCCCTTTAAGACACCGATGAACAAGAGCTATACAAGGTTTCTTCGTAGTACAGAGTAAACAGAAATGCGGAGACTGAGAATTTTAATTATGAGATTTTACCAGTATCTTTTTTTTTTTGCCTGTTTATGATGACTGAAAAATATTATACTGAATTTGAGAAGAATAATCTGAACATCATACTTTGTTACTACACTGAAACACACAGGAGAGTGTTATTCTTGTACAAAGTGTACCAGAAAATGGAAATTCAAGTGAAATTAACCATCTTTTTTTGTCTTTTGAATTTAATAAGATTTGCAAGCTTCTAGATCAAGCTATTAGTTTCAATTTGCCCACTAACTCAAGCACACAAAGGAAAAATTTTCAGACGGTTAAACAACCTTGTCAATTAGATATTTAATGAATTAAGATGAACTGAGAGACATTCTTAACTGGCATCTGTTGGTAAAGAAATAGCTACATTTCTGGAAGTTGCAAGGACCACTACTGAGTACTTTGCTAGAACTAATTTAATTTCTTTAAAGGGAAACTGTGACTTGTGGCCCCGGTGTTCTCTGGAACTTAAAATGAAAATTCCTGAGCAAAACTTAAAATTCAGTTGTGTCATGGGACATAGTGAAATTTCAATAGTTACATGAAAACAGTTAAATTAAAATGAGATGGGTTTGATCTTTCTCTAAATCAAGCCCTGTTTAATCACATCCTTTACTGAGCGTGTTTGAAAGGCTGAGTAAGTTGGGACTGTTCAGCCTTGAGAAGAGAAGACTAAGGGGGACCTAATTAATGTTTATAATTATCGTAAGCAGGGGATGCAGGGGGAATTGGCCAGCCCTTTTTCAGTGTCTGTGGAGACAGGACAAGGGGCAATGGCTGCAAGTTGGAGCACAGGAAGTTCCACACCAACATGCGGAAGAACTTTTTCCCAGTGAGGGTGCCCTGGGACAGAGCCCTGGGACAGGCTGCCCAGGGGGTGTGGAGTCTCCTTCTCTGGAGATATTCAAGACCCGTCTGGATGCCTATATGAGTGAAATGTCCTAGGGAGCTGCTTTGGCAGGGAGGTTGGACCCGATGATCTCTGGAGGTCCCTTCCAACCCCTACAATTCTATGATTCTATGTTTGCTGGGCAAAAGAATGTATGTCTTCTAATGTCAATTGTATAAATACATTGTGGTTTAGTGCTTTAAGAACTTTGCTTATTGCTATTACAAAAACAATTCTTTGCTAATCCTGACATTATCCTGTGTCCTTCCTGCAGATGTAAATGAATGTGAAGCTGAACCCTGCAAGAATGGTGGAATCTGTACGGATCTCATTGCCAACTATTCCTGTGAATGCCCAGGGGAATTCATGGGAAGAAACTGCCAACAGAGTAAATATTGCATGTTTTTATATGTATTTATTTATTTAAAATTTAAATATTTCTTTTCTTTTACAGGAACAACCACAGAAATACTATGGTAATATTTCTCTAGTCCTTAAATACATACAGCTCAAATTACCATCTTATTCTTTTCAAAATGCAGGAAATTTAATAGAGCAAATCTGTCAGGCATTCAAGCATCTGATCTGATAGAAACATTTGTAAAATGCAAAATTATTATCTAAGAGTCAAACAAGGAGTGCAATGCAGAAAAATGTAAGAATTGATTCAGGCTAGGTGTTTGCTTGTTACTTTCTCCGACCTGTCTCTAGCCTCTGAAAGTTGGACCGCTGGTTTACAGAGAAGTCATTAGTAGAGTTCTTCAGGATCTGTCCTGGGAAAAATCTTACATGATTTAACCAGTAACATAGACGGTGAATGCACTGTAAAGGTCTGATTCCTAAAGCTGTTACTACACTTCACGTATGAGAGATGTAATCTTGAAGACCAAAATAACAAAAATAGAATAAACTGCTATGGTACAAAATGAAATAAACCTTAACTTGAACTATTAATAGCAGATGTTAGAGGCTTTTGCGTTTTAAATACTGCAGAGAAGAAAGCATGTTGTTTTAGCAGAACAAAGGATGTTAATACGATGGTGCTGTGGAAGACATAATATAGTTCCAAGATACATGACGCCCAGTACCTAAAAGAGGAAAAGGAAAGTATTTGTATATTAGCATTCATAGTATTAGATACTGCATTCAAAATAACTGAAATACTGGAGTCATATTCAAGAAAGGAGATCTCTGGTAAAGGAAAGATCTACTTTGTGTAGAAGGAAAAAAAATGAATGTGGCAAGTTGAATGCTAAATTAACAAAACTGTAACAAAGTAGAAGAATATGACTCATTTTTCTGTTTTCACATTGTCTATACATGGGGAAGAAGGGAGAAGAAGACAACACAGACCAATAACCACAAATGACAAGCTGGGAATTTTTTAAGTAGCTGCAGTGAATTCCCATATCAATACAGGCAAAAGATTTGATCCATCCAACATAATGTGTATAATTCCAAAAGGAAATCAAGATTTCCATTGTGAAATTTTGCAGGCCTGTATGGCTTCCTTAAAGAATTTGTGAAAAATAACATATAGTAAAGTTTTCTGTAAAGCTGCTAGTGAAATACATCACATGTTTATTATAAGGTTCCATTGAATTACCATTTGGAATTCTACCAGGAATCTCACCCAACCCTTCAGAGTTAAGCTCTTCTGTTTCTTTGGCTGCATCATGAACATTGCTTAACTTACAGATCGCACAAGAGTGTTACTCTGTTTTACTAGTAATGGGGTAATTGGAGCTGTTACTTGAAGTGGTCATTGCATTTTCTGGCTCATAATCTATTATTTCATATTTTTCTTTTTATGGATGCACGTTATCACAAGTAAATATAAAAGTTGTGTGCAGTATTAGACAGGATTTGGTTTTACATTCACATTTCTATTTTAGAGAGCATATAACTGAAAATATGCATGTACAGAAAATATATATTTCCAGTATATTGATGTGATGAAAGAATTCCACTAATGTCAATTACTCAGTTGCAAAGTATGCTGCCTACAGCCTGTCTTTCTGGGTCATGCTTGGCAAAGTTGCACTGGTAAGCCAATCACTTAGTCAAATGATCTTTATTGAGATGCTTCTGTAGATATATTCTCAACTATGACCCAGGACTGCATTGTCTAGCCCATAGAGAAGGAAAGGTAGTTATTTGCACGGATAATTCTGTTGAGCGTTGGAGATTATTTTTTTATAATTATGATAAGGGACTATACAATAGTCAGATTGCTTTTGTGAAGAGCTGAGCACAATGAGTATTAACATTTGTATTGACAGTTCATTAGCTGCAAAGTGTGTATGCTGTGGTAATTAAAAGGCATGTCAATGGTGCACTAGAGTGCAGTGGTATAAAGCTTCTGTTCTGTACTTCCTCTGGGTATCACCCACATGTGGAGGTACCACCAATCTGATGTCTGCAGGATGGTATCACATGGTGTTGTGGTTTTGTATGGCTGGGTTCTGGTGGAGGAGGGGGCTGCAGGAGGAGAAAATACACCAGTGGCCACTTTGTGCCCCCAGAGAAGGGAGTGAGAAGGTGGGAGAGACTGTGCAGGCACCAAGGGCAGGGAAGGGGGGGAGGAGGAGGAACCCTCAGTGCCTGAGAGAAAGATGCCCCTGCAGCCCATGGAGAAACCCCGGTGTCCCGCCACAGCCCATGGAAAAGGCCAAGACCCCACCTGCAATCCATGGGTGGGACACCACGCTGGAGTGGGGCAAAGCATATGGAAGACAATGTGACCCACATTGGAGCAAGCTCCTGGCAGGATCTGCAGCCCATGGAGAGAGACAGAGGCACAGAGATGAGCAAGAGACAGAGTGACCCACCCTGGAGCAGGTTTCCTGGGGAGTTTGTTACCCCATGGAGGACCAGGCTGGAGCAGTCTGGGCCTGAGAGACTGAGAGACATTCTGTGATTGATGACTGCACCCATAGCAGTGACCCACGCTGGGGCAGCTGGGGAGGAGCTGAAGCCCCCTGCGAAAGCGCACAATGTTGGAGAAGTTCATGGAGGATTGTCTGCTGTGGGTGGGACCCCACAGTGCAGCAGGAGAAGGGTGTGAGGAATGTGCCTCCCACCCCACTGCTGACTAAGAAGGGAAGTAACTCACGAGGAACTGACCAAAACCTAAATCCCCCACCAACCCAGCCACCCCCCGTGCCATCCTTAGGGGAAGAAGGGAGAGAATTCATGACTAAAGTGAAGTCTGCTAGGAAGGGAGGGGTGGAGGGAGGTGTTTTAAGATCTGGTTTTACTTCTCATTATCCAACTCTGGTTTCTCCGTGTATAATGTGGTGTCATAAATTAGATGTCATAAATTAGATGGCTCTTTTTTCCTCTTTTTAGTCCCTATTGAGTCTGTTTTGCCTGTGACACTGATTGCAGAATGATCTCTTCCTGTCCTTACCTCGACTCCTGAGCCTCTCAGTATATATTTTCTCCCCTGTCCAGCTGGAAAGGGCAGTGATAGAGTGGCTTTTATGGGTGTCTGGCCTCCAGCCAGTGTCAAACCACCAAACAGAGCAAGTGTGAAATCAGGTGTGCTTTCAACACTTAAAACTAATATAACTAGAAAATGCTACACAATATAAATATTTGAATACTCCCATTATGCCACTCTCTATACTCATGCTATTCAGCTCCACAAATGAAGAGTCATCAATAAATAAAAGGTGATTAAGGATGGGAATAATGTTTGTACTGACTGTAATTGAATTGCTGCTGTTCAAGAAGTTCAACGGCTTCTTCTAATACTGTGGCACAGTTCACAAACTTTTAGCATTCATCTACTTTTGAGCAAGCACCACTAGTGCTGAAATGGTAATTTTTTTATATCTCCAATATAACTGTGCACTATACCAGTTCCTAGAGCTGGGATTGTAAATATCCCTTTATTTTAAGAGAAATTTAGTTATGTCATCATACCTAATTATGTAATTACAACTAGTAATTACACATTCTAATTACAGCATTAGAGTTTTACACATATTTACAGTAATTATATAATTAAATACTGTTGCACTAATTATGTAAATTACTGATTGCTGCCTCAGAATTACCTCACGGAGCTCAAAGATTGCTAATCCACATCACAGAATATGTGAAATATCCTAGATCAAGAATAAAAAAGGCAAACATGCATCAGGCAGTCTGTTCTGCTGTCATTGCAAGCTTGTTCTCCCGGATGCATTTGCTGATAGTATATGTAGTTTGGTATATTCCAAATACCAATAGTTTGTAATAACGACTTGTCATGTTACTCATCAGTTTGAAGTAGTTTATGTCAGATTTTTTTCCTAATGCTCCAGCTAAGTTTTGTCTTTTTTTTCTTCTTAAATTCCACCATTTAATTTCATTGTAATTAATTTCTCTTTGTTAATCTCTTATATAATTCCCTTCCACTTTGCCTCTTGTATAGGACTTTCCAGGTGTGACACAACTGTTGTATAGTACCCAGGTCCTTAGAGCCTTGTTGGACATCCACCAAAATCCCTCTGACTTGTCCCAGGAACTTCTGCTGACAGGTAGTGCAGCTGAAGTGAGAGGGAAAGGCTTATCTGGAACTTATTGCTGAAATGGCACTAAAATGCCTAATGAGCCTCAAACTGTATTTGGGCCACCTTGACCATCTCCTTCTGGCATGGATGAGGTCTGGAGTTGCTCTCCAGTGTCTCAGGCATGAAGTAAAGTTCTCAAAAGACATGGAAGTGATCTTCTGGCCAGCTGATGTGCTTCACACCCAAACAATGCTTCTGCTCCTTTGGGGCCTTCTGTTTTATTTACATGCCATTCACAATTTGAAGCACTGGTGTGACCTCTTGCTTTCTTGTTTGGTTTTTTACTTTGAGATTTAATTTCAATCTTCTTTCTTTCTTATAAGCTATTGTTGTCTTTAGCCATTCAGGCATGAATGATACTTAAACCAGCTGCTTCTCATTGGTGGAAAGCACAGGATAGGATGAACGTGAGGTGAAGTAATGTGAAGTGCAAAAAGCACTGACGGCTTCAAAACATATTCAGTTGTTCTGGAATAAGCTTATCAACCTGTTAAGAGATACTTCACTGAGCATCTGGTATTTACAAAATTTGCCCACAGATGTTTAGTAAACACAGAATGGAAAGAGAGCACCTTTTCCCATCCTCTGAAGGCAAAAGCTAATCTGTATTAATTCCATAGTACTTTCCAGATTTCTTAAGGCCTCGGCATTTCATTGACACAGCTGCATCTCCTTCTGTTCTTGCACTTTCTGAACCTATTTCTTGCTTCGGTGCCAAATTCAAGCTATCAATTATGATTACCCCCATTGCATCTCTCCTTAGTCTTGGAGTTTCTATAAATAAGTGCTGCTTCCGAGACAGAATCTCCTGGGGTTGAAGATTTTACATTCTGGATCTCAGAATTCTCTTGCAGGCAACAGGGAGTCGCTTTCATCAATGTCAGACTGTTTGCATTAGTCAGTAAAAATCTGTACTGTTAAAATCTCCCGTGAACAACATGCATTGTGAATGGTAGTAATTTGTGAGGAGTTCCACAGGTAATTTGTATTTATTTATTTATTTGGTTTTTTGTTTATTTATTTTTAATCTAGCAGATGGCACTATACAGTGGACACATTACAATTTCACCATTGTGCATTTTGGAGCTGTGTTTTGCTGATTGCCAAGAGTTGTTGCCATTAAAACATATGGCATATCTTCTCATACCCTTTATTTAAAAACATAGATCAAATTAGTCACTGTAAATATTTTTTTACGTATGCTATGACCCCTTCACCTCCTTCTCAGTGTACTCAACATGCCCATATGTCGGAGTGCTGTATTCAGAGCAAGTGCACTGATTTATTTTGTCTAGCATGTCAGAAATCCTGCTCATCAGTGTACCTTCACATAATTTTCATTGTTTCCTGTGCTTTATGTTTTAGTACACAAATGTGTTTGTACTGGCTTGGACATCTTATGCCTTCCTCTCTGTGGAAGACAAAGTGGTGAGGTTTTATTTAAATGAAAACACCCCTTCTTTAAATGTCAATTGTATTTTAAAAAGATGTAAAGATGACAGATCTAGACAGATCTTGAATGAAGGGACATCCAAGACTTCTGCTTACATGCAGCTTTATACTCCCAGTCTATATGGTGTCATCCAAAGCAGTCTGCTGTGCTGCGATTTTAGAATTTTCATGGTTTGTAGCTCAGGAGAAATAAGTCATTTCACAGTATTTTTTGAAAAGACTGTGTTACATCTTCTGTACTTCAATTGTAAGAGTGTTTTGGAGTCTCCTCTGTCTTTGGGACTTTTTTGCTTCATTACTGTCCTTTGAACTCCTTGGACTGATGCTCACAGCCTTCAGTGAGCACTGGGGATCTCAGTCTTCCCTCGCTCCAGTTCTTACCAGCCGTGGCTCAGCACTGTTCAGGGTTCAGAAAGCCTCCATGCTTGGGTTAGAAAATCCTTACAGAAACCAAGTGTCACAGGACAAGGGCATAAAATGTTCACAGGCAAATTAAAACAATTTATGAAACAGTTTGTTCTGAGTTTGCATGTCAGAGTTTTGGTATCAGGAGGTCTACAAGGGTGGCTCCTGCGAGAAGCTGCTAGAAGCTTCTCTGGGTCCAACACAGCCAACAACAACCAGCACAAGGACAGAGCCATCACTGGCCAAGGCCAAGATTATTGGCAACAGAGATATTGCCTCTGGGAGTTAAGAGGGGAAAAAACAGTGCAGAAGGAGGGGAAGAAGACACTCCAGGTACCTACGGCCCCTGAAGAAGATACTGGTGAGGCAGGCTGTCCCACTGCAGCCCATGGAAGTCCATGCAGATACCTACCTGCAGCCTGTGGAGGACCCCATGCCTGAGCAAGTGGAAAGACATGAAGGAGACTCGGACCCTGTGGGAAGTCCACGTTGGAGCAAGATCCTGGCAGGACCTGCAGCTTGTGGAGAGAAGTTCCCATGGTGGAACATGTTTAATGGGGGACTTGTAACCCTGTGGGGGACCAGGCTGAAGGTTGCTGAAGGTCTGCAGCCCATGGAAGGGACCCACACTGGGGCAGTTGGTGAAGAGCTGCAGCCCATGGGAAGGACTGATGTTGGAGAATTTCATGGAGGACTGTCTGCTGTGGGAGGGACCCCAGGCTGGAGCAAGTGCAGAGTGTGAGGAGTCCTCTCCTGGGGAGGCAGGAGTGGCAGAGACTATGTGTGATGGACTAACCCCAACCTCCATTTCCCATCCCCCTTTCATGATATCTTCTCACCGTCCAGCTGAGAAGGGCAGGGATAGCGCCACTGTGCGGGGCATCTAGCCTCTGTCTAGGGTCAAACCACCACACAGTTAAATCCTCTATTTTCTGGGGGGGGGGGAGATTGTTTTAAGTCTGGTTAAAATTTGTCTTCCAAGAAGTCTGTGTTTAAAAAAAAAGTATAGGAATCAGAACTTAATCATTGCCTAAAATTAATGAACCTCATAGCAGTCTTTTGGATTAATTCAGCTGATGGAAATGCCCTGTTAAAATTAAGCTGTTAAGCATGGGCTGTTGCTGAATGGTAAACTTGATCCCATTACAGCCATACCTCATTTCCTCATTACCTGCTGAGAAACCTCATTTTAAAGCATGATTTTTTTTTTATGCACCTCCAATTGGCAATATGTTGTGGTTTAAAGCTTCTAGTGAGCCACTGTGAAACACTGTATTTGACAGAAATCAACATGGACTTCAGTTCTCTGATTACTATTAAAATCTCTTTGAATGAGATTTAGGAGAATTTAACGTTCCCTAGAGCTCAAAATATCAGTTTGACTACTGTGAATAATCCAATATGAAGTTTGGTTTTAAGCCTATTCTTGGTTTTCTTGAATATCTGACAGTTTTATGATCTGAATTACTGGTGTTATGTAAAATGTAGCAAATTTCTGCAAATCAAAACTGGCCAAACATACTAATTTTTGTGTTCTTAAAATTGCTCTGTAGTTCAAGATGTCAGTGACTTAATGTTGATACCTATGAACCTTTCCTATTTAATCAATTGATTCATGTTTTTAACTTTTATTAGAAGAAAGATGAACTGTAGAAAGAACTGTAATTTCTAGAAATGCATACTCCTGCATTTTTACCAAAAAAAAAAAAAAAAAGGTGCACAGTGGTTGGGGCACTCTGAAACATAACAACAGGCTGAATGGAGAGTGGTTTCAGAGCAGCCCTGAGGACAGGGAGGGGTGTGGTGGACAAGAAGCTCAACACGAGCCAGCAATGTCCCCTTGTCCCGCCAGAAAGCCAACCATGTCCTGGGCTGCATCAAAAGCAGCATGACCAGCAGGTTAAGAGGAATCCAAGGGACGAATTCTGCCCCTCTTCTCTGGTCAGACCCAACCTGCAGTGCTGCGTCCAGCTCTGGGGTCCCCAGTACAGGAAAGACATTCACTGTTGAAAAGAGTCCAGAGGAGGCCACAGAGATGATCAGAGGGCTGGAGCACCTGTCCTGTGAAGACAGGCTGAGAGAGTTGGTCATCCTGGAGAAGACAAGGCTCCAGGGAGACCTTAAAGCTCCTTCCAGTTCCTAAAAGAGCTACAGGAAAGCTTGAGAGGGACTGTTTGTCAGGGAGTGTAGTGATAGGATGAGGGGTAATGGTCTAAGTTAAAGGAGGGGATATTTAGATTAGATTAGATATTAGGAAGAAGTTCTTCCCTGTGAGGGTGGAGAGGCCCTGGCACAGGGTGCCCAGAGAACCTGTGGCTGCCTCTGGATCCCTGTCAGGGTTCAAGACCTGGTTTAATGGAGCTTTGGGCACCCTGGTCTAGTGGAGAGTCATGCCCATGTCAAGGGGTTGGGACTAGATGGGCTTTGAGGTCCCTTCCAACCATTCTAGGTTTCTATGACATTAATTACTTTTTTTAAATGTATGCAGGGTAGCTGAGTTGTCATTCAAATGGTGTCCTTGCTGGTTTACAGAATGTGTGGTTAATCTCAGACAAAAGGAAGAATGGAATTTTTTTTGTGCCTAGAATAAATGTATCAGTGTAATATAAAATTACTGGTAATGATTTTTGCCTCACCTCCATGGATTACAGAAATGACTGAAAACAGAAACATAGTAGAAACACATTTTGAAAGTGAAGAGGGAAAATTTTTACATGTTAAATGTGACTTTAGCCCATGTCATTCAACTCAATCTAGGCAATTTGTCATGGCCTTTTTAGAACATGCTGTAAAAATAAAACCAGAAATTATTTAAGAAGTTAAATAAATGCTGAAAGACAGGCTTAATGTCAGGGGTTAGGGTGTCACTTTGTATACATTTTTAACTACTTCAGATTATTATGGATGGAACACAATATGCATTGGGTAAAACCCTTCTTGAATCTCCTGCTGAGACTTTAAGAGTTTGCTGAGGCTACACAATTCTGGCAAAATTGTCTGGCTAGCATTTCTGTGCAGTGTATTGGTATGAAAGTGTGAAGGGCAGAAAATGTTACAGGAATGACACAACACATTGCTAAAATTGAAATGTTCTCCCAGACATTTCAGTGCCCGAGTGAGAAATATTAGTCAGCTCTAGCACTTCCAATACTGAGTCTTCAAACAACAAAGCACACCCTGGCCCTTCCTCCTCAGTCCTTCTTTGTCCAGGCACCCCATGTAAGACGCAAAGGTGTGCAAAAATTGGCTCCGTAGATCAGAATTGTAATTCTTCCTTTCAGCACAACAGCAAAATGAGACTGATTTCTCTATGTTTGATGTTGAAACAAAGTCCTCAGCCCTCTGCCTTTGGGTACATTTTCATCTTGCCGCAATTGTACTGTACAGCTCCCTTTGAACATTCATTTCTCAATATCTGACTTTGATTAGGTCGTTGAGGATACAATCCTTAGTGAGACACCTGACAGAAACTCATTGCAAAATATTCAGACAAGCCCTTAGGACCCAACAGGCATATTTTACACATTTAATCATCTCCTTACTACATGAGTCAGCTACTGCAATAGAAGCATTTGGGTTGTGTCAGTAACTACAGGATGAACCTATGTTCTGGCATCTGTAACTTGACTGTAACATCTCATTGTGGTAGCTTGAACGACCTGGTGGTGGTGACTTTGTTGCCATGTTTTCTTACTTAAAACTACTGATCTGCTTTTCTCAGGTATTGTGTTATTCTCAACTCGTGGTGCCCCTCGATTACCCTCAGTAGAGAGGCAGGAGGATTGCACTTGGGCCAGGGTTTCCTCCTCCTGTGTGTCTTCCACCTGTCTGTTCTTCCTACTGAAGGAGCGATACGACCCTACCATTTAATAACATAGAACTATAGACATTCACAAAAAGTAGGAGAGAAAAAGTACTTATCTTATAACACACAGTTCCTATATCGGAAGGACTTTTATGTGCATTTTTATGTGTGTCAGAGCCTATGACAATGCATCTTTCAGCAATTCCAAGCCTTAAAAGAAAAATTACAGCACATTGTTATTCTCAAAGTATCCTCTATGGCTCTTAAGTTCCTGGTCTGGTCAATAATGCACATTCTTTTTTTATGTCCTCACAGAAATGATAAAGAATTTTCAGGTAAGGAATTGATAGTACAGAAGGAATAAAAGCAAGACTGTAGCCAGTAGAAGCAAGCTGAAAGCAAATCACTGGTTATTATGACCAAAAAAACCCCAACAAAACCTAAAAGTATGGAAAAACCATCTTCAATAAAAGCACTAATGTTTCTAAATACATGAAAAAAAAACAATTTACAGATGCACTAAGCTCAATGAAGTTTCCAATAGCCGAGTCACATTTTTTCTGTTTCAGTACTAGTCCAATTGGAAAATCCCCTGTTTCAGAGTTCAGTATTAATAAGATGTAGGCCATTTATTTTGTGGATGGTTATTTACCATCTGAGTCAGCCTGATCTAGCCTGCTGCTACCCTTTGGTGGACACCATAAAGGGTGAAGAGAGGAAGATCATCTTTAGAGCCATACAAAATCCCCACAATGAAACCACATTGAGGTTTGCAGTAATTAACAAACCAGGCACAGAGCAGAGTTGCAGGCAAGTATGATATAAACCCTGCAAATGTTGGAGGTCTGAAAGTTCGTTTCCCTTTTGGAGATTCATTTGGACTTGGAAGTCAAGCCAAGCTGTGAAAGACAATAATGCATGTGAACTAAGGAGGGAATTTGAACAAAACGTGGCTACATGAGCCCTAAATGAACTAAAATCTTGAGGCTCGACACAGTCCCACCTGCAGTTTTCAAGGGCGAGAAGGAAATGTGATATGTTCAGTGATCAAATTCCCACTGAGGTAAGATTCACAGCTCCTGCTGCCATGGACAGACAGAGAGTTGAGCAAAGGTCTTTTTCCAGGCATTGGTGCAGTGATGTGTAAGATAGATAGAAGGGGAATGAGCGATGCTAGTAGGTGACATCTGTTCTAGTCCCTGACCACCACCATGCTCATTTGTTGAATTCCATTAGATGATCCAAGGACTTATAAGAAATACAGAATATCTCCAATGTCTTATCATCGGCTGTGTTGGAAGGAAAAGCAGCGTGTCATTCATCACCACTTAGTTGGCTTTCTAGCTCTCTGGGGCTCAGCATGTGTGTGTCAGAACAGAGGCACACGGTATGCCTCTTTGGCTGCACAACGGCCATCAGAGCAAGAACCACCTCTGGCGTGGATGCACCCCTGATGTTTGAAGGATCTGCAGCCATGGTGTTGCTTACTGATTAGTGCCATTGCTTCAAAATAGATGAGGAGATATGAAAAATTCAGTGGTGACACAGTACTGTGTCTCTCTCTCATAGTGTAAACAACTAAGTTCAAACTCAGAAGGGTCCAAGTGAGTTTTTAAAACAAAGTAGAGAACTGACAAGTAACCTGGAGATACAGGATACAGAAAAGTATACAGCTTACAGAGAAGTATCACTCAAAACTTTTACCCTTTAAAATTGATGCACAGATTGATATCCATTATCTTTACAGTTGATGGCAACATTGCATGACATCAGTGAAGATCAATTTCAGTGCATAGCTTGTAATACTGTATCATTGTTATTCTAATAATGTCAATTCCCATTACGCTCCTGTTTCTGAAACCTGATTTCATAATTACTCTGTTCCTGTTTTTATACAATTCATTCTTAACATGTTTTGAAATTTCATCCTAGGCATAGCATAAAAAGTAATGATGTTGTAATTCATTGCATCAAAGTTACAGAAAAGTAAGTACTGCTGGGAAAAATACTCTACAGTATTCTTTTAACACTGAAAGCATATGTGAATCCTTACATCCAATGTATGCAAACGTGATTCTTCTTTTTCTTTGATGCTTCTAAAAAGTGCCCTTTCTCTTCTGGATAGCAGTAAAATGTCTGTACATGAACCCAAATACGGATTTTGCTGTGATTACTGCAATCTCTTCTTTTTTCTTACTTATTTCCTTGTCCTTCCACAATTATTGGTTTGGGGTTTTTTTCCACAATACTTTTAATTTTTCCATCAGGTGCAAATTTGGGTGAGTGTTGTGTTTTGTTCATATTTGAGACATAGGAAGTTTTTTCCTTGAGAAAAGTGTCAGGTGAAAAATCCTTAAGAATAAATTTCCCTGCCCAAAGTGCATGATGGAATTCATTCAGTCTCTTCTCATCTCTGCTGAAGGTGGTGGTGGGTCTCCTACTGAGTTCTCTGCAGGCAGTATGGGGCAAAATTTACATGATGTCCTTTAAAAGCTGTGCTTAAGTCTTAAGCATAGAAACATAAGTCCTATAAGTAAACTAGTATTAATGTGGTCCCATGTGTTTGCGGCCTTCACCTAAATCACTCTAGCATTAATTGCACATTGATTTAAAGATAAAAATACTAGGGATCTGATGGTTTGGGTTTTTTTTTTTTTTAGTTTTAGTTTTAGTATTTAGTGGTGGAGAATCTTAATGTTAGACACCTTAATATACTTTAAAAGTGAGGTTTGATTCAGTATGAAAAGCCTAATTGGTAGTCATCACCTATTCTAGGGAAATGTGTCATCTTTGCTGTGTCTGCAAAGTACAAGAAGTATATCCCCAGAAATTCACCAGGACAAGTTACTGGGTAGGTAGCTGAATAAGTTAGCCAGTATGAAGAGTTGAAGAAAAGTGCTTTTGTGAACAGCAAAACCTGCACCTGCCTGCAGTGCAGGTGTGTAAGGGATGTAATGCAGAGGAGTATTCCTCGTGGTAAAGGAGAGGTGTCACTGTGTCATTCTGCGACCCAATAAGAGGCCTGAGGAAAAGCAAATTCCAGACTCTGCTGTAATTGGCATCTTTTATGCATGGTGGAGCACCTTCAGAAGAAAGGTGAGAGTCACAGCCCATAATTCCCAGTACATCAGGGGCTGGGGTATGAATAATGTGATTTCCATTTTGATCAGATAAGGAAGGAATGTGGTTCTCTTGTAAGTGCTTCCGTCTTGTTCACTTAATCTTTACAACACCTGAAGGACGTATACACCTTCAACTCAAGCTGCTCCATTTCCCAGACTGCAGATCACTCTTATTTGTGGTGTTAGATGCAAATGCATACCTGCTGAAGATATACTGCAGTTGAGCGAACACGTTCCTCCTTGCTGAGGGTTTTGCATTTAGCGCTGAGACGAGGACCTCTTGCACAGGAGAAAACGTTGCAGAACAAATTCACCTACTGTGTCAGTCCTACTCCAGTTAAGTTAGCAGGTCGGCATCCAGCATTACAGTATTGTGATCTGTGGTTTTGAGGTGCTGGAGCGTGTCCAGAGAAGGGTAATAAGGATGATGAGGGGGACTGGGGAATAAATGTCATGAGGAGCAGCTGAGGGAACTGGGCTTGTTTAGTCTGGAGAAGAGGTGGTTGAGAGGGGACACCTGATTGCTCTCTCCTGAAAGGTTGTGGAAAGGTGGGGGTTGACCTGTTCTTCCTAATGGCAAGACAAGAGGACGTGACGTCAAGTTACACCCGGGAGTTTCAGGTTGGATGTGAGGAAAAGTTTCTTCACAGAGAGGGTTGTTAGGCATTGGGACAGGCTGCCCAGGGAGGTGGTGTAGGCTCCGCCCCTGGAGGGATTTAGAAGACAGGTAGATTTGGTGCTGAGGGACATGGTTTAGTGGTGGTTGGCAGGTTAGGGTGATGATCTAAAGGGTCCCTTCCAACCATGACAATTTTATGATTCGATGTTACACCTAAAGGATTTCAAGACACTAGGAGACTTAGACAAGATAGGCATTAGGGTGTTTCCAGGGTCATGTTAACTCTTTGTGTTGGCACTGAGGCCAAAGGGTAAAGAAGTTACTAAGAATTAAAACTGAGATGGGTAAATTTTATAACATAATGCTAAGGTTTCTTGGAACATCATTATGGATAAATAATAGGACAGTTTAGTGCTGCTGTTATTTTAGTGAATCAAAAGAATCAAACAACTTTGGCTGTGATAATTGCATGTTAATTTTGTCAGGTGCAACTTCTTTGGAATTTCTTAATACAGACCTTGTCAGCACAGTGGAGTCTCCTGGCTCTTACTCAGCCATTGGAGTCTAACACATCAAGATGAATTTGTAAACAGGGCTGTGCTCATTTATGTAGTATTGGCAGGTAACTTCCCATTTGCCTTTTTGTTATACCATTTTGTGAATGGTTCAGTTCACACGGTCATAACTAAAGTTACTAAATCAATCTACATCTTTTCAGATATCTAGGAATTTTGTAAATAAGGTGAGGGGATTTTATCCACAGTAAGTGCAAATACTTGTTTATGTTTTATTTGTGAAAAGAAAATTCTGAAAGATTTGGTTTTTGGTGACTGGATGATCTTCTCTAATATCTTCCATCTGTTCTCTAAACAGCTGGAATGAAAAAGTCACAATTATCTAGTTGCTTCATTAACCATGTTTATTTTGGAGGAATTTCATGAAAAGGGATTTTATTTCTTAGAAATACAACTCTCTTCTTAGTAATCTACTAACAGGGGAGGTTTTCTGCCTGTATAATATTAAAATATTTGATAATTGGTTTCCTACGGAATAACAAGTGAAGACCATATAAACAGTGTTAAAAGGAAATATTTTCTGAAATAGTAGCTTTTTAAAGTGTAGTTTCTATTCTTAACTGAACCACTACGATTATTCATTATGTATGTAGTGTGTTTTCCTGGGGAGTTGTTTTTAAATAGTCCATTTGCATGAATAACACAATGGATTCTTAGCTAAATTTCACTACCATTTTATTGGTTATTTCTAAAGAACATAAAAAACCCCATCATAATTTGTCAGATAGCTCAACAGTTTAGTTTACTAGTCTCTCACTTTGGCAGTGACAAATATTATGTAAGGAGAGACTTCAGAGAACTGATGATGGCAACTATGAGGCATCATGTTTGCAGTTGTAATGGTCATTTTGAAGTTCAAAATTGTCTAGGCACATTTTGGGGTGTTTTGTAGTTTTGGGTTTGTTTTGTTTTGTTTTGTTTTTTCATCAATGCAGTACCTTACATTTTTCTACACCAAGGTCTATCTGTTGCATTTTTGACTGCTCATTCAGTTTTCTATGACCTTCTGGAGCTGCTTACCATCAGAGTGGCATTTGATCAAGACAGCTTAGGAGCTTCAAAGTGAACAGTTTCTCCATTCATACTTTCCTCCAGGTCATTGATGAGTAAAACTGACTCCAGCAGTGATCCTTGGGGAACCCCACTGCTGACATTTCATCCTGAAAAGATGCTTCCTGTCCTTTAATTAGATTTCTGTCTATAGCAGGGTCTTTTCCTTACTCCCTGGCAAGAGCCTTTCATCTGCAACTTTATCAAATGCTTTCTGAAAATACACATACTCTGATTCTGCTGCATTTCCTTTATCCCTATGCATACAGTCATCATTAAAGAATTCCATCAGTTGAGATGGGACTGCTGCTTGGCTCTTTGCCAACAGCTTCTCTTTATCCAGGCACTTAGTGATCTTAATTACAGACTCAGCAGCTTGCAAGATGTCGAGGTAGACTCACCTGCCTGCAGTTCCCACAGTGCACCCTAGAGATGTTTATTGTAAATGGGAGTGGAACACTGATCTCTAGGTGCAGCTCTCTCTGTACTCCCAAAATGTAACTTTTTCATCTAGGCACAGTTCCTAAAAACAGTGCATCATGAAATTGCACTGCCACAGGAGAAAGCAAGTCTTTATTAGGTGCCAAAAGAACTAGAAAATCCTTTTGCTTTCATTCTTTTAAATCTGAAGTCCACCCAAGAGTTGCCTAACTTTCTTTTCAGTCTGTGTATGGAACTTGCAGAGCAAGTAAATGCCAAAATGAATTTTACAACATTATCAAAGTACAAAGTGAGGTTTTGGTAATGGCATACCAATAGATAGTCACTTAGCAGTAATGGCACTGTTGAGAAGTAGAACATAACAGCCAATTTGTTCATATTTGATTAGTTCTGATAGCCATTGCTTACACACATGAACTGTGTTGCCCGGTATGATAACAGAATAATGTGCTACTGTTGGCTGAGATGCTACATCAGCATAAAAAGCATTTAATCTCTTTGGACATATCAGCAAATAGGTAGCAATTCTTCCCATTACTGTCTGAAAAGCTGTCTTCTGTTGCACGGAACATAACTAATCACTTCATTTTCATGTCACCTCCTAGAGAATTGAATCTTAACACAGCATCATTTGAAAACTTTGCTTGTCTGGAAGTGTCTCTGTGCTCATTAGCTGCTAGTGATGCAAATTGGTAAAGATGTTGCCTTTGAAGTACAGTATTTTATGTGAAGGCATGAAACAAGATTAATCATATTCTTCACCTCTGTGCTGCAGTACGACACGGGCTACTAACATCCTGGGAATCACTCTTCAGAAATCAAAGTAACAATAATTAAAATGTTAATAGATCAAGAAAATCCATTTTTGGTTTGTTTTAAAGCTGCAAAGCAAACGTATAGAGATAAATGTCGTCTGTTAATCAGATTTCAGAGCTGAGTGCCTCTGTAAACTTATCGGGGATGGACAAAAATGAACTATTCTGTTGTATAGTTAGGAGTCACCTGGAAGTTGTAAGTCCAGGGTTTTGGGTTTCTTTTTTTTTTTTATCTAGTAATACATAAAAACTGTCTGAAATAGTAACTGACATTTTATGTTCTCCAAGTCTACTGAAGTGCAAAATAAAACAGAGTACTGTAAATTCTATTTTGTGCTTTCATTTTGCATTGTGTTGGACTAGAAAGAGGAACACATGATCTGTTACCTTGGCTGAGTGGAAGTGCTGATTAAATTCCTTCAATGGGAATGAAAACATTGATTTGGTCTTGCCCGTAGGATTAGTCCTCAGAACAACAAATAACATGAGTTGCTACCACCAGGTTACTCAATATCACTCAGATCAGAACATTGGATTGTGGAAAAAACACTTGAGCTACATGGAGTAAGCAAACAATTTGATTAGCTGCAGCGTGATTGGAATAGCCAACAGCAAAAATGTACAAAGCTGAGCGGGTGGTCTGCAGCTCTAACCTCCCCACTACATTATGCCCTTATGCTCACCGACAGCCTTCAAACCCCAGTCAGACTCTGTGTAATGAGAGGTTGAATAGTTCAAGTCCTAAGCACCGCTGCACTTGAGCTGGAGATTTTTTCAGTGTGGGTAAAGGTCTGTTTAGCAACACCAGGTTTACTGTGGATGCAGTAATGTGGGCAAGAGCGATCCTAATATTCGTATTAGAGATCTGTGGAGTTTTAAAATTTAAAAAGTCAGTGTTCCACACACAGCTCTTGCAGAGTTTCGGATTCATACCAAGTGGAAATCTGCCTCTGCATGGGAGGGATTGTAAAGGGCTTAGGCTTTGCTTATATTTAAAAGGGATGTTTTAAGGGATGGCATAAGAAAAAATAACTTCTAGGGGGTGGGGAGGGGGAAACCTGTCATGAGCTCAAGAACAGATGAGATGGCACTAAGAATGTGCTTGACAAAAAAAGGGGCCAACACATTAAAAAAACGGGTACATAGTAATATACCTACTGGGTCTGTGCAACCTCCAGCTGTACTGATGTAGTGTCATCAGTGCTTTTGGACTACTGAAAGCAAGCCATGTGGCAATTAATCAGATAATGAGCTGGAGTATGTGACTGTCCTTCACAATATCTCCACACAATATGTTTGTTGTGTGCAAGTATGACAAGTAGAATGAATGTACAAAGCTAAACAGAGTGCTTTCAGTAACCCAAGATTTTAGCTCTTCTTCAATCTGTCATAGTGTATGCTTCCACATAATGGTCTGCATACATATGCAAAAACAACATCTTCTGGAAGATGAGGTCTCCTTCAGCCTCTACTTTCTACTGGAAATTAAGACATAATTCTTACAATTACAAATTCTGCTTTTAAAAATATTCTGGTTAGCTATGCAGTTGACAGGAAAGAAGTAATTTGGTAAAGGAAAACAGGCAGAATTTTGTATGTCAAGTATGTACCTGTCCTAGGGAACCTGCTTTGGCATGGGGGTTGGACTCAGTGATCTCTGGAGGTCCCTTCCAAACCCTACAATTCTGTGAATCTCTATCATTCTAATAGGCTGGGACTGAAATACATTTTGGCTTAATTTTATTCAAAAAAATGTGGACTACAAACACATTTGTATAAAGCATTCTACTTAAGAATGGCTCCTAACACTCCAAAAGTCAACACTCCAAAGTCAACAGAACAGTATCAGACTATTACTACTCAGGAAGGGCTCCTCTCTGCTGGTTTGACACCAGAATTTACTGGTCTGTTAACCTTGATCTGAAAAGAAACTCGAGTTAAAATTATTTAGAATCAGACAATCACAGAAAGGTTGAAGTTGGTAGGGTTGTCTAGAGGTCATCTGGTTGGTTGAGGTTGGTAGGATCCTCTAGTTTAAGCCTCTCTGCTCAAACAGCAGGGCCACCTAGAGCCAGCTGACAAGGAATATGTCCAGTCAGGATTTTAGTATTGCAATATATGGGACTCCACAACCTCACTGGACAACCTCTTCTACTGTTTGACAGTTCTCCATATAAAAACCAAGAAAACAACCACCACCAACAACAAAAAAACTAAACCAAACAAAAAAAACCCCAGAAACAAAACTAACACACTCATACAAAAAACCCAGCAACAGCAAAAAGAAACCAAACATAAAACAAAACCAAAAACCAAACCCACCAATGCTTCCCATCCTTAAGATGGAATTTCATGTGTTTAAATTTGTTCCCATTACTTCATGTCCTGTCAGTGCACTCCATTGAAGAGAGTCTTTTCTGGCTTCTTTGTATTCCTTCCTTCTCGTCAGGCATTTATACACATTGATAGGATCCCCTTGAGCCTCCTCTGCAGGTTGAACAGTCCCAGGTCTCTCAGCATGCTCCTCCTAGTGTAGCCCAGGAGGCTGTTGGCCTTCTTTTCCATGAGGGCATATTGCTGTCTCATGGCCTCCTTCTTGTCCACCAGGACCCCCAGGTCCTTCTCTGCCAGGCAGCTGCCTTCCAGCTGCTCAGCCCCCAGCATTTACTGGTGCATGGGGTTGCTCCTCTCCAGGGGCAGAGGCAAACGTTGCACTGGCTCTTGTTGAACTTCATGAGGTTCCCATTTGGCCCAATTCTCCAGGCTGTTGGGTCCCTCTGGGCAGCACCAAATCCATCCATTGTATCAACCTCCCCATTTTATAATAACTGACAACTTGCTGTGGGTGCATGCTGTCCCAGTGCCTGGGTCATTAAGGAAGACACTGAACAGTTTTGACCCCTGTATTGACACCTGGCATGGATCACAACAGGGATGCACCACCATTGATCATATATAGACAGAAAGAGGAGTCTCTGGGTATTGTTATGGCAAATAGTTTTCTGACGTTTGATGTGCGTATTTCAACTTGGTAATTCAAATTCCAAAGTCACTTCGATCTTCTTTTGATCATCTTTTTCATCACAAAAATCAAAGTCTGGAACATTGTTTATTTGCTGTTACAGAATCATAGAATCACAGAATGCTTTAGGTTGGCAGGGACCTTTAAAGGCCATCTAGTCCAATCCCCCTGCAGTGAGCAGGGACATCTTCACTACATCAGGTTGCTCAGAGCCCCATCAAGCCTGACTTTGAATATCTCCAGGGATGGGGCCTCCACCACCTCTCTGTGCAACCTGTACCAGTTTCTCACCACCCTCAAAGGGAAGAACTTCTTCCTCATGTCTAATCTAAACCTATCCTGCTCTAGTTTAAAACCATTGCCCCTTGTTCTATCGCTACATTCCCCTACAAATGGTCCAGTTATGCTCATCCTTTCTTTGGAAACTGTTTTTAAAATACTTCTTTTCATAAAGCCCAAGTATCTTAGCTGCCTAGTAAATCCAGCTTTGTAAAAATATATAAATTAATATATTTTGAAATAATGTCTTTTCAGTGTTTCTAAACATTATCTGATTAATTTCATTTAATTTTAGCCTCCTAAACCCAGGTACTAAGTTGAAGATAGTGCTCTACGCTTGTTCCTGAAACAATGAATATATCTTTCTTGAACGATTTTTTTATAGATAATGGGATAATGGAAACTGTGTTTTAGAGTTACCTTGTTCTTCCCAGAGATGACAGAAAGAGCCTAAGAAGCTAGTTCAGGGTAGGTGTGTAACTTTCAGATGGCTGAAGCTGGGTCACATAAATTGTATCCCTTATATTTGCTTTATTTTGTAGCTATTTTTTAGCACTAATGCTTTGGAAAAATGACCTATTTATGTTGAAAAGAGGTGTTGATAAGGAGAAAAAAAAGAGGGTATAAAAAAAAAGTTATATATATAGATTTGATTTGTGTTTAAAATACACCATGGAGTCCCAAATATTACATTTAATCTTCCTAGACAACTGTAGTAATGACAGACTTCTTTTACTGCACATATAAAAAGACAAGTTTTTGAATCTTCATTCTGAATTTTTTCTACCCTAATAAAAGTCCATGACCTTTAAATTAATTCTGTATTTTTAATAGTGCTTCAAGCCCTGATCCTTAAAGCTGCTTTACATGAATGTAAGGTTATACCTACATCAGATGGCTTCCAGGAACAAGATCTAAATGCCAATATCTGAATTTCCAGTTATTATAAAGTTAGATGTGCTATAGAAGAAGATTAAACAGCTTAAAGGCCATAAGAACTGTTGTTCCTGGGTAGTCAAATTTAAATAACAGTCGTTTGCATGCAGCTTGTGTTCAGTACAGTGGATATAGCTCATATTTAGCGTATCACTTCAGTGCTATATTGTACAATATTGCCATCTTTTTACTTCTTTCTGAAGAACATGTATTCCATTGTAATGTAGATCCCATATTAGTGCCTCTAGTCGTTTCTAAGCAATTTCAATGAATACATCTTTTAACAAGTAATATTGTCATTTCTAGGAACAGGTGCTCTTCTGATGGGTGAAAAAAACCCAAAACACCACCAACCACAAAGACAGAAGGAATGTCTCTAGGCAGCAAAATGAGATTTGCCTCTTGAAAAGCAGATACTCTTCTCCTGGCAAATGAACACTCTCATTGTCAGGTTGGCTTGCAGGAATGCTAATTACATTGATGTGGTAATCCCACTGATTTCCATTGTAAGCCTGCTAGAAAAATGCAGATCTTTTTTTTAGTGCAACTACACCTTGTCTTTCCAGTTTGAGTTCCAAGAACTAAGTTTGGGTTTGGGTTTGGAGGGGTTTTTTTTTTCAAAGCTGCTTTTTGGAAGAGGCAGGTTTTTGAGAAGAAGCAACCATTAAGCACATAGATACATGTGTCGTGACATGCCTTCAAATTAGCAGTAGTTGGTTAGCACTTTTGAAAAAAAATAGTAGTATCACCATCTGGTTCCTGTAACTAATTCAGAGAGTCAGGCAGAGCTTCAAAACAGTCAGCTGGTCGGAATTCAGGTATTTCACATCTTCTGATAGGATTTAACAAAAGTTATGAAGGAAATCAGTGAGATTTCATGTTCAATTACCACCTCTGAAATTAGCATTCCCACCAACCAGTACAACTGCGACTACATTTGCATCAGTGCATCATTCCAGATGAGAGGCGCAATATGATATTTCCAAGTGCTGAACCCAATTTGGTCGCACTGGTATGGAAATTCTCTAGTTTACGCTCTTTTTTTCTTTTCCTGGGAATTCTGACAGTTCCTGGAAATTGTAACATTACCAGTTTAAAATATATTCATCCACTCAGATTTACTATTTTTTTTCTAGAACAAATGCTGCCCTGAGACAGAAATAGAACAAGTCCTTTGGAATTAACTTAGGGAGGAGAGAGGACACATTACAATTAATCTATTTTCCAAATAGGTAAGGTTTTTGACTGTGTTGCATGCTCCATAGACCAAAAAAACACCAAAACCCAAATCACAAAAACAAAGAAACAAAACAAAACAAAACAAAAACCCACACCCCACAAATTTAAGCATAGTACCAAGAAATTCTGAACTAAGCTGTCTGTAGCTATCCTGAAATCTGGTGGAACGATGAACTTCTGCAGAACACTGTGTCTCATTGCCAGGTGCCCTGACAGCTGGAAAGCTGCTGAGTTTTCTTGTATTGTTGGAAGGAATATTTCTGTCTGCACCCAAGGAGGGGACAGGTGCATGGACTGCACAGAATCGGGCAGCAGTAGCAAAGAAAAAAGATAATTTTTAAATCCAGTTGGGTTCTTAATTTCGTTTTTACACACCTTAATTATTCTTAAATTGTTAATTGGCTGTATTCTTTACTACAACCATTTACAATGGCTAGAAGTGGAGGAGTTAATTGATAGATATGTAACTGCACAAATTTCTTCCATGCAGAGCTGCCCAAGTCTCCATTCCCCCCCCAAAATCTTGTGATTGGTAAATAGAACTTGGAATGACATTATCAAGATAATAACAACAGGAACTGTTGTGCAGCAGTGAGGAGCTATGGGTTTTATTCCTGCCATTCCTTCAGTGTGTGCCAATTATTTTGTAGTACAACTTGAGGGCTCCAATGAATTTAACTTCTATAATAAAAATGTAGTTTAATCTTCATGAAAAGTTTTTTGTGTGTGTTTTTCTCCTCAATTTTTGTTTCATTCAGATTAGTGTTAGTAGCACTTACAGGGCTCTGAGTTATGTAAAACTGGTTAATGTCACTACTCAAACATAGTAGAAATTTTATTTTCACTGTGCTGACTTGAGATGTAAAGAACAGTTTTTAACATAAAGATTAATAATTTTTCTATATGAGAGCTCAGGAGATGCATTGGAGAAATTAAAATCCTATAGCTCCTTACTGCAACATGATTTAATGTACTTTTTTTTTTTTTTAAAGTCATAATCACAGCTTGAAAACAGAATAAAATGAAGGTCATAATGCTCTAAACTCATTTATAGCAGCATATCATATAAGGCAGCATTTTATTTTTGATGGTTAGACGATGGTGTGTGTCCTTTCTGAAATCATGATGGAGTGATAGCACTTTTCTGCTCCAGCTGTAGGTTGACCAGATGGTACATCATGGTATAAACTCCCCCTGGATTTTGTTAATCCAGTAACCCATACAGCAAGCACAGCCCTGCTCCATCAGACTTCATGCTACGCTGTGTGTTCGGTACAAACTGTGATGATTTGGCATCCCTAGATAGAAAAGGGTATGGGAGAGGAGGCGGATAGACTAAAGGCTATTTTAGGAAGAGGATATTGTTGAAAATGGTCTTAGAATCAGGACAAGGAATAATAAATGGAGTAAAAAAGATTCCAGTTGGACTTCAATCAAACACCAATGGGATTGTTGAACATTCACTACTTGGGCTTTTGAAAAAACAGACGCTTGTTAGGAATGGCATGGCTGCAACGTAGTTGACATGCCTTGAGATAATAGACTTTTTCAGATTATTTGAAGCCCTGTTTTTCTATGCAGGGGATCCAGAAACAGCATGTCTTCATTCTGGAAGGTAGTTTCCCGGGTCAGTTCCATTAAAAGCAGTCTGAACGTGCCTAAGGGTGCTGTCAATAACATTAATGCAGTGGAGTTCTGCACAAAACATAGCAGAAATAATCACTTCATGGACCTGTACTGAAAGAGTGATTTTTCTGATTACAGATTTGCAGACGTGAGATTTTAGATGTAGCATAAGCATAATCATGGTTGCCTGATGACAGTCCAGTTGTCCTGACTTGGTCAGTGGCCTGAACTGAGTGCTTAATGAATGGGTGTACGGAAAGGGTCAAGCACTAGCTAATGGTTCTCCCATTGCATCTTCCAAGCTTTCAGTTGTCTTCCATTCAGGCTGTGCTTAAATCAGGAGTTGCTCCTTCCTTTAACTGTATTCCTCTTGTATAGGTCCCCTCTTTAACTGTGCTCTATGTCGCAGTTCCTCAGATGTTGATCCATGTGCTTTTTGTGGGGAATTTATAATCCTATCCATTGTATTCAAACAGCAGGATGGAGAAATCACCAAACTATAACTAAGCGAATTAGCCCTGAATAGCAACCCTCCATTTCAGACACAACACTGTAAACAAAAAAAAAAAAAATCCAAATAAAATACCTAATCTGCTTTCAATGTCTGAGCCGTCATCTCCATATGCTCTTGCACTACACTGGGAGCATAAATCTTTGCAGACTTGCTTATTACAGAAAATCCTGGGTGACAATAAGAGGGATGTGAATTTCGCCCTGGGAACTGCAGGCCAGTGTGTGAAAATGCTTATGGTCAGAGAGCTGAAGTTTCTGTGTGAAGGCACAAGAAGAAGAAATAGGAGGCTGAAGCCTAGATTACATGGCAGGGAGTTTGTGGGTGTATCAACAATTCTTACTGCAACATCAGAGGTCATCTGTAATCCCAGATGCCAAACTTGGTAATGGGGACCACTGTGTCATGAAAAGCATGAGAGAGGGATCCCTGACACATCTAGCAGGAAAGGAAACTGTGTCTTCCAGTCACCTTTCTGCAAAAGCACTTTACCTATTATTTATAAAGAAGAAAGGGTTTTATCATTAACCTGGCGTGATGCTGGAAAAACAAGCTGTGTAGGATCATGACTTTCATGCATTGCACACCGATGGATGCAGACTGCTAAATGATCGTCCATATCAATCTAACCCACTTATATAAAAACAAATCCATTTTTATCTGAAGGTAGATATCCCTCACAGAACAAACTGAGCAAGGATGTGTGGGTAGCAGGAGGAACAAGAAGAAGAAATAGAAGGCTGAAGTCTAGGTTGTATGGTGAGGAGCTTATGTATGTACCAGCATTAATTACTGCAATAGCAGAGGTCATCTGTAATCCCATTGTCAGGGTTTGTGCTCGGCACAATTACCATACTATGCTAAGCACAGCCAGAGTAATCTCATTCCAGAAAATGAGGTGCTTGGGGAAAGACAGGATTGCAGATGTCTAAAGCAGATTTGTTTTCTGCATGCCTTCAATTTTTGCATCTGTTTGTTTTGATGACGTTAGCTAGAGAAAAACCAACAGAGAAAAGGAAAGCTATATATTCATGCTGCAAAATCATGCATGTTTCGTCGTCAATAACAAGGAATCTTTTTCTTCGGCTTGCAGAGGAATAATCTTCACATTCTCCAGCAAATTTTAAACCAATAAGAGGTTTTGCTTAATTGTGAACAGACACAAATATGGAAGTCCAAATTAAGTATTCTCAAGTAACGTGTTTATGGAGTGCTTTCTGGTTATAATCACCTACAGTAGTAATTCTTAATCTTCAAATGGTTCATCCTTCCGCTATTAAGAGGAGGATTCAGTGACATGTTTCCGTATTCTAGTTTCCCTCTGAAGAGGTACCAATGTAAAACACAGTAAGCTAACTGTCATGCTCTTCCACTTCCTTTTGCACAAATATTTTTGTTCAACTGAAGGGATTCTTTGTTGTAAGAGATAAAGGTGGAAACAGATAAAGGTTTCATCTTTTGTCTGGGGAGTTATTTGATGCCCATACCCTCGGTCTATAAGTGAAATCCAGACTAATGATCTTTTGTGGTGCAAAATGGTACACGATGTTTCAGATCTAGTTAAGTTTCAGATTGTAAAAGGATCCCTTGATGCAGTTTTATGACCGTGCCATCTTCACACTAGTTAGTGGGGATTCTTAGGAGAACTGAAAAGGCATAAATGAATCCTTCATTTTTCCTGTGTTGTTGACTTTTGCCACCCTTCAGTGGATCCATTCAGTCATGTTGCTTATTGGTACACCCTTGCATTCCATCATATTTGTGGACAACAGGGTATTGTGGGCATTGGTTTGTGTTCGATGAAAACAAAAGAACCATCAACAGGATTTTATTTAGTGCATGCCAGTTGTCACTGTAGGATGAAAACCAGTATTACTTGAGTTAGTATTTTGCTATTTAATAACACTAAAATAACTGCTCCAGATGACAAAATTGTCCTTGTGAGTCTGTATCATGAACCTGTCAAGCAGCTTTTTAACTTTTTTTTTTTTTAACTTCTTTGCACCAAGCTGATTGCCATACACTGCTGCGTTAGCATAAACTAATAGAAATGGTTTCCTGTTTGATGACTGACATTGACCAGACCAAAATGTATAGAATCACTGTAGTGATATTATGGCACCCTTGGAAACTGCAGTTTCCCAGGCTTTCATGATTTTTGTTAAATGAACTGTGGATTTAATAGAAGCAGATATATAACAACAAAATATAATACAGCTTGTACTACTTCTGCAAAATATGTATCTCAATTTTATTTAAA
This sequence comes from Hypotaenidia okinawae, assembly GCA_027925045.1. Lineage (NCBI taxonomy): Eukaryota > Metazoa > Chordata > Aves > Gruiformes > Rallidae > Hypotaenidia > Hypotaenidia okinawae. The sequence goes on from BSDF01000005.1 coordinate 67,757,375, forward strand.
AGACAATCTCCAAAAGCCGCATTTGATTGTTTCTTTCACTGTTAACAGTCAGTGGCACATCATATCCCTTAAGCACTAGAAGAAATAATTGATATCTCAACTTGAAGGAAAGTTGGGCTTGCTCAGCTTGGAGGAGAAAAGACTCCGTGGAGACCTTATAGTGACCTTTCAGTACCTGAAAGGTGCCTATAAGAAAGCTGGGGAAGAACTGCTCATGAGGGCATGTAGCAATAGGACAAGGTCTAATGGTTTGAAACTCAAAAAGGGGAGATTTAGGTTGGGTATTAGGAAAAAGGTCTTCAATATGAGGGTGGTAGATCACTGGAATGGGTTGTCCAGAGAGGTAGTGGAGACCCCATCCCTGGAGATATTCAGGGTCAGGCTTGATGAGGCTCTGAGCAACCTGATCTAGTGAAAGCGTCCCTGCTGACTGGCAGGGGAATTGGACTAGATGGTCTTTAAAGGTCCCTTCCAACCTAACACGCTCTGTGATTCTGTGATTCTGTTTTTTGTGTCTCAGATACCTTGTGCAGAAGCTAGTCTGTAACCAGTCCTTTACTGATCTAACATGTTTGATGGAACAAGATGTAGGTTATTTAGCTGAGAATTTTCAAACAAATTTCTTGGGAATTTAGAGAGCAATAACCGCATTGGAGCTTTTATAATGAGAAAGCATGACTCACAAATCTACTGGAGTATTTGGGAGAAATTAATGAGCAGGTGACTAAGGAAGGTCCATTTGCTGTGTGGTATTAAACTACCTAAAAATGCCTTCAGCTACTTCCTTTCAAGTGATTAAAGAAAGTAAATTGAAAAGTGTTCTTGTAGAATAATGTATTATTAAAAATAAATAGCAAAAGGTTACATAAATGGGCAGTTTTAACAGTGGGAGGAGCTTACTCAGAGATTCCTAGCAAAAAGTCTGCCCAAGTCCTGGCTTTTCAGTAAATAAGTGAGTTAGCAAAATGTTATGGTAAGTTAAGAAATGTTCTAGCATTGTTAAAAAGTTTTTAAGAAATATCTTGCAATACAGGTTGACATGGCTATGAAACACAAGGTTTGAATTCAATGTGGTTAGTTTCAGACTAATACTACTTAAAAAAATAACCTCATCACAGAATCAGTAGGTTGGAAAAGACCTTTAAGATCATTGTGTCCAACCATACCTGTCCTCTACTAAACCATATCCCTAAACACCTCATCTACCTGTCTTTTAAATACATCCAGGTTTGGTGACTCAACCCCCTCCCTGGGCAGCCTGTTCCAGTGCCCAATAACCCTTTTGGTGAAGGATTTTTTCCTAATGTCTAATCTGAACCTGCCCTGCTGCAGCTTGAGGCCATTCCCCCTCGTCCTATCACCTGTAGCGTGGGTGAAGAGACAAACAACCATCTCTACAACCTCCTTTCAGGTAGCTGTAGGTGGTGATAAGGTCTCCCCTCAGTCTTCTCTTCTCCATGCATGTGGATTGCATTATGTCTCAGGAAGAAATAGCCCTGAGTAGGCATCCTCAAGGCACATCTGCCAGACCTTTGCCTAGGAAGTCGCTCAATCTGTCAGCACTGCTGTGGTCAGAGTATGATTGCACTGCGAGTTCTGTGGTTTGCATCTGCAAGCATGTCTTGAGCAGGATCAAGTTTTAGCTCAATCCAAGCTTCCTACTTCATGAGAATGATCTGATGCTCTTCAGGGTAATGAAAAAACTTATCATCTAAAGACAGAACTTAGTGGTGTGTACTCATGTATTACATTCATTACAAGAGTGCTATTGTTTAGAAGGTATTGTCCGGTCGCATATGTCCTACACATCTCATGTTATGCTTGAACACCAAAATAGAAATTATCTCTAATCTGGTAGCTTTATTTTTTGGGACTGGTAAATTTTATGTTTAACTCACACTGAAAAACTGACTAACATGACAAACCAAATCCGGAACTACAATTAAAATAAGAAGTTTATATAATGAAGTATCTATTCTCTGAAGGTAGAGATTTGCTTTGGATTTCAGCAATAATCCTCCTCCAACTAAGGAAGGTAAACACTTCTGACCATATGTGGTCATAGCTGACAAAGTGCCGTACATGGTAATTTAACTGCCTTCAATATAGAAAGGGAAATTTAACTATCTGTTGTAAGGAATTCATGCATATTTCAAATACTGTTTAATACATCTCAACCATGAACTTACATACCTTCAAGTCAAAACTTTCCACAAAGTTCCTAAGTTCCTTACCTTAAACAGAGGCTGATAAGGAAAAAAAAAAAAACAGCCCAAAAAAGACATCCATGTCTCCTCTGAGTGTGCTAAATCTGGGTTGTCTGTAGGAGATAAAGGGTCTTGACATCAGATACATGTTTGTCTTTTGAAAGTTATCTGCTAGACTCTTATTCTGCTAAACCTCTTATTCTGGACCCCCTCAAAACTGTCCCTAGTATATGCGGGGCCCTGTCCTCGTGCAAATATTTTTTCCCAACAGATCACTGAACAGTACAGGGCTGGCAGGTGTCCTCATCCCTGTACTCCTCACCATGACAGGAGGGTATTTTTAAAGAATATAGCTGTGTGGCTGTATATATGACCAGTGATAGGACAAGGTACCTCACTGCAGCAATGGCGAGAATGGCTTGCTGCCTCACCACGGCACCCGTCACCCGTGCTGAGAAGGGGCTCCTTCTGCTACAGTACCTGGTGAGGGAGAGCACAGCTGGGATGGGACACAGGAGCTGCCAGTGCCCAGCACCCATCTGCAGGGAGGGCAGATCCCCAGTGCCCCAGGGCAGCGCAGGCACCGGCCTGCCATGGGGACCCTGCAGAGCAAGCGGCCTAACGTTCTATGATTCTGTGTGCTCCATATCCATGCTAAAACACCTGTCACTCTGTGCCTCCTCTTTAAGCTTCTCTTGGAAATGTCTCTTTTGTTTTCTTGCATCTCTGTTTTCAATTAATTATCAACCTACAATACCAGCTCTTAAGGGTGGTTAATTTCAAGGCAAGCTTGAAATTACGTATGTACATGTGCATGTTTTGGGAGTAACACATACATGTAGACACACCTGTGTGCTCTTTCTTTTCCATTGTGAAATGACAAAGAGATTTTAATAAGTAACTACAACAAAGTTTTGAAAATATACTGGTTTCTTAGAGGAGTAGTTTACCTCTGGCTTGAAAGCAGATACGGCAGTTTATAGACCAAAGGAATTTACTCTGATCAGATGAAAAGATTTCAGAAACAGACCAAAATTTGAACAGGTGTTTCAGTTTTTAAGTAACCCTTGATAACACCTTGAAAAAATGACACTTCTCCAACATATGTGTTTGGGGTTTTTTTAATACATTCTATAATGCCTGCCTGTGCTGGTGACAAAGAACTTGTTTTCTTCTGGCACTGCTACGCACCTGGCACAACAGCAGGAGAGAGCTGCATTTTGTTATGTTTTGTGCAGCATGAACAGAGGTATTAGTCAAGTGCTCGATACACCGCCTTTACTGTTGGGTGATATGTGACACAGACAAGCAGAGCTAGGATTTTAGATTCTAGCCAAGCTTTGTGGACTGTTAAAAGTGTGATGAAATAATCGTATGGCACAAGTCAGTCGTTAGCTTCAGTGGAGCCAGGATTTCATTTAAGTGTATCCTGGAATTAAGCCAATTTTTGCATTTAAGACGGGACACATTTGGAACACCACTGGTGTGGAGGTTTTGGGTTATCTTTTCATAGCCCAGTCACATGTTTGTCCATGGCCCTTGCTCCACAATCATCCTAAAACTGCAATTTAGTTGGTATTTATCTCCATTATCAGTGACACACAATACCCAGGGATAGTATTGCTGGTGACTCCCAACACTATCTCCCTGCCTCAGCTTCTGCCAAGCAAAGTGCACTGGTTGTTTTTTCCTCTCTGTACCTTTAAATTAATGAAGAATTAAATTATTTGTGACTCCCTGCCCATATGATATGCAGATTTCATAGCAGTATTATTTCAGAGGTCATTCTTGGGTACTGCTTGTGGAGGAACACTGCCAGTCTTCTGATAAAACCTGTCCTGTTGTGTTCAGAATTGCTGAGGTGCAGTTGACCCAAAAAGCAGATCTTTTGGACAACTGAGCAAGGTTGGCTGCTACTGTAGTTCCTGCAGTTAGCTGCCTTTTACAGTCTGCATCAGAATTGAGTTGAGAAGATAAATCTCCTTTACGTGAAAGTGGTTGGGGGTATTTTATTGTAGGTAGACTGCCATTCAGTTACATATAATGAATTTTCAAAATTTTCCCTGTTTGGATTGCTTTCAATAACTGAATGCTCCTGTTCCTGTATCAAATGGAGTGGCTGCAGTATGTATGTATGACTTTAGTATCTTGACTTTAAAAAAGATTATGCCTACAAGTATTGCAGGTGAATAAATTGATGATGAATGCCTCACATAAAATTATGACCACTTGAACATTAAATTTAAATATGTACTTTGTGGCTTGGCTGTTAAATGTATAAGACCATTTGCTATTTTTAAGGTAACTGAACAATATCGTCTGTCTAGTTTCGTATTTCTAAAAAGTACTGCAATAACAATTTGTAGTATGCTGGCTAAATGCTAACCTCTATGCCAAGAGCAGCAACATGGAACTTTGCAGTAATTACAGAATTTTAAATTTGCTTTTAGCAATTATTTCAGTATTTGGATCTAAGGATTATTTTCTTTCATTGTAGCTGTGAAACACAAACTCACAACTCTTCAGATAGAACAAACTGATAGAAATTGAAACCTTTATCTATTCAATTTATTTTGAAATTTATACAAACAAATATTTACAAGCAATATTTTTGTACTTTCTTTTTTTATTATTTATTTCTACAAAAAGAAGATGCTGCTTGAGTACTTTAAAGGTTTATCCAGTAAAGTGTTTGATGTGACATTTTGGATCTATTTGCATGCGTGCCACTTGGGACTCAGAAGACTTGATCACTTCAGTTGCATCCATGTCTTTTCTTGTTCCTGTTTGCAGGATGCTCTGGTCCACTGGGGATAGAAGGAGGAATTGTGTCAAACCAACAAATTACTGCGTCATCCACTCATCGAGCTCTTTTTGGACTGCAGAAATGGTATCCATACTATGCACGACTTAATAAGAAGGGTCTTGTGAATGCTTGGACTGCTGCAGAAAATGACAGATGGCCATGGATTCAGGTAACAGATGGAGCCAGGAAGGAAAAAAATCTCCTTGATTCAATTGCCAGAGTTAAGAAACTGATGAAGACAAGTGGTAAACTAACAGCTAGATTCTTATTCACTGTCAGAAATGTAGCCTAGACTAAAAGGGACTATTTAGTTGCAAAATCATAATAATCTTGATTTTAGAAATGTGCAATTTTTTTTATTTAAAAACCATGTGCATATGTTCCATTGTGGCTCTAAACCATGGAAACAAATTTGTAAAGACTCTCTTCAAGGAAGCTGCTTTCCACATATGTTACATTTGCTCATTAGGTCCTTAGCAGCATTTTGCAGCAATATCTCTTGATAGAGATACTTTGACACATGCAGCCTTCCTTGGGCATCATTCTAGAGTGCTTTAATACGGTTTTGGCTGTACCAGAGCCTGCAGGAATAGTTTGTGCTCTCTGCTGAGCTGCTCTGGGCAAACAGGTTAAACATTGTGTGGATCATGCTGGAGGTAACAAGAACTGTTTTAATTAAGGTTGAAATAGCTGTTAGTTCAACCACATCCATGGGGCTGAAAAGAAACGTTTTTTCATTCCCACTCAAGGATGATATTGCTAGAATGGTTCAAATGGCAGTGCTCTCATAGTGGGCTAGATTTCTCTGAGCCCCTCAAATGACTTCACTAAAAGTCACAAAGTGGTGAATATGAATTCCTGTGGCTATATTTTAATGAAGGTAATTACTATCTGGTGATTGCTGTAGCTTTTTGGTGTATTCTTTTCATGATATATGAATTGGGCTAAGCTTTCATATTTTCAGCTGTTATTTAATAATGGTGATAATTACAGGGAAAACCTTTTGTACTAATGAGTATAGTCAATATGTGAAGAGAGTACTTCCCTCCCAGTGAACCCAGTGCAAGAGTTGTAAAAAATGGTATCACGGAATATTAGGAGTTAGAAGGGATCTTGAAAGATCATCTAATCAAACGCCCCTGCCAGAGCAGGATCACCTAGACTAAATCACACAGGAACACATCCAGGTGGGGTTTGAATGTCTTCAGAGAAGGAGACTCCACAGCCTCTCTGGGCAGTCTGTCCCAGTGCTCCATCACCCTCATAGTGAAAAGAAAAGGTTCTCTGTATATTCACATGGAATTTCTTATGCTCTGGCTAGCACCCATTGTCCTATCACTGAGAGGAGCCTGGTGCCATCCTCCTGACACTGACGCTTCACATATTTCTAAACATTAATAATGTCAGCCCTCAGTCTCCTCCAAGCTAAAGAGTCCCAGCTCCCTTAGCCTTTCCTCATAAGGAAGGTGTTCCGCTCCCTTAATCATCTTGGTGGCCCTGCACTAGACTCTTTCAAGGAGTTCTGTGTCCTTCTTGAGCTGAGGGACCCAGAACTGGACACAATATTCCAGGTGCAGTCTCACCAGGGCAGAGGAGAGGGGAAGAAGGACCTCTCTTGACCTACTAACCACACCCCTTCTAACACACCCCAGGATGCCATTGGCCTTTTTAGCCACGAGGGCACAGTGCTGGCTCATGGTCATCCTGCTGTCCCCCAGGGTTCCCAGGTCCCTCTCACTTATGCTGCTCTCCAACAGGCCAGTCCCCAATAATGGTACTCGAGTATCTTATCTACCAGCACTGAGTAAGTTGAAGTGTCCATATGTCCCTTGGATGTGACAGACACACTCTGCTTGAAATTCACCTTGGTGTTTGTGGCCTAGTTTTTCCTTGCATTCAAACCTTTTGTGCTGGCCACCATTCTTGATTTTTCTGAGTGGTTCCAAATATGTGGGGAAAAGCATACAAGACCACCTACTAGTCATTTCTCTTGTTTGGAGAGCAAACACAAAGCACTGTTTGATGAAGTTGTCTGAAACCATTGTGGTGAAAGCACTGTATTTTTGTCAGTTCTGACTAATGAAGCTGGTATTACTGTTTGCTACTCTGCAGAGTAAAAACATGAATGCCCTTCAATGTATCTTAAGTAAGTTTTCTTCAATAAGGTCTAGAGAGTTTAGGAAGTCCTTAAAATTTATATATTGAAAAAGAACTGGAAGGAACAGAATTATTTTCCCAGGAGTATAAAGATAATGTAACTTTAATGGCTAATGAAAAAGTCAGCTTTTGGGCTGCTTTAGAGTATGGGCTTTATTAAATGAGCTGGAGAAAAAAAAATCTAAAACCATTTTGCACTGGCCCCCTGTCATGTCTTTTACTAAGAGATGAACTAGATGGGGATGGCTAATGGTCTGTTGCTTCCAGATTTGTACTTGGCAAAGCCACCACCCACTGCAGAGGCAGCTGTCAGGCAGCTGTGCAGGTTTCTACCCAGACCGGTGTTAGGTCTGCCTTGGACTTTGCTCCCAGGGAAGTCCTCCCTTTGCTCTGACCTGGAAGGGTGGTTGGACCAATGGAGAAAGTGTGTCTGCAAATGTCAGGTTTCAAACAAAATCAGGTTTGAACGATTTGGGCTTCTCTGACCCAATCTATGTCGTGCCAATACCATGCAGGTTGTCCTGTAATTTTCACAGCCATTGTATGGAAGGACTTTTGAGAAGCTGATTAAGCGATAGGATTAATGTGTACTAAGCACCTAGCATTCCCTTCTTATTCTCTCATTTTTCTTTTGAGGTAAACTTTGGTCTATAGTTTTCACAAAAAACTTGCCAAGTATTTTATTTTTCTTTTAAGTTCAGAGGAATTTTTTTTTTCCTTTTCTGAAGACTTTTCTCTTTAAAACAAGTGGAAACAAGATTTTGGGGGGGGGGGGGGGCAAGGGGAGGGAGGAGATGATACTTGTAAAGAAAAAGTGCTTTTTAGTGTTCTGCAAAAACCTGTTTTGATTTGGTAAGGATACAGACCTTCACTGCATAGTAGCTCTTTACATCAGAGCACTGTCTTGTTCTTCAAGCATGAAATAGACTCTAAGAGACAGACACTGCCTGACCCTTATGTGGATGAAGTTTCTGTTGAGAGGAGAAGCAGAAATCCCATATCTTACTTTTTGCACCATTTCTGTCGTGGCCAAGGAGACACTTCGTAAGCATTTGTGGAAGGTTACAAAAAGTCAGCCTGCTCGGATTTGTACTAAGTTTCTGTCTGCCTTCCTTCTGGAGAAATACACCCTCTAACATCATCCTGCTCTTTATCATGTCACCAGCTTCTTCTCAGATCCTAATGCGAGCAGTCCACATATGAGAACTTCTCCATGTTGGTCAGAGTGATGAAGACTATCATTTCTAATGTCAGATAAATTCTAAAGGAAGCTGTGTATAATGGGCAAAGTCCCCCAAAGTAGAATTATGTAAAGGTCTGTAGCTATTTTTGCCTTGTTCCAGCATTATCAATATTCTTTGCCATTTAATTTCTTTATTTATATGCAGCTTGACAAATAAAAGGTTTGAGTGCTTTGCTTATAACTCACTTGTAATGAGCACAGAGATTTTTTGTCTAATCTTTCAGGTATCTGACACACATGGACTAATTATTATGCAATTTCATTTTCCTGCATTCTCCCAATGAACTGAAAATTGAAATTGCCATTTTAAATTTACACTCTCAGCATGTAATTAGTAATGGCACTACAATGCTTGTAATTGGCATGTGATTTAAAGGGTCAGTGACCATGTTTTTGAAAGCAAATTAAAGTCAGAGTAAGTCATATCTGCCTTTTAAAGTTCTACTGACCTCTGTCTCTCCTCATAGGTTGGCTGTGATAAAATAGCACGTGCATATACTGCTTACCAGTTTATTAGTGATGCTAAAGTTTAATGTTTCCAAATACATTGAGAAAAAAACCCGTTTCTATTTTTCATTAATTGTTTCTAAGGTATAACCAAAATGGTAAAATTGCTGTTCCAGTAACAACTCTTCTTTTGTCAAAACTCTTTTCTGTAAGAGCACACTCTTTTCTCTTTGTCCTTTTGTCCCTTTGCATTAATGGCCTTAAAATACACTGTTACTTTTTATTCTGATTTCACTTCTTCCCTGCTCCTTCTTTCCATGTATCTGTATTTTTCTATTCATATGTTTATCTTGTCAAGACAGTATGGATCTGAATAGAGATGGCCATGGGTAACACTGTTGCTTGTCTTCTCTCTCTACCACATCCAAAGTCATATTAACCCGTAATCTCTAACAGAAACATGCCAGTAGGACCTGCTTCCTTCTCAACTTCTCTTTTGTTATTGTTTTGTTTATTTGCTTTATTTTCTTTTGTTTTGTTAGAATGGTAGTGGTTGAAAGGGAGCTCTAGAGGCTACCTAGTCCAAGTCCCCTGCCAGAGCAGGGTCACCTTGAGCAGGCTGCACAGCATCGTGTCCATGTTGGTTTTGAGTATCTCCAGAGAAGGACACTCCACAACCTCTCTGGACAGCCTGTCCCAGGGCTCTGTCACCCTCACTGTAAGGAAGATTTTCTTAGTGTACAGATGGAACTTCCTGTGTTCCAGTTTGTGCCCATTGCACCTTGTTTTGTCAGTGGACACCACCAAAAAGAGTCTGTCCCATTGACACCCACGCTTTAGATATCTGTAAGCACTGATGAGATCCCCTCTCAGTCTTCTCCAGGCTAAACCTAGCTCTCTCCTCTCTCAACCTTTCATAAGAGAGATGCTCCAGTCCCCTCACCATCCTTGTAGCCCACTGCTGGGCTCTCTCCAGTAGTTCCCTGTCTTTCTTGAACTGGGGAGCCCAAAACTGGACACAGAAATCTAGATGTGGCCTCACCGGGTGGAGTAGAAGAGAAAAGATAGCGTCCATTGACCTGCTGGCCGTGCTCTTCTGAATGCCCCCCAGCTACCATTGGCATTCTTGGCTACAAAGGCACACTGCTGGCTCATGGATAACTTCTTGTTCACCAGGACTCCCAGATCCTTCTCTACAGAGCTGCTTCCCAGCAGGTCAACCCCTAACCTGTCCTGGCATCTGTGTTTATTCCTTTCTAGGTACAGGATCCTTCACTTGCCCTTACTGAATATCATTTGGTTCATCTCCACCCAACTCTCCAGGCAGTCCGGATCTCACTGAATGGCAGTGCAGCCTTCTGGTGTGTCAGCGAACATCCTGAGGGTACACCCTGTCCCCTCATCCAGGTCACTGATGAATATGTTGAATAAGACCAGATCGAGCACTGACCCCAGGGGCACACCACTGGCTGCAGGCCTCCAACTAGAGTGTGTACCACTGATCACAACTTTGTGGGCTCTGCCATTCAGCGAGTTCTCAACCAACCTCACTGTCTACTTGTCCAACCCACACTTCCTGAGCTTCACTATGAGTGTTTCATAGGAGATGGTGTCAAAAGCCTTGCTGAAGTTGAGGTAGACAATACCCACTGCTTGCCCTTCATTAACCCAGACAGTCATGCCATCACAGAAGGGTATTAGACTTGTCAGGCATGATTTCCCCATTGTGAATCCATGTCAACCACTCCTGATAACCTTCTTTTCCTCTACATGCCTGAGAGATGACACCCAGAATTAGCTGTTCCTTCATCTTTCCAGGAATGAAGGTGAGGCCAACTGACCTGTAGTTTCCTGGGTCCTTTTTGAAGACCAGAGAGACAGTGACTTTCCTCCAGTCCTCAGACTTTCTCTCCTACCATGAGGGTCCAGGATTCCCAAGGACCAACCTGAGCAGTAAAGACTGGAGCAAGGAAGGCATTTGGTACCAGGCATTCTAAATGTTACTCTTCTCTAGCGATTGGGGATCCATGCCTATACCCTTGCATTTCTTCTTCTCTCATAGTTTCATCACCCAAACCTGATATTACTTTACATGTGTTCCCCTATTCATGGCTGGTTTCCAATTTTTTTCCCACAAAATACAATTCTTTTTTATATATCACTACAGTTACTGTCCCTGTAATACAGAAAGTCTTCAGGCATGACAGACATGTAAAAATTGCATAAACTTAAATGTCATGAACTCTAAGATAGAATAATTTACTATAACTAGCAATGTTAAGGACAGACCTATAGTACCAAGATCCTAAGTCACACATTTCAGATGTAGAAGGATGCTTGTTGAGGAAACATGCTCAGGGGGTGACAAATCCAAAATCTTTTGGAGGAAGCATGGTATTTTTATTCTGCAAGTAACACTACTGCAGTGGGTACTTGGTCAGTGGATGAACCTTCTTAATTGAACTGAACCTTGTTAATTTGACCAAGAATATACCATATACATCAGGGACCCTGGAATGAAGAAGGAGGTCACAGCAGAGAGCTTCAGTGACTCCTGCCACTGCACCACAGGGCGGGCTGGATTGGGTTGGGTAGTCAGCGTGCCAGAGAATTGTAAGAATATCAGCCTCAGAAATATATGGCAGTCTTAGAACAGGGTAAGAAGGTTGGTAAAGGCATGGAAGAGACATAGAGTAAGAGGTATCATGCTTAAGGCTAGATAGCAAAAATCTGGGTATGCAGTGAAGCCTGCTATGAACCACTGCACAGCAAAGATTGGCAAAGATGATGTCTCAAGTCAGGAGGGGTCAAGAAAAGTTTTGATTAGGGAAAGGATGGTGTAAATTTGATTTCCTGGTCCTGGCTGTGGCCAGTTGATTAAGTGGAAAAGATCAGTGCCTGCTGGCTCCCATGTCATTGCTGCTGTTGCACCATGACTGAGCTATCACATCTGAGAACAAGAGATCCTTTAATTTCTGCTCATCTCTAGAGGGTGATTTTGAAGAGAATCCCTGCCTGATGATGCAATCATTTTAATAGTATATGAGAGACTACTGCCTCTTTTTTCAGTCCTTTATGGTCCTTTGGATATCGAAATTATTTGGTACAAGTTCTGTAATCTACAGCCACCAAGAGCAGATCTGAGCCTACCTTACATCTGGAGAATATTAAGAAAATGAGCTAATTGCTTCATCTCATACCATTGTGTGGAAGATATGGTTAAACACCTGAACTGTTGCTGGAGACTGTTTGTATAAATGCATGTTAATAAATAGAAAAATTAAAAAGCTGTTTTGCTACCCCTCATTAAAATAACAGGAGCCATTTTTCCAGAGCGATCAGTATGGTTACCAATTGTTTTTTAAATAAAATATTAAAATATTTATTTTATTATTGTGAGATAGAGGATTCACTTACAAAACAGCTGGACTGCTTAGTTTCATTGCAGAAATCAAAGAAAATAGGGGAAATAAGATTGGTTCAAGGTGGGTAGGTAACTTTTTCCCCCTAGTTTCTATTACATAGAAAAATACCAAAAAATACTTAGTTTGAAGATTTTCCCTCTGCAAAAAAGTCATCCACTTCCACCTCTATTTCATATTTTTTCTTCTTCTTTGGGGGTCAGTTGTTGAATGTCAAATGTGATTTCAAAATGGAATAGCTAGAAGTCTTAGAATAAGTAGAATGGATTTTTCTAGTTTCTTCCCTAAATTGATTTCTGAAACTATATGCCAAAGTTCAGGTGAAACTCCACGTTTCAAAATACAACAGTTTGATAGAAAAGGTGCTCAACTTCTAGTCAGTAATTTGAATATATTAGTTTTCTTATAGATAATTTATTAAAAATAATGAGAAGGGATCTACCCCAGCAGATTCAGGGTCAAGTTTTTCCCAAGTCTCCATGTAATTTATAATTTTAAGTATAATTAAGTACAGTTAGAGCCACAAAAATCATAGAATGATAGAATCACAGAATGGTTAGGGCTGGAAGGGACCTTAAAGATTGTCAAGTTCCAACCCCCTGCCACGGGCAGGGACACCCTCACCAGACCAGGCTGCTCAAGGCCCCATCTAACCTGAGCTTGAACACTTCCAGGGAGTGGCAACCACTACCTCCCTGGGCAACCTGTTCCAGTTCCTCACCACCCTCACAGTAAAGAATTTCTTCCTAATACCTAATCTAAATCTACCCTCTTCCAATTTAAAATCATTCCCCCCTCATCCTATCACTACATTCCCTTCTAAAAAGTCCCTCCCCAGCTTTCTTGTAGGTCCCTTGAGGTACCAGAAGGCTTCTGTAAGATCTCCCCAGAGCCTTCTCTTCTCCAGGCTGAACAACCCCAACTCCCTCAGCCTGTCTTCACAGGAGAGGTGCTGCAGCCTTCCCATCATCTTCATGGCCACCTCTGGACCCATTCCAACAGTTCCATGTCCTTCTTATGTTGGGGACTCCAGATCTGGACACAGTACTCCAGGTGGGGTCTCACAAGGGCAGAGTAGAGGGGCAGAATCATCTCCCTTGACCTGCTGGCCACACTCCTCTTGATGCAGTCCAGGATACCACAGACCTAGTGGGTTGCAAGTGTGCAGTGTCAGCTCATGTTGAGTAGTTCTCATTCCTGAAGCAACAATCAGAATGATTAATTAGGCACCAATACATTGAGCATCCCATGAAATGAATTAAAGTATGCCCTAGATGGTTTGTAGGGTTGGCGTGTTGCATGAGTAATGGCAATGTTCATCCAGTGAAAAAGGGAGTATGAGGGCCTTAAGTATTGACATACGCAGCATTCACTAAAAGTGCAACTGAATACTGAATACTGTACTGGTGTATTCTTGGATATGCTGTTTACATGAAGATAGTTTAAAATGAGTTGGGTAAGACAAGAATCGTGCAGCACAGTGATAAGGATATCTGTCTGAGAGAACCTAATTCTAGTTTTTACACCAGAAGCCATGTTGGTAATTTATTTATTGATTACTGAGAATGAGTAATGATTACTCCTTTTTTAATTTTTATTTTTTCCCTTTAAATTGTAAATATATTAGAATAATGTTTCTGGTAAGTAGAGTGTGTATTTTTTTTACATAGCTTAATTTAATTTTTACTTAAGTGTCTCCTGTACCACCTGTGGTTTCAGTCCCATCTCTGGTGTTCAGCCCTCCATTTTGGGAGGTGTGCGGTCCCCAACACTGGAGTACTTAATTGTGCATCTGTGACCCTCACAGACCTAGTCATTACTACTGTGATGCACAAAAAAAGTACTTATGACAAAGACTTTCTACATTTCATCATTCTTCTCCCCAAGCAGAAATCAATGAAGTGTTGGTGGTTTGTCTCAAAAAAAAAACCCAAAAACAAGCAAGGAAAAAAATAGTTTCCACATAAAGATCTTCCAAAGAGCAAGTATACACCAGGTGATAGCTATTTGCTAATAAAATCATAAAACCCAAAATACACAGAGGTCTTGCAGAACATTCATTCAAACATCTGTTAGTAAGAGCTCTAAGCAAACTACCATCTGTCAAACCATTCATTTTGTCAAAGTTCATTTCCTCATTCATGAGTACTGTAGTATCAGCTTCCAAAAATACCTGTCATCATAGATTAAATATTTAATATTACTTAATATAGCTCTCAGCTTAGTATAATGTGGCCAAGTGAACCATATGAAATAAAATCTCAGAGCCATCATGTAAGGTGACTTGAACCATATAGGAAGATTTAATCTGCTAAGTTAAATGCTGAAAAAACTATTAAAGCTCTGCTATTTTGTCAATACTCCAAAATCTGACTTAATGTCATAAGAGGATTTCCTTGGGGAATATTGACAAGTGACATTAAGTGCCTGAAAACCCTTGGCAGGGGCGAATAGAAACTAATAACGAAAGTACGGTTGAATTATTTCAAAACTATCCCACATAGGGACCTTTGAGCTGCAGAAATTAGATCTTCTGCTTGGTCAAAGTCTGCCCTAATTTTACTGACTTCAGTGAATGCAATACCAATGCCTGCTGAATGCGGATCTCCCTCAGCATCTATACATTTAACTTGCAGGATAAAAATATAATTAATATACTCAAAACAGACAAGAAAACAAAAGGACTGGGAGTTTACTTCTTAGTGTAATCATCCAAACACTCATTTGTGTCCCATATCTTGATATCTATTTGATATCATCTTACATCTCCAAGTTTCATTCTTTGTACACACAAACACCCACGCACTGACATATTCAAACAACTTTTGATTGAGGTTTCAGACACACAAAAGCAGGCAGTTCAGAGTTAGCATCCCCATAGCAACTGAAACTTGATGCGTTTATGAACACTATCCATAACATGCTCTGTCAGCCTGCGTGCCAGCTTCCCTTAATTACTCCGTGTAATACGGCTGAACGACTGAAGTAACAACACTTTTAAATGCAATGTTTCATGTGTCTATAATAACATCTATTTTGACTTAATGTTTTTTCACATTTAGCATCCTGATATTAAAAATAATTAAACCAGCAAGTGGTGACACACTGAAATGAGCAAATGTGTGTCCATCTGGTTTCTCACACCAATGACAAGTTGCATGTGGAGATGCCCCAGCACCTGTGTGGTGGCTCGCAATGGCAGTGGAGTTACATGTGACTACCATATAGTCCCTTTTTGGGGAGGAGAGCATCTGAATCTGTCAGATCATAGAATCATAGAATTGTAGGGGTTGGAAGGGACCTCGAGAGATCATCGGGTCCAACCCCCAAATTATAGATGATACTACAATGATACGTGATTGTCAAAGAAGACATATTTTATGTTGGAAATACTCGCTTTCCAAACCAGCAAAGCAAACAATGCTTTAGTTGTAATTAGTCTTCTGCTAGTCTGAATTTCTAGAAAAAAAGATGTTTCGAGCCAATTCATTACAGCTAAGTTGCAGTTTATTCCAATAAAAAGTAAAATTTCATGACAATATGTTAGTATTTTGTGTGTGTGCTATAGATGTGTGTATATACATTTGCCTTTGTGTGGATGGTCCCAGAACAGTACATATATACTGAGTTCTTATGTGTGTAGGTTGGTCACAGAAGTGAAGAGCATTCTGTGGGTTGAAAATAGAGGCAAAGCCTTGGTATAGCTCTAGCTGTGGAGGAGCAAGCATGTAGTCCCTGCCTGCAGTTCGGTGTTTCTTTGTAATTTTACAGCTGGTGGGAAAAAAGTTAGTGTTCTATATAAGCTGTTGTAAGTGTGGGAAGTCACCAGAACCATGACGCTACAGAAGAAACAAAGTGGCTAAAGTAAACTCCCACTCCTTGACCTTCCCTGGAAATGGTGGCATGTGCTTGTCATCTCAAAGACCTGCCAATTTCAGTGGAATATTAATTCTGGGGACTGAAAAATAATGTGTTTTTCTCTTGTACTCTTATACCCTTCTTACTCCATGAGTGGTTAAGATATATGCATCGTTCAAGTCGTAAGTCTTTCAATGAGACTTTTCAGACTTTGAGGTGTTTTTTCCTTGTCTATTGCAAAACCAAGCAACATATAACATTTTTAATCTCCACTATTGTCTGCTGACTCTGGTAGAAGGAAAAAGTGTTCTGAAGGAAGATGCAAAGATAATTCAAATGATTGAAAAGTCCCACTGAAGGTTAACTTTTTGAGTTTATGTATCAACTTTCTTGTCTATTGATTCTTTATTCAAGAGATAATGAAAAATACATTACGAGTGTGTGTCTTGTGATTCAACCAATATTCAGCCAATTACGTAAGGTTCAGGAAGGATTAATCATTTGAGCCAATTTTTTGTTTTCTGTAATAACATCTGTGGGTGGAGAAACCATTTGAGTGGCATAGACTTTTCATCAGTCACAAAGCCATCTGTCCCCCGTGTGTTTGCTAATCTACCCCTTTATTCCATTTCTGTCCATCTAAATCCTTGGCCTCTCTCCCTACACAGCCAGTCTCATAGCAACTAACAGATTATTCTCAGATGACAAAATGTGGGAGGGATTGCTTTCATGTACTCCCATTTGTCTTTCTCCCACAATATTTTTTTTGGTCACAACACGAACGCTGGCTAATGGTTGCCCTCATTATGAGCAGCACTGCTAGATCAGTCAGAAGTACTAGTTAGAGCTGAAACTTCCATGTGCTATGGGTCTTGTGTAAAGAGACAACTCAAAAGATTCTGCACAAAGTAGGAAAGGTATTTTCTGATACAGGGGAAGAGCAAAAGGATGACGTGGCAGCGTAAAGTCAGCAGTGACTGTCAGGGTCATTGGGAAAGAAAGTTTTAACTAGGTATACGATGACTAAGGAAGAAAGAGGATAAAGATGTTTATTTTATGATCAGAAACCTATATCCTTACATACATTTTTAACATCTAAAAACAGGGCTTAATTATTGGCTGACGAAGGGTAGCTAGAGTGTGATAGCACATGAAGTGATTAGTCCCAAGGAATCTGAAAGCACAGGTGTGCCGTGTCAGTCGTTCCTCCTGGACTCCTTGCTAAAAATCCAGACCTCGTTTGAATGGTGGGATTTGAAGCGTCTCCCAAAGCTGACATAGCCAGGATTACATAGGGAAGGAAGCCTGCCTGTTGCACAGCCCATGTCCTGTGGAACCATTCTTCAGGTAGACTCTTCCCCTCCCTTTACTGTAGTATTCAGTATCATTTCAGTTCATACGCTGCATAAAAAGGAAGACAAGGTAGTGAACTATGATTAAGAAGTACTCTCTGCAGAGCTTGTTTGCACACCTTTTGATAGCAGTGTTATCACCTACCGGGTTTATTCTGGTGGAGGAACTAAGCAGCTTTAGTTTCCCAGTGTGTTAAAACAAGCTGGGAATATGTAATGATCACAAAACCCCAGTAGGCATCTCACAGTGAAAGGGATTTTTTTGCTTTGGCTCCTATCCTTCAATGGATGGGTTTAATTCTGGGTTCAGCTTTAATATTCAAAGCTAATGAAGACGCTTTCTTCAGCTGGCAACACACTTGTCATTTTCAAGCACATTTCCTTCCTACTTAACATTTCTGTGTGTGAGAAGTTACGTACGCTCTGAAAGCCCACTGAAGTCAGAATGGGAATTCTTCCCAGTTTTCCTTGTTGGACTTCAGGGCAGGTCACATTTGCTGTCAGAGTTTTTACTAGAGTGTATCCAGAAAAGTGCCTTAAATATAAATGGAAAAGATTCAATAGCAACTACCTCTGATATTTGAAATGGGCACATTGATAATTTCCCTAAGTATGTTATCATGGTGAATTTAATGTTGTACTTTTTGAATTTACTTCTTTTCCCTAAAGAAGAGGGTTTTCATGTAGGATTAAAAGAAAAGTGCATGTTTGTTTCTATGACCTGAATGTATCATCCTATCTTCTTACCTCAACAATCTATTGACCAAAGCTATTTTAAAAATGGAAATGCATATTTTCTCTGACATTTTTATTTGCACACTCTTTGACTGGAACTTTAAGACATATTCTAGACATTTTAGGTACTTCTGGGATGCTTTGGAATGCCAAAGACAGAAAGAATGTTCACAAGTTCGGTGTATATGAAGGAATTAATATTAACGACCTTAGTGTTTCTTAGCTAACCTCAAACTGCAGGTATTTTACACCCATTTAATCAATACTTTGCAAATGAGATGAAATTTTACAGGGCTACAAACCTTTGAACAATGTGAGATTGATTATGGGTCTCTTCTTGAGATGACAGTCTAAACGTGCCAGTATTTGAATAATTCATATCATCCCATTAATGGCATTCATAACAACTATCTTTGGGACTCAAATAATGACTTAATAATAAGAAGAAACAGACCAAGCGAGTTTTTAGTCTGTCTAATTATGTAAACTCTCTGAGGCATAAAGTGAATGTCCCCAACAAAAGCCGAATGAAGTGAATGTTTTTTGGCAATGTTAATAATATGCTCTGCTGTATTATCATTGCATGGGCCAAACAATGTGTTTACATTTTCCGTACAAGGAGGGCTTAACCTGTATTCTGATCTTTTCACAGGAAGGCAAATTAAATTAGTGGTCCAATTTGCACCTCTGATTCACCATCCCTAACTTGAAGCATATAACTAGCCTAATTGAAGATAGAAAAGGTGATGGGTTGCTTTTAGATGGTTGGATGGGCCTAGGCTGTGACTACAGGGAAGACCTGAGAGATGTTGGTTGTTACCATAGATATGATACTGGCGAGGCAGTATGGAAACAACATCATCACAGAATCATGAAAAGCCTGGGGTTGGAAGGGACCTTGAAAGATCATCTACTCCAACCCCCCTGACAGACCAGAATCACCTAGAGTAGGTCACACAGGAGCAGTATTGTGAGGAAGAGTTTGCAAAGGATTTAATAGAAAGTTGTGAAAAGACTTTGCTGGATCTGCATCCATGTCAGTGAAACAAAAAGAGGTTGAGACCAGAAATAACTGAGTATGTAATTGGCCTGTCTGTGAGGTACAATCCAACAACCACATTAGGAATTATTATTTGTAAAGTGACCTGTAGCAAATGACTGTTCGCTCTCCTAGATGGTCACAATTGTAAGATATAACATGTTGGCTTTTCTCCATGTAATAAAGCCCCTTGCAGAACGGCCGCAACAGCTGGAGTGCCACCATGGATAAATCACTGTGCTACCTAATCTGGATGCTAGTTAAAACACGTATCACTGCTGCTATGCTGACTGCATTAATACCCTCAGCTAAACCTGGTGAAGCTCTGCTGACAGTGCTGATTAGAAGAGTGGCAAAAAGCCACAGAGAGGCAAGATATATGAGCACCTTACATCCAGGTGCCAGGAATGCTTTGCAACAGGGAAGATAATAGTAAGTGACCTGCTCCGACCTTCCTGGACCTCATCACATGCAGAGACCTGTTCTGCAGCCCCTTGCTCTTGACATGACAACAAAGTGAAACAGCAACATTCAGTCATGTTCAGGGCTTCTAGTACTTGAAGATGGAAAAGGAAACATGAGAGGGAGCATTCAGACTCACTAAATTTCCTTGTATTGAAGGAATCATGTCAAGTTATTCCTTTCCTGAGTTTAATACAGATATTTCCTTGTGTCTGTGGGTGCTTTCAATCTACCTTTATCTGAATTATGACTTAAAATAAAAAATAAAAAAAAGACAAAAAAATTAAATTTCAATCCTTCAAAAACTGATGAAAACAGTAAGGAAAGGTTGGTGTAATAAATCTCTGGATGCCAGTATAACCTTGGTTCCTTATTCAACCCTATTTTTATTTGAGTAACAGTGACTATCAGTAAAAATACATACACTAGAAAAGAGGGAGAATTATTTATAACAATGCTATTGCACCTCATAAGTGAAACAGGTAAACACCATAGTTCTCCATAAACTCCATTTCTGTTTATGAATGAAAGCTCATGCAAAGTCACATTTACAGCCCTGAAGACTCAATTTTTCATGAAGGTTTGAATCTATCATTTATTGGAACCTTGCTCTCACAAGTATACTTCGGAGAAAGCTGTATGACACGTTAGTGGTGTGATTGCTAATTGTGCTGTAACAAATGAGGGGATGCTCCTTGTTACGCATTCTGGCGAGGAGCATCACATATGGGTCTTCCTAAAGTCACTCCATCTTTTCACCCCTTCTCTCCTGCACGTCATAATGTAGATCAGACAGATGCAACTGTATTTTTGTATCTTTTTTTGTTTCAAGTGTGCTCCTACACACAGAATGTACTCATAATTGATCACAAATTGGAGTATGGACTGATGATGACCCTAATCATTACTGTTCTTTAACATTGTCATTGATGACTGTGACTTACAGTCTTTTTTCTGCAGTTGTAAAGTTTGTTAAGCATGCTGGGAAGTTATTTTCAATCTTTTTTTTGTGGAGTGCCTTGGACTGTGAATACTCTCCTGTTTTTATGGGGAAAATGCATGAATGGGTTCCCTCTGGTCTTGCGTTCCAACATTTACTCACACCTAAAAATGAAGCTGCCCACACACCATGCAGGTTTGCAGGATTGGTTCTGAATTCACTTTGAAAACGGTGCAACGTGCAGTCTAGAGGAACTTGTAAAACTACCTTGCACATATTGCCACTTTCTTTCATAAACATACTGTTTCTCATTTCTTATATTTCCCTCCTCATATAGATTTTTTTTCAAGTTCAGTTAAAATCTTGATTGGTTACATCTTCATCAACACAGATAACTGGATAATTTCACAGAATCACAGAAGCCCAGGCTGGTTTGGGTTGAAAGGGACCTCAAAGCCCATCTAGTTCCAACCCCCATGTCAGGGGGTTGGAACTCTCCTCTAGCCAAAAGCCCCACACAACCTGGCCTCGAACCCTCCTAAGGATCCAGGGGCAGCCACAGCTTCTCTGGGCACCCTGTGCCAGGGCCTCACCACCCTCACAGGGAAGAATTTCTTCCTAATACTTACTCTAAATCTACCCTTTCAGTTTAAACCCATTATCCCTTGTCCTATCACTACACTCCCTGAAAAAGAGTCCCTCTCCAGCCCCCCAAGGTACGGGGATGCCATTGTAGGATTTAGCATACTACAACAGAGTTGTGTGAATCATTGTAGTCAGAAACATTAGTACAACAGTGAAAATTGTTTAATAGATAATTACTCCCACAGAATCAGTGCTGAGAGCAGGGAACTTGGCACGCTGGTTACTTTTTTCCCCTCCTGTTAAAAGAAGCCATGACTCTGTAAACTGCTGTGATGATGAAAGTGCTTTAATCACCGAGTCAGGATGATTGTAGTGGTTGAAAGGAACAAGGTTAAAAGGCATTTCAAGGACTGCTGGGAACTTTTTCAACCAATAAAGTGGATTTTATTCCTCAGTTCTTGAGCATACACTGCACTTGAAGGAGTATGCCTCAAGTGATTTTCCTTTTACTTCATTTTGGCTATACGACACGTTTTAGAAGGCGCTGAGTGACTGGCAGTACACGGATTCAGCCTTTCACAGCGTATACTGAGGTGTTTCGTCTTGTCCCTCGGCCGTGTCTATTAACTTGGGCTGACTGCCACACGCTCTAGCTGAGCTTCTCACAACATCAGCAGTGACTTTGCATCATCCACCAAATATTGTGTAGACATAATCTATTTCTTGTAGCATCGGGTTTAAATGAATTGATGTCAGACTACAAGCTTTCTTTTACATGCAGTTCTACCTGAGCGATTCAGTGTTCGTCATTTATTCTAGCCCCAGAAAACTTCCTCATTGAAATGCCAAACCTGTTTGAGGCAAATTCCATTACCTGTGGGTGTTAAAGGACACCTTATCCAAGTTTCATAAAATGCTTTGTGCCAAGAGGGTGTAAGGCAGCAAGCATTTTCAGATCTGCTTGCGAGCATCACAGCCAAATCCCTGATGTATGTTGGGTGAATTAAGTCCTGTGGAAGTTGCTGGACCCAGGACCCCGCTCAGAGCCACTACTAAACAAAGCTGGATGTTACTCTGAAAGAACCTTAAGCTTCTCCCTGCTATAAGAAGGACAGGGATCTCCTTGAGAGAGAGTCCAGAGAAGGGCTACGAAGATGATTAAGGGCCTGGAGCATCTCCCCTATGAGGAAAGGCTGAGTAAGCTGGGACTGTTCAGTCTTGAGAAGAGAAGACTAACGGGGAGGCTAAATAATGTTTATAAATATCTTAAATATGGGATGCAGGGGGAATTGGCCAGCCCATTTTCAGTGGTCTGTGGGGACAGGACAAGGGGCAATGGCTGCAAGTTGGAGCACAGGAAGCTCCGCACCAACATGTGGAAAAACTTTTACACAGTGAGGGTGACAGAGCCCTGGGACAGGCTGCCCAGGGAGGTGGAGGAGTCTCCTTCTCTGGAGATATTCAAGAACTGTCTGGACGCCGACCTGTGCAATATGAGCTGGGGAGCTGCTTTGTCAGGGGGATTGGACCTGATGATCTCTCGAGGTCCTTCCAACCCCTATGATTCTATGATTCTATGATGATTAAGTAGGGGTGGTAGAACTGATCAGTGTTTTTATTCTGCCTATAACTATTTTTCTCAAAGTTCTGTGCATCTTCTTCTTACAAGGTCTTTATCATGTATTAATATTTAAAATGTTGGTAT
Organism: Hypotaenidia okinawae; assembly: GCA_027925045.1. Classification (NCBI taxonomy): domain Eukaryota; kingdom Metazoa; phylum Chordata; class Aves; order Gruiformes; family Rallidae; genus Hypotaenidia; species Hypotaenidia okinawae. The sequence continues at coordinate 67,780,333 of BSDF01000005.1, forward strand.
AAATCCCTTAAAATACTATTGATTTCTATCAGCCTTGATTCTTTCTAGTTAATCTCAGTAAAGGTAAGGAGTCCTTTATATCTGCATAAGCTATTACATTATTTTAAGACATGTTAAATTCCTGTTCTTATCCTCATGACTTTCACCTCTTTGTTTTAAAACACAGTCACTCCTGTAATTAGAATATACGATATTCTGTCCTAGATCTGAATCCACAAAGCAGAGCTGCTTAAACTGTTTTTCATTGCAATTGCTGTAGAATAAATACCTTGGAAAATATTTTTACTGCTAAAAGAGCTAGTTCACATTTCATATGGGGAACTTTGCTTCCTACTGAAGTACATTAAGTGAGAAAGATTTCAATACCTGACTCATCATGTGTAGTCATTGCACACTAGTAACATTTTGATTTTTTCTTCCTAAGCTCTGGCTCGAAAAAATTTAAAATAAATGAAAGACCCCAGACACAAAGGGCCAATTAATTCCTGGTGTATCCATATGCATTGAAAGGAGCTACCCCAGGTGTGATATTAGGCCCATGGGGACTTTGTATGTGAGGAAGCTGCAGGGATTTGAAAGGGGTTTTTATTTTTGCCTTTCATTTGGATTTTTTTGCAAACATTGACAGAATAGGTAGATATAATTGCAAAACACGGTATCCTGTTTTTATTTCCTGTGTTGTATCAAGCTCAGTACTGCTTAAAGCCAAAGCTCTGTTGGTAACTCAGAGTATGGATACTCAAGAAAGCTTCTAAAAAGGAAAGATTCTCTCTGTTAAAACAGAGAAGTCAATAGGATTGTATAGCTTATACATACAGATATTCAGATAAGGGTATAGAGCAGACTGGTAAATAGCAAAACAGAGGCAAGCTTTCTCACCTCATGATTCTCAAAGAACACAGGTTAAATAGTGCATATATTAAATAACTCTTTAAAAATTAAACTATTTTTATTTCATTTTTATGATTATCTGACCAAATCTACCCCTTATTCAGTATGACTTCTTTTTTTTTCAAGTTTGAGTTGCTACCATAGTATTAAATTATTTAGCAGATTAGTTTTGGCTGGGGTTTTTGTTTGTTTGTTTGTTTGTGGTTTTCTGTCATTGTTTTGTTTCTTGAAGTGCAATGGTTGATTTGTTGATTAGAGATGGTTGATTAGAGATGGAGGCTGGGTCATGGGAAAGAGCCAGTGTGGGAATATATGTGTAAAGGTATGGTTTTAAAGAAATGAAAGAAAAATTGGCAATGAAAGAAAAATTGGCAATGAACCATAAAGAATAATAGGTATATGCATAATGGATAACAGCAATATATACTTGCTGTTGCACTGTATCTTCCATTTCCCAAAAAGTGAAATGTGAAGATAGTTTATATAAAAGGAAAATAAATGTTTTCTCTTTGTGCTTTCTAATTATTTTTGAGATGGTGTGCACTTATTTATTAAAAATGTTGTAAATATCTGAAAAAAATTTTACTTGTTCGTTTATTAATATAATTCAATTCCATACAGATAGTGAAATCTTCCTAAGAGAAAAGTCTACATTCAGCAAGTTTGCTTATGACACAAAACAGGGAGGAGTGGCTGACACCCCAGAGGGCTGTGCTGCCTGTCAGCAAGACTCAGACAGGCTGGAGAGCTGGGTGGGGAGAAGTTTAATGAGATTTAACAAGAGCAAGTGTAGGGTCTGGCATCTAGGGAAGAACAACCCCAGGTGCCAGTATAGGTTGGGGACTGGGCTGTTGGAGAGCAGCATAGGTGAGAGGGACCTAGGGGTCCTGGGGGACAGCAGGATGACCATAAGCCAGCAATGGCCCCTCCTGGCTAAGAAGGCCAATGGCATCCTGGGGTGTATTACAAGGGGTGTGGTTAGTCATTCCTTCTCCCCTGCTGCTTTGCCCTGGTGAGACTGCACCTTGAATATTGTGTCCAGTGCTGGGCTCCCCAGTTCAAGAAGGACATGGAACTCCTGAAAGGGTCCAGCACAGGGCCACAGGGATGATGAAGGGAGTGGAAGACCTTCCTTATGAGGAGAGGCTGAGGGAGGTGGGCCTCTTTATCTTGGAGGAGACTGAGGGGTGACCTTATTAATGTTTATAAATATGTAAAGGGACACAGTGAGGAGGATGGAGCCAGGCTCTTCTCAGTGATGGCAGTGATAGGACAAGGGGCAATGGGTGCAAGCTGTGAGGATAATGGTGCACTGGAACAGACTGCCCAGAGAGGCTGTGGAGTCTCCTTCTCTGGAGACACTCAAACCCCACCTGGATGTGTTCCTGAGTGATTTAGTCTGGGTGATCCTGCTCTGGCAGCGGGGTTGGACTAGATGATCTTTTGAGGTCCCTTCTAACTCCTAACATTCTGTGATTCTGTGACTTTCAGAAATATTTATTTCTGACTGGTTACTATTCTATGTTAATTAGATTTTTAAATGTAGTTAATGGGACTGATAGTAGTCTCTGGAGCTGTCCTCTTATAAAGATATGTTTTTTGTCTGGGAAACCTGGAATGGAGAAACATAATGTTTCCTGAAGCTTTTCTAGTTAATACCTGTCTGAATCCATTCTTCCCATTGCAGTTGCAAAAGTTCCTGAGTTTTCCTGGTACCTCAATGGGACTATGCCTCTAAAAAAATCATTGTTATTCTAAAGGTGTATGAATGCTTTTTAATTACTTATAAGGAGGACTGTGGTAGAAGTACACTGGAATTTCTTTTTCCTCAAGAAGAAAAATATCTGAAACCCAGCTATTTCAGATAAGTAGCAGAGAGCTCACTAGACTCCCTCAAAAATACAGCAGTAAAATTCTGTCTTTACTTTCCCATTATATATCAAGTAAGGTATTGAAACACTGAAGTCTGATCATCTTACATCCTTAATAGAGACTAGATTACATTACCAAGTGAGAAAAAATCGTGAGACTACACTGTAAAGAATGAAGGGGTTAAAGTATTTGGACAGCAGATACCTGATCTGTCTGATTCCACATATTCCTGTACTAGGGCTGCTATGCCAAAGAGCACACTGGGTCAGCTCCACTAACAGGGAAGAGGGGTTTACATTCATTTGGTTTCATGTATTATTATCCCATTTGTTTAGTATTTCCCTTCATCTCCTTTTATCAGGCATCTGCTTGCACTTCCATGCAATTCTCACCATTTTACAGCTCTTTCTTAAGCTTCATTTGGAGCCAAAGTTACAGACTTTAACAAGTTTACAGTCTCGTAACAGCTGCCCAACCAGTGAGAGTGCAATGGTAACGGATTGCTTCTTGGTTAACTTCATTGCTGGCGTTGTTTGATTTCAATATCACATTCTGAACTCTGTGAGAATATAATTGACTTTCTCATATCATAGATGGATAAAGAAGGCAGAATTGAGGTTGTGTGAATATTGTTGAACTCTCCGTACAGCTTTGGTACTTCAGGGTGTCGAGGTCCACTCAGACAAGTACACAGAGAATGTTCATATCCATTGATAGCCATTGATATTTTCCTATTGACTGTTTTGGGATTAGATTTCAACAGTGATCTTTAGACACATGAATTTTCAGTGAGAATCAAGCAAAGGCCTATTACTTTGCTCTACAGAGCCCCACCCGTATTTTTATTTTCACAAAGAAATTTAACCTAACGTTAACTTAAGGTTTGGCTTCTAACGGAGCAGAAGATTCAGCCTTTGGCAAATTATCACACTATTGCATTTCCTTTTTAAGAAGAAAATGTATAGCAGTAATCCTATATACCAGTAATATGCTATAACCCAGTAATAAACCAGTAATATCCTGTGTATCAATAATGTATGTATGAGTTTGTGCACATATACACCTGAAGACTTAAGAGTTGTGCAGTCTTTTTTGGGTTGTTTTGGTTTTGGTTTTTTTTCATTTATTTGTGTGCAGATACACATGAAATGAATAGATGATAAGAGAAATAAATGCAGGTATAAAGACAGTAATTTAAACACCACAGCTACAGGTCTGGGTTCTTTCTGTTCTATATATTAAAAAAAAAAAAAGGAAATAAATGAATCTAGACTCATAATCGTGTCCCTCTGATTGTTAGTGATAGCCTTGTATTGTTATTTCAGATAAACCTGCAGAAGAAGATGCGAGTCACTGGAGTTATAACTCAAGGTGCCAAGAGGATTGGAAGTCCAGAATATGTAAAATCTTACAAAATTGCTTACAGTAATGATGGGAAGTCGTGGGCAATGTACAAAGTGAAGGGCACAAACGAGGATATGGTAAGATTAAGTCACGTGCACATGAATACACCTTATGGCTTGCCTTCAGAGGCGTACTCAGAGGTATGAGGTATATAAATATAGATAAACATAAAGGCTGGTGGTGTAGCATAGGTTGCCTTGTTATGACTATTCTCTAAAAAAAAAATCATTAATAAATTTGAGCTTTCTGTCTGTTAAGAATTTCTTATACTTTAATTGATGGTTGTATAAATACTAAGTCCCAAAGCCAGAATAATCCCGTTTATTACACTTAACTGATTTTCATTTTAATTAGTTTACCAGTAATTACTCATTACTCTGTTTTCAATTTAGTTTTATTACATTGGCAGATTAGTGTTAACCCTTAAAGGCATAGAACCCATTCATCAATGTTAATCTCTGTAATGCACAAACAGTGTCAGCCATGGGAAGTATGTGTCTACAGTTTATAGTTACCACTTATTTTTTTTATAGACTTGTGCACACAAAGCAGCAAAAATCTCTTTACTGTGTAAGTTAAGAGAGAACTGAGGCACTTGCAGCATTAGTCATAGCTTCTCTATTAGGAAATTAAAATGCTGTGTGAAGAGGTATATAATGAGGGAAGAAAACAAAGTGCAGGATATCTGGTTAGCATGAGGAGTGAATAGAAGAATGCTTATAGGTTTAATTCAGCTCCCTCTACGATCAGTGGGAGGGTTACAGTGGGAGTTGGATCAGGTTCTTGATGTAGAGGGGAAAAAATAAATGTCAATCAGCATAAATAATTGCAGGCTAAATTGAATTGGGGCTATTTAATACACTAATTAGAAAAGAAGACATAGTTTAGTTGCATTAGCTGCTTCAGTTTCCAGGAGTGATGAAGTAGAGGTTCTGATTCAGTGCAGCTGGCACATGCATGCCAATGCAAGCCAATGGCAATATGTTTTGCTTAAGAACTTGTGTGTTGGTCACTGTAAATGATAAAACAGCTTCTGTTTGGGAAAAAGCTTGCAGAGAAATGTGAGGGATAGTCAGAAGAACAGCACAGATACTTGTGAGGTATGGAAATCAACTGAATGTCCAGTAATCCTCCTGCTACATTTTATGAGCACGTTATCTTCCCACAGGTGTTTCGTGGAAACGTGGACAACAACACGCCATACGCTAACTCCTTCACCCCTCCAATCAAGTCACAGTACATTCGGCTGTATCCTCAGGTGTGCAGAAGACATTGCACATTGAGGATGGAACTTCTTGGCTGTGAGCTGTCAGGTGGGTTTTCTGCAGTCACTGTGTCTCAGAATTCAGCCATCAAGCAGGGCCCTTTTGCTCTCAGGCTCTAAACTGTGTGCAGTTTACTCCTGGAGAAAGACAGGGCTGCATGAATGTTGCACACTAAGCAGACCATGGGACAGAGAGTCTCTAACTCACAGTTCAGCTTAGCACAGCCTACACTAAACACTGAAAATGGTTTCTGAGAGCTGAAGCTATTTGTGCAGTGCTATACAGTAGTCAGAGCAGAAGCAGGCATCAAAGCTGATTTGGGTAATTTCTCCTACTGCTGAGTGACTTCATCAGTGTGTGACATCCTCAGAGGTTACAAGGATGCTTCAGCTTCCATTCTCGACTGCTCAAAGTTCCTGTTTTTCAGCTGGGATAAAATTAATTCACAAAATTGTAGGGGTTGGAAAGGACCTCAACAGATCATCAAGTCCAACCCTCCTGCCAAAGCAGGGTCCCTAGGACTGGTCACACAGGTCAGTGTCCAGACAGGTCTTGAATGTCTCCAGAGATGGAGACTCCACACCCCCTGGGCAGCCTGTCCCAGGGCTCTGTCACCCTCACTGGGAAAAGTTCTTCCCCATGTTGGTGCAGAACTTCCTGTGCTCCAACTTGCAGCCATTGCCCCTTGTCCTGTCCCCACTGACACTGAAAAGGGGCTGGCCATTTCCCTCTGTGTCCCACACTTCAGATATTTATAAACATCGATCAGTCTTTTCTCAGGGCTGAACAGTCCCAGCTCACTCAGCCTTTCCTTGTAGGGAAGATGCTCCAGGCCTTTAATCATCTTCATAGCCCTTCACTGGACTCTTTCCAGGAGATCCCTGTCTTCTTCATACTGTGGAGCCCAGAACTCAGTACAGTAAATAATGTTCACAAGAAGCTGGGAAAAGAAACAGCTGACCCAAACTAGCCAAAGGGATATTCAATACCATATGATGTCATGCTCAGTATATAAAGGGTAGCGGGCTGGGAAGGCGGGCTCGCTGCTCCAGGCCAGGCTGGGCATCTGGTTCCGGGTGGTGAGCAGTTTGCATTGTGTATCGCCCACTTCATGTATTCTGTTGTCAGTATTGTTATTTCCCTCTCTCTTTGCTGTCCCAGCAAACTGTCCTTATCCAAAACCATCCAGTTTTACCTTTTTCTTCCAATTGGCCTCTCCATCCCACCTGGGGAGAGGAGTAAGCGAGCAGCTGTGTAGTACATAGCTGCTGTCTGGGAATAAACCACAACAAAAGTGCAGTAACATATATTTTGCTGGTCTGCCTTAGTCAAGATTTCGGTTTAAATTTGTTTTGTGGATTTCTAGTAGAAGCAGGGATTGTGTCTCTTAGCAAAAAGTAAATGAACAAGTGGAGCTAATATAAACCATCTCAAGTTTTGTAGTAGCAGAAGTTACAACTTGTAGAAGTAAAGCCTGACCTCTAGCCACTCTCTGCAGGAACCATGTTCTCTTAAAAAATCAGTAAAGCATGTAAATTTTTTATCTTTTTCAAGAGATCAATCTTTTACCAGTGGGAGCACTCCACTGAATTCATTTAGAAATGATTTTTGTGTGGCTGCCTGCTTACTGTACAAACAATAGTCATCCAGTTCACAAATGATATATCAAAACAGCTGGAGTTAAATAATTCTCAGTCCTCTAGTGGCATCAAAACCAGATTCAGAAATGAAAAGTTAATGCATTAATCTCACTGTAGCCCTTTTCCAATATAGATAGTTTTGAGAATAAATAGAAAATTCTGTCTAGATGCCTTAGTCTATTAGTTTGAGGGTTTTTTATGTCTTCCATTTCTGGAACCACAATTTAGAGTAAGTCCTTGCCAGAATGACCAGGAATTGTTTTGCTCAAGGAACTGTGAAAGCTACTGAAGTGAATTCATTTCAGTGGTCTCCTAACAGTTTCAAGGTCATCATTTCTTAGAACTGCAGGCAGCCAAGGCTCAGTAGAACAACTTCAGTTTTACAAAAAGAAGAATATAATTATACATAAGAACAGACTAATTCAGTCTAATTCCAGGTGGTCTGTCTTAGGCAGAAAAATACTTTGGGAGGTCTGACTTCTCTGTCCTGGTGCTAGAGAAGAGAGTCACTGCTGCAGGGAGGGAGACTCCAGCAGCACCAGATTATCATAGAAACTAATTCCTTCTTATGAAAAATTTCAGGCGAATGTTCAATATAATCTGGCCTAGGCTCAAAAATAGCTTTACTTACCAGGACCCATGGTCAGATCTTACTGAGAACTATGAGCTTCTGGAGTTGGCTGTCAGTAGATTAGGCGTTAATTTTCATGGCCTTATGTCCTTGCCTTCCTTGTGTTTTGCATATCTCTGTGGTGTAGATTCCCTTCTCTTCATATAGCACTGATATGAGGGAAGAAACAGATCACAGCTACTGTTTATCAGAATACCTTTAATCATTAATGATAATTAGAGGGCTGGAGCATCTCTCCTATGAAGACAGGCTGAGAGACTTGGGCTTGTTCAGCCTGGAGAAGAGAAGGCTCAAGGGAGATTTTACGGAAGGCCTCCAATACCTGAAGGGGCTACAAGAAAGCTGGGGAGGGACTTTTTAGAAGGGAATGGAGTGATAGGACAAAGGGGGAATGGTTTTAAATTGGAAGTGGGTAGATTTAGATTAGACATTAGGAAAAAATTCTTCACTATGTGGGTGGTGAGGCACTGGAACAGGTTGCCCAAGGAGGTGGTGGCTGCCCCCTCCCTGGAGGTGTTTAAGGCCAGGTTGGATGGGGTCTTGAGAAGCCTGGTCTAGTGAGAAGTGTCCCTGCCCATGGCAGGGTGTTGGATCTTTAAGGTCCCTTGCAGCCCTAACCATTCCATGATTCTATGATTAAGCTGTTATTAATCAAGCTCCTGTTTTTAAAACTAAGTAACTTCACACAACATAGTCACTCATGCTATTCACTCACACACTCAAGCATCTGCATCCAACAGACTCTGCCTTCTTGAATGCTGTCTGTCCATGTCATACACAGTTGACGATCACATACGTTGGTGGCTGTGTAACAATTCAGTGGATTCTTGATGTTCTGAGTTTGTCAGTTCTCACAAAGGGATCTGGTCCCCACAATTTAACCATCCTAGTGAGACTTTAAGCATCTCCTGAGCATGCAATTCTCTTTTTTAGCATGTTCTGCTCTGGTAACTATAAGTAACATTCACGTAGTCACGTAAACGAAGAATTAATAGCATCTGCATTGAATACAAGATTCCTCTCCTCTTGTTCATCTTCTGCACTATCTAATCTGGAAAGGAATCCTAATATCCATTATTAGGAAGATTTATTTTTTTCAGGAAAAGGAAAATATCACAGAATTAATGAAAACAATCGCCCTTGAATAATTGACCTATGCTACTTCTGCCTTTACTGCATGAATCCAGACACGATGCATGTAGACATTTGCATGCAGATCCATTTGTGGTTTTGCCACCACTGCATATATTTAATATATTTAATATTTCCTTTGATGATTTGAGCTTTCTTGAAAGAAGAGGTAGCTGAGGGTCACAGTATAGGATGCAGTCTGAAGAGTAAAATGTGCCCTCAAAAGGGTCAACAGAGAATAATCTTGGTGTGGATTCTTTCAATTTTCATATACTAATCCTCCCTTATCCTTGTTATTTCACTGCCTCTGTTTCATTGAACTAGACCAAAAAAGAACTGCAAACTTACACCTAGACAGGATTAAATGTACAGCTATCAGGTATCATTTATCACAGATGGTGATATCCAAAACATCTCAAACATTTTGACCGAAGGTGCTCCACTGTGCATAGCCGTAAGCATCTCTATATCAACTCTACTAACTTTACCAGGTTGTAAAGACTGGAAGGGTGATTGAATCCTTTTGCAGGAACATTGCAAAGCAAATTTAAAGAAAATACAGTGCTGTGAAGAGATGTCCTGAGGAGTCATGAGCATTGTTATGAATACACTTCTATAGGGCTACCACTATCTGTAAACACAAAGTTTTGTACTAGCCGGATGATTTGGTCCTTTGCACTCCAGATTATAGCTCACCTATCAAAATAAACAGTGATTATCTTCTGTCATTGCAGCAGGGTGCTAGAGGAGCTAAGAAGCCACACCTGAGTCTGCTGTTGCTCTCTGTGACACAGCACTAAGGCATTGTTCTGCCACCAACATGCATCATGTTCGTCTCTTCTGGTTCTTATTGTTCATCTCACTTTCTTCCTCTACCTTTAAAAACCGTCTTCCTCCTCCCTTTGGGGCAGTGGAGAAGGAAGGAGAGTGTAAAATCCCATTAATGCATGCACACATGTACAGACACACAAGCAGACACATCTGTTGTTTCACAAATCAATAATAACACTCCAGAAAGAGAGAAATATTTTTGATGGATTGGGCCAGCACAGAAAAACCGCTTTGACAACTCATGTTTTTGTGTCAGGAACCTCCTTCAGATTTCTCAGATGAACCATTCCTTCTGACAGCCCTTGTGATATGGGAGCGATACTTCAGAATTGAATAATAAGTAAAGTCCTTCTCTAAAGCAACAGATGAGTCTTTCTCATCTCTGCTATCAATTGCTCCCTCCTACTCCAAGGACAATTGTTTTGTGGTTATTTTGAACTAGATAGTTCATTCTACATGCAAGGCTGTGCATTTTCTTTTGGTGCACTGAGAATCAGTTCTGAAAGTTTGGGTAAGTTTTTTGTTTGGTTTTTTTTTTCCAAAAATAACTTTTTTTAAATGAATATGAGAGATGACAGTATTTCAAATTTTAAATATAGTTATTACATGAAAGAGCATATCATTGTTATTATCCGTATCTGTTAATATGCCTTTGCTCCTGCTGTTAGACTACTAACAAAGGCCCTGATCTTACCTTCCTATGTGAATCACTAATAATTTCACTTACTTCTGTGTGTGTTAGACTTATGGGAAAAGCAGAAAGTAGAATATGATGAAAAGATCGTTGAAAATTATATCAAAGAAACTAAAAAAACAATCAGGTCTTTAAGTCTGGGTACACATACTGTGGAGGAAATGAACTTTTAAGAAAAAGAGAACCAACTTTGATCTCTAGCTCAAATAAAGTGAAAAACAAAATAAAAAACTTTGAAGGTGTTTTAAGCAGTCATGCTGTGATCTGGCTCTGTCAAGAGACACCAGCTGAGCAGGGTCATGATCCCAGCAGGAAAGCCTTCACAACTTACCTTTGTGCTTTAAGAAACACAGCTGGTGACTCAGCAAATTATTGCCTGATAGGAACCATATCAGACCTGTGGGTTGTGCCTATTAGGTGGAAAACCTTTGTCTTCCCAATGACACATAAACTCAAGGCTCTGTGCATTCACAGTGATGATGCAGTCCTTGCAAACCCAGGTATGTTAGATCTTGGGCACACTCTCACTCAGACTTAAAGCCTGTTTAAAATTATATTTAGAATTTAATTGCATTAAGTCAGCTACTGAACTAAGTAGGATCACCACATCTGTGAAGTTAAAACTTTAAGACAGCCACACATGTGCAGGTTTATGACAGCTGGGCAGGAATCAAATGGAAAATCTCTTTTTTTCCCCTTATGTTCACATCTTCCTCTTTCACTTTCTCCTCAAACAACCATCAAACATTACTCCACGCAGCGGTATATCCACATTTCCTGACCTCTTAGCAGCCTTCTTGCTCTCAGCCACTTGGCGGGCTTCTCTTTTCCTTACTTTAACCTTCAAAACGGGCAGCTCATCTGCCTCCCTTGGCTTCTGGACAGTGCTCTTATCAAAGCGTCTCTACTGTCAGCTTGTGTTTTCCCTCTCCTGGGTCCTACCATACAATAGCAAGGCAGAGGAATATCCAGTCACTTTTTTTTTTTTCCCCCATGGACACCCAACAGAGAAGGGAGGAGCCCAAGCTTTGTCTTCTGTTGCAATCCAAATAAGAGATTGATGTGGGATGTAAAATAACTGAATGATGCTGGTTTAAACAAATAATCCATTAACTCTCATTTTTTCCTATGCAATTATCTCCTACTATTCCCCCTCCTTTACAGCTGTTTCTCAATAGTCTTCCACTCTGTCAGTGGGTGTTGGGGATTTCTAAGTTTTTGGCTAGGTGTCAAGTAATTGAAAAGTGGAGAGGATCTCAGTGCTCGCTAACATTTTACTTCAGCAATGGTTTTAAGAAAAATTGTTTCCTTAGTAGACAAACACATGGTTGATGTGACAGGGCATAAAAGCATGATAAAATCAAACTGAGTAGGGGAAACAATAGGAAGCTGCTGGACGGAAAAATAAAACCTAGGTAAGAAGAGACAAAAGTAATTTTTCTGTTTGTTTGCCTTCATAAATTTATGCCAGGATAAAATACATTGAGTTCTCTATCTTGTTTTTCATTCTTCCAAGGTAGCGCTGAAATAAAGTGCCTTGAATTGGCTATTTTTCATTTGTTTGTTTGCAAGTTCCTGCAACAATAGCCTTGATTAAAGTCTTTTCTTTGAGAATTGCTAGCTTTCTTTTCCATAATGGAAAACCTAAACCACTTACAGAGATAAGTAGGTAGTGCCACAGATCTTATTTTGCTGTTCCAGGTTGCTCTGAACCCCTAGGGATGAAATCTGGACACATACAGGACTACCAGATTACTGCCTCCAGCGTTTTCCGTACGCTCAACATGGACATGTTTGCTTGGGAGGCCAGGAAAGCCCGTCTGGACAAGCAAGGAAAAGTTAATGCCTGGACTTCTGGCCACAATGACCAGTCGCAGTGGTTGCAGGTAAAGTTTCGCATATGTTTTTCCAAATGTTTATGTGTTTCTTTGTGTTTCAGGTAATGGGAAGGGTTAACTAGTTGGGGATTGTTTTCATATTCAGTTTTTGAGTACAACCATCCTAACTCTTCCACATGTAGATGGTGAAGCTATGAAAGCCCACACAGCATTTCGTGTCTTTGGTACCTCAGCTGCAGAAAACCCAGCTCAGGGAAACCTTCACCTCCACTAGCCCAACCTCAGCAGTTGCTTAGCAGTCATGAATTTTCCTTTGCATACTTATATTACAAATAGTAATTGTTGATCCCTTTAACTGGCTTCTGCACTTCTGTTGAGAGCAGTTATTCCCCCTCCCTCCCTTCCTGTCCTTCCAAAGCTCCCTGAAAAAGTGTATTTACTTCAGCTCTGTGTGTGTTAAGAAAGCCAGCCCACAGAAATTACCTTTGTCTGATCACGACTGATCAGAATTACCTTCTGCCATGGCTCTGAAGCTATCAAGACTGATTCAGCACATGAATTCATTATAAAATTGTGCACAGGGTTTGGTTTTTTTTCAGCCTTGGAAGGATTTATACAAGTAAGCGGTACGCTAATGTGAAAGATTGCAATAAATTGCTGGTATGGAATCCTATTTGACCAGTTGCTGACACATTTACATTTTCTGAATTGTTGAAAATAGCAGTGTTTTAAGTCAGCTGCCAGTTTGCAGTGCAGTTCTCAGTGGGAATCCTCAACAGCACTAGACACGGCTACTAACCCCCAGCAATCTTTTCACATATAAATTATGACATATTATCTTTCTTACCTACAGTTGCTAAGCAATTTAGAACACAATTACTACCTTTTCCCCCAAGTTTACACACCTCCTGAAAGGGAGGAGCCATTGCCTTGTCTATTTAACTTTTAAATAACTGAACATCCCAGGATTTGCTGAAAGATTTTTTGAGCTGTTTGTTGAAACAGCAGTTAGTGACTTCTGGAGAGGTGGAAGGTTTAATTTCTGTGTTTTACAGTGGAGAAGCAGATGAAAAAGTTTCTCCTTGTGAGAGAGGGGCATTTTCATCATATCTAGCCCCATCAGTGATGCCAAGAAGCCAAGGGTATGTCCACAGATGTGCCCTGTGGAGTGTTACTCCTCCTGTGGGTGACAGTGAATTTTTAATTAACTGCAGATGGCAAGGGGCTGGAGAGTTAACTCTTATATTCTACCATTTCCCATTCTGTGTCTTACTCTGCTTGAACCTACCTGAACCTGCAAATTAATTCTTACCACTTGTACAGTCCCTGCAAGTTCTCCAACTATCAGGGAGATATATATATTTTATTTTTTTTTTAATCTGGTCCAAAGAAAGTTTTGAAGAAATACTTTTATTTCATTTGTCATATAGTTATGATAAGAGTTCATGAACTTCACAGGAAACAGACCGACTTGCCCTTTCCTGAAAGTTATTATACTTAATGATATTTTCCTAAAAGAGCGTGATAACACTTCTTGTTGTAAAAAAACCCAAACAATCAGGTGGCATTTAAAACTCTTGTTTTTTCAGTGCTTAAATTGGATGTTAACTTCTACTGTAGGCTGATTGTTTTGTATCAGTCCACAAGTAGAGATGGGCTCACGTGCTTCCAACTCTAGGTAATGATTCTGTAAGAAAGACATGTCTGCCATTTAAATTCATCTATTCATTGTTCTTCTCTTTGCTGTTTCTTTTTTAAAATGCAGAGTAGTGTAATGGAACTTTTGACATGCTGACTGCAGTCTTATGATGCTGCTTTCATAGAGTTTAGTCAAAATATACCTGTAAGAAAAAGCACACGAGAACAAACTTATCTATATATCCTTTACCCTCAGCAATTACATGTTACAAGGGATGATCCCAATAGTAATTCCATGGTATCCTAAAACAGGCTCAAAGGAAGACATAGATTTTTGGATTTTGCTGAAGTAGCTGGCCTACCGTTATGAAAATTCAACAGTGATAGTTTTCCATGCTTTTTTAATTTCATCCCCATGCCTCATTTAGTTTGTCTTTTCTGATTTTCACTAGAAAGTCTATAAAATTGGGTAAAAGGCCTTTAAAAATTATTGGTGTGGTATGTGACATGTGGATGACTGGAACATACCTACATTTGTTTAAGAGGATCTATGCCTACATGTCACTGCTATCAACTGTGCCTCTGTTTAAAAGCTTGTGTGCTGACACGTATCTCAGAGCACCTGCTGTGATAATGTTTGCTGAGAAGTGATGTTTTTATCATGTGTATAAATGCTACTTGCTACTTACAGGCAGTTTACAGCACTTTTGGATGAACTCTAGAGATGAATTCTTCTCCACCATGAGCTGGGGTTGTTTTACTCAATTTTCTCTCAAAAAGGAAAATGTTGAAAATTCTAGGTGGTTTAAAATGCCACTACTAATAAGTATGCCCTTTATTTTAAAGTGTTCTGGATTGCTACATCCATAATTTTGGTCCAGAGGGCAGGAATATAAAGTACTATTTGTCTCTGCACACAGACTGCATTTTCAGTTCAAGAAGAATATGCAGCTTAGTGGTGCTCCCATTGTGGAAAATCTGTTTTGATACAGACTTACCATCTTCATGTTCCCCACACAACACTCCTTCATGCCAGTCGCGATCATCGCTAGTAATAGAAGAACAGATTTTTGTGATGTGGTGGAAAAGTGAATGAGATTTGATTACATGAACAAAATTGTTCTTCCTTGGGTCCTAATCTGGTTTTTTAATTCCCCCACATGCTTGCTCAGGGGTGCTCTTCCCATTCCTTTAAAGGTGATGATACAGAAGCCATGTCAAATCTAAGGAAAATAATCAGTCCAAGCAGCTTTCTGTGCTCCTGAATACTTTTCATTAGGGACTCCCTTCCTTTTAGAGACACCTCTGTGAATTTATCTGAGTAATAGCAGAGTTAAGGACTGGGGAGGGGTGGGTGAGGAAATTAAATTTTAAAAAAAATTTACAAAGAAGTAATGGGTTTCTTCCATTAGTTATTGATAAACTTAGCATGAACTTAGAAAAGCAAAGCATTTCAGATTTATTACTGAGAAAAGAAAGAATGAAAAATCTTGTCACCATCCTTTGCTACCTTGAACTATCTGTCCTGGTTTCAGAGGTGGTGGAGTTAAGTCTCTTTCGGCTAGCTGGATTAGTGATGGGTTTTGGATTTAGGGTGAGAATAACATTGATAACACACTGATGGTTTTAGTTGTTGCCAAGCAGTCAAGGACTCTTCAAGTTCTTATTCTGCTCTGCCTATGAGAAGGTGAGGGGCAATCAAGAAGCTAGGAGGAGACACAGTCAGGACATCCAGCACAAACCGACCAAAGGGATGTTCTGTACCATATGATGTCATACGCAGTGTGTAGCTGAGTGTTGTCTGGGAAGCAACATGTCTCAGGAGCTAGCTGAGCATCATCTCTGTGTGGTGAACAGTTGTGCTGTGCATCACTTGTTTTGCATATTATTATTATTATCATCATCATCGTCAGATTCATCTTCCTTTCCTGTCCTATTAAACTGTCTTTATCTCAACTGCCAAGTTCTTTTCTTTTTCTTCCCTATTTCCAGTCCTCTGCCCCATCCCACTGGGAGCAGAGAGGGGCAAGTGAACAGCTGTGTAGTTGTTTAGGCTGCTGGGCTGGTTAAACCATGACACAAGCTCAGAAGCTTTTCTGAGCATCTCTTGCTGAACTAAAATGACCAGGCTGCTTTCCCAGTTTGGGGAGTGCTTCTGCTCCTCCTGGACAGAGTCCAGGAATGTCATTCCAGCCAATCACCCCACTTCACATTTCTTTGGTTATTTGGCATTAAGGGAAGTGTTAAAGTACTTTCCACCTTATGCCCAGAATGAGGTGTTGAGGCTATAAAGATTATTTAAAGTTATTCCTACTTCTCTCTCAGATGCTTGGTGACTGCTGTTGTAAACAGATTTTCACCATTCTGTATCTCATTTTCCTAGCTGAGACTACCATTCAAAAGAATTAACGTTTTCCTGAAAAATCCATTCCCACTCAAGTTTTCTGCAGTTACAGATTATGAAATCAGGACTTAGGCTTAAACTCTCTTTTATCTATTTACTGTTAGTTATATTTTGGTGTTTTAAAATATTTCCCTGTTTCATTTAGATCAGCAGATGCTCTATTAGTCATTGTATTGATTTACCACACTCTCACTGCCTAATAAGGACAGCAACATGTTGTACTTTAATGCCTTTGCCCGTTTGGCCTTTGCCTGGTGCTTCAGCAAGTAATTTCTCTGATGCTCTTTCTCTGATCTGCCAGCCTCTGCAACATTCCTTGGAGCTGAGGGGTCTCAGTTCATTTGGTGTCTCCAAATCACTGGAGCTTACTTCTCCCCCACAACCATCCCCTTTGCATAAATTGCTTTGTGTGTTATCCTCATTCTCTCTAATTGTATGTGGGTTTTGGTTTGTATCTTAAAAGCAGTGATATGCTGGGTTTTTTAAAGGCCTCTATCTCTACAGAGCACAGCCAGATGAAAAGGATGCCCATCTTGAAAGCCTGCTGAGGTTCCTTTTATATCTCCATATTATCTTCAGGTCACCAGCAGCACTGCAGAGGCTTTATGTTTCTAGTTGCACTTGAAACTTTAAAACAGTTTACTCCCTGCAAGAATTACTTTGGTCTGCTTGTGTAGCTTGTATTTTGCTGCAGAGCTAGTGGAAGGTTCTGCAGCTCGATGTGCATGAGGGATGAACCTGATACAGTTAATCCACAGTTCTTTTATAGAGTGGATCTCAGATGTTCTAAGAAAATCACCCCTCCCTTAAATAGCAGAGTGTAGCAACAAGCAATGCTTTATTCTAATGTTCCTTTTGGTGATTGTATGTAATGGAATCGGCTAAGCACTACTAGGGAAAAACAGTCACTGGAAAACATAGCAGATTATTTGAAGATGGCAAAGCAGCGCATTTTTAAAATCTGATGATTGCTGGTAGTGTAATACACTTGGGTTAGGTATTTTCCTGCCAACCTAATCTCCAGTATTAGGCAATATTACTGAGATTTTTCATCAATACTGTTGGAAAACAATTGTCTTGGTTCTTCAATTGCCTTACTCAGGCAGTTTAATGTATGACCATCTTTTTTACATCACAAAGCCTCTTGTTTGAAAACAAAGGCAAAATTGTGCTCCATATATATATATATATTCACTCCATATATGTGTATATAGATATGTATATATATATTCACTTTTTGTGGTATGTATGCAAACCCATATCTATCTACGTAGTCTTACGCCATTGTAGGATCCACTTATCTTCATTGTCTAATGTTTATTTGCAGCATTTAAGCTTCTAAGTGATCAAATGAAAGAGCTGTTATTTAAAAGCTAAACCAGACCCAGCTCCTACTCAGTTTTTCTTATAGACTACTCTTACATAAAGTAGAGCTTCTGCTATGTTTCTCCAGTATTTACAAAATTTGACAGTGGTACGTGTTGTGCTTTGCACCACCAACACAAGTCATCTGAAATTGTCTAAAAACTAAGATAAATGAGGATGAAGAGAAGACAGAAGGTAACTGTGCCTTATGTTATGTCAGCTCCATCAGCCTCATTCACAGCACAGCTAATATGAGCCTAGAGAGACAACCTAGACCTTCTTTTGCATTTCACCAAGCTATTCACTATGTAGCCTGATACACAGGGACCAAACTACACTGACTTTTAATTTTAGGGGTTCTATATATAAAATTTACATAAGTAATTTATGAATATATTAAAATTCCTACTTCTAATTAGATGCTTAGACTCCTTCTACGGTCAATGGAAAGAGGACAGCACTATCAGGGAATATTTCATCCTGCCCTAAATATCTTAAGTTTCCTGTTATGAATCACCCTGGAGATACGCCTTTACACTGTTAGCCACAGAGAGCAATAGACAATTAGCTTAAATTAGAAGGTGAATCTTTGAACAGTGACAGTTACGTGAAGTGAATCTTCCCCTTTTTCAGTATGGGAGGAGAACATTATTTTTCACCTCACTGCGGTTATCCAAGCTTGCTTCAATGTTGGTGTCACTAGAAAAAAGGGATCCTGTTTTCTCTCTCTTGTGTAGTATTTGCTGCTCATCTATTTTCGCACCTGCCTCCTTCCCCCCTTTTTTGTTGTATTTGTTTATTTTGTAATGAATTCTGTAGAGGCTTACTAGGTAGGGAATCACTATGCTGTAGCATTTCCTAAATGCTGGAAGCAACACATAAGGAGAAAACTGTGTGGATTGTTTAATTATCTTCGGAATTGTGTTGTTAGGAGAGCAAGCATTAACACTAATACAGGTTAAAGTAGACAAATAAGTGCTTTCTGTCTGGCCAACAGCTTAAAGATTTTATTTTAACACCCACGCTCTGGGAAGAAAGTAAATGCTTAACAACATCTTAATTAAATATAGGCTTGAAAGACCCAAAATTAGGATAGGATGAAAAGTTGGTTTAAGAACAATCCAGTAATCAACATATTGAGGAAAATACATGACTTTTAGAAGGTTTGGACTGCTGAGCAGTCTGTTGTTACTGGTCTTTGAAAGATACAGTATTCTATACAAATTGTAAGCTTAATTATAACACATAATAAGCAAAGGGCATGTATCTTTCTCTGCAGCGTCAGTAAACCACTGCCATCATCAACAGATCTGGAAAGGACTCAATGTCCTTTACATGTACAGCAACAAAAGGTCTCTCTCATTCTTCAGACACAAAGTTGGTGCTGTTTTTTAATTGCAGTTTCTCACAAAAAGAAAAGAGAATTCTCAGATTCCAAGTGGCAAAAGACAAATTCTACAGAGATCAACCTGTCTTTGCACCATGCTTTTTATTGGGAAACTGGAAGATATTAGTCAATATTGGTCATGTTATCTTTTCAACGCAGCCACCTGTTTCTTTTCTTGTGTTTCTTGGCAAGGCAGCTGACATTCTCTGATTGAATGTCTTAATTTGGACACTCGGCTTTGGCATCTCTGTGGTCCCACATTTACGCTGATGAGGAGCTTCTCAAAGTAATATGCTGTTCACACAATCTGATAGTTCATAGATGCTGCAACATAAGAAGGCAGGTTGTGATTATATTAATAGAGATCTTTCCCATACTTTGCCAGAAATTTCCTATAGATAAATATCCCCATAAAAGCACCCAGCAGCAGACACAAGCTGCTAACAGGCAAATAGTTCCAAGTGATTTAGTCAAAGACAAATCAGGTAGAGAGACATAACCACCTCTGAAGCACACACTGTTGAATTTATCATCTTTACACTGCCTAGGCTAGAATGCCAAACAAGTCACATTACTGACTTCTCCACTTGCCCATAAAACATAGGCTTAAGTTTGCATCTAGATGATTGCTTTTAGGACAGCATGTAGCTCAAGATGAATAGCTCGCCCTCCCTCCCTCCCTCCCTCCCTCCCTCCCTTCTTCCTCCCTCCCTTCCTCCCTCCCTTCCTTCCTCCCTTCCTTCCTTCCTTCCTCCCTTCCTCCCTCCCTTCCTCCCTTCCTCCCTTCCTCCCTTCCTTCCTTCCTTCCTCCCTTCCTTCCTTCCTCCCTTCCTTCCTTCCTCCCTTCCTTCCTTCCTTCCTTCCTTCCTTCCTTCCTTCCTTCCTTCCTTCCTTCCTTCCTTCCTTCCTTCCTTCCTTCCTTCCTTCCTTCCTTCCTTCCTTCCTTCCTTCCTTCCTTCCTTCCTTCCTTCCTTCCTTCCTCTGTCTCTTTTTTCTCTCTCTCCCTTTCTCCTTCCCTTCCCTTCCTCTCCTCTGTATCTCCTGTCTCTCCTTATGTTGTCAGTGCTTTTTAAATGCTGCTAACAAACACATCCTTTAGGAAAATGGTATTAAAAGGTATGCCCTGATTTCCAAGTCAGACTTACCTGCCAGCAAATATTTGATGGCCTTTCAAGATGTCACTTTCTAACCCAGACTTCTGGTTTCAACTGAAATAGAGATCATTTTCTTTCTGTTAGCTGGTATAGTGCTGTGGTTTGGATTTAGGATGAGAATACTGTTGATAACACACTGATGTTTTTAGTTATTGCTGGGTTGTTTTTGTGTGGACAGTAAGTTAAGGACTTTGCAGCTTCTCCTGAACTGCCAGATGCAGAAGAAACTGAGAGAGCACAACCAAGACAGCTGACCCACACTGACCAAAGAGATACTCCATATCATGTAACATCATGCTTTCTGTAGAAATAGGGAAGCAAGGCAGGAGGTGGAATTGCTGGTAGGTAACTGACTGGGCTTAAGGTTGGTTTTTTTTCCCTTCTGCATGTGGAGAGCAATTGCATTTGTGCATCACTTGTATTATTGCTCTTAATGTGACTACTATTATTATTCAATTCCTTTGTTACCCTATTACACTGTCTTTACCTCAGATCACAAGGTGAGGGGAGGGGTTCCATTCCCCCCTATCCCTCCCTATCGCCTTGGCAGGGAAGGGTGAGTGGGAAACTGTGAGGCTCAGTTACTGCCTGGGTTAAACCATGACACTTATTTTTTTTTCCCCCAAATCATTTCAAATTAAATGCATTATTCACATTAATAATGTTACTAAATTGTGCATTTCAGCATTGCCCTTCCTAAATTGCTTTTGACTTTGCAAAGCTTTCTTCTGCAATTCATTTTATGGAAATGTTTATAGTGGTAATTGAATTTAAGCCTTGAAATTAAATAAAGCAGCATAAAATCTTGGTTTATTTTGCCTTTTCAATGCTGTATTTAGACTGCATTTTATCATTTAGGTTTGATTTAGCTCTGACCAAGTGCAAGGAGATTGCTAGGAGAGGCAGAGTACACAAGCTCCTTCTTGCAAGGTGTCTAGGAAATAGGCCACAAATAGATGCAGCATGATTATATCCGGGGATAAAACTCACATCACAACACCTCATAAAAAGGTACAAAGGAAGGAGTCCATCTGAATTGTAAATTAGCCATGGCTTAGATTTTATGGGAGCAAACGTTTCCTTACACAGTCCTACTCTATTCAGTGAATCATATTCCCCACTCTCTCTTGCGTCTTCAGTGAAGAATGAGAGGTTAACTCAGTGTTTCAGAGCCTGTCTTTGAAACATAACAAATTCATCACCACTAACAAAAATTAGTTGAGAAGTTTCCATAAACAGTTGAATCATGTCTAGCTCTACAGCACTGCAAGAGTACTGTCAGTCCCCTTACTGACTTGCAGTTTTTCTCTGTGTATCGCTCCTCTGCAGGTGGAAGTTAAATTGAATAATGACCCATTTCCTAGTTACAATAACAGTTTTTGATCTTGCTTTTAAAAAAAGTAATCTGTGAGTATAAGCAAAAACTCCCTGTTTGCTCTGAATCCTGATGTACACTGGATTTGACTTTGGAGGAGTTTTTGTTACTGTATATTTACAGTGGAAATTTTGCTCTTACTCAATGCCAATAGCAGCACCTTCTGAAAACGTCATGTGTTAAATTTTAATAGAAAGATGTCAGGTTGTCATTGTTCTAAATGCCTACCTGTTTTACCTAGGTATCCTTTCCATTGATTTGAAATAATTGTCTGTCTCTATTTGTGAAACAAAACTCTATTTTCCTTGACCCCTCTTTAAAAAGCAAAATGGCTACAAGACTAGCTAGACTGAAATACAGAAGGAAACGATACAAATGTGTTTTGTGCCTTATTCTTCCACGGTTGTTTTTCAAAACAATATCCACTTTTTTCCTAATAAAACTGTTTGTTGTTTTCTTAACTACATCTGAATTACTTTTTCAAGTGCAACTGGTCACAGTTGTTGCCCCACAATCCTTCCAGTCTTGACAAGACAAAAGGCTGACAAAGAAAAAACAGATGATGGAAAGAAATGAAGCAACCTTGACAAGGTCAAATATATGTAGGCAGCAAAATATACCTGAGATAAAAACAGATGAGAGAAAAGCCAGGATGAAAGGGAAAAAAAAATTAAAAATATAGAGTGGTAGTGGGACTGTTTCTGTTTTGTGATAGCTCACCGTTTTGTTAACTGGACTGTGCTGGTTTTATTTGCCCTAGATGTTTGTTCCCAGATGTAGCTTCTTGACTACCCAAACACATATATTTGCTTCATGTATCTGTCAAGATCTTATGAGTAAAATATACAAAGATCATGGAAAGCTATTCTCCATTGAATACGTCTTTCGGTTTTGCATTTGTATGATTTCAGTCTTTATGCCGCTTTAAAAACCAGAGCGAAGCTGCATTACAAGATTCCTTTTGACTTCAGAACATGTTTGTTTCAAATCAGCTGTTCATTTTCTTATTCTGTTCACCACGCAAAATAGATGGGAACAGATCGGTTCCTCGCTTGGCAAACAGTGAACAGAGATCCTATCCTTCTTGCTAAGTAAATAATGAAATTGAGACTCGAGCACAAAGAAGTAGGGGTGGCACGGGATCCCCAAATTAATCTGAATGAATAGGAAAAAAACTACATTACAGCCTCCTTCAGAGGAGGGGAACTGGTGCTCAACCAGGCTGACATTTACCTAGCAGTAAGCAGAAAAATGAAACTCGTCCCATCTCGGCATGTTAAAGCATCACATAAAGTAGATTGGCACTTTTGTCTTACCGTTTCTGAATTTCAACTTGTTCGTTGGTTTAATCATGTATTTTTCCCTAATAACATCACAATCATAGTGTTGGGCTCAGCAGAATACTTAATAGCTCTGCTCTTTTAGTCTTGGTTTCCATGTTAACTCAGGTGTGTCTATATAGCAATGTATTGTGCGAGACCCTCTTTCCACTCTGCTTAATAACATTCATCCTGCTTGATCCTCAAGTAATGCAAGAGCAGTTTCCCTGTCAGAAAACATGACATAAGAGAAAAATCTTAGCAGAAAAGGTGAGAAAGAGAAAAGGGGAATTTAAAAGGGAAATCACAGTTGACACAAAAATACTGCAACTAAACATTTCTTCAATTATCTGGGTCTTGTTCAAGAGCACCTTGAGACTTGTAATATAGAGTATCAGAAAAGGCTGTCGTCAGAATTTCCTCACTGATTTTGTACTGTGTGTATATCTACTCATTGGAGCTGAGATTTACTCAACAGGCATAAAGATAGAAATAGAGGCAAATTTCCTTAGAAAAGAGCACGGTTTTTAATCTATAATTCATCTTTGACATCAGGACAGAGCTGAGATGGTATCTGAGTTGACAGCGCTTGTGCTCACATTAGATAGCTTTCTCTAAAATAAGTCAGATAGCAGGTTATTTTAAAGGAATGCATACTTTAAAAGTTAGTCCTTGGAATTACAAGAACTTCCTGCTTAATTATGTCCTATACATAACCAAGTCTTAATTGCTTTTGTTGTTGGACTGATCTGCTTAGAAGCTTCATGTTTAATTAACCACAAGATATATTAATCCTATTTCAACCTAGCTTTTCTTTGTTGTATCATTAAGAAGAAAAATATTTTCACAATTAGAAGTTAGTTCTATACATAGCTAGTAAAAGGAAAACATCTCTTTAAAAAACACAGCTCTGTTCTTTCTAATGGCAAAAGTAAGAATTTTTAGACCTATCTTAATGGGTCATTGTTGCTCAGAGGTAATGAGAAACGCAACACACCAATACTGTTTTCAGCAAAGAAGTATGAAAACTATCAGAATGGTTTTTTAAAGGCCTTACTGCAGATGGTTAATGATCTCCCTTTGGCAGCATCAGAAATACTACGAAGGCGTGATACAGTATTTATAAAGATAGGAACAGACCCACTTTATATTCCTTTACCTGAATTTATTTTTATTGACTTTACCTCAGGATGTTTCTCAGTCTGTCTTATTTATAATTCAGCTGCATTGAACTCACACATCGCCACTATATAGCAGATCTACAGATACTGTCGATTCAGTTTTGTGTTTTCCTGTGTAATGCTGAGCATCCTGAACTTCTAGAAACCTCAGAGGCACATTGGAGGAGCAGCTAAGGCTTGCTTTTTTGGCGAAGTACCAGGCAGCTTCAGCTGATGTTGTTTTATGGAGCCAAAGAATAAAAGTAAGAGATTTTTAGAAAGTGGTTTATCAACTCACTAGCTAACTTATGGGTCAATAATGAGATGATAAAACTCAGTGACCAACTGAGTTGGACAAGTGTAGAGACCGCCAAACTCAACGAGGGCCTTAGAGCACAGCAGTCACATAGCTCAGAGAGGTACACAAGTCCACCACAGAAGAAAGCCACGTTGTTTTCAGTGTCTCTCAGTGAGCCTAGGAAGGTTCTTCACCCACTACAACATGGTCTCTGGAATTGCCATGATTTTATTTTTTTTCCTGTATATAAACACACGTTGCATACGAACGCGTGCAGAGTGAGTGGGGTGAACCTCAATCAAAGTGTGGGGACATCACGGCAGTGTGATGGATCACACCTTAGGAAAACGTGAGCCAAATCTGAACAAGCTGGTGAGAGCGATAGCCTGACCGTCAGTAGAGAGGTGCCTGGTGACTAACAGACAAATGATACATTAATTTTGCTCCTTCGACGAGCTTGCCTGTTTCTTGCCTGCAGATCTGTCTCCACTGGGAGGACTTCTTTACTCAAAATAAACCTCAGAGCAGCTTTAAAACAGCTGCCAGTTTAGTTAATAGAGGTTGACTGTTTTTAACAGCATCTGCTGCCAAACAGTTTATTCTTTTCACTTCCCCCAAATGTACACCAATATAAATTGCAGGACCACAGTAGGATTTGCTTTTTGTTCCAAAATACATCAGAGGGGGTTTTTGTATTTGAGGGGAGCTTAGAAATCTTGTTTTCCGAGGTTCACAGCAATAATTCATAGTCCTAGAAAGTCTTTTGATATTAAAATTTAAATCTCTGGTTTATGAGAATTTAAGAGTTATTTGGGGGTTATATCAGAAAGTTTTAACATGGTTCCCTTTATTTCCTTTCTTCTCCATCCTATATCATATAGTTTTGTGTTGCTAAGCCAATCTGACTATATATATATATATATATTTATTTATTTTTAATTCTAAGATAATTTTCCATTTAAAATATACATTGTAAATAAAACACAAGATACTGAAGGAAGGGTATTCTGAGAATTTTGCATATCTGAGTTACTTTATATCTCTGCAGATGTGTATTTTTTCCCCCTTTTTTTTTTTAAATTTTCTGATTGCATTCCAATCTTTTGGCAAAATATCATAAAAATGTTATCTGGTTTTTATTTCTAAAGAAAAAAATAACAACTAGCAAAGCAGGAGAAGGTAGGTAGCAAAGGACCACAGTGTAGTATTTGTTTGACCCTTTGAAAAGTCAAACTTCAAATGGAGCAATAGCATTCTGGGAAAAAAAATTGAGCTGTTGGAAATAAATGTTGTCATGTTGAGTAACATCGAACTCTGTGATTTAAAAAAGTCTGCTGTCATCTATTATGGAAGCTCACTCAGAAGGTGGAAATTGTGGTTAATCAATTTATATTGCAGTCCTCCCACATTGCATGAGCCTTTCCATTTCATTTTGACTGAAACAAGAACAGAATTCTGGGAATTAAATTTTATTTCTTGCATTAAAAGATATAAGCAAGTTAAACTTTAATGCACAAGAAAATAAATGAAAACATTAAAATTAATTATTCAAATTTAATCTGTTCCTCAGTTTTACAGAGAACTCTAAATCTCATTTGAGTATTGCACTTCAGCCGTTTAGACAATGTGGTCTTTAAAATTGGAATAGAGACTTCTGTATGAGGAGCTTTCTAGACAATTTGATCATCTAGAGAAGAGAAGGCTGCAGGGGGACCTCATTGCAGCCTTCCAGCACCTGAAGGGAGCAGAGAAACAGGAGGGGAAACAACTTTTTAAAAGGATAGATAATGGCAGGACAAGGGGGAATGGATTGAAGCTAAAGGAGGGAAGGTTTAGATCAGATATTAGGGGGAAGTTTTTTTACAGGGAGAGTGGTGAGGTGCTGGAACAGGCTGCCCAGAGAGGTGGTGGATGCCCCATCCCTGGGGGTGTTCAAGGCCAGGTTGGATGGGTCCCTGGCTGTGGCAGGGGGGTTGGAACTCTGATCCCTGGGGTCCCTTCCAACCCAGACTATTGTATGATTCTATGATTCTGTGACTTGTCACTTCTCACTGTATTGCCCATTGTTTCACAGATTAAAAGGAAATGCATGATCAGAAACTCAATGCCATGGTTCTAAAAATCATTGTTTATAAAACAGAGATCTCTTCACTGGCCTACACTTGATTTTAATCGTCATGTATCACGGAAAAAACCTAAGGCAGGCAGTTCAGTTATTTTGTCAGATTAGTTTATCACACTGACTGTAGGACCGTATTGCCCACAAAAGACTGTAGGAGCTATTTGGAAGGACTTTTACAGCTCAGGAATTGCCATTAACTAACCTATTACAGTTGGGTTTTTTTACACAAACGTTAATATCCAAGATGAACAATGCCTACTTGAAGCAGAAGACGCCAGTTAGTAGTCAGTGTTCAGACACGGTTGACAGCAAGCTCATCCCCTTGAGTTAGATTTAAGAATCAATGCTGTGATGTTTCTAAGAAACCTGATCTAGAACATAGTGAAGTCAGTGTAAACGCTGGTATTTTTTTCTATATATTTTTGCCATGATACACAGGATAATGACTGGGAATAAACAGTGTTGTGCACTGCAATTCCTAGCAATACACCTATCCCTTTCTAGAGGTTAGGTGCAGGATTCATTATCCATAACATCTATAGGCTCAGTTGCCTAAGGTACTTCACAGATTTTCACCAATTTGGGTTTGGGTTGTGAGGGTTAGGGGTTTTTTTTTAACTTTGAAATGAATATTTTATATTATGTGAGTGTAACATAACAGAAAAAAAAAGTCTGATAAGAATATGGAGAAAATGTATTGCAAATGGAGTATGTACTATTATTTTTCACTATGCAAGAATGAAGGGGGTCACATGAGATTAGCAGGTTTGTACAAGTCAGAGGAACCAAATCCACATCAAAAGTTAGCATTGCACTCACTGTAGCACTCTTAGCCCACACCACTAGCAGCCTCTAAACTCTACAAAATGAAGATTTAGGAATTTCATGATTTCTGCATTCCCATTTCTTCTCTGTAGTGCCCATAAGTGGATAATAAGATACTGAATGTTGTGTCTGGGTAAGGGAAGTATGTGTGACAAGAACTAGAGGACATCAGCAGTGCGAAGGACTTTTTAGGGGGTGGTTTTACACAGTGCATGCTAGACAAGAGAGACTCTGACAAGTGAGTTTGTGGGTGTGAGAAGTTGATAACGAATTTGAGGGGAAAATCCTTTAGAAATTATTATATAGACAAAACACACAAGGCTCAAGAAACTCCCTTATCTGAAAATTGCTGGAGACTGCAGGTCTATTAAACAAACATGTATGTATATACCTTCCCCCTTGCATCTACTTTTGTATCTACTTTTGTATCTACTTTTGGAAACCAGTTGCACCACTACAACTTGTTTCCTCCAGAGACATTTACTGTAGAAGTGAGTTCCACAGTCACACAAAGGGAAAACTGAAAAAGAATGTGATAAAATAATGATACTTTATTAACCTGGTTTAGGTTCTGATTTTGCTTGGGGTTTTGGTTGGGGTTTTTTTATTGTTTTCAGATTTTTGTGGATTTCTTGTGTTAGAGAACTACTTTCAAAAAATTATTTAATTTACCTGGAAGTGCCCAGAGCTACAGGGCAAACACAGGACACATGTTTCTGTAGTCTAACAATCAAAACAGTTTTCTCCAGTAATATTGCATAATCTGAATGACTCAGGAATAACATCCAAAGATTAATTTACGGACACTACCCTAATTTTGCAGAAGTTTCAGGTTCATTTTTGCAGGATCATATCCCACAACTGCTGTTCCAGTTTACACTATGACTTTAATAGTCCTGTAAAATATCATTTCAGTAGCATTCTTTAGTGTGCACAGGCATGTCTGTATTTTTCCCGAATCTATTTAGTCAAATCCAAGCAAGTCAGTGGCACCTCACCTCTCTCAAAGGGAGCCAAAGAGCAAGCACTGCTTTCCTGAGATGCCTATTATGGGACACACAGAACGGTCGGCTTGGGGAAGGAGAGTCGATGGTGAGAACTCTGTTCCCTCTGCTGAGTTGACATGACTAGCTCAGGGTAGGAACCTACCTTTCAGAAAAGGATACACCTTCAGATTAGGTGTATCCCAACTTGTCATTCAATATTAGAGTAATAACTAGAAAAATATTCCTACATAATGATTTCGTAGCCAAGAATGGTGGTCTGCCAGCATGCTGTCCCCTGAAATTAACACGTGCCTTTTCCAGTTAGCCCCCAGGAAATGGAGAAAATTTTGGTGGTTGGCAATCAGGCCAAGCTGATCATATGGATAGGTAATACAAAGCATTTGGAATTTATTTTTAGGAGATTGGCTGGTTTCATCCATAGCCCTGGACTGAAAAGCTCCCTAGAGCACTGTCAGGTGAGCAAGGAGAACTGCATTAGCACTGGGTACTGAGTACCTGAGATCTGCCAGGGACCATCCTTGTATCTTACAAATCGTGTATTTCTTCCTCTTCCAATTTTCATATATTTCATCTCAAGCACTGTGCTGTATTTCACATTATATAGGAGAAATACCTTCACCATAGAACAAATTACCTACCTACAATTAAGCAAGCGGCCAGGAGAACAACACGCTTTCTGTTATTACCCAATTGTTTCATTACCAATATTTCTAAACTCTAAAATTGCCATTATGTGTGATAACATCAAGTCATCTTCACAAAATCATTTCTGTTATTAAGCAAAATTGCACAGAGGGTTTTAACACTTCTTAAACAAGTAGGAGAGCTACTGTGTGAATGGACAAAAAATGGTGTTCCACAGAAGAATTTGTACGTCTTACTGATGGTCAGTGAAATTGTAAAGGCACTGAGAGTAGTTTTGACTTGAGCACATGTCAATATTTTTCAGCATAGTTAATTAAACTATTGGAGAACAGGCAAGATGATGATAGGGAGCTATGTACAAAAAGCTTAAATTACTGCAACTTCACAAATTCATCATGTTTGTGGCACAGTGACTAGTAGGTAATCAAGTCATATAGAACATAATTAGCTATGTCCACTCTAAATGATAGCAGGGGCGGGGGGAGAAGTAAAGATGTGAAATCTGATTACTCATGTCTGCATGACCTTCTTAGTATCAAAGGAGCCATTATTAAATGCATTGTATACACAATGAATAGTACTTGTAAAAGGTCGTTGTCAAAACACTGTACAAATAAGGATGTCATGCAGAATTTAGTGTTGAATTACAAGCATCATGAAGAATGGCTGAGTGAATTTAGAAGCATAAGTACTGTAACATGTACTTAAGAGTAACTTCATGAAACAAGAACCTCCTCTGTTTCTTTGGTGGGAACTGATAGCGACCTGTTGCTCATAAAGAAGGCGAAAGATTTTTCTCTCTGCTGTGTTTCACTCTTGCCAAGTTGAAAGCAATTTGTATTAGCTGGAGCTCCCAGTAACAGAAATGTCTGATTTAGGCTAAGATGTTAAGAGGAAACAGTGAATACTTGACAGTCCGTTGTAACAATATAAGCTGCTACAGTATTTATGGAGGACCATCACGGGGAGAAGGAGAAGCAGTAGAATACTGGCATGATAACAAGAGCTTGCCCACCCAACAATAAACACACAAGTGTTTATATATTGTCCTTGACATCACTTCCTGTCTACAAGACATATATTTTCTAGGTCTTTTGTTTTCCTTTCCTTAAAGAATGACTTAACTGGTACAGTGGATCAATTGATGTTGTATGGAGGCTGCAAAGTTAATGCTTGAAAACCTGTTATGATACAATGGCATATAATTCATCATATTGACCTTGTGTTAATTGTTGTACAGCCTTCCAAATTAGTTCACATTTGTGCAAATGTAAACTTTAACAGATTTCAACAAATACAGAAATATTTACAGAAATATTTAACCTTTTATAATACCATTATCAATGCATTTGCACTTCAGCTTTACTGAGTGTTACACACTCTTAGCAATAATTACATGGTCCGTACCACACACTGAAAAAGGACCTCAGGTTTCTTTTGGTTTTGCTTGAGTATATGTGCTCCCAGATCTTGCAACAAACAATCTCAAAGTGCTCTCCAGAGTATTTTAGGCAGCTCTCTCTTCTGAGAGCACCCGAGTTTGAAAAGGCTACAGGCTGGAAATTCAGATTCATATAGAATGACCTGGCGAGTTGCTCAGCGCTCTCAGCAAAAGTCATGTTTACCTACTTTCCGCCAGCTTTGCAGACTGAAGTCTTTCCTCATTCTGCTCACAGCCTCTCCGCAAGAAAAGTGGTTTGCCTGTTTCCCTGGCTAGACAATTGAGGTAACAGAGTCTGAATTTCCTTTCAGAAGCTCCAAGCAGCTATAGCTGCTGGTGGCTTCCTCTGGGAATTAGGAACATGTTGCAATACCTGATGAGCTGCTCTTGATTAGCTGCATCACAAGGGGTGAAGTGTTGACTGTTGTTTTTGCAGAGCACTCCTGAAGCCTTACATGATGATCAAAGTCATTGATCTGACGCATCACGTTAGATTGGATGATACATTGCAGTCATGCACTGGTCACACTGCCAGAATAAAAATTAAATCAGAATTACCCATCTGAGAGGAGGTGGAAATGTTGTCACTGACAGTGTTCATATGCCTTTTCAAAATCGTGGAGAGATTCTGCTCAATAGCTGCAATCCAAACCTTTGCACCTCTGTCTACCACGCCAAAATTGTGGGATTTAACAGGCAGATGAGGGTATCCTGGGGTGCATATTGATTTTATAATGTCAGTATGTCACTTCCAAGACAAAGTAGGGCAGAGTCTTTTAAACATTTTACCAATGAAAATTAACACAAGTGCCAGACTTGTGGTAAAAGTTAGGTCAGTCTTACTACAAAAAAATCCAATACAGCCTACCTACCTTCAAACAGCAGCAGCCTGACTCATGTTGCCAACATCCTGCTATAATTTTCTTGTGGATATTTCATCCCATTAACCTAAACAAAGGCTTACACATCTTTACCATCCATCTTCTTGCTTCTCATCCTTTCGTGCATCTCAGGCACGCCAACATTTAGTGCAGGCTCATAACTGTCATGTTAGTCAAACTCTATGTGAGTGACCATGATGGAAGCCACAAAGTGAGGTTGGTCATCTCCCTCCTCCTCCTCTTAGGCCTCTGCATGTGGATGGCAACCCCATGGAAGGCGCCATCACCTTGTTGGACATCTTTTTTTCTAGATTGATGTTTTTGTGGCACCAATGTTCTTCTACCACAGCATTAGAAGTACTTCTACTCCTTCCATGATGATTCATGAAGATCATGAACACCTACTTAATGAAAGTAAGAGGGAAGTTATTTCCTTGTAATTAAAAGAGCTGCTGCATTATTTGGGGCAGGTACAATGTCTAGGGCATGGTAGTTTGGAAGCACTGCTCAAGGCACCCATGGAAGTGGAGTCATCTATCACTAATCACTCTCTATCACTGTAGCTAGTCAAACAACCTCGAAAGTTTCAGACCTTTTTGCATTTGTATACTCACAAAGCAGCCAGATGTCAAGATTTCAAGTCAGCCATGCTGCCTATACTGTAAATATTCCACATTGGCATACATCCAATGCTTCTGGGTCAAAAGAAGAGAAAAATTATGAAACTAGACAAGTCTGAGCGTTCACTGATTCAATACAGGTAACTTGGGGACAAAGACTTGATTATGAAACAATCAGGGAACACAATTGCAGCATGTTACATCATAACTGATTTCTCTTTTACTGCATCTAATTTTGTTACCTTAACAATCAAATGCAGTTGCATGTATTTTATCTCTGGTTATGTTGCCCTATTGCTCATGGGTACTTGAGTGCGAGTGGGTGCTGTAGTAATCAGATCTCTGCAGGATGGTTTATGGTGGTGAGCTTGTTATGAATAAGATGTTTTATGCAATAAATCAAAAACGGTGAATGCTGCTTTTTAAATACTTTCTTTTAACAAGTATACTGCTGGGTTTACTCCTCGGTAGGGAAAAAAACCCCACCAAGTTTCATTTTTAACATTAATAAAGCCAATTGCAATATGCATAAAGAAGGCTGGGTTTTTATATTGCTACCTTTCATTGGTAAAACTGCTTTGGAAGTGAGTTACGAAACACACAGGCAGCCTGATGAGAATACTTCTAATTGAGCAGCTGTGGGAGTTAAACTTTTATTTTATGCCTGTCATCGGTGTTGTAGCTGCCACAACAGCCCCCAGCTCTGTGTCAGACTCTTGCAGTGGAACAAGAGACAGGCAAAGCTAAAAGGTGTGCTTTTGGGAACGAAGGGTAAGACACAACATAAGATTGCACTAATTTAAGATCACACCTGCAGAAGACAGAAGAAGGTGCGTGTCTCACTGTTCCTTGTAGGGGCTTGCAGATAAACTAAAGCATAGTTGATATACATACAGTTTTGAAGTGCTGCTATTTTTAGTTTGCTGTGGACGAAAGAGTAATTTCTTAGGATGTTCTGGCAACAAATATCAACTAGAGCTGGGCTGTGTACATAGCTATGAATCTTGTTGGCATGCATGCAGAGACACCCCTAGAACAAGCAGGACAGAATCTGGTAGAGATAAAATAATCAGCATTTAGGAAAAGAAAAAGCTTTCTTGCATCCCTTCTCATTGATTTGATTTTCTGTTTAGAAAAGACTTGTCTCTTCCAGGAGTTCGTGCAGACAAAAAATGTATATTGCAGAGGCCTACATTAAGAAGTACATAAAAATACTGGCAAGTCCCATCTCATTTCACAGAATCACGAGGTTGGAAAAGACCTTTAAGATCAGCAAGTCCAACCATTCCTGTCCTATGCTAAACCATATCCATAAGTACCTCATCTACCCTTTTTTTTAAACACATCCAGATTTAGTGACTCAACCCCCTCCCTGGGCAGCCTGTTCCAGGCCCTGACAACTCTTTCAGTTTTGGTTTTTTTTTTTCCTGACATCTAATCAGAACCTGCCCTGGCACAGCTTTGTGCCATTTCCTCTTGTCCATTCACCTGTCACCTGGCTGAAGAGACCATCACCCACCTCTCTACAACCTCCTGCCAGGTAGTTGTAGGCAGTGATAAGGTCTCCCCTCAGCCTCCTCTTCAGCTCAGTGCTTTTTCTCAAAAAGATCAGTTCTGTATTTCTCCAGATTCATTACGTTTCATCTGCTGTATAGAAACAAGCCTAACTTCTCTGATACGCAACCTAAGCACCTCCAAACCCTGTGAACAAACGAAGTGCAGTCTGTGTGATGTGCAGTGTGTTTCTTACCGTCGTAGCAGTAAACCGAAGACAATGCCACGTGATATGGGTTGTATGTAACAACGTGTTATCAGCAGGTTAAATGCATTTTCAGCACCTCGTAAAATTTTATGAAGACCTATTTTGGTTTTAGTCTTCATTTGGCCTAGATTATTTTGGTTGACTTTCAAAGAAGACATTGGGGATCAGGTAATAAGCATAAGTACATGTAAACTGGTGCAGAAAGCAATGATAAAAGGTTGAGTATTCCAAAATTATTTGAGGAAGAATAGTTATATATAAGAAATATCATGTCATTTGCATGCATCAGTGGGAGTGTAGTTGAGGCAGGGTTTGCAATATTTGAATAGATATTCCTATGTGCCAACTGATAGAGTTGCTGTCAGGAACAGGAAGTCCACGTTGCTAAGTTTGGCACTATCCCCTGGTTCCACAGAATACCAAAGCATTCCTGGTGGGCCAGAACAGGACTTAGTGTGTCCTGTTACTCTTAGATTTGCTCTGAAGGATTTCCATAGGCCAAAAATGAAAATAGCTTTTGAAAATGGGAAAATGGTGCTGCCCTGACAAGTGATTGTTGGTTTCTAATAATATTGAACCGTAAACTTGTAGAATATTTTGAACTTGTCAGGTAAGGTGTCAGCTGTCTGCTTGCTACATGTGCTGTCACTGTGGGTGCTCAGGGGTAGAAGCTGTCATCACAAATGTTCTCCAGAAGGTGCTTTCCACAGTGAAGCTCTAAGGCTCAATTATTTATCCCAGTATTGGCAAATAGTGGAACATGAAAAGGGCTTGTGCCTGTGCAGAGTATTTATTCCTCTGTGATTTCATGTTTTGTTCAGACCAAACACTGGCAGCTATTTTAAACCTTATAAATGCGACTACATTGTTTTCTGATAGTGTATGGCTATGGCATCCAGAGCCTACAGAAGGGAACGTTAAATGTAGACTAAATGAAAATAATGCAAATACATCATTTTAATATTTCATGCAGCTTTGATGAAAAATATTAGGGACTTAATGCCATCCAATATCTATGTCATTGGTATCATGACAAAAATTAGATTTCCTCAGTCTGTGGGTGAGAACTATAACTGCCCCAGATACAACAGCCACAGAATCCAACAGAATTTTATTCCCATTTTATCGTTAGATCACCTACATTATATCTCGCAGAATCACAGAATTGTAGGGGTTGGAAAGGACCTCAAGAGATCATCAAGTCCAATCCCCTGCCAAAGCAGCTCCCTAGGACAGGTCACACAGGTCAGTGTCCAGACAGGTCTTGAATATCTCCAGAGAAGAAGACTCCACACCCCCTGGGCAGCCTGTCCCAGGGCTCTGCCACCCTCACTGTGTAAAAGTTCTTCCCCATGTTGGTGCAGAACTTCCTGTGCTCCAACTTGAGGCCATTGTCCTTTGCCCTGGCCCCACAGACCATTGAAAACAGGCTGGCTATTTCCTCCAGTGTCCCATACTTAAGATTTTTATAAACATTAATAAGATCCTCTCTTTAATAAGATCTCATTAATAAGGAAAATCCAGTCTTTTCTTAGGGCTGAACAGCCCTAGTTCACTCAGCTTTTCCTCGTAGGGAAGACGCTCCAGGCCTTTAATCACCTTTTTAGCCATTCGCTGGACTCTCTCCAGGAGACCCCTGTTGTTTTTATACCAAGTAGCCCAGAACTGGATACAATACTCCAGGTAGGGCCTGACCAGAGCAGAGTAGAGGGGGAGGATTACCTCCTTTGACCTGCTGGCCACACTGCTCCTTGTTAAACAAGACCAGACCCAACATTGACCCATGGGGAATACCACTAGTCACAGGTCTTACACTCTTGGATTTGCTCTACTTCAAGAAATTCATTGTTCCTATTTGCTTTCAGCAATATTTTTCTTTTTTTTTTTAACTTGCTGCTTCTTCCAACACATGCTTACACCTGATCATGGTTGAATTTATCATTAAAAATTTTTAAATCTATATACAGAGATACAAAAAATCCCTTTATATATCTTCCTGCTGTAGGGGCACAGAGTGCCTCATTGGAAAAGTGATTCTGAATTCAGAATTTTAATGGAAAACTGAAATAAGAAGTATGTTTGGCAGTATGCTCATGTAACCCAAGCAGCAACTTCATCGATCAGGAAATGTGAAATCATTAAACAAAAATACAGTACATTTTGAATGTATATACCTGTGCAGGTAGGTATATATATGTATGTGTAGGTTATATGTATGGGGGGGGGGTGTGTATGTATATGTATATATATATGTGTGTGTGTGTGTGTGTGAGTAGTTCTAAAATTGAAGAACACTTTTTGCCTACAAAGGACCTTCAGCATGCACAAGAGAACTTGCCAAATGTATGCAAATGCAATGAAAGAGTTGCCTTATTAAAAAAACCCAAGGTTTTATTTTAAACTTTGCATGGAATTTCTTTTGGAGTTTTCCATTGGCCCTGCAAGAGTCAGGGATGAATCGCGTTCCTTGCTAGCATGCGCATCTGTGATCTTTTGCCATGCTCTGAGAGCCAGCAAGAGAGTCTCTACAGGCTGCTCCCACCTGCTGTCAAGAGCTGGTGCCATCTTACAATATCTCAAATAAAAGCTCTTTCTAAAGCCTGCTGATGTAAAGACTCCGGTTGGCTTCTGAGCAATCAAAAGTGCAGCCAGACTTCTGCTTGCAGATGATTTCACCACCATCTCAGTCAGCGACGCTTTCATGAACTACATGAAGTCCCAAGAAAATGGAATGGGTTTTGTGGGATGTTTTGGGTTTTTTTGTTTGCTGTCTAAAGGGCCATCGCCCATTTCAAACGTGCATTACTGGGACAAGCAGAATAAAACTGCTCTTTTTTACGGTTCTTTTTTGCAGCTGAATGTCAAACACAGAAGTAAAGAATGCAGAGAGGATAACTTTAAAAGCACAAACACTCTGCTCTCATTTAGCTTTTGACCTTTATGCTGCTGTGTGCCAGCATAATTGCAGACATACATACCAAGTACGTCTTTCAAACCAAAGTTCAAAACATGCTGTCATCATAGGAACATCATCTCAACCTTAGAAAAAAAAATACTGAATATAGCAGATAATATGAGGACTCACATAACCTGGTTGCATTTCTAATTCTGAAAATACTGGAAATTAATATAGTGGCATTTTTTGGTGGTTTTCATTTAGACATTTTTTTCTTCACCCACAGTACTAAGCCACTACTATGAACAAACTACCCACTCTGCATTAAGAAACTCAGTGCTTTTTTGTAGCAGATACTTTCTTGTTTAGGACAGAGTATCTGGCATTTACCACAGAGACCCACAAAGTGCTTTTTAGTACACAGTACTGTGTCCAGTCCTTTTTAACCCCTAACGGTTTGTGTTAAAGCCCCTTGCCTTTGCTGCAGCAAGGTTCTGCCAAAACCAGAAGTGCGGATAGGAAAAGCTTCATCTGCCTCGTGCGTGGCTTTGCAGTTTAAAAGGACTGAAATATCTAACCTCGATACTCTTGGGGGATGATCTCTGTCTTCGGGGTGAGACCTGTGATGTAAGAAGGTCAGGTTCACTGAGCTAGTACTTTCTTGTGAATTCAGGATCTCTAATGCCTGTACATGTGCGCAGGGCCCACAGCCAAGGTTTTCATTGAAGTTCACTGGATAAGCACGTTAGTACGCATAAAGGAGGTTAATCAGGCCCCTTTTTGTAGGTTTTTTTTTGGTGGCTAAGAGGAAGACACTGTTTAATCCCAACTGAAATGCAATTCAGTGTTTGCTCCAAGCAGACTGTTCTCACCCAGTTCCACAAAGCCTTTAAATATGGTTGGCTTAACACACCATTCTGGGAAAAACAGGACAGTTATATCCACCACAGGTATAACCTTAGAGTCTTTTTAGTCTCACCCTTGCAGGTCCTTTCAGTGAAGGCTTTTCTGGGAATCAGGCAGTGAAGAAAAGTACCTAAAATGCTGTTGCCCTAAAACAAAATCATAAAAATTCTATTAATGCCTGTGTTTTTTTTAAAGTACAGTTTTCTGTCAGAAAAATAAGCATTTTCACTACTGCAATAGCAATAGCAAATTTGAAAATTATGTTCTTTCACTGAGTCATCCGAGATAAACACAATGATCTGTTGCAAGTCAGTACACAGATTGCTGCTGATTTGCATTATAGCAATAGAGGCATATTTTCTGCTGCCTGTAGAGCAAATAGTTAGAAAACAGTCCACTCCATGGAACCGCAACCTGTGAGTGAGACACATCTATTTACTGTCAGTGGAGAAAACCTGCAAACTGGTAATAGTAATTTTTTTTTAACTGAAGTTCATAATCGGGACACAAGGGGAAATGGCCAGACTCTTCTCAGTGGTTTAAGGGGACAGGACAAGGGGCGATGGCCTCAAGTTGGAGCACAGGAAGTTCCGCACCAACATGCAGAAGAACTTTTTCATGGTGAGGGTGACAGAGCCCTGGGACAGGCTGCCCAGGGAGGTGGTGGAGTCTCCTTCTCTGGAGATATTCAAGACCCGTCTGGACACTGACCTGTGTGACCTGTCCTAGGGACCCTGCTTTCGCAGGGGGGTTGTACTTGATGATCTCTTGAGGTCCCTTCCAACCCCTACGATTCTGTGAATCTGTGTGAAAACTCTACTTTCAGAATGTCAGCTGCACTGATAAGCCAAAGACCTTTTATTTCAGTCTGCCAGCCAATGTAGCACCTTAGTATCTAGGAGAACTTCGTTTACATTACGTTACTTTACGACATCTACTTTTTCCTGGTAGACACAACTGTAGATGTTCAAGTTGATTTCTCTGATTTGTATGTTTAAAATTTACTTTTTAACCACCAGAGTATGAAGGTGGATGTGTCACAACATCTCCCACATGCTTGAAGTTGACTGAAAAATTCTGGGTTTGCCAAGCCTTCCAGAAAGGAACAGATCCTTTGACAGTAAACACTGGCTTTTAATAAATCGGTCTTATTCCCACCTGACAGACCAAAGGCTTCATGAGCAATTTAAGAGATTAACCTTTGAGAACAGAACACCAGGAACACGAGGGAGAAACAAAAACAAACAAACAAACAAACAAAAAAGGCAAAAAATACCTGATGGATCTACAAAGAAAACACATCACCCAAAATCTGAAAATATGTTCTTTTCTGATTCCTTAATGCTCTGATTTCACACATCGCTGTGTGTCAGTGCTCAAAATTTTAAGCTTTCAACTTTGTTAATTATTGATTATTTCCTACCTTTCTTTTTTTTTATGGCAAACCCAGCATCACCCTCCATGGTATGTGTGTGGTTCTTTGTTATCTGCAATAGGTTTCAGTAGGGGTTTGTGTGGGTATGTGCAAAAGTAGATTTTCAAAAACACTCTGCTTCAGCTATTACTTCCATTGGGATCCAGCCTTCTCTATTATAGAAAATAGTTGTTTTGGAAAGGACTGCCTTTGGCTTTTCCAGCCATAGGTATACATTTGTCCTTTACTCTCTTTGGTTCAAAACCTAAGGATTTTCCTCTTTTTCAAAAATCTTAGTTGCAATTAATTGTAGCCAAAGTACTCCTGGGGAATTTTGGCACTCTTTTTACGTTGAAAAATGACTCGAGTCTTTTTACTAATCTGCTCAGTATGAATATGACATAACATTTGTTGTCATCTAAATCTTTAGTATGTTAAGCACAGAAAGCAGTAAGCATGTTATTTGGAACGTGTGTGTAGTTATTTATGCTGCAAGTAGTTGTAATGTTATTTAACGCTTTTAACCTACCTACAGCGTGGCTTTCAAGTGCCACAGATATGGCCATTAGCAGTCACTGAGTTCATTCTGTTCATTTCAGGCAGGCTTAGAGAGGCGTAGGAACCTAGTCTAGGTTGTGTTTAATTTATTAAGAGCATGCACATGTGTTTTGTTTGGTTGGTTGTCGTTTTCTTTGGTGGAAGTACTGTAGAGCATAATGAAGAAGGAGTTGGAGGTGAGTGAAAGAGAAAGGTAAAAGAGCCCAGAAGGTAAAAGCACTCAGAAAATCCATGCGTACCCTACCAGAAGCTCCATTTCATCCTCTTTGACTCCTGAATGGTGAAAGTTCCAGTTCTGTCTGGACATTGGTGGTCTCAGAGTATCAAAAGAAGGGCTTTAGTTGCAGTTCCCTTTCTCTAACCCTTGAAGTGTTTTGTCCAGAGTTCTTCGTGTGGAGCCACCGGATTTTTTTAATTCTTTCAAGCCTCAGTCAGTTAGGTACTAGGTTTTTTAGCCTTATGACAGAATTTGTGAGCCATGTTGCAGTGTTGGATGAGAGGCTGAGATACATTTCATGGAATCACAGAATATTTGTGAGCCAACCTTCTGCATTTTGTTCTTTTCATGTTCTTGTGTGTTAGGGTGTGAAAGTAGGACTGTTTTAATTTTTAAAATCTGAAGAAATGCAGTAACAATATTATTCAGGCCTAATTTTAAATGTAGGAGAATCACAGTTATTTTCCCAAGGAATATGATCCATAGAGGCATGAGGAGAGGTACTTAATTCCAAAACAGATGTAACTTCAACCACAAAGGTCCATGTCCACAGACCTCCAGTTATCTTTGTTCTTTTTCAAGCCAAGAAAAATGTAGATAAGGAAATGATGGCTCTGCATTGATTTGCCGTGTTGCCTATGCACAAAATCATCAATACCCCTTTGGTTATTTCATAGTAAAAGGACAGAATAGCTATCAATTTACAAAAAAAAAAAAAAAAAAAAGCCAACCAATCTTTCAAAAATTGAGATTCTGTCTCTGTTTTTTAAAAAAAGATATGGAAAACAGTCTAAGTGAAAATGCAACATTCTTCTTTTTCCCCTTTTTCCCCTTAAATTTAAAATTTTTCTGAGTTCATATTTTCATACCTGTCCATATGAAAATGAAATATCTTTGTAGATAATTGTGGATTTATTTAATAGAATTTCTTATCATTACTAAAACAGTGAAACTTTTAATTTTATTAAAAATATCATTCAAATTTTGGAGACAACTTAATTCTGAATCATTTTCAAAAACTAACGCTCTGGTACCAGATCAGCTTTACTTAATATTTAATTTAATGTAGTGCAGGTTGCATTACCTGGCACTGCACCTGTGAGTTTCAGTTCAGTATCTGGGTTTGAACTCTTTAGAAGATTGGATCATAGACTCACAGACTGGTTTGGGTTGGAAGGGACATTAATGTCCATCTAGTTCCAAAATGCTGCCATGGGCAGGGACACCCTCCACTAGTCCAGGGTGCCCAAAGCCCCATCCAAACTGGCCTTGAACCCTGCCAGGGATCCAGGGGCAGCCACAGCTTCTCTGGGCACCCTGTGCCAGGGCCTCACCACTCTCACAGGGAAGAGTTTCTTCCTAGTGTCTAGTCTAAATCTAGATCATTTGATTTTTGTTCTTTGTGGAACATTCCTAGTATATTTCCCAGTCAATCTGCTTCTGTGGGAATTTCATCACAAAAGCTCTAAAATAGAATATATGGTTCAAATGGTAAAAGTTAATGCACTTGGTATTTTTTTCTGGAATGTGGAAATCCATTCTCATGACCTTTCTTTTCCTAGTGCAGATCAAAAACTGAACCTAGGCAAGGCATTCCTAATGGCCAAGGTAGTGATCAACTACTTGAAAAGCATACTTTTTCACCTTATGTCTCTCCGGATGTTTGGTTTTTTCCATTTCCAATAGTAAAAAGGGATTTGTTTATTTTTTTTTTAAGCCTTGGGGAAACAGGAAAATATTTCCCTGTATAACTCCAGACTTGGTCAGCAATTTTAGCAAAATGTTAATCCCTCAAATCAGTCATGCCTGGTGCTTTCCATGCACTCTGTAGTAGGTGCAGAGAGCCGATAAGCATTACAGGGTGTTTTGGAAGCCAAGAAAATACATCTGTGTCAGATCAAAGGCAGAACCGAGTCCCAGGGTTGGATATGTCCTGCCAGTAGCCTAGTCTTATTTTCTGACCAGAGGTCTATTTACAAAGCTG
The DNA here is from genome assembly GCA_027925045.1 of Hypotaenidia okinawae. Classification (NCBI taxonomy): domain Eukaryota; kingdom Metazoa; phylum Chordata; class Aves; order Gruiformes; family Rallidae; genus Hypotaenidia; species Hypotaenidia okinawae. The sequence goes on from BSDF01000005.1 coordinate 67,821,908, forward strand.
TATAATAGGGGCTCCAGGGTATCCTTTTGACTAATAACAGATAATCTTTCTTATGTCCTGGAGAATGAAGATTAATAGGGCTTTTAATTGTATTCAAGCCAGTACATTAAGAGATTATTGCCTTAGAAGTACCAAGACATTTAGTCTAAAAGGAAATGGAAACTTGATTTTTTTCTGTAAACCTGGAAAAATACTTTTCTGGCTTAAAAAGTCAAAGCCAGTCCTTGACATTGTGGTGCACCAATTTTGTGTGTTTCTGCTGGGTGTACCACTGGAAACAAAAGCCTGTCCTATCATTTCAAGGGAGAACATGGGGGCTGGGAGGTGGGAGGGGAAGAAAAAATAGGGGAAAAAAAAAAAAAAAAAAAGCAGTGTACTGTTGTTTTCAAAGTCTGGTAGCACAACACAATTTTGACATTTTTAGTTTACAGCTACAGCAGCATAGCTATAAGAGACAGAGTATGCATAATAATCCTGGCTGACAGATGGGCAAAGTCATTCTTAAAAAGAATGGCTGAATGATGTTGCCTTGGCTGCATTTCCTATGAAAATAAGAGTTGTGCACTCAGAGCTTTTAAATGCAAGGAGGAACTTTCTGCCTAAGCCCCACTTATCTTCTAGGCAGATTTAACTTTGCTTACAGGCAGGTTTTTGTTAGTATTTCAACAGTTCAGTAGCTATATTAATTATTAGTCACTTTGCAATGTCTTGTGCACAAGCTTATCTTCAGTTTACTTGTTGATCTATAGTCCAGATACTCATAGATTATTGGGACATTTTTATGTACTGCAGAAAATATTTGCAACATTATTAATCACCTGAGAAAAACCAACCAGGTGAATAATGAACTTCCATATTACCACCATTATTTTTCATTTTAAAAATAAAATGAGCCGCTCATGCGTAGGTGAGTCCATTTATGATCCCAACATTTTTACAAAGATATTTATCAGTCCTCCAATAAAAGGTGTCGCATCATCTTCCCTACTGAGAACCAAGCAGAAGTCACAGTAATTCATTTGTAGAAAAGGATTTTACTTTCCCAGGCATTGCATCACCAGCCTTTGATTCCAATTTAAAACCCCTAATGCATTGAAAACCTAAGACAAATGAAATCTGAGATACCTAGATTTCTCCTGATGGCAGTTCAAAAGCTGGTGGCGTTCCAAAGTGCTGGCATAAAATGTTAACTTCCTTGCTCTTCACATTTCTGGTTATCAAGTGTCATTCTGAAACTTACAGTGAAATCGGTGACATTTCTCCTGCTTACCTTCCAAATTTTTTCCTGTCTGTGCTTGCCAGTATTTTACTGCTGCTTTGCTCTAGTACCTGAGATTCCCTGAAATAGTCTTTAACAGAAAACTAGGGAATCTGAACTGGGATGGAGCCCACAGCACTGTCAGGCAGGAAATCCTACTGGTAAATCTGCTCATCAACTCAAGATGTATTTTAATAAAATAAGGAGAGGTAACAGACCTTCATCCTTGCTCTTCTCACAAATTAAAGAGTGGAACATGTCTGCCTACCATCTCAAGATGATCCTATTCAGAGATTAAAGACAAGCCAGAAGTGGAAATGGTAGATTTTTATTTTTTTTTAACTTTTGGTTCTTTTCTGTACCTTATTCTCACCTTTAGTCATAGTCAAAAGCTTTTGATCAAAATTTAGCATCATTATTGTTAGTACAGCAGTAACTGCTTTAAATTATATCTTCCAGAAATTGCACTCCTAAAAGCTACTTCTTCTCACACAGTTTTATGCAATTTTTGCTTTTACCATTATGTAAAGAACTGAATGTAAATTATTTTTTTCCCATTTCCATATCTATTTCTAGCCATAACTAGGTGCCAGGATCAGCAAATTGTACTGCACAGTCACTGCTTGCAGCAGTGTTTAGCTGAAGACCTTGAGAGAAAGGTAGCATAATATGCTGTCAGTGTGTTGTGTCATGCACTTCTCACAATCAAACCCTTTTTTTTTTCCTTTTTAATGGGTATGTATTGTTTTGTCCTTGGCTTTCCCACAAGAACTCTAACTGATGGATCTAACACAGAACACTATCACAGATTTTAAGTGTACCAGCGCAGTTCAAAAGCTTCTTCTAACTCCACCAGATGTCTAAGCCTGCTTAATCACTGGTAATTTAATGGACTATTTTTAAAACTCTTAGCATCATCAAGGACTGATAAGCTTTGAATATTCCATAGCAGATAGAGAGACTATTGCTCTTTTATTAATCGTTTTTTGATTGTTGGTGACCAGTGCAATCAACTATGTCATCTCTACAAAAATCCTCTAATCACATTTATGGTAAAAATACTCCTGTACACAGATGTGAAATATTCAGTGTTAGGAGAAAAGGTTATAGTCTTAGCTGTCCCTGATGTTATCATTTTGAGATACTAAATTACCTTTCACTTCAGACTACTGGACAGAGTGGGTAGTGCTGTATGCTGTGAGGATGCAAATTCTCCCTGAGAAGTTGTGGGAGTTACTGACACTCACAGGAGTCATTCCTGTTTACAGGATCAGTGTGAAAACAGTATTATTTTGTGTGTGCTGCAGGCACGATTTACTAGTGTGCTGATACTAGGACCACAGAACAAGAACTGCCTGGAGTTCCTGTAGGAAATGGGTAGCACTTCCCTTTGGTGCTTCCGAAAATCCACATCCTAAGGCTAAAATCTGCTTTTTTTTATTTTTTTTTTTAGGTTACAGATAGCAATAAAATGAGATTAGTCATGGTTTAGAAAAGTGTAGTTATAAAAAGTATCCTTAGCAGAAATTAATGCTGCTTTTAAAATGGCAGTTGATCATACAAATCTGATTTATCTGATTTATTTTTTTTTACTAAAAAGCTGAAAATATTCTGTAATCATCCAGGTAACCTATCTAACCATTATTATTAAGTACATAAATATGACAAAGAAGGGTTCACAATCTGCAGTGTTCAAAAAATAGCTGCTCCTTAAGAAGTTGTTCATGGAAATGACGTGACTTGTTAGTTTTTGTGTGTGTTTCACTTCAAAAATTTCAAAATAATGGCCTGAGATGTATATTTGACAGCCCATGGAGATTTCAAGCAGCAGATCTCACACCCTAGTTTCTCCCTTCACAATTGTACAGGGGAAAGCTGACAGTACATAGTATTCTTTCTAAGTTGTTTCTTGTGTGCACTTACTGCAGTCATGCAGTAATTCAGGGGGAACGTGATCTTTAGGAGCTAGCAAATAGTAAATAAGAAAATAACATTCCTATTTATTAGCTTAGCCTAGAGGATCACGGATGTTAAAAATATACTGGCACGGCGTTAAAATAATGTTGAAGTTACAAGCTGAAATTGAAAAAGAAGCGAGGAAAACAAGCCCCACAATTTTAAGGAAGAAAAAGCACAGCACTCCCATCTTGTTTCATCTGAAAACACCCCATCTTTACACTGGTTCATGAAAAGAAGTTTTTTCAGCATATCTTAGCTAATACATACCAATTAAATATGAATACATACTTTATTTAGAAAGAATGAAAATCCTTTTTAGTGGAGCATTTTACAACAAGCTCTGATGCTGCTTCTGATGTGCAGGTATATATATGTCACTTCTAACATATTTTCTTACTGTAACTTTTTCAGTATTGGTAACTGTCTACCCTAATAGTGTATATTTAAGTGACTATACTAAAATTACTCTGCTACTTATGAAACTGTGACGAAAATTGGATTTCTCTATCAGAAATGTATAGTTCTTTGCTTGTTTTGGTGGTTGGTTTTTTTCTTCAACTTTTTTACATGCAATTTGGCATCATGGATTATAATGGGGAGCGGAACATAATATGGGCCTTTGGAAAACAGGCTGCAATGCTAAGCTTCATAGTTTACAAAACCAAAAAGAAACACTGCTGAAGTGTCATTAGGAACATGCAGATGTGCATCTGCAGCACACACACTGTACCATCACTGTTTTTTCCTTTTATCTCCAGTGTTTGGAGATGGAGGAGAATGCCAAGCACCTACATCTGATGCAATGAGATAACAGTTGTGGTTCTGTCTTTATGCTGTAGACACGGCAAGCCTGTCCCCTCCTTTTCTCAGGCTTTGGTGCAGCCAGCAACTATTTGGGTATGCCAGTTTTCCCTGGAAAAATTCACAAGTCACTAAGTCTTAAATGAAGAGTAAATAACCTGTACAGGACACCTTAAGAGTATTAGACTCTCTTCATAGTACTAAGGGGCCCAACCATGTCTCTACCATTACCCTAAACATCCCTTGAAAAAACAGCATATGTGATAGGCAGATCCTTACCTTAATGAAGGAGCAGCTGCAGGCCGTGCAGGCCTTTTTTGCTTTTTCTTAAGTGTAATAGTGCCCTTAGCTTGACAGTGATTTCCTCTTATTCTCACATGTCACAGAATCACAGAATGTTAGGGGCTGGAAGGGACCTTGAAAGATCATCCAGTCCAACCCCCTGCCAGAGCAGGATCACTTAGACTAAATCACACAGGAATGCATCCAGGTGGGGTTTGAATGTCTCCAGAGAAGGAGACTCCACACCCTCTCTGGGCAGTCTGTTCCAGTGCATCATCATCCTCACAGTGAAGAAGTTCCTCCTTATATTCACATGGAATTTCCTGTGCTCCAGCTTGCACCCATTGTCCCTTGTCCTATCGCTGGCCATCACTGAGAAGAGCCTGGCTCCATCCTCCTGACTCTCGCCCTTTAAACATTAATAACTTCACCCTTCAGTCTCCTCCAAGCTAAAGAGGCCCACCTCCCTCAGCCTCTCCTCATAAGGAAGGTCTTCCACTCCCTTCATCATCTTGGTGGCCCTGTGCTGGACCCTTTCAGGAGTTCCATGTCCTTCTTGAACTGAGGAGCCCAGAACTGGACACAGTTTTCCAGGTGCAGTCTCACCAGGGCAGAGGAGAGGGGGAGAAGGACCTCTCTTGGCCTACTAACCACACCCCTTCTAATGCACCCCAGGATGCCATTGGCCTTCTTAGCCAGGAGGGCACATTGCTGGCTCATGGTCATCCTGCTGTCCCTCAGGACCCCCAGGTCCCTCTCACCTATGCTGCTCTCCAACAGCCCAGTCTCCAACCTATTGTGGTACCTGGGGTTGTTCTTCCCTAGATGCCAGACCCTACACTTGCTCTTGTTAAATCTCATTAAACTTCTCCCCACCCACCTCTCCAGCCTGTCTCAGTCTTGCTGAAAGGCAGCACAGCCCTCGGGGGTGTCAGCCACCCCTCCCAGTTTTGTGTCATCAGCAAACCTGCTGACTGTACACTCTATTCAATCATCCAGGTCATCAAAGAATATGATGAATAGCACTGGTCCCAGTACTAGCCCCTAAGGAGCTCCACTAGATACAGGCGTCCAGCTAGACTGTCCCTTTCATCCAAGTTTACTTCCGTTTGATCCCTGGTGCTTTCAGTCCAAGATACTCTTCTATTTCCCAAATAGAATAGGTCTACCCAGAAACTGACTTGGCAACAAGTGATAAACAGTCCACAAAAACTGCAAAGGTAAAAAAAAAATTAGCATCTCTAAAATGGTAAATTAAAAATACGAATTATAAAATTAGCTGTACTAGAGGCAGAAACCTAGTATCTATACAATAAGGGCTAGAATTAACACTTCAAATAATTATTAGAAAGCACTGTTGAACTAACCTTAACCCTCAGCACTCTAAATATCCTCTACCCCATCTCTCTTCTGTGCATCTTTGAACTGAAGTTCATATGAGCCATCTTGGCATTGTCTTCATTGTGAAACAGGACTCCGTGCCCCCTGAATTCTGAGGATTCTTTCTTCTCCTTTAACATTACTACAGTGTAGATAAGGTGTGTTATTTTTAAAGACTGTCTTCACTTTTCATGCTTTGGTTCACATGATGGACTATCCTGACAGAGCATGAAATGGATTCCTTTCAGATGAAATTAAGCCAAAAGATGTGATTCAAAAGCTGGTCCAGACTTGCTGGAAGTAAAAAACCTGCAGCACACACTGTAGACATCCTGTTCTCCATGTCAGGGGCTTTGAATTACAGATCTGCACCCATTGTCATGTAAACACAATCTACTTGCCCTTCTTGGTTTCCTGGTCTCCGACACTTTGGGTGGTGTGGCTGGATTTTGGTTGGTACCACAGAATCACAAAGTTGTTGAGGTTGTTGGAGATTCTGGGAGTCATCTGGTCGAGCCTCCTTCCCCACACCATTAAACAAGGGTACACAGAGCTGGTTGCCATGTGAGGCCACAAGAATCCATCTCACCTTGCTAATGTTTGGAGGCTTCTGCAATTTGTATCTTCCTGAGTCTTGTCTTCTCATCTTGAGCTTCCTGATAAAGCAGAGATTCAAGAGAGGTAGGCATTGTGGTAGGCAATGCCAAATCATGAGGACTACCTCGAATCCAGACACGATGCTCATGCAATTACAGTTGTATTGCTTGCAAATCCAGAATGGTTTATGGGAATCTGTCCCAAATGTCTAAAAGTGTCTCAGCCTTATGTTCCTGATTTTGAGAGGAGTGAATGCTGCCAGGAAGAAGGTTACTGCATCTTTAGTTGTAGTTCTCAAAGAGGCTGAGGTGCAATGGTGGCTATATGAAGACTGGGCATAGTGAGATGCTGAAACCTGAGGCTTGTTAGCCCTGTACTACTTGGAGCAGGGACAGAGCATGCATGTGACTGTTTCCTGATCAAGACCTACTTACAGTACACAGATTATTCACTCTGTTTAAGTGCACGCTGACACAGAGTTCATGCTGCGCATCCACACAGTGGTTCACTAAAATGTTTCATACTCAGGTGGATTTATCTTTGTACTTTTCTTAAATTAATTCTCCTCCAAATTGTCTTTAACATCTGAAGCAAGGTGGGAAACAGATATGTATAAAGGAAGTAGCTATAGCCCAAGAGAGTTCTCTCAGACACAAGATGTTAAACTGCTTTTTGATCAGCTGCTTGTAGAAATGTACATTAAACTGTAAACCATGGTTCTTCTTGTAACCAGCTAATGATCCTATCAGTCGCAGACTAATTGCCTCTCCCTCATTCTAAATTCTGCTGCATTGAAAGAGCCGAAGTCACATTCTGATCCTGTTAATCACATTCAGCTTTGAAGAGTACACAGTGGTTGTGTGTTAATTCAACTTCTCTCCCTGGTAATTTGTTTGATTGCCTGTTACTTGCAATCTGCGCTAACTGAATAAATGTGTTCTGCATCCTGATGGGGAGTTCTGGCTTGCGTTTAAGCTATTTTAATGCAGATGTTTTGGTGAGAAATTGGGGTAAATTCTTCTCACCTCCCTGATCTTAAGTACTCTCAGTACGAAGAATGAAAAGCATGGGTGTTAACCCCTTCCAGAAGACAATAAAGCAAGAAAGTAAAACCTATATTTTTTTTAATGCTAGGTTAATAGCGATCTCTGTTGCCTGGAGGCTTCTCATCAGCTTATGAATAAAGAAGTAAATATGATACTAAAGTATGAGAAGCTGATGCTGGTGCTTATCCTTTTATTCTTTTCCTCCATCTCCAGCAACATGCATTGTCTGTATTGTCAAGACCTATCTATTCATCACTTCTTTTTTTTTTTTTCTTCCATTTTTTAAATACAATGCACAAACACAGACATATTCTACATAGTGCTATGTAGGTCTTTCAGAAAAAGACTGAACCTATGCCAAATTACCTTCCAGCTTTACGCATCTTTTTTCTGAACAAGAGTACAGGGCCACTGGATATGTCCTATAAGCACAAAACAATTGTTACTAGGACATTTTTATTAACACTGGATCTGTGTGATAATAAAGATTTATTGTGATTTTAGCTTTGAAATCCCCTGAATCTTAATAAGAATTTTTTTCTCCATGTTCTGAATTTCTATGAGAAATACTCCGAGTGTCATGGCCATGTTAAATATTTGTGAAATTCTTTTAGATTGCTTTCAGCTTTTTAAAAATAAACAACATTTTTTTTATGGAGGCTTTTTTTCAAGTTAACAGGAGAGACATTAACTTTTAGTATAAGAGCATTCTCTGCTGAAAAGGTCACACTTGGAAAATGGTAATGTTAAATTTATTTATAAAGAGAATCTAAAGTTGACCTGAAATATTTAGTTCAAATGCTGCCTGGAAGTACAGACCAATTAGTGATTCCTTACCACATCAGCTTTTTTGAAAAACAGAATATCCATTTAGACTCCAAAATATTTGGAAGCAAGGTCTGGAGACCTGATGTTTATTAATTCATTAAAGACTCATGCTAATTAGCAGTCTTCATTTCCCAGAGGCCCACTTAGGCTATTGAAGCAATATCCCCTGCACTCCTTACAGAAAGAAGTCCCTTCAAGCAGACCATGAGAGCATCCAAAGCAGCCTCCTGCTCTGAGTGATCACTGATTGAGTCCTTCTCTCTCTCCATTGACCTAAGAGTAAAGAAAAAGACTTTTGCCTCTCCAGGATACTTCCTTCATATTTTGCAGTGCTCCTCTGAGCAGCACTGCTGCCATCAGAGGGCAATAAATTAGACCATCTGTGGACAATGGCATCTTCCAGTGACTGCCACAGTATCTCAGTATTGAAGATGTTGAATTATTCCTTTTCTTGAAAGGACTTGATACTCATTATTTTCTACCTGTCTTAATATATTGGGGCACAGGTTTCTGGTCTTCCTTGTCTGATTGCTCTTCTTTTCTGTGTTTTCTTCTTTATAAAAACCAAACTGTAGCATACATCTTTCAAAGGCATTGGCCGGGACTAGTTGACCGCCTATGCTTGTTTATTATTCTTTTATTTTTCATGATTAATTTCTTACTCTCTGTATCACATCTGTTCTTCCATCTTGACCCACATTTCAGTCAAAATCTAGTTTGCTCAGGGCAGGGGGAGGTCAGCTTCCCGAAAATCACAAGACTGGATCGTCAGCATTTGTTAAGCCAGAGATTCTTTATTCCTTCACCTTCTCTTTTTAATTTTTTTTCTGTAAAAACATATCACTCTTCTTCTCATGGAGTTCAGCACTCCTTTCATTTTACTGTGATATTGTCACTATTAGTCTCTCTTGCCTGATTTAACAGACAATATTAAAAATGCCAACTACTTCACAGCCATTTATTGTTTGAAATAAATCTACCTTTTTCTTTTTTTTCTTCTTTTTTTTTCTTTTTTACTGGCTTGCCGCATTGCTGGAGGACACAGAATGAAGCCCCAGTTTTACCTTCACATTTCAAGTAAATGTCAGTTTTGATAGGGAATTCAACTCCTCCGTTCTTCCTCTAAAAATACATTATTACGTCAATTTGCTTCTGTTATTGTATTCTGTTCCTTGATCATTTTAATCCAAGGCATCTGGCCCAAATCTGTTCTATTCAGTGTTGGGTTCTGGTTCAAAAGAACTGATCACAGATGTGCTGACCCACGTCAAAGCCACTTGAAAGCTCAGATTTTATTAGGATTTAAGATTCCTGCCTTGCATTTTTAAAATTCTTGTGCTAAGATTATAAAATAAAGAACTCAAAAAAATCAAGGAATGCCAAAGACACAGCTTTGGAGGTACAAAAAGAAATAAAGGCTTAAAGTCAGAAGAAAAGTTCAGCAGGAAAAGGAGTGTGATAGCAAATGTTTTTAGAAGATTTAGCAAAGCACTGACTGTCACTGCAAATGAAATGGAAAGGCACTTAGACAATCGACCTCTGGCAAACCATATTCTGATTACTAGGAGCACATGGGGATGCTTTTTGGCTACAGATTATTTGCAGTGGAGACTGCTGTTTTGTTGGTACTGTGAGTAGCACAAAGCAATATGTATAGCACAGCATGAGATCAGCCCTGATGTGCCATTAGGTGTTACAAACAATAAATAAACAGTAAAATAAAGTAAATCAACTTGAAGCCTGGCGAAAGAAAGTTACTATCTATGGTAAGCAGAGCACAGCCACCTCATGGACTGGGTACTCTCTCCCCATGGGCTAAGGGCCTTCCTGACAACACCCCTGGGTGTTCCTGCCTGCGTCCAAGAACATCTGCCAACAATGCGTGACGTGCTGCCTCGTTTTCCTTGGCGTGGTGTAACGTCAGACTGCAAACACAAGCTGTTCTAATCACATTCTTCTCTGTTTTGGTTTTTTTTTATTTCTGTTTTGTTTAGGTTGACCTGCTTGTGCCTACAAAAATCACTGGCATAATTACCCAAGGAGCTAAAGATTTTGGTCATGTCCAATTCGTGGGTTCCTACAAGATTGCTTACAGTAATGATGGGGAGCACTGGATCATATACCAAGATGAAAAGCAAAAGAAGGATAAGGTAAAGCAAAGAAAAAATTGGTATTTTGGTTACATTTACAGAGGGCTACTGCTGTAGTAGCTCCTGTGCTGGAAGTCTGTAGATTATTGCATGCTGCCTGCTTTATAGGGTTCCATATGCATAGGATCCCACAGATAAAAGTCAAGGTGAATAAAAAATGATCATATAATACAATGACATTCACAGTGTAATAATATCATGTCTATCATTGCAATGCACCTGATTTAATGCTATTAAATATGGCACATAAAACTTTACAGTTCTCCATTTAGTGGAATTATTTCTTCCTTTAACTCTAGGGGAGAAGATGTATAAATAGCAATTTATTTGTATATTCAAAACAGTGTCTCGGTGCATATTTTGATAAGTATGCACTATTTTCTGTAATTTTCCGTAAAGCACATCTTTAGTGTGCCTCATTATCTAGGCATTTTGTATTGATTCTTTTTTTTTTTTTTTTTTTTCCTGGCAATTAATCACTAGGGTTTGAAATACCCAACAGAAAGATTATTTTTTATTACACAATTAAATGAATACAAAGCATAAAAAGTTTCACAACTTCCTTTGCAAATATTTCATGAGAGGCGCAGAGAAAATACAGGTTTTACTGTCTGATTTAGCACGAAACATTTAACTTTTCTCTTCTTATTTAGGATGTTATCCATTATAACTTTTCTTCATACTGTATAGCACTTTCATACTGCAAATAACTGAACTCATAATATCATCCAGTAAGAAAGAGATTACAGCATATGCATTGTATAAGGGAACCATCAGGCAAGCTGACAAAACGTGAATTATTTATCAAATATCTTAGTGGGATTATGTCTGATTGAAACAAAACATGAATAAATAAAAATACCAGGTAGCTGATGTGTCTGATAATGTGTGTCTCAAACCTGGTGTTTTTAACATCTATATTCATGGTGATAAATTTTCCCACTTGTATTTTTTTGTCTTAGAATTAAAAAAAAATAGTCCATAAAAAATAAGTATCTTATTTAGGATATATTTATACATCTCTTTAGTGACACATTTTAAATAAAATGTACACCCATTTATTAGAGGAAGATGTCCTAAATTACCAGATTAAATATGTAAATGTCTGCATAGGCATGTTACATTTGTAAGATTGTTACACACAAAGATGACACTAAAATCCCACACTGAAAAGCCAAATGGAATCTCCACTGAGATTTTCCTCCCCTATCGAATTCTAAAGGATTTTAGGTAGGGAAAACAAAATCAGTTGTTTTAGCCATCCAACTGAGAAAGTCCTGACACTAGCGATTATGGATGCGTCTAGTATAAATGGTTGTCAGATAAAAAATTGGAATCAAACATCTCACCTTGTGTGGTCGTACCATGAACACATTCAGTATAAATGACAGATAGGCACTTCAGTGCTTCGTACACATCCCCTTTTAAATCCCTGGCATTTAAAAACAGAATAAAAAGATGTAGTTTGAAAGAAATGTCTTCTTCGAGCCAAACTTCTGTTAGCAAACTGTTGCCTTCACTTGTCTGAAAAAAGGGGAAGGCGCGTGCATTTGAGTCTCTGGTGAGAAACACAGCAACAGTTGGAATAAAGTCGAAAAGAAAATGCACTCTCACTTAACAGCACCATCCCAATCTACCCTTGTTCATAACATTTGCCAAGGCAATTAAGTTCTTTTTGCTTTCATCATCAGGCGGATTGTTAGTTGTGATATGTATAGACCACTAGGAACAATGGAAACTCTTAATCACTGTCTTACTACAACATCTCACATCCCGTATCAATTAACATCCTTAAGAATAAAAATCTTATTATGATTCTTTAACAAATCAAGAGCAATTAAAAGCAAGAAATACATTTAGCTGGGCATTAGAAGCTATAGCTTCTAAAATTTAATTTGTATGGATAAACAAACATAGACACTTGACAGCACTGGGGACCTCAGTCTTTGATACACTCACAGTGATCCCAAATACCTTTACTCCTTGTATTTTCTTTCCCATATGATTAAAGTCAGGAAAAGTCAAAAGTCTGTTGGCAGGGTCTGACATTTCAGAAATGCTAGCTGTCAGGCAGTGAACTTGGCAGAACTTTATAGGAGGTGATATTGGGAAGGATTTCACAACAGCACCTAACCATACACCTCTTGATCTATGAAGAGACTACACTCCTCTTCTCCCATCCCCTCTGAGGTCTTCTCAGATGAAAATTGAATTCAGTAGCTCCTTTCTTGACACTCAGTGAGTAGGAGCAAACAGTTCATTGTTCGAACTAAGGCGTAATTCATTCAACTGTCCTTCATCTCAGACAGTGCTAATATCCTGCACCATTCAGGATCAGGTTATTATTTAATATGTTTGTAGAAACAGCCTGTGATAAAACTTCTATTATATAAGGAGTCTATTCCAGTGTTTAAATATCCTTGAAGGTGAAAAGTTGCTTGTCCCTCTCGCTGCAGTACATCTGCCCTCAGATGACACAAACCCCAGATTTTTATCTTTGTCTTTTCAGAGAGTTTGTTTTGTTTGAATCATGTTTACTTATTTCTTCTCAATTTCTTCTTGGAGGGAAAAAAAAAAAAAAGAGAAGAAAAAAAAAATGGTTGTTCTTTCAGTCTTTCCTCAAAGGCCATGCTTTCTCAACCTCACATCATCCTCCTTGGACCATTTCTTCCTCAAGTGTTATTTCCCAAACTTGGTATAGTGTTGGAATCTTCAGTGCAGAGAAACTTCCAGCTCCATCATTCTCCATATTGTGTCTGTGACATGAGTTCCTGGAGTTGGACTTGCTACTTGTCATTATTAAATTGCACCACTGATCAGCACTTCTCTCAAACTTGTCCATACCACTCTGAATTTTGATCCCACCTTCCAAAATGGGAAAAGCTTGGCCACATCTGCATCTTCAACAAGCAAATCTATTTCCACCATCCATTTCATTACTGCAAATACCTAAATTGCATTCTACTGAGGGCATGGAGCATCACCCAGTAAAAACCTTCCAGTGTGACCCTTCATCACCGCTCCAGCTAGGAGTGTTCCAGTGCAGTGTGCTCTGAGGGGGTTTGCTCACTGGATGTGTATGGTACCAGAAATAACTGACCACACTCTGGCCTGTGTGCAGTGAAAAAAATTTAAAATGAAAAATTAAAATAACTGAAGAAAAAGCACTGCTGTGCTTCATCAGTGGGGAGCAGAAGAGAAAGAGCATCATTAGTCCTTGTAACAAGGACAGAAAAGTAACAACTTTTCTGAGTATCCACAACAATTTCCTTAGGTGAAGTTAAGATACTTCATTTGGGCCAAAATGCCAGAACACCACAGAAGAAACCATGTTTTCACAGCAAAATGAAACTCAAGTGAATTTTTTCTTCTGCTCCCTGGAAATACAGAAGGGAGATAAAAGATAGATATTGGCTACTATCAACAGCAGCAACCATAAATTATTCATAATTTACCCTATTCCTACTATTTATTAATGGAAAGTCTTAATTTCTTCAATGGAGGATAGGATATATGGACTTCTTATTTCCTTGGCCGGAGTTTATTCATCCTATACTCATCTTGTGATCTTTGTAAAATCATCCAATAATTTAGAAGAAAGATTGTTCCAAAAAACTTTCAAGGAAAGGAAGACAGGACAAAAGAATAGCTACTTTTAAAGTCCTAATGAAACATGTCATTTTTACATTCTGTAAAGAGCAAAGGTAAAAAGAATGCCTCAGACACAGAAATTAAAGAGATATTGGTAGGCTGGTAATCATGATTTGCGGCTGAATGTTATGACTTTAAAATGCATTGAAGAAAGAGCTGACAGTTCAATCCTGTCTGGTGCTGGTCATTTTGCTGTTCAGCAGTTTACAGGAGTCCTAATATGTCAGTGGATCTCAGTGACTTCATGAACCTATTCATTTCTGCCTCTTCATCATTTGTGGAGTTATTTCACAAAGGAAAAACATTTTTGGAGTCTTGTATTTACAAAAGCAGTATGTGCAGCCTGTTTTTTTAAACAAATTAGTTTATATAGGCTGTTCGGGTTTCTTTGCACCATTTCAAAGGGAAAAGCTGTTCCTAGAACAGCTCCTGCAGCTCCTGTTTGGCTTCTGCTATTGTAATGGCCAGTCATTTAAGTTCACATCTGTGCTGAACTTCTGTGAATGCAGGCTAAAAGGTAATGGCAGGGGAGGGGAAGGGAAGGAAAAAAAAAAAAAAAAAAAAGAAGCATTTCTTTAAAAATTGAAGCCTTTCTCATTCATTTTAAATAAGTTTGAATGAGTTGCTTGAAAAATTTTCCTGTTGTCTTCAAGAAGCAAAATAAATTACATTGCAGGCTGGCAAGTAGGAAGAAAATACATTTCAGAAAAAGGACCAGACCTAATAGCTATCTTGTTTTTCTCAACTAGAGGTCAGTAGCTCACTATGCCTCCAAAGCTAAGGACATCCAAACCAAATTTGACCTTTTTTTTTTTTTTTTTTTTTAATCACATTCCACATGTGATTTATAAATTGCACAGCCTGCTGTAGATAACTCAAGGCCAGCTGCAATGTCAAATGGAATTTTAGAGGCTGTTTTTTAAAATAAGATGAGAACATTTGAAACTAGCCTAAGCGAGTCTAGCAGTCTGCAGTGCTGCCAGTCATTATTAGCCATCAGCCGTCCCACTAACTGTGGGCAGACAATGTCCAGGATGCAAATAACCACTGGATTTGTGCACAAAACGATGAAAGAGTTATTAAGTAGCATGCTTTGCATGTCTAGTTAATTGCCATAGCAACAGAAGACAGGAACCTACTTATAAATGAAAAGTTAGATCATGTCAGGTTAAAAATCTTTCTGTTTGGTTTCCTAATGTGTTTTTTCTATATGGTGCTTAAATATGATAACACCTGGCTGGTGCTGACAGATTTAATCCCTACATACAATCTACATACTTGGCACAGTTGGAGAGCATATTTTTAGTAATATTATCTAAATAATTCTTACTATTTAATACTATTATTTAAAATAATATTTCTAATCTAACAATATTACTTTTTTCCCATGCTGGTTTAAAGTGTGAGTGACTTCTGTTAAGTTGCGCTGGGTTAACATGATAGCTATCAGATGAAGATCTATCTATACTTATTATAGGTTGTGCCTCCAGCACATATCTCTCCTTCCTACTGAACCGAGGGCTGAAGGAAGACAACATGCTGATATTGGCAGCCTCTTCCTTGAATGTCCAAAGCATTTCTGGGGAGAGGCTGGTCTTCAAAACATTTCTCTTTTTTGCTTGGCTTTGAGCCTTCTATCATAAAGCACTTAGAAACAATGTGCAGTGGAGTAAATTCCCATTTTAGAAGCATCGGTAGGTAGATCAAGTGGCCAAAAGAACAAGAACATGACAGCGTGTTTTGCAAGTTTAAAAGTTTGACCTGCCTGGTACCTCTTCTGAACTTGAGGAAATAATAAAGGTCATTTAATACATATTCTCATTTATGTGTCACAGAGAGGGAAAAAGCAGTCCTTCTCCTGGCACTGAACCC
This sequence comes from Hypotaenidia okinawae, assembly GCA_027925045.1. Taxonomy (NCBI): domain Eukaryota; kingdom Metazoa; phylum Chordata; class Aves; order Gruiformes; family Rallidae; genus Hypotaenidia; species Hypotaenidia okinawae. Next base: position 67,837,732 of record BSDF01000005.1, read on the forward strand.
TTTTGCATAGCTATCCTTTGCATGCTGACCAATCCCTGGCTCCAGTCCCAAGAAATCTTCTCTGTGAAGAAGAAAGGAAGATGGTTATCATCAGGACTGGAAAATTTACACCCACCCACAGAGATTTTACATGCACCAGCTCAAAAGAAAGAATGTATTTTCTGTCTTCATAACTGCTCTAAAACCACATGTGTACACAAACACAGACACATATGCGTTTACATATGTGTATATGTATATTAAAATATCCCTGCCCAGCCATTTATAGTGGAAAGCGTCTTCCACCAAACAGAATATTAACAGCTGCATTATGTCTGGTGAGAAATCAAGACATCTTTAACCATCTTTTACCTGGGGTTTGTCACTTTTAACTCTTTGTGGTGAAAACAATTACTCCACCAAGAAAAAAAACATTTTTTTCCAAATATGTGCATTTCCTCTCTTGCTTAAGAAGGTCTTCTACAGTGGATAGTAATAAATGAAATGTTTCCAAAATAAAGGAATATGGCTGTGAAAAAACAGAATTCATGTAACTTGGTTTCGAATTTGAAATGAACAGTGCCTCCTTTATTGATCCTGAGATATTGTGCTCAGAAGCAAACTCCAAAGAGAAGCCAAATCTACCTATACTTTTGAAGCAATCTGCCTGTGATATGAGCAGGATTAACCACCACATGAAATGACATTTTTGAAGTGTTCTACTCCAATAAAAAATATTGTTAAGGTACAGCAGACAATACCATGACTTCACCATCTGCAGCTTGAATATTGAAGTTGTGACTCTCACCCACTGTCATGAATAGCAGGAACCAATAATGCTTTGGCTAATGCAGACTTTTGATGCAATTGGAGTTTGTGAAATACATGAGATCCAGAAGGATTCTCTGTGGCGAAAATTTTTCCTCTCTTTGCACATCCATTGACACAGCACTATAGTCTTTCCCATCGCAGTCACTTGTTAATTCATCCCATGGATGTGCCCTAGAACCTGGTTTCCAGCAAACCAAACTTCACTTGTAATAAAGTCTCCTTTTCCCATGCTATTCTTCTTCAGATATTTCTTCTAAATTTTTCTGTCATAAAACATACAATAGTTTTCCTTTTAAAATATGAATCCATTTGCTTTGCTGTTTATGCTGTAAAGCATATAGTTCTACTGAAAAATCTTAGTGGATATTTGAAGGCAAGACATACAAATTGCTTGTTGGACACAATTATAAACAGGACTTGCTTGTAATCTGTATTCTGGAAATCTTTCTGCAGAGACTACCAGTACATATTTTTGACGCTTTCGTTCTCTTCTGCATGAACTGATCATAAAATAAGTCACCATCCTTGAAAGCATAAGAGCATGCATTTTCTACTTTTCTTTTTTTTTTCCTTTATTTTAATAGCAGCTGTAAAAGACTAAGCTACAGAGAAGCTACACATATGTGTGTGGGGTGTGTATGTGTAAACTTGTTGAGGCTGCTGAGTAAATGTTTTAGCAAGTTACACCTGTTAAGTATGCAGACTGACATAAATAGATTTATCTGCTGTAAAATCTGTAACATTCTACAACGGGGCTGTCAAAATGCAGGAGCTTCGGTCCACTTTCTACCAACACAAGCATCTTGTAATGTGGGAGCCACTGGGCTGGGTGAGGCTTAAGCTGCGGCCAAGGGAGGGAGCATCCTGTAGCAGATGACTAGAGAAATAAAAAACATAGGACTGTTATTCTTCCCTAGTGTTCCTTCCCATCCTTGAGCTTTATTCTGTCTCTACACTAGTCTCTGCTGGGTTTGCCCTCAGCAGTTTAGATGGTCAAGGGAGCCTCTACTCTGCTCTGGTGAGACCCCACCTGCAGTGCTGTGTCCAGCTCTGAGGTCCCCAGTACAGGAAAGACATGGAGCTGTTGGAGCGAGTCCAGAGGAGGCCACAAAGATGATCAAGGGGCTGGAGCACCTCTCCTATGAAAACAGGCAACGAGAGTTGGACTTGTTCAGCCTGGGGAAGAGAAGGCTCCAGGGGACCTTACCTAATTGCAGCCTACCAATACTTAGAGGGGTCCTACAGGAAAGTGGGAGAGGGACTGTTCACCAGGAAGTGCAGTGATCAGACATGGGGCAGTGGCTTCAAGCTGAAAGAGGGCAGGTTTAGGTTAGATATTAGGAAGAAATTCTTTACTCTGAGGGTAGTGAGGCCCAGTCACAGGGTACCCAGAGAGGTGCCCTGTTCCTGGCAGTGTTCAAGGCCAGGTTGGATGGGGGTTTGGGCAACCTGGTCTAGTGAGGGTGTCCCTGCCCATGGCAGGGATTTGGAACTAGATGGGCTTGGAGGTCCCTTCCAACCCAAAACATTCTGTGATTCTATGATCTTTAACAGTAGTTAAAGGCTCTGGAAACTGTGCCATAGTTTAATTATGAGTTGTATGGGGAACCATGACCTTTAGGTGGCTTGGAACAAACCTGCCCTTGTCCCCTCATTCCTTGTCCCCTTGCATCTCTGGTAAGTGCAGATTGATTTCTCACACACCACTTACATTTTCCTAGACATCCATCATATCTTCTTTCAGGCTGAAGAGACCTAGTCCATTTAATAATTTGCAAAAGGATGTTCTTCTGTGCTCATGCGCATCTCACCACTTCACTCTGTGTATTTGCTGTTTGAGATAAGGCAGGACCAGATCAATCTGCACCCACCCAGAACTCAAAGATATGTGCTGGCTTTAGGCACTGCTGCATTAATAATTATACTCTACTTTTTTTTGTTGTTTTTAACTTGACTAATCAGCTGGGGTTTTATTGTCACTGGATATGTTTTTTTAATAAGAAAAATTATGTAGAGCTCTGTATTGTAACTCTGACATAAGATTCTTGAACGCTAATAAATGGTTACAGTCTTCAGATGTGTTGTACCCTGAAATAGACTTCTCAGAAAGCAATGTGAAGGTGAACTTTCACGGTATGAGGCTACTGGCTCTTCAAGAGCTTTTCATTACCTAGTTGGTTCATTTAGTGTGGACTCTTTGGGCATAAAGCAACAGGTAGTTAAAGAAAAACTACATTTGACTGGAGAAATAGCTTTTTTCTACTGATAAATCAGGTGTACAGTTTTTGTCCTTTGTCATCCCTTCTCTTTCCAATTTTCTTGACTCTGTTGTGGACTTAAGGTGAAGTAAAATGAAGAGTGACAAAGAATATGTTTTTCCCGTAAGAAATTTGCCATAGGCTCACAGCAAAAACATCCAGGATGTTTGCTCTTAGAATATTGTCTTTCACGCAGGTCACATTTATGGATAATGACAAAGCTTCCCTTAGTCTCCAATAAATGTATTTCCCTAAAATCCTTTTTCTGATCTAGGATATTTTGTCAATTTCTTGAAACTAGATCTTGATTTTTGAGGGAATGTAAATTTCAGATTTGCATAAATTAATCTCTGAATCAGATGAGTTTGACTTCAAGTGCTAGTAAAATCATATGTGTGGTAGAAATAAAATTTAATTCATGTTTTCCTGCTGTAAGTAAATGACATAATCCTTCCCTGTTCAGCTCTAATTTTGCTGGCTTTCTATCACATACTTCAATTTATTTTGCATAGCGGTATGTGGATACAAATACTGGGGCTACAGATGGGTCCTTCTGGTAAACAACAATGTGGGGTTTTTTTGTTCTAAGATAGCATTTAAATGTTATCTCTGAAATTCATCTTCTGTGGGGAAAATAAAACAGAGAGCAAAAGAATTTTCCAGTTGCTCTGCAGCAAGAATTGTCTGCAGTTCTGCACTGCTCATCATCCAGCTTTGCTAAAAAATATCAACAGATATATTGCTTGCCTGTGCAAGAAATCAAATGAAAAAAATTAGTTTTAAGCTTTCCTAGCTGTATATTGTACATTGGGGGGTGCCACAGTGTAGCATTAATAATAAGCTTGCTGCCTTCTGTTGTGTGCTGTATGGCCACAAATGAAAATTCAGGTACAGTCTTAGCCTAAGCTCCAGATGATTTATGTAATTAACAACACTTGGGCAGCAGAAGAAATTTACTGTTGTAACAGTGCTATTGTTTCTGTGGTCAGTCTATCTGCAATTTTATCCATCTATCTTCACTCCTCGGTGCTTTAATTCTCCCATCTCTGTGTTAGTGAGCTGCCAGGTGAGAAGGGAAATTTATCCCTTGAGCATCACTTGTGGATGATACACGTTTTGTTCAGGATGCCAAATCAATAGCACTTGAGAGAAGCTTTAGAAATTCAAGGAAAAGGTGCAACATGGACACCAAAAAGTGAAGATTTTCATATAGTGCTTTGTAAACATATCACGAAATAAACAGCTTGAAGGCTAGAATAGGAGATCAGCCTGTTCTGAATTCAAACTGACATTTTTCCTAAGAACTTCCAGGAAACTTGTCGTTCTGCACTAATTTAGTCATATAACCACTTGTTCAGGAGGTTCATATTCCTTCTCTGCATGATACAAATGAAACTCATTGGTTTCTAGTGTAAGAAGCATCAAATACAGTTTTTACAAATGAAATGTGAATTGGCTGACATTTCAAGAGAATGAAATTTTCCCATAAAAAACTGAAAATATCCCAAGAGGATAATCTGATCATTTTGCCAAAAAGTGGTTCCGTGGCCTTTGAATTTAAATAGTGGCTGCCAGGGGAAAAATCCAGTGTCGTTTTAACACAGAGAGAAGTTTGGGAGCTCTCCTACGTATTAATTAATCCATAGTAGGAGAAATAACTTTCTAACACTAGACTGTGCTAAGATTTTTTTAATTTCATCACAAATTAATGTCCTTAATTCATATCCTGAGTTTTGGGGTGGGGTTTTTTTTGACAGGAGATAGTATCTTTGATAACCACTAACTTTACAAGGGTTTATGTAGTTGCATCCAAGCTATATTTGTAAGTGTTACAGTAAAAATTCTTCTTACCTTTAATTATTAATGCTATTTTGTTGGAAACAATAACAGGTTCTCCTGGGATTAATTTGCCATGATACAAATGCCAAGGAAAAAGACATTTAATTTTTCAAATGTTAATGATTTTTATATAACTTTTAGAGGAAGGTGGTGGGTGTTGGCAAAACAGCAGATTAAGCTAAATCTGCACAGGAACTGAGCATGCCATGGTCATACCCAGCTCTGGCATGCAATGAAATCCCCAGTTCTTAGCAGAAGAAGGTGCCCAGTTAGCGCCCGGATGATAAAAATCAGCACGGAGATCAGGGAAGACCCCAGGGACTTGTGTACCACAGCCATTCTTTATGCCACACGGGCTTAAATCTTCTCGTTCATTACCCTTCAGGTGTTCCAGGGAAATTTTGACAACGACACACACCGCAAGAACGTCATCGACCCTCCGATCTACGCTCGGCACGTCCGCATCCTCCCGTGGTCGTGGTATGGCAGGATCACCCTGCGGTCGGAGCTGCTGGGCTGCACAGTGGAGGACTGAGGTGGATCTCTGTTAGGCATCGTAGCTCTTGGTGTAGCTAAAAGTCCCTCTGTAGAAGAAACTGTGCAAAGCCTGTAGGATGCTGAGTGGTTTTTTCATGAACAAGTGCTCATTCTATGGTAGGCCGCTAACTGTCTTTCGCAAGGAGGTCTAAGCCTGCCCTTTAAATGATCCAATCCGATTTTGTCCTTGAAATCTGTTAGTGATGTCCCTTCTGCTGTGGAATTATCTTTCTGGTTTTCCTTTGAGTTGTTCACACTTGTTGAAACATGTTAGGGAAAAACAGCAGCATCCTTTTTACAAGGGAAGAGAAGTAGCATGACAAAGCTCATTTGCAGCTTTAGAAACGCCGGGCTGACGAGTTCTCCATAAATCATATTGTCATCTTACTTGCAAAAAGTGATACTGCAGCTTTTAGCAATAAGTTTACTTGGGGATGACCGCATTATAGTAATTGTGCCTATCAAACACTGTCAGTATTTATGACATATGTTTTGGAAGATACTCCATGGTACTGTAAAACACAGTACCTGTGATATTACAAGCTACCTTTCATCACTTTCATCTGAACAGCAGAGTCCACGCATCTAAAGGGTTTTCCTAACTAACCCCATTTTCCTTCTCTGTTTTGCATGCTATAGACATGATCTCCATCTTTTCTGTTTAGAGGTGACCTGTTTGCATATGGAACAAAATCTGCTATCAGTATATTATGAAGTTAATGCATTTGCCAAAGTTTATTAATTCTGCTTGAGATGTGCTTTTTCAAGGATGCTGAGATGAGATGCCATGGTCCTTGTGGTACCTCATCTTAAGTACCCACATAAGTAAAGGCACACAGTGCATCAAATCCTGAGCCTGTTTCGTGACTTGCCCAGGGGTGAGCACACAACCCCGGATGGAGCTGCCTGGCCAATTACTTCTTTCAGAAACCTCCTTAATTTGTGTGAGGAGGTAAATATGGGGTGAAGGAGTAAGTGCTAAAAGACACACAGGAGAAATGACTTCCTTACTGCCAGCAAACCCTCTTCTAATGGTGGCAGTCACAGCCTGGCTCCCAGACTTGAAAGCAAGAGATTGTGTAGGAGTTCATCAAAGCTGGGCCCTGGCATCCTCCACACCCAACTATCTTTTCAGACGTATGCCATTGAACCACATGGAGGCTGATTTTTATCATTCTTCATATCCAGAAATGCTTCATACAGGCTATGTAGTTTTAACAACACAATAGACACCGAGGATCCCAGTTTAAAGATTGGATTTAGGAGGAAAAGTGGAACAAGCAGAGGGGGACATTCTCCCCCCATGCCTCTTTTTCTCCTGACATTGGAGATAACGACACCAACCTTTGTGCTCTACAACTACGTCAGTGTAGCGCTGATGTCTAAAGAATTCCAGGGACAAGGAGCGAGGGGACCTTTTATCATTGCCAGAATTAACAGCATCTAGGATTACTTCCACCCTTTTAATTTCATAACATACTGATGTGGAGAGAGATAGATAGAGATAGATAGATAGATAGATACAGCTGCATGTTTCTAGCATATGTCACTGAACTTGTTTTTTATCACGGATACATTCTCACTGAAACACTGAAGTATGAACCTGGGCACTGCTTCCCAGGCAAACAGCTAGTTGGCCCACAGTCCGCAAAGGGCAAAGTTTACTTTGGCAACAAAACGGTTTGGATTTCAAAAACCTGCATTTAATCACACATTCTCCACCACAGACAAAATATATTATCCATTGAACTGTGAAAGACTCTAGAATAGCAGCCAGGAATTTTACTTACAAGAATTGGGGATATATTGGTGGCGGTTTTCTGATAGCGTCACTTAAACTGTCACATTTTAACAAACAGAACACCCTGCCTCTATAAAATGACTTAATCCTTAAACTGTATTTATACAAGTATTTATTTTATAAGGCTTAGACATTTAAAGACTTCTGAAGAAGAGTCTTGTAAAGGTAAAAGTATGTGTAAGAAATGTTTAGGTCCTGTGCAACACTGCTAAGTTTGTTCTTTATTTTTTACTTTGTGCTGCATAACAAAAGCCACTAGACTGTTACTGTCTTGTCTGTAACCGTGTTAACAGCATTCCTTAACGATGTATATATGGAGTGGTCTTCAAGCATAGTGAGCGATTTTAAAGAGAAAGTCAATCATGAGGGTACTTCTATAGAGCAAGAAAATTCAGAATAATGGAGGACAAATGCATTCCTAAATTACCCATGGCCCAAGTTTTGCACTTTAGGTTCTACAGGAAAAAAAAAAAAAGAACCCAAGAAAAGAAATAGTTTCTCTCTTTAGGCCACACACAATATTCAGAGGTCCAAAAACATTTTCCTTTTGTGGGAGAGCAAGTGTCCCTGAATTCAAATGCTGATATGAAGAATAGCATGTAGCTATTTCACTAGTCAACTGTACCCCAAAAAAATTGAAGGCCATTTCTGAAAATAGGTTCGCTAGTTTACCAACTGATTTTAATGTTATTTTGAAATACTTGTCCTGTGTTCTTAAGTGCTTTTTAATCTTTATTGGCTTAGCAATTTCATCACTATCCATTCATCTTCATATAAAAATAGCGTTGTCATTATACTAGCATAGTCATTTTATTTTCTATTAATTTAGAGTTGAGTATTTTCATCTTTAATTCCTGTGTCAGCTTTCATCTGCCAGCAGTCTTCACAACCTGCAAAGAAAGCTCCATAGCCATTGTGATGACACTCGGTGATAATTTATAAAAGAATCGTATATGTGATGCCCTTACAATTTCAGCCAACATACTGGGGCTTTTTCAAATGAAATTATTGTTTAGCAGCAAATAAGCTTTTTTTTTTAATTGACATTGTGCAGCCATAATACCAAATTCTGCCCTCAGTATCAGTGGTATAAGTCTGAAATCACTCTTGATTTCTATGGAATACTTCAGATTTAACAAACCAGATGAAAACAAGATTATGTCTAGATTTAAAAATTTGTTCCCTTTAATTTTATTTTATTTTCTTGTCTTGGTGAACACCATTGGCACAAGGGACAAGTTAAAAATGAACATGCCTGTACTGACCCAATGAAAGCAAAACCAGAAATAAGTGCAGGATATGTCCCTTTAAAGGGGGGGGGGGAGGAGGATGGAAATGATCCTTGACTTCTCTATTAATTGTAGCAATGGCACCGAGCAAGACTGAAAATGTTCTCGTAATTAAATTTCACCCTGAACCAGTTAAGTATTTGTAGGCAGACTTCACCTTTCTGTAGCTCTGTAATGTGCTACGTTTATAGCCTGGGAAATAAAGCACTGGCACGAGGCTCCGTTTTATCTGTGTTCTGTTAAGGGCTTATCACGTTAACTGGCTCTGGTTTTGAGGTTGACTTTCTCTTTCGGAATGGCTGCATACAAATTAGTGTCAGTTTTGAAGACTAAGGATACTAAATGAGTGTATCTTTGCTATACAACAAATGTGAACTATAATATTCAGTGCTGGCTTCTGATGTGTCAGTTAAGTGCAGAAATATCTTGGACACAATGACCTTTGCAACCTTTCAAGCTGTGTAATATTCAAATGGTTTTGTATATACTTAAATCATGTAGAACGATGTAAAACCAGTATGACCTTGTCTAGTCTTCAAACTTAACAATAAAACTTTTGAAAAACGAGGTCATTTTTTTTGAAGCACTTATATTGCAATACCTAGAAGGAGATGATACAACTTATCTCAGCCTCCCTGGCAGCAAATGCGGAGCAGAGATATGATATGGCATTTTCCTGGATCCGTTTGCAGGTTCTTTGTGGTAGGTAAGTTTGTTTCTGGCAAAATCAACTGCAGTGCTGCACTCCCTTCAATGTGTTCCCTTTGTTCTTTCAGATAAAAAAGCAAAGGTTTGAATGAGTCTAAAAATTTTTTTTTTCCATCGTGCTGTTCTCTGAATGAGCACCAGAAATGTAAACCGACAATTTCATTTCCTTTACGTCAGATTTCTTGGGATATTTATCAGTCCTTATCCTCTCCTCTCCACTCCTACATAAGCAAATTAATTTCTGAAGAGATAAACAGCAGCGGTGGCACAAACCCTCTGTGAGGCTTCAAGCGGAGATGCCAGGGGAGGGCCAGTGCCTGCTCACACCCTTGCCTCTGCTCACATTACTTGCTGTAAATGTTGGTCCCCAAAATTTCTTGATATGGTTAATGATACCATTTCAATTTCTGATGAAGTATAAAGGTTGAAGTAGCATGTGGAAAAGCCACTCACTCCAGATTTTAAACAATGAGGGTTTTTTAAAAAAAATTAAAATTTTGTGTCCTTTTGAGAGATGGAACTTCAGAGTTTTATTCCTTACCGATCCCATAGATATACAGGCTTTTATTTCATATACATTCCATCTCATGCCCTTTCTCCAAAAATTGTATTTTGAAGATAAAAACCATCCACAAGTATGCACTGATGACAGCACCTTGTCCACCAAATGTGTGGTCTGAACACTAAGGGCATGCAGTCTTTCAACAGAAAAGTCACAGAATTGATGTTGTTAATTTTTCTGATTACATATCTCTCCCAGTCGTAGAAATGAGCATATAATGGTCCACACAAAAAGATTATTACTTTTGGTGAATGATGCCTGGATATTAGCACTTCAATCATAAATTTCTGAAAATATACTTCTTGAATCTTTCTGAATTAATTATAAATTGCAACTCTTTTATGAAACACAGAGTCTGTTCCTGAAGAAATGAAAAGTGATTTTTCTCCTCATTCTTCATAATGTGGGTTCCTGGGAATTCTAATGAAGACAATGAGAGAAAATAATGAGTAATTCTCTTCAGCGTAGCAACTATTTATCAATGTCCATCCTCCCATACATGTCGCTAATGAGCTCAAGGGATTAACATGCATATCAACACTCATTATGAATTATGTACTCTCTGATACTTCTGTGGTAAATATAATGACATTTACTTTGTTCCTAAAATTCAAGTAACGTGAGGTTAATCTGTTCACTTAATGATCACTAAGTGACTGTGATCACTTAGCCTTATAAAATAAAATAGGACAAAATAGAAGATAATTTTACTGATACTAACTTTTCACTTTTCTAAATTTTCATACTTAATAGAGAAATACACTTGAGGATGCAAAAGACTGCTTTAGATTATTAATATGAAACACAAAACATAAATTTATGTCAGCCTTTGCATAGCTTTATAACTACATTTGACACAAATTAGCTTTCAGTGATACATATTGGAAGATGTGGGCTAATAAGAACCTTATGAAGTTCAGAAGGACTAGAATAAATCTTGCACGTGGAAAAACACAGTCCAGAAGTGCAGTGCAGACTGGGATCCACCTGGCTGGAGAGCAGCTCTGTGGAAAGGGAAAGACCTGGGTGTCCTTGTTCACAACAAGCACAAGAGGAGTGAACAGTGTGCTGCAGTGGCAAGAAAGGCAGCAGGATGCTGAGTTGCATCACCAAGAGCATCACCAGCAGAGATAAGTTATTATCACAGAATCACAAAATTAGTAGGAAGGAAAAGACCTTTGAGATCATTGAGTCCAACCATAACTGTCCTCTGCTAAACCATATCCCTGAGTACCTCATCTGCCCTTTTTTTAAACACACCCAGGGTCAGTGACTCAACCCCCTCCCTGGGTAGCCTGTTCCAGTGCCTGATAACCCTTTTGGTGAAGGACTTTTTCCTAATGTCTAACCTGAACCTGCCCTGGTGCAGCTTGAGTGCATTCCGCCTCATTCTATCACCTGTCACTTGGGTGAAGAGACCAACACCCATCTCTCTACAACTTCCTTTCAGGTAATTATAGGTGGTGATAAGGTCACCCCTCAGCCTCCTCTTCTCCAGGATAAACACCCCCAGCTCCCTCAGCCACTCCTCACAAGGTTTGCTCTCCAGCCCCTTCACCAGCCTGGTTGCCCTTCTCTGGACACATTCTACTCAGCACTTGCCAGGACACTCCTGGAACACTGTGTTCAGTTTTGGACCCCATTATTCAAAAAAAATGTGAAAAGGCTGGAGAGGATGATCAAAGGACTGGGAAACCTGCCATAGGAGGAACAGCTGAGAGAATTGGGTTTGTTCAGCCTTGAGAAAAGAAGGTTTAGGGGAGACCTCATCACCATGTTCCAGTACTTAAAGGGTGGCTACAAAGAAGATGGAGACTCCCATTTTAGGAGGAGTCACTTGGAAAAGAAAAGAGGTAATGCGTGCAAGCTACTCCTGTGGTCATTTGGGTCAGTCTAGAGGAAAAACATTTCACAATGAGAATAACCATCAGATTAATCTCCCCATGGAAGTGGTGGGATTCCCCAACATAGGACACTTCTAAGATTTGGTTGGAGAAGGTGCTGGGCCATCTGGTCTAGATTGAGTTTTTGCCAAGAAAGGTCAGACCAGATGATCTTTGAGGTCCCTTCCAGCCTGGTATTCTGTGATTCTATGATAGCATTATCAGCATCTGGGGAACTGTAAATATATGTATATATGTAAGTGTGTGTCTATATACATCTCACAAGGATCATCACATATATACATATATAAACACAAGAACCCAGAAGCATGTCTGAGTGTCACAGTTTGGCTTGCTAATAGAGCAGCAAAATATATTTTACCAATATATTTTAGGAACAATACCGGTTGTGTTTTGATATAGTATATATCAATTTAGAAGGGAACTCCACATCTGTATGAGTATATGGGAAGCATAAATAATCTAATGACATAGAGGCAGGGCACAACAGATGGAGAGAATGATCAGAACAGTCTGCTCATCTCAATAACGTTTTTGATGCTGCTTACTTGCTGGTTTACAAGTTAATGCACAGTGGTTAGCTGAGGTTGCACATCAGATGACAGGTCAGTAGGCACATTTCTGATGACCACATGACTAGATGAAGAATATCAGCCCTCAGAAGATGGTAGGAAAGGTCACTAAACATTTGCATCAGACTGGAAAATCAAAGGCAGGCTAAATGAACATCTTGAAATGTATTGGTTTTCTGGGATGCTGCAGAGGTCAATAGGAGCTGTAGAGAAGTGTATTGTTTTGTCTTGACCACAATAAATACAGTTAAGTACACAAGCAGTAGGGCATAAAATATATATGTAATTCATTGACTAGGGATCAAAGGCCCCTTGAAAAGTGGTACAGCACATTCCTATGAAAGTGTCATAAAATATGATATAGGCACCATAGATCTATACATTATGGAGCTTTGTACTAGGTCTGGCTAGGCTGGATTTACTTGTTTTCACTGCTGGGAAGGGTCTTTAGGGGAAGGTAACCGTTGCTTGGGGACTTGCTGGGCATCAGTCTGCTTGTGGAAAGTAGTGACTGACTGCCTTTGAAACAACTGATGGCTTTGGTTCCCCCCTGCCCTCCCTTCACTAATTAAACTGTCTTTATCTCAACCCACAGGTTTTCTCACTTTTGATCTTCCTATTCTCTACCCTGTCCCTCTGGGTGAAGAGAGTGAACCAGCAGCTATGTAGGGTTTAGATGATGTTTCAGGTCAACCCACCCCAACTTTAAATGCAGAGCATAAATCATATCTAGGATCTAGAATTATGCATGCTGAATTTTACAGAAAAAATATTTTGTCTGAATCTTCTGTTACTTTTTCACATCTGTTTTTTTTTTCTCTTAAATGGTATTGTCTTTACTATTTTTGGCTGGGAGAAATTCTTTTACTATTTGTGACTTGTTATTGTAACAGGTTCACAGCTTCATTAGAGGAGGTTCTGACAGAGAATTTTTGAACTAGCTCTTCTGGTGTGTGTGTATATATATATATATAATACACGTTTATGTGCATTTTCTACAGGTCCGTGTCATCCACTTTGTACTAAACAGAAATGGGAGTGTAGAGAGAGCAAAAAAGAAACAGAAGGGTGATTATTTTTCCCATGCTGTTACAGTACCTGTAGCTCTATTTAATATTTATAGAGCTGCCCCATAAATCCAGTGCACATCAGGAGAGTCATTATTGAGGCTAAGATTTAGTTCCACTTCTAATGAACCTTTTGTTTTAGGTAAGATCAGTGGTGATTTGAATACATTGCCTCTTTTCACTATTTTCTTACATTTCTTACAGAACAGACTAGAGAAATTAAGATTTCTAATTTGGAAACCATACTTGTTAGAGATCTGGTTTCTGTTTCCAGAATTTTGAAAGTAATTTCCTCTTATGCACACACAAAATCATACAATCACAGAATGGTTTGGGTTGGAAGGGACCTTCAAAGATAACCTAGCCCAATCACCCTGCCATGAGCAGGGACAGCCTCCACTAGACCTATTTGCCCAAAGCCCTATACAACGTGGCCTTGAACCCTGACAGGGAGTCCACAGCTTCTCTGGACAAACTGTTTGAATGTCCCATCACCCCCATCATGGAAAAAGTTCCTCCTTATGTCCAATCTAATTCTCCCTGCTTTCAGTTTAAAACCATTACCCCTTGTTGTGTCACTACAAGTCCTGGTAAAAAGCATTTCTCTATCTTTCTTATAAGCCCCTTTCACATGTTGAAAGCTCACAGTAAGTTCTTCCTGGAGCCTTCTCTTCTCCAGGCTGAACAGCCCCAGTTTCTCAGGCTTTCACCACAAGAGAGGTACTCCAGCCATCTGACCATTCTGGTACCTTCCTGTAGAGGATAATCCACTCCAACACCTCCATGTCTTTCTTGTAGTGGGCACCCCAGAACTGGATGCAGTACTCCAGACGGGGTCTAAAGAAGGCAGAGTGAGAGAATCCCTTCCCTTGACCTGCTGGTCACATTTCCTTCAATGCAGTCCAGAATACAGTTGCCTTTCTGGGCTACAAAAGCACACTGGTAGATCATGTCCCATTTTTCATCCATCAGTATCCCCAACTCCTTCTCCTCAGGGCTGCTCTCATTCCATACATCCTCCAGTCAATGGTATTGGGCACTGCCCGACCAATGTGCAGGACCTTGCTCTTGCCCTTGTCGAACTTCACAAGATTCACATGGGCCCATTCCTCCAGCTTGTCCAGGTTCCCCTGGATACCATCCCTTCACTCAAGCATATTGACTTCGTCGCTGAGCTGGTGTCATCTGCAGGCTTGCACTCAATCCTACTGTATTTCATTGATGAAGATACTACATTGGTCCCAGCATGGCCTCTTGAGAGCCACCTCTGGTTACTGGTTTCCACTAAGACATTGAGCCATTGACTCTACACCTTTGGATGTGGCTATCCAGTCAATTCCTTATCTATTTAACAGTCCATCCACCAAATCCATTTAATCTTTAGTGGCAAGAATGCTGGGGAGGAGGAGGGCAGCTGCATCAAAGGCTGACAGAAGTCCAGGTGGATGATATCTGTAGTTCTTCCTTTGTCCACTGATGCAGTCACTCCATCAAAGAAGGCCACTATACCACCCAGGCAGGATTTGCCCTTGGTGAAGCCATATTGACTGTCTCTAATCACTTCCCATCTTCCATATTTTTTGACATCCTGTACAGGAGGATCTGTTCTGTGACCTTAAAAGGCATGGAGGTGAGGCGGAAGGGTCAGTGTGTACACACCCAGTACAACTTTTTCTATCTGAATGGAAGTGAGAAGTAGGACTAGTGGCATTGTCTACAGTATGTTCTCTACAGTCAGGTCTATTTTTTCATCTGAACTTTAAAAATCCCAAAAGTAGAATATGCCATGTTATTTTCTACTTTAGGCTCACTTTGGCATTGACTGGCCTTCATCAAGAAGATGCACCCCATGAAAATCTACCCCATCTTTTCCAAGCATACACATAGATGAGATACTTCTATACCTGCATAGTGCCTTTTTCCTCTTGTAGCATTTGAAGGTGTCTGTTCTTGCACCACTGATACAGGAAATAAATGAGCAGCACCAGGTCTATACTCCCAAGGCTGAAAAATGCACTGATCAATGAACCGAAGATGAGAGCTGTTTCACAAAAGCTGCCATTGAGACACAGCCTACCTGGGTGACAAAGTCCTCTGCTTTGAATATGGAGAGAAAAAAAATACCAAAGAGAAATGAAAACTGCAGACTGTTGAGATTAGACTAGAATGAGGAAATAATTTGGGAAAAGATAAAGAGGAGGACAAGGGCTTTGAGTTAGGTGGGATACCTGGGACCAGATGACAAGATCATATAGAAATATGTGAACAGCACACTGTCCTTGGTGTCTCTCCAAAATTAATGTGGGTTGTTGCTTAATTTTTTTAAGCTGTGCCCTCTGGTCACTCCTTCAGAGGATACAAAATAAAACACACAATCTCCATTTCAATGAGTACAGTGTGGAATTTTTAAAAAGTCATGCTGGAAGTTATCATTTCAACAGGATTAGAAATCTTCTGCTGCTCAGTTGAAGGCCCATCGTTTCTTCTAGCACAGTGCTCAAGCCTACAACCTTGCCACAATCCCATCCCTGCAACCACTCCATGTTTCTCAAGGCAGTCACTTGCAGCGGCATAAGGCATCCAAGCACCCTGGTACAGGTCTGTCAATGGTGTGGTCCATGTCAGGTCAAGGCAGAGGGAGCATCTCTCTCAAGGTGTCACCCTCCTTCTTTGGCAAGATAAAGCTGAGTAAGCATACTGCTGAAATTGAAGGGTTTGCTGATGGCTAAAGTCTTAGAAAGCTCCCACAGACAAGGGCCTGCAAATCAGATGAGTACCTGATTTGTGGCTGTCAGTTTACAAAAGCTGTAGCTCCAGACCTGTATATTCAGCAGTATAATTAGTCTCTTTTTTAATAATTTTCTTACTCTCTTAACATTTTAGAACTAGCATTTCAAGGATGGTAATTAAGTTCACCAACATAATCTAGCTGTTCATCTTACATATGCTGATATAATTTTCTTCCATTTAAGAGAAATAAGTGGGGATGGCAAGGGCAGCACTTGTTTGTGGGTATTTTAATTATGTTCCTGGTTTGTTTAACTATCTTGGCTTAGAGGCTTATACAGAAATGGAGCTTTCTTCACATGGGAGCAGGCAGTGTTACTTGAAAGTCAGAAGTGCTTCTCTGTTTTAAAGCCATTTTTCCCCTTTACTGAGTGGTTTTCAAGCATTTTATTTAAAAAGCTATCGCTGACCACTGACCGGAATAAGTAAGAAGGTTTTATTCTTCACAAAGATACTCAATTTCCAGATAGGAGTCAAAGGGGCTTCCAGAAGAATCTGACCCAGTATTTATATAATATACATATATAGCACATGTCACTCACCACTTGCATTGACTGCTCCACCTTTCCATTTCTTTCCCTGTTCTGAGATGTAATAGAAAGGGTTGTTTGGCTGTGGGAATCAGACCATCTATTCACAAATGGCTTTTTCACTAAGAACACGTTTAACTGTAACGGTCACATTCCCCAAATATTTCTGGGAGCCTTAAAACCAGACTTCCAAACCAGAGCAGCCTAGGAGCTAGGTGTGATGTGGTGAAGAAAAATTTGTCCGGTCCCCAGTGCAACTGCTGAGCTGAATGAATGGCATGCACAGTTTACACCTGTAAACACAGAGTCAGTAACAGGAATGGCTTGGTAAACATGTCCCAGTTAATCCCTTCGTGGTATAAAAGGCTGCACTTCAACTAAAACGGTTTGGGTATTTTTAAACATTTAGCAATCTTTTCCCTAGACTCTACCACAGACATTCCTATGGCCTGCAAAAAATGCATCTGTGGTTCATTTCATCTCCAATGGGCAGCATTCTATTCAGATTAATGTCTGACATGCATTTAGACTGCCTGAATTAGCCCATACGTTCCTGAAGTCAGGTAATGGACTGCTACAAGTCCACAGCCAGCTGTACGGTACTGGTCTACTGCCATCATCACACCAAATGGAAGGGGCTGCTTCTGAAACCCTTGGTGCCAACAGCCCCGTAGTCATATGCATCAGCACCTTGAATCCAAGCAACCTCCTCACAGAAATAAGGATTTAGGTTGAAGAAAAGGGAAATGTGCCAATAGCATTCCAGTGCAACCAGTAACATGCTACCCAACCGGTGCCATGCTCCTTTCTGGCACCCAGCCAACAGCTTAATGTTACCAAGGCTCAGACGAGCACTGCTTAGCTCTCACCCGATGCCTTGCTTGGGTGACTGTGAAATCATCTCACACTGTCCTTTGAAAAACCTCCATTGCCACACAGTTCTTTAGTAAATACTGAGGGCTGTCCAAGCTGCCTTTTTCCCTTACTTTCAGCCCTCTGAACATATTGGTGATCCTTTCTGTTGTATTTCAGTGTCATAGAGAATCAATTGACTGAACTGACACCTTTTTCAACCCAGATCACCCCCACGAAATGCAGCAAAGCAGTGTTTTGATTGAAGAGCCCGTAAAGGCTCATTAGTGTTCAGTCACTGCCTCAAGACAGCCTGGACTGGTTTTTCCTGGTCAGTGTAACAGTACCTTAAACCTTGTACTTTAGGCTGTGCTGGGGAGGTGCGCTCTGATGAACATCCATTTTTCTGTTCATTACACACCCTGTCCCACCCCAAAAATATGGTTCTTTCTCTTTAGCTCTACAGTAAAAAGGCTGATGGTACCAGCCCACGATCCCAGTGGATATTACACAGATCCTTGTGCTTGCACTTCAGCATTGAAAAAGGCAAGGTTTCAACCACACTTCCCTAGCTTCACAGCAGCAATTTTGCTGTCATCAACAAGACTCTTTGCATAGCTTTTAGGACCAGGTAAGCAATGCTGGTCAAGTCATACTGAGGATGACTCTAGCTCCCACTTTGGTGCAGAGTCCCTGACCCTTCCCATCATGTTTGCTTGCTCTGGAGCACACAGAAACTGAAATAAAGGAGGGGGAGAGGAGGTGCGGAGCCTGGTCCTGCATGCAACCGTTCAAACCGTGAGGCATTACCAAAGATGATCATCACTGCCAGAAACACCATAGACAGAATCAGCACACACACATACGCATACGCATTCAAAAAGAGTGCTCCAAGCCTACACAGTATAATATTTGGGTTTATAACTTTTCATCCAATCTATCTGGACTGATTATTCATTATAGAGGGACTGGAGGAGTAAAGGGTAGACATCCCTTTGAAGTTACTGTGATCCTTCAGGTCTTCTGGTCTCTAAGAGTGGGCTGGCTCTGAACATTTGAATTACCCTTGATTAAATTAATTAAGATTAATTTTATAACCAATTTGTTGAAGTACTAACTCATATGATACGGTTCTGGCTAAAAATATTTCAAATGTCTCTGTTATCTTAATACACAACTTACCTATTTCACATGGTCTGCTCTTTCATCTGTTTTCATCTTGAGACAATCTGATTGCATGCATTGGAATTAGTTACTTTGAGAACCGGAAAGATCATACCCATGAATACTAATCCTCAGCCGTTATTAAACTGAAATTAATGGGTGGGCGTGGGGGGAGGAGAAAGAGAAAAATAACTGCCTGACAATGCAAACCAGAATTCAAAATGTATTTGCACAAGCAGGAGGAAGAAAGCTGTAAAAGGTACCTTTTCTCTGTGTTCTCCGATGGTGTAATAAAGGCAACAGAACATCACACACATGCATGCATGTGTGATCAACTTTAATCACTGGCAGATGCACAGATGTGAGAGGGACCGTTACACAGACTGTAATAGGCAGAAGCAGAAGCATCTGCATGACTGACGTCTTTGCCTATCTCCTCACCATAACGGTTTCTCTAAACCTATTTACATTAAAGCCTCTCAACTTTATTATGCAGGATCTCAGCCTGCTATGTGATCCTGTTACCTTCAGGCATAATTGCAAATGAGACAAGAAGTCTCAGCTGTACTGCTCCTTATAATGCCATTCATTCTTTGTCCGATGTTAATTATTCCTTGCAGCTGACAATGGAACACAAAGAACAAAAAGTTAAATTTCAGTATAATGAAAAATCAGTACATGCCAATATGTTCCATGATACTGTGCTTATTTACAAAGAAAAGAATTTTTAATTTTTTTTTTTTGCTCTGCGAATACTTAACAGCCAGGAACTCTAGAAAAGGTGAAAACAAAATACATGAAGAAAAACGCCGCATTTGTTTGCAAACCAAAGAGGAATTGCCACAAGCTGTGCTCAGAGAGAGCAGTAACTGAGAAAAAAACTTTGCAGGTTTTCCTTTGTGGCCCCAGAGCTTTGGTGGTGTGCTTCCTCATGTGGTGTGTCCCTGTGGGTGCCGCCAGACCGCTCAGCACAGTACGTGTAGGTGTGTGACAACATGACAGCTAACCCTCGTGAACCCCGTCCTAACCTTCCCCAATAGCTGGGTCAGAAGGAAAAGGAAAAACTGCCCTGGAGATAGCTGAGACCCTCTTTTCACTGGAAGGGCTGGAAGGGGGTATGAGTGGAGACCCAAAGGAAAACTATCAGAATTTAGTGCAAAGTAGCCTCCTAGCATCAGTGAAGCTGCATGCAGGATCCAGCCCACTGGATGAGGAAGAAGGACCCATGAGATATTCCTCTGGTGCACTGTGGTACCTGTCGTGCTGTCATACACATACATGAGTAAAGAGGGAAATATTCTGTAACTAAAACTCATCTGATTCTGCAATACAGCCAAATGTGTAGCTTGCACATTAGTAGGTGCCCATTATGCCTGGACATCAAAATCAAACTTTCAAAGACAACATCCAGCTTTTCTCTACTTGTGACTTATTTAGCTCAGGATTTTTGCTGGACCTAGGCGTCCCACAAAGACATACGGGTTTTTTCCAGCATCCTCTGCAGTGACTTCACCTCTGTGCTCATCTGTTGATGCTGTGGTTTGTTGCATCCTGTTTTGTTTTCAAATTCCATTAACTTGCACAGGACTTTTGTGCTGTCTCAGACTGAGCAGGTACTGAAGCACTTCAATATATTTTGGGCCCTAAACTGGGTTTGTTGATCATAATCCAAACAAGCAGGAAGCAAGGAAGTGAAATAACTAAGTATAACCATAGACATATTTTTCCTGAGAATATGCATCATTCAAACATATTAAAAATTAAATGTGGATCTAGCTCAGATCTTCCATTTATTTTCAGTAATGAAGTTTTAAATTCATAAAGTCTAACATTTGCTAGTCAAATATTATGCAGAAAGGTGACACTATTTATTCAGAGGATGATTCTTAAGAGTTTGAAGCCATTCTTTTTCTTCCATCCTTCTGCGGCCATATTTTGAGAGAGAGAAAATGAATGTGATGAATGCAGCAAACAATTACCATCACGAGAGAGGTTATGCATTATCTTTGCAGACTGAAGGAAGGCAATGAATGCTGAATACCTCCGCCTTTTTGTAGTTCAAGTCTCTAATGGAGGCAGTATTTTGTTCTGTATAAGCTATATGAAATGCAGTTCATAAAATTATACCCATTATTTGAAGAAAAAAAAGGAATGGCCTATACATGATCAAAAGAACTCAAAATCTAGGGTCTTCTCTTGCTTAATTTCTATCAATGTAAGTTCTGCATCACTAATGTAGGAAACTCAGTGAAAAATCTTTTTAAAAACTCAGATTATTATTTCTCCCTTATAATTCTTAATTGAATAAATCTTCAGAGGTGTAAGAATCCGCATTTTTCACCTAAAAATAGGGGAGCTTCCTTTGGGTCTGTTGGAGGATGTCAGAGGAGGGCCACAAATTATCAAAGGGCTGGAGCACCTCTCCCATGAAGACAGGCTGAGAGAGTTGGGCTGCTTCAGCCAGGAGAAGAGAAGGCTCCAGGGAGACCTTATAGCAACCTGAAAGGTGCCTATGAGAAAGCTGGGGAAGAACTGTTCATGAGGGCATGGAGCAACAGGACAAGGGGTGATGGTTTTAAACCAGAAAACAGAGATTTAGGTTGGATGTTAGGAAGAAGTTAATTTTAAATTAAAAAGTTTATTTCCCTGGTTTCTTATCACCAAGTCAATATTCAGCATTCTTGACTATTTGGTAACTGTGATTCAAACTGATACCTTGGCAAGGAACATGTCAGCATCACACAACTTTCTTCAGTGGAGTAATGAAAGCTTCTCTTGTGCTACAATTACCTACTGTACTTCTACTTGAATTTGTAGTAACTGTACTGGCTCAAAACAATACAACAAACACACTGTTAGTAAAACACTATGGAGACTATCCATCTCATTTTTACATGAAGTGAAAGTATCCCACCTTAAGTCATTAGGAATGTTCTCCTTTATATTCTCTGAGACATAAGAAATAGAAGCAAACACAGGTTATTTTTAAGGACATGTAATTCCTTAAAAGAGTGAGCATAAAGTTTAAAAAAATGTTACCATATATTGTTAAAGAATGGTTAATGCATATTCATTGAATTCATACACAAAGGAAGCCTCATAAGATTCATATCTGAGTTAGGTTTCAGCATGAACTCTTTTCCATTTATTTCAAGTATGGCTTAGTACAACCAAGTGCCTTCTTGTTCCATTAAACCAAAACTCAGTCTAAGTAATAATGGAGTAAATATTTGCATTGAGTTTACATGACAAGGTTTTGGTAGCAGGGAGCTGCAGGTTTGGCTTCTGCAAGAAGCTCCTAGAAGCTTCCCCTATGTCCAACAGAGCCAATGTCAGCCCTCTCAAAGATGGACCTGCTACTGACCAAGGGCGAGTCCATCAGTAATAATAGTGCCTATGGGGTAACAGGGGTAAGAAGGGGGAAAAAAACAAAACAGGAAGAGCAACTGCAGCCAGAGAGGAAAGTGAGAATATGTGAGAACAGCTGTGCAGGCACTGAGGTGTTGTAGAGCAGCTGCAGAAGAAGGGGAGGAGGTGCTCCAGACCCCAGTGCAGAGATTCTCCTGCAGCCCCTGAAGAAAACCATGTTGAGGCAGGCTTTCTACCTGCAGGTCATGGACATTAACACTGGAGCAGATATCCCCCTACAGTTCATGGAGTACCTTATGATGGAGCAGATGACACCTGAAGGACACTGTGACTCCACGGGAAGCAAGGTCCTGGCAGAACCTACAACCCATGGAGAGAGAGGCCTACGCTGAAGTAGATTTGCTTGTGGGACTTGTGACTCCATGGGCAACCAGGCTGGACTAGTCTGGTCCTGAAGGTCTGCACCTCATAGAAGTTTGGTGAAGAACTGCAGCCCATGGGAAGGACTCACTTGGAAGAAGTTGGTGGAGTATTGTCTGCCATGAAGAAGTTAGTGGAGGACTGTGCCATGAGTGGAGCAAGGGCAGAGTGCAAGGAGGAAGGAGCAGCGCAGAGACATGTGATGGACTGACCCCAACCCCCATCCCTCTGTGTTGCTGGGGAAAGAGGGAGAGAAATGGGGAGTTGAGTGAAGATGGGAAGGGTGGGGGAGGGGTTTTGAGATTTGGGTTTGTTTCTGATTACCCCATTCTGATTTGACTGGTAATAAATTCATTTCCCCAAGTCTGTTTTGCCTGTGACAGTAACTGCTGAATGATCTCTCCCTGTCTTTATCTTGACTCATTTGTAAGCCTTTCATTATACCTCTTCTCTCCCCTGCTGAGCTGAGAAGGGCAGGGGTAGAGCAGCCTGAGGCGCACCAGCCCTCCAGCCTGCATCAACCCACCACAACACTTTACAGGTTTATTTTTGACTATTTACCTTCTTTTCACAATTTATTGTTCAGCAGTCACAAGGAACAAACCTCTTCAGAAAGAAGCTTAACCCAGAATCTGTCATCATGCATTAATCTTCATTATTTCAAAGCTTACACACTTTTTTTTTATATGAAATATTGAAGCACCCCCACACAGCTGGCTGAAAAACATTTTCCTTCAAAGCAAAGAAAATGTCTAGCATTGTTTGCTTAACATTTTCATATACACTCACAAGTCCACAAATATACAGGTAGACTCAAGGGAGGCAGGGTCAGAAACTCATGTTATAAAATTAACAATTTATGAAAGATGTGTGACTCTAAGACAAATAAGGATTTATTAAGCAAACAAAACTGTAGGCTGGTCATTAGAAAAATATTCTCAGCACCCAGACTCCTTAGATTGATTAGAAGATGAGAAAACGACAAGCATCAGGTATGGCGTGCACCAAAAAGTGAGGTCTTCATCAGCTGGGATCCCACTCTGCTGACTTGATTTGGGGAAGAACACAAACGTCACTCCAAGTCTCAACGCATGTGGTGAGGCAGCTCCTTTGGTCAGACACGCCGCAGCCTCAGACTCACAGAATCACAAGGTTGGAAAATACCTTTAAGATCATCCAGTCCATCCGTTCCTGTCCTATGCTAAACCATATCCCTAAGTACCTCATCTACCCTTATTTTAAACACATCCACCTCCCTGAGAATCTTTTTGGTGAAGAAAAAAACCCCATGTCATCTGCTGTGCATCAGCAGACCCTTTTGGTGATTAATTTACATAGCAGGTGTAATTATTGACGAAAGGCAGCTAAGCTGTTTTACTTCAGAGGATTTCATTCAAAGGTAAACCCAGCTACATCCCAGGTGACCGCACGCAATCCGGAGAGCATGTTTCATTTTCCCAAGGCATGCTGCACTGTCAGGCTCTCAGAAGCACAAGGCAGGCTGCCATTATGCTTAACTTGTGCTGGTAGTAATTAGAGTGACCCGGGATTTTTCAGAACTACTACATCTTAAGAAGCACAGCTTTACCTCTGTTGACCTTCTCCACAGCTGCCACACTGAACAAGCGCTACGGGACTAAAAGCATAAATTAACTTAGTGACTCTTTCAAAACAGTATTGATTCAGGAAGTGCAATAATGGACAACTGCTTCCTCAAAGCCTGCACTCAAGTCATTGAATAAGTGTATATGTGACCGTTAATTCAGCAGGTTTTTATAACAGGATTTAACTAATACAGTAAAGACTTAAGCCAAGCCATTTCAAATACATGCCATCTAGTATGATAAGCATTTTGGAAAAGGATGGAGAGTTGTATTTCATGTCATTGTGACATTTTTTCCTTCCTTTTTTCTTTTCTAAGGAAGCAGAGTTATATTCTTTTAATCTAAAAAAAAAATAATATTTAGTACAAGAGCAAACTTCGTCAAGGAAAGGGAGTGAATAGATTGTGAAGTCAGAAGGGCAATCCAAACTTCTACCAATTTATTGACTATCACAGTTGCCCAAAGGACTTGTGGATTCTAAATTTGAGAAGAGTTTGGGCTGATAGACATGTGTCACTTTTGATGTTAAGCAACTGAAACTGTTATTTCTTTTTAATAGTATTGTGGGTGCAAAGGTTCAGTGACTCTATCTGATCAACTTACTTTTTTACACAATGTATTTCCACTTAACATTATACACAAAGTATTGCCCAAATACAGTTGCCTACAGTTGGAGAACCTATAAATCTTGTTTCAACAGGCTGTATAAAAATAGAGCAGCTCAAAGTTAGTCCCTGCAAAACAAGTATGTTTGTTCTTTACAAGACCTTCCTTCAGAAATGTTCATATTAACATCTAGCTCTGTCACCTATGCCTCTTTGCACGCCTTGGGTTTGCAGAGAGTCTTCAAATCAGCAGGCTCTGGGAAGGAAATTGTTGGGCTGCTGACAGCACTGTCACACTGAACTCGGTGACAAACCACTCCCAAAGTACAATGGGCTTCTCCAGCACAGGCAAGAAGATGTGACCTTCATGCATAATGCAGGGTCTTGACATGCATCCACTGCCCGTCTGGCTGCAAGTTTCCAGCTACGTGTGTAGTTCTTAAAATACCAACTGTAGGAACTTCTGTCAGCTCAGAGGAAATATGATATAGTAATCGAATTATTGTGAAAGCTGTGGGAGACTGGGACTGATGTGTACCTGCCAATAGCCCACAGTGGCATTGGATTAGTGAAAATGGAGCTTCTTCAAGTGTTTAAAAGTATTGATCTTAATAGTCCCTTAACTTGGATCAGTTTTACGCTAGGTTTCAATTGCATCACTGATATTATGCTGATACTAGGCAGGAAGCCTTCTGCTACTTCAATATTCTTGACAAGAACATCTAGATGGAAAAATGTCTGTGTCAGAGCAGAGGGAAGAATAGGGGCAGGTTTCTCTTTGTTTGCTTTTGTTTTAGTGAGATTGCATTTCTAATCTGGAAAATTGATTAGTTCTGCTTGATCTTCCCTGAGTAATTCTGAGAGTAATTGCTAAATATGTTTATCTTGAAATCTTTATGGTATTAGGGTTCACTCCTCTTTTTACTCACTCTACATCCTCTAAAGACAATGAGCTCAGAGATCATACTATGCAGTATTTACTCACTGACAAAGAAATAATGTAGCACACCTTGAAAGAGACTACCAGAAGAGATGAAATTGAAGAGATCCTTTCAGTTGTCAATGTTATCTTCTTTTATGTGAATACATTGTGATTTTAAATTCTGTTTGGGAGGCAGGATGTGGAACAATAGGGGCAGAGAAAAATAAAAAATATAACATAGAAAATTAAAATAAAGGCAGTAAGAGGGATCCTGGAATTCCTATATACTGGGATTTTGAATAATAAAATTATATGGATTAATTTGGATCCATGGTATTAGCATTAAAATTATTTGTGAGAAAATCATGGAGTTTATGACATGAGGGTAAAAGTTGTGGCTCCCCAATTGATTAATTTCCTTAGTTTACATGTTCCCCAAATGATTAATTTCCTTAGTTTACATGTTATTTACATGTTTATTTATTTATTCATGTGCTTTTTATATTCTGTAACCAAGAGGAGCATTTTTTTCTTTCATTTTTTTTTCTGTATAATGGACAAGATACCAAATCCACCAGTGTGTATTTAGCCTAAGGAATAAAGAGAGGAAGGGTCCTGCACTCACAAACCTTTGCAACCACAAACTGCATTTATTTTTATCTGGTACTAGTCTTTTAGTAAGTTATTTTCTAGTTCTGGGGTTTTTTTTTAAAATAGATTTAATACATAAAAAGTGAAGACCACTTTCCTCTTGAAAACACATCTCCTAATTGCATGGAAAACACTGTTCAGCTGTCAGCATATAGTTTTAATATATTTGCATTTAAAGATTGTAGTAGATTTTAGACAGGCTGGAGAGCTGGGTGGGGAGAAGTTTAATGAGATTTAACAAGAGCAAGTGTAGGGTCTGGCATCTAGGGAAGAACAACCCCAGGTACCAGAATAGGTTGGAGACTGGCCTGTTGGAGAGCAGCATAGGTGAGAGGGACCTAGGGGTCCTGGGGGACAGCAGGATGACCATAAGCCAGCAATGGCCCCTCCTGGCTAAGAAGGCCAATGGCATCCTGGGGTGTATTACAAGGGGTGTGGTTAGTAGGCCAAGAGAGGTCCTTCTCCCCCTCTCCTCTGCCCTGGTGAGACTGCACCTGGAATATTGTGTCCAGTGCTGGGCCTCTCAGTCAAGAAGGACATGGAACTCCTGAAAGGGTCCAGCACAGGGCCACCAAGATGATGAAGGGAGTGGAACACCTTCCTTATGAGGAGAGGCTGAGGGAGGTGGGTCTTTTTAGCTTGGATGAAACTGAGGGGTGACCTTACTAATGTCTCTATGTATGTAAAGGGCGAGAGTCAGGAGGATGGAGCCAGGCTCCTCTCAGTGACAATAGGACAGGGGGCAATGAGAATAGCTGAAGCATAGGAAATCCATGTGAATATAAGGAGAATCTTTTTCAGTGTGAGGATGATGGAGCACTGGAACAGACTGCCCAGAGAGGGTGTGGAGTCTCCTTCTCTGGAGACATTCAAACCTGCCTAGATGTGTTCCTGTGTGATTTAGTCTGGGTGATCCTGCTCTGGCAGGGGGTTGGACTGGATGATCTCTTGAGATTCCTTCTGACTCCTAACATTCGGTGATTCTGTGATTCTGTACTCAAAGCAATCACCCTTAAAATCTCAACTACTGACACCCTAAGACTGTAACTTCCTTGAGTGATAGATAAGTAGAGGCACTCCTTGGACAGCAGGATAGCCTGAGCTGTAGGGCTTGCTTTTGGTATTGTCCATCCCTCCTGGCAAGTATAGCCCATAACCTGCACTTCCCAGGTGCAGACAGACAGGCTGACTTTGTGTGCTCATCCAATGGGATTGTCTGCCTGTCTGCCCCTTCATTGAGGTTTGCTAATGGATGGCATCATGTCAGCCCACGCTGTGTTTTGCTTGGGCACAGGCTAAGGTCACAGAGGCAGACACAGCACCCTGTCCTTTCCAGAGGAAAACGGGACTTCATAAAGAGTCAGTAAATGAATTTATAAAAATTTCAGTGCTAACTGTCCCAGCTGAGGTTCTCATCTGCTACAGGAGAGTGACAGAAAAACATTAACTTACAGTAAGAGGCAGACAGGGAAGGATTATCAGGATGGCTTCTATTTTCTGCTGGAGCTCATCATAACATGTGGCATAACTTTTTTCAGGTACTACAGAGGAGGGCTGGGGGAGCTGAGAGACCTTGTGGGCGTTTGCTTACAGTTTTGCCGCCTAGCAGGCACCCTGTGATGTGCCAGATTATTAAACTCCTGTAAACCTACTGCACTGCTTGAGTGCGTCACCAACAGTGCTGTGAAATTCACGTAAGTTTCTGTGGAACCCCTTTCATCTTAAGGATGAATCGGAGAACCTCAGCATTTTAACAGTCCTCATGCATGTTAGCGGATGTTGTCATCATCAGAAAAGCACAGAGGACTGGGGAGGTTCATCTCACCCAGCGCAGACATGGGACCTGGTTGGGAGCACAACCTCCCACCATGCTGCCGTGCAACGGATGGCTCAAGAAGTAGGATAGCCCTACAAACAGCATTAGGACCCCGCTATCACTGACCATCAACCATCTCCCTTGCCTCTTGCCCAGCTGTTTAAAACTATTTTCCACTGCACCCTGAATTAGTGGCTTCTGTAGTAGGTCAGCACAGAATCTGGTGTAAAACTCCTGTATCATCCTGTTGCAGCATGAAAATTAAAAGGCTGCTGGCCATGATTATTTTCTATGACTTGAATATGTGGGTGAAGGAAATTTAAGAAACAGAGCTGACAGCTCCTCAGATGATGAGAAATAACCGTACTTCAGTAAAATTATTCTTGGGTGTTCAGATCCCTTTCTAATTACTGGCAATGAGGACAGAAGAAAAACTTAGATTAACAGAACTGGTTACATAAGAGAATTGAGATGAAAAGAGAAGTGAACGTTGAATCAAAAGGGTAATGATGCCACAAGCAGCACAACGACTGCCGCTCTGCAGTGTGGGGAGATGAGGTTTTGGTGTCAATCACGCAAAACTAGAAATGATTCACCACTTTTTTCTTTTTTTTTTTTTTTAATTCCTTCTTTAATTAGTAGGACATAACCTATATATCACACACGCATGTAAATCACCTGTCTATCCATCTGTTTGAATATCCATGTAGTTCAAACCCCTTCTTCCTTTGTTATTATTCACAGCTGCCCCTAAGGGCACCATTGAAGCAGAACATCACTGAGTAAATCAATATATTTTAAGGATGAGCTTTCATGCAAGTGACACTAATTATCACGAAATAACAAAACTGTATCTGCAATCCACCTGACCATATATACTGCACTGTTTCACGTTCAGTTATCCTTTGAGTGCCTCTGCTGGTTCCAGTAGGTGGGTTGTTGGGGGTTTTTTTATCGCTGTTCCCACCAGCTAAAATTAAACTGTCTCAGTCTGAGAGGAATTAGAAAACCTGCAGTAATGGGTAGTCAGTCTTTTCAGACAGAAACAGTCATAGGGACATTTTAAAACTTTCAGAAAATTGTCATTTTCCAACTGTGGTGAATTCTTGCTGTTTTACCCACGAAAGAAACCAGAAAAGTGTACCTGCTGTTTTCAATGTAATCCCAGAAGATTAAAATTTTGTTAGAAACAGATACTTATTTTTAGCTTTATCATTGGAGTCAAAGACAAGACTTCAACGTTACAAAGGAGAGGGTAGTCTTCAGTGATGGCACTGTGCTAATTGCTGTCAAAATCATGTACTTGACAGACAGAAGTAGGTTCAGAAGGAAGATAAATGTGAAACTAGGTCTGTTGATAAATTGCTGGTAAGCCAAATGTTTTACATTCTTTGGACAGTACCCCACAGACACCAGAAGGACTTTGTGACACTTTAGTCCAGGAACATTTGATGTATAAAGATAAAAGGAAAAAAAAAAGAAAAAGGAAAAAAAAAAAGAGAAAAAAATGCATGTAAGGGAGTACTGCATGGTCCCTTAGAGTGTTCTTATAGATGCTCAGCAATAGATGAGCATTGCATACCCCCAGAAAGAGAAGGAGAGAAGACATTTGTGAGCACAGCTGCATCGTGGAACCTCGGAGTGCCCAAGCAAAGGCAAACCACAACACTGGTACATTAAAACATGTCCTTCCTTGTATATATGAATCTCATTGACTTTATGAAGGCTGAGGAGCAATGCCCCTATCTTGGAGGAGCAACTTGCTTGTCTGTAGTCCCTTCAAAGCTAACCACACATGACACCAGCCATTAGCTTTGCAAACCTCACCCCACTTCCCATCCATTATCAGCAGAATGTTTACACACCCATTTTTGTGGAAAGACATAGGACAAGAAACGGTGGAACCAAGAGTTTGCAGACTACACATGCAAAAGGCAAGAGAACAGACCTTGTTATTGTCTCATTTTACAGACCACTAACATGATGTAGTGGTGTGATAGAGTTAACAGTGAATTGCCCCACTAGCAAAATGCTCTCCTGGTGCAAATAATCTTCTTAGAGTTGCAAAGCAGAACTAAACCCTAAGAGACCTTGATGAACGTCAGGAAATACCCTGCCATGATTACACTATCCGTGCGTGTCTGGCCTCTCTCACTGCCCACTCTGCCAGCAATGCCCATCCCAGTGCTGTCCCTTCACATCTTTCCTCAGGCATCTCTATTTCCTTTCCCTAAAGCTGAGAAGCAGCCAGCACGTCACATTCTGTCCTGAGAACACTTACAGGTTCAAGCATAAAGGAGCTAACTACTGCTGGAATTGGGCACCTGAGGGAATAAAACCAGAGAGAAAAGCACAGCCACCCTCGCATCCTAGATACAATACGTGTGTGTGTGTGTGTGTGTGTGTGTGTACAAACGTGTACATTTTGGGTTTCATATAGCCTCTGCATTCAATATTTGGGGGTCAGAGCCAAGCAGATGGCCTCTCCACTACAGACTTCCTCACTGTCATCTCACCAACCTCCAGAATAAACATATACCCTGTCTGTCTGATGACTTCTAGCATGCCTGTCACCTATTCACCCTCCCTCACCTTTAATTATTGTCAGAGAATATAATTCTATAATGATGTTCACCAACAGGATGGCAACAGAAAATGGAATGAGCTTTACTTTTGCTTAGAAAAGCTAATATTACTGACACACTCATATGTAAAATACATACCTGGCAATGTGTGCATACTGCTCTGGCTCACAGGTCTAACCATTAACTGTTGTTTTATGGGTTTTGTGCCAGAGGGACTGACACCAAGTGTTAATTCAGGATCATTTATAAATTTAATGAATGTGTTTTCATATTTTCATTTCAGGCAATTAATTTCATTATTAGAAGAAATTGAAATTATTGTTAAACCTCTTGATATCCCAACAGCAACCTTACAACTTCTTACCAAGTTATTGTTTATCATGGCACTTTTTAATGATCTTCTGCTCATTTTCTCTTCATGATTTTCCCAGTTGACCGGCATTAATTTTTTTCATGTCAAATTTTATGAGCCAGCATATGAAATGCTTCATTAAGATCTTTAAATACAATCATATTATACACTTCTTTGCATTACTGGATTCTGCATTTGCCAATGCGCAGATTTGCTTGAATCTTGCTTGCTTATCATCCATCTGTGACTGTTCTTTCTCTTCCAGCGAGTTTAAATAAATAAATAAATAAATAAATCACATTTTCCCTATACACATCAAATATAGCAACAAAAGAATAAAATAAGTCAAGTGCTAGGAGGTCATTTCCCTGTCTTTAGGAGTGATTATGGAAAGTAATTTTCCTTTAAGCTCAGGTAGATGTCTTAGGGATCAACCACTTAGTAGCACCACCACGCCACCCCAGGCCTGTCCATACAGCACCTGGAGGCACGGTCACCACACACACACATTTTATTCTAGAAATCCTGTGCAATACCAGCAGGGAAAGCTGCTCAGTGTTTCCCTCCTCCCCTCCAAACCATGTGCACACGTACCAGTTTGCAGCCCAGGCTGAGGCCTGTTTTGCTGTGTGCTCCCACATGCCGCATACACGAACCGCTTGCAGATGTTGCGTCGCAGAGGCGAGTGTTGAGCGCCCTTATTTCCCGTATATCTCTAGAGCCTCCACATGTCATGGTTAGTTACGATCCCCCTAAGCAGAGCATCACTGATGCCCTCCCGACCCTCCTGTAAGACATGAGTTACATTCAATAGGTCACTGGTCTGGTCAATTAGAACAAGGAGATTTACACTCCCTGGCTAGCCAGTTACACGTGGTGACCTCAGGTGACGTCTGCTTCCCACTGCGCAGTGTTGTACTGGGGGGATGTTCACTCTCTTTAGCCGCACAGGTAGCTGAGAATTATTTCTTGATCCACAACAGTGGATCTCGGGCTGTACCACTCAAAAAAGGCTTTGCTGATGAAGAAAACACTGGAGGAGAAGACCATAGAGTACCATAAGGGCCTCTGGTGAAGGGCTGCTTCCCTTCTGCAGGCTTTCTCAGATAAATTTCTCTCATTAGATTTCATAATCAAACAAACCAGAGATAACTGTAAAACTATTACTGACTTCCTGAAGGCTGAGCAAGTTGATATATAACCTTTCAAAGGAAACAGTGACTGGCATGACTTAATGCTTTATACCTAGGCTAGTCAGGGCTCAGGGCAGTGCTCAGCAGGGAACAAATCTGTCACAAGAGAGAAATGAACTAAAGGTCACAACAGATATGGTTTATATTTTATGCCTTGTATTTTATGCCTATAATTCTTTGGGGGTTTTTTTTCTCATTACCCAAATGATAGTTTTTACCTATGTCTCCGAATAGAAACAAAGCAGAACTTCTCCCCCTTATTTTATTGGCTTGTTTCTCCAAGCACTTCCAAAGACCACTTCACTGAATATTTTGAACACCAACACCATAGGAAGTGACCAATGTTTTCTAGATTGTCGTGTGCAGTTTTGAGTTTCCTTGGCTCCTTGGAGGTAATTCATCACAAACGTCGTCTGACGGCGATGTGCCTGAATTTCATGTGAAGTTATCACCAAGGTGATATTGCTATACTGAAAACACCCTGAAAGACACAGCATAAATAAATTTTTAAAATTCCAAAGGGAATAAATGTATGTGACACGCAGCTCAGGTGGCTAGAAGTTTAAAAGCTATTACTTTCCATCATTAGTAATCCCCGGGGCTAGAGCATTCAGCTGTGAAGACTGCTTTGTACTTGCAGTGACACAAGGTCATCATAAAGAGATTATTTCCTGTGGTGCTTAGCTGGACTGTCTTTCCTCAAATGGATTCCACGGCTACAGGTAACTGTGTTCTTATCACCAGAAAACAAACACAAAACAAACAAAATAATCCCAGACCAAACTCTTGTGTCTTCGCAGGACACCGAATGCCAAGAGTTTAAACTTCTCAAGAAGAACAGATTTCTGAATTTGCATTCTTCAAAAGCCACTTACAGATATTCAGTATAATGTATTTATCAATGCATGTGAAATATTTCAGCAGATATAAAGAAATTGCCTATTATGTACCAATTTACTAGTTCATTTCACAGTAGTCCATGATTTATACTACATAGCTTCAATGGAATGACAGAATAGAAGGAGTAAAATGATGAGATTAAAGCTTTAAAATGTATTAAGAAGTGGACCAAAATAATAGCATTTAAAATGACTACTAGAAAAAAAATCTTCCAATCCTTATGCAAAGAAAATTGAAAGATAAAATGAAGTATAACTGTAATCTTTCATTTTTAACTTGATTTTCCTTGTTTGTATTCTACTCCAACACTACTGTGTTCAGTACTTATTCTCATGACAGCTAACAGTAAGAGTAAAAGGACTGGAAAATTGATATTATTATTGGCCATTGCTTAGGCAACTACAGTGTCTTGACAATTCAGATCTTTACAGAATTTCAGCTTTTGTTTGCTTTGCAACTACTGTAATTGTGAAAACCAATGATTTTGTTATCCTGGTGAAATCTGAAAGTGTACAGCTGTAAATCATAATCAAAATAGTGTTAATAATACCAGTCAGGAGTCTCTCAAATGCAGAGATTAGTATTTCACTCAGCCAGCACGCAAGGCTCTAGCAAAAATAATAAATGCTAATGAAGTAATTTTACACAACTTGATGGGAAAACTGGCAGGGGAGGGAGCACCTGCAAAGACCGTGAGCGATCTTGAAATCTTGAGAAATCAGAAACTTTACAGCGGTCATTAGAGTTGTTATGCTTACAAAGAATCCTTGTTTTCTTGAGAATAATTACTGATTAAATGCCTAGCAAGATGCTTCTGGCTAGAGCAGGAGAGGATTTGCCTTGAGGACACGTGGCGTGCTATGGGCTGGCGGCAATGTATGATATCCATGCAGAAGGGCACAGCAAGGGAAGCACAAGGAGGACAGGGAAATACACAGAGGGGGAAAATACAGGGCCACAGATTTCTCTGCTTCAAGTGGTTCTTTTCCATATCCTTCTTGGTCCTGACCATGCCCATAAGACTTAACGCTTTTTGGTATGCTAGAGCTTTGCAGTGAGCAGAAGTACAACACAACCATGAACTTGTATATGTACATGTTATTAAGATCTGCTTTTCCTTTGAACCCACATTTTTTTTCTAGGTGTTTTCTCCTTTGCAAACTTGTTTACCACAGGAAGTTGCCGGGGACACAACCCATTACACCACTCATTTATTCCTCATTTTACCATCTTCTTACATGGCATTTTACTTCCTAAGGAGTCATCAATTACACTACATCATGTTGAATCCTCCTGAACTGCTAATATCAACAGTGGCAAAAAAAGAACTAACAGAGGCCACCTGTGAAATATTAGAGACTATAAAATATAGGTGGGTGTGTGTTTATGTGTGTATGAAAAGATAAATGTATTGTGAAATCTTTCTAATGGAATTTTTCACTGAGGAGCCACCATTTGTCTTACTGTGCTTGAGTTCTGATAAAACACTAGAAAAATGTGCATCTTTGCTAGCAAGGAATTTTAAGTATTAAGGGATCTTCTCTGCTGCTACCTTCATCCTGACACAGTCTTTGACATTATAAGTTTCTCTCTGGCTAGGAATGTAAAGTTTTCAGGCTGAAGGAATATAGCATATAATTTTAAATGCCTGGGCCCAAACCAGAGGATATAGACTTCAGTCTATTTTCCACCAGGAGTGCTTTCTTTTTTTCTTTTTTTTTTTTTTTTTAAATAAGAAACATTGGCTGCTATTATTTATAAGCAGAAGAAACAGCTAATGCCATTATTCTCAACATATAACCATGAAAACGAATGTCAGGGCTGACAAATGTCCCAGTCTTTTAGCTGGTCAACTGCACAGGGATGAATTTCACTCAGCTCGTATACAGGACAAGAACACCTTCCACACTCAAGTGCTCAGCAGAGAGCTCAAAATCCTTAGGAATAAAATCTGCCCCTTACAAATATACTAAACGTTCTTTTCTCTGAGGAAGAATATGGAGGAAAAGCTCCCTTTTGGCTTTCTTGGGTCATTGAATAAAAATGTAGATAACTTATCTTATACAAATTATGACAGATAAAATTTGCAATAGAGTTATTAACAAAGATTATTAATAGGACTTTATAACACAAAGCAGGGAGCACGACTCTAAAAAATTGCTTGAAGGCATAAGTATTTTCCATTTTGCAGCCAATCATAGCAAAAATGAGTTTTCATTGCATATTAGATTTTTTTTGTAAAGGAAAACAAGAAAGAAATGGAGTTGCTATGTTTTAACAGCCTACTTCCATTCTTCTATGGGAACAGAAAAGATATAATTTTTCATTAGTGGGCATTCTTCCCAAGTTTAAGGAAAAGCTTCATAGTGTTGTTTGGAAACCTGTTCTGCTTTCAAGCACATTGCTACAATTAACTTCAGCATATCTGGGTGTTAAGAATGTTCACAGGATGTACATCTCACACAGAGGTACAGCTCAGAGAAGCTCTGCAGAAAAATTTGTAAGTCCAATTTTGGGGTAAAGTTTGAATTAAATATAATTAGTCCCTGGCAGGCATAGAAATAGCAGCTACTACTTCCTGAGGCAATAATTAATATTAAATTAATGCATAATGAAAATTAATTTGTATTAATGAATGGTACATTAAGCAGGCATTAATATTACATTAATTTTAGATTTTAAAAACCAGATAATATGAAACTTAAGAATATGACCTATCCTTTATTTCTTTAAAAGGGTCTGTGGGGCTTAGACAAAAAAATAGGCAAACTGACCCCATTTGAGGAAAAGGCATAATCATTCCTCCAAAATGTTCCAAGGGGATCAAAACTGACCATGCCCAGCAACAGTTTTTTTCTAATGAGTAGACTTTTTAAAATATGGTTTCTGATGTGGAAAGTCAAGCTGATAAATAATATCCTTCAAGACCACCAAGGAATTTGCTATATGACAATGTGCAATAGTGTGATAAATATCCAGTTGAGTATTACAGTAGTTTATGGTGGTTTAATGGATTAATGATAGAGCCCAGAAAATACTTTTTAAAAACAGTTGTTGCCTTATCCTGTAGTGTTAGTGAAGTCCTGGAGGAATGAAATGTGGCTCAATGGAGGTGTGCGTATTGGTTCATCAATAGTAGAGGGGTTATCTCAGCAGGCAGTAAGTCCTGGTCTCCAGACAAAGCAGTGTGGATGGCTGTATTCATACACCTTGTTTGGTATCGACCCTACTTTACACTCTCCTGCTCGTTACTCAGCTTTCCCCAGCCAGAGAGTGAATTTGCTCACTCCATATAGGAGCAGAGGATCTAACTACCCGATGGAGAAGGACCATGGAAAGAAGCACACAGAAAGGCAACTTGATTCTGTAAATGTGACCAGCATCTTCAGCAACACTTACAGGGGAAAAAAAATAATAATTATAACACTGATATCAAAACAAGCGACAGCAATTGTGAGTGCCAAATCACCTGGTGGTTTTGCACAATGTGTATTATGTCTCATTCAAAGGCAGAAAACTAGCTCCAACAAAAAAATGACCCTGCAGTAGACCTGCGGATTATATTACCAGCAGAACACAGATACAGCCATTATTCTGAGAGCCCAGAGGGGCAAACAGTACCCAGTATGATGAATAAGCAAGGAGAAAAATTCTCCAAGAAGGAAGAAGTTTTTTTAGCTCTGTGTGTGACTTTATGTTCAGACTAGCCTCAATTTAAAAAAAAAAAAAAAAAAAACCCTTAAAAATTGAAATGTTTGGAAAAGAATAAAAATGTGTAATGTAAAGTCTGGAAAGCACACTTCAAAAGATCTTATTGCTAAATGAAGTATAAGTGAAGGCTGAAAATATGGTTTATGTGCAAAACCAGACAAAAAAGGGAAAAACATAATTCTGACAGTGAAGTGCTATTAAGTCTGTTACGGAGGGATATTCTGCTGTTGAAAGAAGGCAAGAGAGAAATACAAAGAGGAGAAAGGGCTACTGATAAATTTATAGTATTTAAGTACTAGAAAATATAAGAATATTACCATTCTTTTGCAAAGATATATCTTTTTAATATTTCTGTGGACTCCTGCAATGTTAACTGGGGCATAATTAAGTCATGTGCATAATTAAAAGGGTCCAACTTGCCCTTAGCTCTAAAAAGAAATACGTGACTCATGATGGCAGGCTATTTGACAAAGCAATACCACAGTGTGAACTGGAATAAGGATTTGAAATGTGGGGCTTACCATGTGGTTTGTGAGAAACAAACGTGAATTATAAGCCCTTGGAAAGCTGCGACTGGAAGTTAAAATTTTTCATAGCTGTAACTGGGTTAGAAGTTCCTCCTACCTTCACGAGATTTAGTCCTTGACATACACAATATCATTTCAAAGCCGGGATATGGGACTTCCACTTCACTCCTAAGTTATCCCAAAGTACTCTACCTAAACTCTATTTTACAGCTGGAGCATACCAGTTTGTTTGATTCAGACAAATATTTGCCCTTCTGTATTAAAGTTGAGTCTGGACTTACTGAAAGGTTGTAGTGCAGCCAGCGAAAAGAAACACACTTGGCTTGTAAATAAGTACTTTTAATGAAATACAATGTGGCATGAACAGGTTGACTCCCTATCACATGTAGCAGTGTTTGAAGTTCACAGCATAAGTTGACTGGTTTTAGCTGTGATGATGTCTCATAGTTCACTTCATCTACTGGATCTTCAAAAGCAGTTTGAAAGTTCCTTTAGTACAGGTGACTATAGTTGTTACCAAAAAAAAAAAAAGAAAGAAAAAAGAAAAATGTGCAAAGAGGGTAAAAGTTTCAAATATTTGTGAAGAAGAAATATTTGGGCTCTACTTCCCACCCTCCTTCCAGCCTGTGGCAGAGGGACAGGAGCTGAAGCTGAGCACCAGGTGAAGAAGCCCCATGCACGGTGCCTGGAAAATCACAGCCTTGACTGTATACTCACATTTTCTAAACTACTCACTCAGCTTCCACTGAAGTCAATAATAGAGCTTCCACTGATTTCAGTGGGAGCAATCTGAGTCCAGTAATGAATGCTTTCCAGAACTTTCTTCTTGACTGTATTTCTTTCCCCTCTTCTATTTTTTTTAATTACCACCCATATACTTGCTTACTTTTACCCCCACAAAAATCAATACAGAGGAAGTAATGTAGAAATTTACACTGCATTCTTCTAAAGAATATTTTGTAGTGTTTACCCTAATAGCACAGTTGGGATTTTTAGGCTCAGACAAAAAAGAAAAGGCATGAAGGTAGGAGCATTTTCTCTTATCAATTCTATGGAATTAAACAAAGTGCATAAAAATAACTTTTAAGCTACTGGAAAATAACCTTTACATATGACTTATTCCACAAGACGATTGATTTAACTGGGATACTTTGCTGTATTTTAAACAAAATAAGGTGGGATATTTTCCTGTATTTGCAATTAAACCTTATGCTCACAACAGACACATAAGCCATCAGAAAAAAAAATGCAGGCAATTTTTTGAATTGCAAAAATACAATAGCATGTTCCTTTACTATGGGGGACTATATTTCTTACAGAAACAAAACAAAAGTACAACTCATACACAAAGGATATAAATAACGTTAATTGAGTTACCAGCCATAAGAATGTCTCCAAGTTACTGGTGCTGAAACATTGTCTGGCTACCACTCCCCACTCCAGTATGGTCAGGTAACTTTCTCAATACCCTAATTTACAAGCTCCAGGAAAACCTTATTAGTTATGTCAAACTGTCTCTACAAAACATTTAAAAGCAATTTGGATTTGTGTAAGTACTTAAGAAGTTAAAAAGTAGGACCACTTATATCAATACTTTTCTTTAGTTTGAAGGACCAAGGCAGAGACATAAGCAATTTCCACTACTGGGATATTTGACTAAAAAATCTTCTCCTAGGAACTAAGGTAATATCTTCAGCAAACAAATCTTGAAATAATTTTGAGGTGTTTCTTTCGGTGAAGGAGGTAAAAAATACAAAGGACTCTTGTTGAATGGCATCCATTCACGGAATCCCACCAAGAATCTCTAGCAGTTGTGAATCTTCCTCAAAGTTTATTAAGCCACAAAACATAAAATCAATGACTTGTCAATACCTGACTTGTGCTAACCAAAAGGTTCATCATATTACAGAGTACATGTGGGACCTCAGCTAAGACCAGGTACACCTCCATGTTTTTATTTTCTTAGCAATATTTGGCTACAGGAGAAGGTAACCTCACAGTGCACCTGAGGTTGACCTTGATGTAATTACACTGACTGGAGAGAGTGGAAAGTGCATCTGAAAAGCAGTAAAAGTGCTCCATCAGGGAAAGCGACTTTGTAACTCAGTTATGATTGCCACTTGGGGCAACTTTGGGATCTGATTGACAAAAATATTTTCAGATGTTATTCAGTCGAGACGCCATACTAATAACAGCTTTCCAATTATGAATAAAACAAAACAAAACGAAACACAAAACACTAAAATACTACCTGCATGTAAATATTTTCCCTGTTCTTATTAGAAATCAAAGAATAAAAGGATACAAGGCACTTTGGTTGGTTTTTTTTTTTACTTTAAGTGTCCGAAATAGGCTGAGTTTGGATCAACATTGCAACCCATGTTCTAGAAAAACTACTGTTTGTTCTGTGTCTTATTTAGGATATTGTTCTCTGCTGTATTTTGAGGCATTCTTCCAGCATCTCCAGGAAGATGGCTAGTCGCACTGTGGGAATTCAAGGATGTTCAGAGCTCAATTTCTCACTCCTTAGTTCTCCCAGTGTACATTCCCGTTCTCAACTACTTGCTGTCAAATAATTTATTTCGTGCCAGTACACATTCCTCTGTCTCTACCCCTTCTCTACTGCATGGTTTACACAAGCCTTCCAGCAGCAGCATCCCAACTATACATATGACATGGGTAACATGTTCTTATCAAGCAAATATATCCTTTAATTAAAATGCACATTGATGATGTGCTGTCACCTTCCGGAGGCTGTTTTAGTTGAAAAAAACTCATTTCAAGATGCATTTGCAGCACTACTCCCATGGAGGACTCCAGAAGCCAAAACTCATTAAGACAACATTATAAGAGACATTAATAGGGTATTTCATTGCTGCATTGTAGCAAAAACATCTTGCCAGTTTGCACTTTCCCCAAAGATTTCTTACATGCCAAAATCCTCAGCCACCCTCCTCAACTGTCAAAATCTCCAGCTTCTCATCTGAAACCTGCCACAATTTAATTATTTATTTGTTGTTGATGCAAACTTCTGCATAGCTGGAAGTACTGCATAAAATTAAATTAAAAATAAATGCATAAGATTATTTAATAAGAAGAAATATATACAAACCAAAATAATGTAGGAAGTGACACGGTACTTGTGTAGTAGTGAAAATAAGCAGTCCATTTTCCTGCTGAAATTCAATGTTATGGAATCTAGGTACACAAATATCTTTTAGGATCTAAGCCTTGGTACATTCACTGTGGCCTTAAGCATGAGCTCAGAAGCATTTTTAAGCTCAGGCAGCCCCAATTCAACTTCAGACTCAAACAGTGTAACAGTGCCATGTAGCAGCATCCATTGACACTTGTATACCAATTTCAAGTTTGCCACAGCCTAGTTAACATTAATTTTTCTAGCACTATTTCACCTCCTCTCTTTCTGGACTCTTTTTTTCCCTCTTGTTCTCTTTTTTTTGCCCAAAAAATGAAAGTGTGGGGTGGGGGTAGGAGGTGGAACTGTTTCATTTAATCATCAGCATGTCAGGGGAAAAGAAGCAATGTCTTTTTGCTATGAAAAATATAGAGTTATTCTTTGATTACTGACTGAAATCTCATAACTTTTGTGCCGTGAGGCATGAAACTCATCCTGTCAAAAGAATAGCACCTTCAGTGTATAGTCACTAAATATTTATTTCAGTGGCAATGTTCTGTAAAGCTTCGACTGCTTAGATTGAGTGCTACTCCCAGACCTTCTCCTTTCTATTGATTACATTAACACTTTTAACACTTTGCCTTCATAAATAGCCACCAGAGACCGTTCATTCAACACTCGGTGAAACACTTGCATTGAGTAGCATTATATTTGCAAACACATAAATCAGATGAACTGTCTTTATCCCGTTGGGGTCACAGAGCGTTCAGCTCACACGCTTGGTACCAGCCAGTCCCTTGAATGAACTCTCGAGGCAATAGGTGGTTTTTCTGCCTTTCCTAGAGCTATTTTAAAAGCTTTCTAAGACCTGCTGAATCTCTTGTTCCAGGCTCATCAAAAAAGTGCAAGCAAGGATGTAGGTTGAACCTCATGGGAGAAAATTGTCCTCAACACAGCTGCTTTCCAGGAAATCCGCCCACTTTAAAAGGCAAGATCATTTTGCCAGGGGTAGATTAGATGCTTACAATGTGATGAAACTTTATGGAGCCAAGTCATTTCACCAGCACATGAATACGGATCACAAAGTTTAAGATGGGAAAGATGGAACTCCTGAACCTGCTTTAGCAAGTGAGCCCTCACAGTCGCATTTAGCGTGAGTTGTGAGGAAAAACTCTGCAGGAACCATAGCAAAGCCTTCAGCCAACACCTACCGTATCTATGGCTGCTTTGCACTCAAAGCTATTTTGATCAAATGCCACCAAAAATGTACTTGCTCATCAAAAATGGACTTCTGGCACAAGTTGGACCCAATTTGCTTTTTTATAGTGAAACCACTGGTAAGAGGCTACCTTGATAAAATGTGGAAGTCAAATTCTGGGACTTTTTGAAAGATGGTATGAAGAAAGATTATTGCCCTCCAGGCACCTCAGAATTTAATATTGGCAGTGCAACAAGAGGAAGCATGTGGATACATGAAGAAGTAGGGACACAGGTTTCAGCCAAGGGCTTTTATTTAACTAATGTATCAGCAATTACTGAATGAGATCTTTTTTAATGCTTTAAGTGAAAAATTGTTCAGCATGTTGTCACGCCTGCTACATCGGTGTAGTTGCCTTAGATAACCTTAGGGTCCACAGGATGGCACTGTGCCACAGGAGATTCAATCATCCCGAAGATACTAGAATGAATACTGGAAAATACGATATAGTCTCACCAAAGCATCACAGCCTCTGCTTATAATGAGAATCATTCCCACTTGTAGATACCAAAGAAGAAAATTGCTTCTTGAGTGATAATGCTTTCCCATCCTTTTAGTGCTAATACATATAGTTGAAAGTAATACCTTTTTGGCACCTTATGTGATAGGAAACGCCATTGAATGTGATAGTCCACTTTTTATCCATTGTCCTTGGCTAGGAGTGTTTAAATCAAACCAATGAGAGCTTAAGGTTGTAAGAGGAATGTATACACCAAAAAAAAAGGTGTCACAAGGGTGGGTGATAGCTTGCAACTCTGGAAAATAGTAAATGAAGTGACTTCTGCAGCAGTCAGGGAATGCTTTGGTGCTCCAAAGGCTGGCCTACAAAGTGAACAGATTAGAGGCATTTTGCAAAAATACTTATTCCTATAGTGGCCAACTCAACCCATTTATTTTTCTATCAATACAACCTCCAAGGTCTGGGTTTTGCTCGAAAATGGAGCATACTAAAACTTTCTAGAGCCTGTTCAGATAAGTCAGGCCTCATGATGAGTTCTGAACCCTCCTTGAGAAAGTCCTCATGAACTAAATTTGTTCATGTAATCTCTTCACTTGTCTGGACGCAAATGTGCTGTTGCTGTTTTCAAGACTGAGAATTTCTGGAAATGCTTAGGATGCTACTGCTCAATATGCATTTTTATGCCTAGCCCATACCAAAATTGCTCTCCTTGAAACTTCTGGCTTCTTGGATGAAACTGGTTCTTCATCATTTGACAGACATAAGTGTTCATTTGGAACATGAAATATATTTAAAGTCACTTCAAGGGAAAAAAAAGGTTAGTTATTTTTGGGCCTGTGCAGAAAAGGACTACCAGGATGATAACAGGACTGCATAGCTTTCCCTAGGAGAATAACAAAAGTGCTTCTGAGGCCTAGAAAATAAAAGGGAATCTGATTAATCAGTAAATGCTTGTAGAAAGTGGGTATGAACTACCTATGGATATTCTAACCACCAGAAAAGTAGTGCTTGGGCACAGTTTTTAAACAGGGCATTGGAGAGAAAGAAACATACAGTACAGCAAAATGGAGTTTTGTATATTAAATGTGTGGAAGTGACAACAATAAAGGAATTCTGCACCTTTCAATATACTTAAAATATTGCTTATTAGCTATTTACCATTAAATATTCAATTTTTTTTAAGCTTCTGTTAACTGCCTTTGGGCTCATGGGACAGTTCTAACATTTCAGTGAGAGATTCTGGGGATTTTTCCCTACTGAAACCATACACAGACTTAGGTTGTATCTTTTAGATGAGCTGATGTCCTTCTGCAGTTTGGAAAATGTTTCTCATGTTTGATTCCTGTGCCTCATTTATGTACTCAGAATTACACTGTTCTATAGTTTTTGGGATCAGGAAGAAACTGTTAGTATTAGATTAAGCCATTTTGAACATTTTTGTCCTGTTCCACAGTTTACTTTCTCTCTTTAGCTCTCTCCTAGTGAGACAGTTAAATTTCTGAGACTTTCAGACTTTATATTTTACAGGTCTTACAGAGTGTGGTTGTTTCACGGTGTCTGTAGCGAAAAGGATGTGGGGCAGAATAGAAACATTGCTATTCTTTAATTTTATTTTATTTTTTTCCTTTATTACCAATGAACAGGGTCTTATTGCCTTTACACCTTACCTTTTTCTTGGGAAAAGGCCACAACTTAGTACACCTTTTCTGTAGCACCACTGTACAATTCTACTCATGACAATGGCTACCCTTCACCACCAGGACATCCCTTCCTACTGGACACTATCTAAGTGGTGCATGTCACCACAGGACTCTCTGTTTAAGTTTATTGCCATTGATTAAGGTGTCTTAATTGGTTTTGTTTATAAATAGACAGCAATTCACCAATCCTCTGTGTTTCCTCAGGTGGGCTAAGCAGACCTATTTACTTACATGAATGTTTTTCATTCCTTCCTTTAAATCCAGCCAGGTATTTCCCTCACCCAGGTTTATCTTGTTTGTGTTCCTCAGCTGCTCCCTCTTGTTCTTATTTGGTAATTGCAGGGAGGAGTCCTAGCCATGAACCAGGACTCTACAGGGCTCAGAGTTAATCAAACACCAAATGAAATTACAGCCTGCAAAGAAGAAATTGGTCTAACTTCCTATCTAGATTTTTTTGTCACAAACTTCTGTTCACGTGTGAATATCAGCCTGAATTTGAGAGGAAAGCTGGTTATTCATTTGCTGCCATCCAGTCATAAATCTTCAACGCCTGTAGGGAAACATTCTCAAATTCACCCTCAAAAATGACCTCTGCATTCCACTTCAGCATGCAGTATTTTCCAAAAATCCTGGAGAAAGAAATTTCTAGAGACAGAAACACAGAGGTCCAGATCACGTCTAGGTGGGGAGTTCTCAGATTGTTCTCACACATCTCACAGCTTTGGTAAAAAGCTTTCTCTATGGAGAAGAGATAGCCATCTCTCCACCATGAATTTTCCAAAAACTCCAAAGCTGGTTATGCCTAATAAGTTCCTAATTGATGAGTTTAATGGCTATCTATAAATGAAGAGGTTAAATAAGGAAGTTATGAGCAAAAAGCAAACAGCTGAAAAAACAACAAACGGAT
This sequence comes from Hypotaenidia okinawae, assembly GCA_027925045.1. Taxonomy (NCBI): domain Eukaryota; kingdom Metazoa; phylum Chordata; class Aves; order Gruiformes; family Rallidae; genus Hypotaenidia; species Hypotaenidia okinawae. The sequence continues at coordinate 67,882,528 of BSDF01000005.1, forward strand.
TAATTATTTCTTTTTTCTTGTTCTTTTTTTTAACTACTGGGAATCTGTTCAACTTCTTCCACTTCTTTCTGTTACCATTCCTTCACTAACTCTGAGAACTCTCCTCTTCTTTCTCCCTTTATGTTACTCTTTGAACTAAACTTTATAAGCCCTTACAGTTAACAAGACCCCTGACCCTGAAATACAACCACATGTATCACTCTTTTTTTTGGCTGATGAGTTTGCCCAGCAGATTCCTCTAATTTTCATGTGGCTCTTCAGTCTTTGGTCCCCACACCCTTCTTTGGGATCAGCTTTTCCTTCCACTGAGCCTGTTGTCACGAATTTTATTACTATTAGCATCTGATTATATTTTAATGTGCTTGTCATGGGGAAATCCAAGAAAAACAGGGTTCTGTTTACCCTTTAACTTCTTTTCTGAAAACAGTTTGCATCTGCAATGCCTTGCCTTTGTCATGGTATGAGTCATACCCTTGTTTTACATTGTCTCATAACTATTGGTTCCCTACATCCCATCCAGAGTAATCAGGGTTGAATTCAATCTGTACCTCTTTGTGTTGCTGATTAACTGGGAGAGGTAAGAAAAAAGAGAAAGAATGCAGAACATGATCTGTGCTGTTGAGTAAAATGGATGCTAATTATATACAAAACTAGCCTTTCTTAGGTTATTCCCAGAAAAGGCTATTTCCCCAAAGCACCCACTTCTCTTAGACAAAGATGTCAAAGCAGAGTCTTTGCATTCACAGCTGATGTCTGTGGTTTTGCAATGGTCTTTCTAATCATCACAGACTGCCCCCTGAACCCAGTTTTAGTTTGAAGGAACTCTTCATTTAGTTCACAGCTTGGGAATTCCTGATTTGCAAGAAAACGAATGAACATTTTTCTTCATAATGTCTCAGGAAAATTCCCTAGCTTCCTGGTTTTCTGGAGAGCAATCCCAATGAAGGACACTGCTCCTACAGCCTTCTACACTGGTGCTCTCAGGCATAACAGCCTTGGCTTTTATAATCCTGTAAAACTAGAAACGTGTAAAAGAAATAGAGGGTACAAGATAGATAAATTGACTATTTTAATTGTATTTCCATTCAAGTTGTAATTTTTCTTAAAATTAGTGGTAACTAAAACTCACAGATAGCTTAAATCCATCATGTGGGGCGTGATTCACTTACCCTTTCTAGAAATCCCACATCTTATGTGGGCACAAAATATAGTCAAGGTTATGTCAGTGATTACAGATACAGCTCATATCAGTTACACTTAAAAAAATATTTCAATGGTATGTAAAATCAAGAATTTATTGTCAGGGAAAGTAAAATCTTAATAGCCTAGTCAGAGAGCTATTAGTAGTCCAGCTCTAGACTTTATTGACAAAAAAGAAAATAAATACCTTTACAAAAACAAGTCTTAATCACAATAGCACAGTTAAATTGTATACACATTTCTATTTACTCCTTTTCCAGGTGTTTTGCTCATGCTTTCACCACTCCCTGGAGTTCTAACAGTGAGGTCTGCAGGCTGGCAAGAAGCACTCTAAATTGTCAGCATCCCAAGTTCCTTGCTTGAAGCAGCATGATGATGGTGAGGGTTTCTTCTTTCCTTGCTTTTGGATCTACCCCGGCATTATTTTAAGTTTGCTAACATGTTTTGCACTTTGGTCTGTAAGTCACATCACATCCAAATTCACAATATATATGGGGCCTTTTTCTCAATATATACTTGTTCTTCGTTTCCTTTTTACCCCTAAAATGCTGACTTTACCCATCTCCAGGTCTGTATTTGTTTAACTGACCACTGTTGACTTGTTTATAGCTATGGGCTCTCCAGTGCTGGTCTGTGCCTTGCCCCTTATCACCCCATGACTGCTCCTCTACTCCACATCATGCATCTTCACTTCTCAAGGGCTCTGCTATCATACCAGGACTGTATCATCTACACTACTGCACTATCTTAGAAGCATTTCATTCCTAACTAATGGCTTGTTACAACTATCTACATAAAAACTATGACTGTACTACACAGAGATAAGTAAAAGTGAAATAAATTAATTATAACCATCTGGTCTTTAGAAAAAATACTGTGGTGGCTAAATCATGAACAAAGTAAGCTCTGGGCATGCCAAGAAAGGTTCAAACAACATTAGCCTAAGAAGTCTCAGTTCTGAGGTCTTGCAAACTCACTGTAACTCCTGTAGTATATTAATAACCATGTCAGTATTGTACTTACTGAGCTATGGGGATACAGGTAAGTGGTAAACAAATGCCCTGATGCATTAGCAAGAGTTAATTAGTGTGTAATTAATAATGCATTATTTCTCATTACCAAAGACTGTACAGGACATCCTAGTTATCCCACAACAAAGATCTGGCTTCCAAAACAGAGCTGTGCATCCCAACAGCACCTGACAGAGTAAATACTGCAGTCATCTTCACCACAGCAGCCAACTTGTGGATGGGCCACTTCAGTGTTCAGTTTTCAAATTTCAAGGCTGCTCTTGAGCATAACATTGACTCCAGTGCAAAATGCCTACACCATTTTGAACCCAGTGGATCTGTGGGTAATGACAACTCACTTTGTGCATTTAAATAATAAAAATGGGAAAACATATATCAAAAGATCTAATCATTTATTTTGGAATGGCGGTTTGATTTTTCCATTGCAAAGAATGACCTCTTCATTTTTACTGAAAGCATAGAATAAGCAGTAGGACACAGTTACCACCAGAAATTAATGAATTGGACAGAGATAAGCTGTAAGTGGGAAGCTTTGAGGATTTGTGGTTCCTTAGCAAAGTCAGATGCTTTCGGTAAAGCTGGTGCTAGCTCTTGCTTTTTTATCAAAACCTTGCATAGTACCAGGTACTTCTGCACTAAAGGCGAAAGAAAACTCCCACTTATTCAAAGTCTGAAAGATTAAACATAGAGTAATGAAAGATTGCCTGGTGCCCTGGGCAAGATTAAGCAAATGACCCAAAATGAAATTTGTACAGAATTTAAGCTCTGAAACAGAAACCCCAAAAGACCAGCTCATCTCTAATTATCTAGAAGAAACCTAATGTTGGTGATGTTGGACATCGTTAAGATGGAACAAACGACCTTAATTAGATTGCAGACACTGAGCATCTTCTTCAGTCTTACCTGTCACGCAGGACAATGCATCTTCCCTGAGCGTGAGAAAGGAGAAAATCCTCCCAGTGAAGAGGACTTCTCCAGTGGAACTAAGGTGAATTTTCCTATCAGTGAACATCTAAAAATTAAATAAAATATTCATTATTAACTTTCCAAAATTTCATGGTCAAAAGTTTTATAAATTTCATTATTTGAGGATTTTCATTTTGAAACCATTATGGTTTTGTTAAATGTTGAATGAAAAATTAGGTGAACAAGGTATTTCAGGCTGATATTTTTGGGGGTTAGATACTTATTTCACAAAAAATGTCCAAAAAAGACTTTTTTATTTTGCCGATATGAAAGTTTTCTCAAGGCAAAACGATTCACAAAATTTTAAAAACTCGCATGCTGCTTACATTTTTCTTCCCATGTTTCCCTTATATTTTTGTTATCCCTGACATGTTTTTATTATACATAATGCTGATGTGCTCTGTATTAAGAAGAGCACCATTTATATAGTATTAACACATCATCTACTGATGAGGAGAGTGATAGTGCTATCTGGGCACCCCAGAATGAAGCAGTATTTCAAAAACATGTCTGTGTATCAGCAGCTGATATTACATCAAATTTACACTAGCAGAAGGCTCATAAATTCAAACAGTAATCAAATTAACTATCAAGACTGTGGGTTATTGGCAATCCCCTTGGGGTATGTTAACACTCTGTAGAAGCCTTGGTGAGTAAAGCAGTTCGCTAAAGACAGACTTTGTCCTAAATTGAGGGCTCCAACTCAGGAGAGATGATGCCAGATGGATGTGGCTGGTTAGAGGAACTCAGTCCTAGCTCTAATAAGCAACGAATCCATCCTGTCAGCTCTTAGGCAAACAAGTGGAGTGGAAGCAGGAAACCAAGCCAAGTACAGCTGGCTAATAAGGTACGTAATTGCCTTGTTTCTTGCATTTGCTTTCCAAATCCAGCAGCAACGTTGTTGGTTCTGCCCTTTAGTAGCTTAAAGTTCATTTTGTGTTCCATCAAAATATTGTGTTACATTCAGAGTGACTTAACTGAAGGCAAAACACAGATCTGTGGCCAGAGTGCCTCTCAGGTAGCCAGCGTCAAGGCCTCATCCTACTAAACTGCCAAGGCTTGATACAAGGTGTTTGCCCATGAGTCATGGCAATTTCCCTTATTAAATGTTGAAGTCTTTGCGGCCTGCAGCAAGTCAGCAGCAAAGGAAGCTTTCATTTTCAAGGGTGAGCTTACAGCACTCACCCATTCCTATTCCTATGTCCAAAGAGCCATCTAGTTCTTCTAAAATGTACCTGGTTAAGGACAAAATACCATCCCTTTACTGCATATTGAAGGAGAGGACCAGCCTCCCAGCTCAGATGAAGATGAGGTGTGCTGCACACTCCCTGATGGTCTTGCTCTGCGTAGCACCTACATCTGAGGAGCAGTCAGGTTTCAGATCTGACCTGACTCCATTGGCCATAGGTTGGCTCCTTTCGGTTTCCCTGCCTAGCATTCTGTCTGATTTTCATTCTTTCCTGACATCTCCCCATGAACTGCTTCAGGAACTCTGTCAGTTGGTATTTCATTCCAGGCAGAAACCCCTTAAAAATTACATGTGACAACACTCAGAACCACAATACCTGAATCCTCTTAAGGAATATTTTTGTTCTTAATTTAATGTACAGTATCCACCTTTCTCAGAAAAGAGAGCAAAAGGGTGGTTGCTGCTGGAAATTAAATTTTAATTGTTTTCTTGGGGAAGCAGAAGTGAGCCAAAGAGTATTTTGCCTTGCTTAGGTGAGAGAAGGTTAGCAGAACATGCGTGCACATCCAACCCAGCTGGAACTTCTTCTCCGGTAGCAATCAAAATTTTTAATTCCAGTTATGTATGAAACTACATAGCTGCAAGGGAAAAAGGTAAAAGAAATCCTTCCCCATTTAAGCTTTACTCTCAATCTACAGCAATTATGTTCTTTCCACTCTCTCACTGTATCATTAACATTAGCATTTGCTAAGGAAACTGAAGAAAAAGTTTTCCTCACTCTTCAGCCAGTAACTTCACTACAATAAAGACCTTGCTAACTGAGGGCAGAAATTTCACGCTGCTGTTGAAACAGTTAATGCGGCAAGAGAATGCATACTTTATGCAAAAAATCTAATTTGGCCGACAACTGTGGAGTAAAGCAAGGAGAATTATTGCCATTTAAATTTTATATCCCACTGGAACAACTGTTTAGTGCAGGAGCTGCTTCAGACATAGGGATTATTGTTTATTTAAAAAATAATTATGTGAAGAGCTGAGAGCAAAACTAATTCCTAAGGATAGAGTATACTTTATTGTAGCCACTGCACTGATAAATGTGACTCTGCTAATCTTATGATTAAAATGTGTTCAAGCAGACCCTGGCAAAATAAGCTGCAATAGATTTAAGGAAAGTGTAGATGTAGAAAAATGTAAAAGTAAAAAAAAGATTTTTTTTTTCCAAAAAATAAGTGCCCCATTAAAACACAAAATCAATGCGTCGGCACCAGGAGCTTACATGAAATCACATGGCCACTGTGTCCTGATTTATATAAGTGCTGTGATTCTCCATATTTTTTTCCTATTTCCTTTATACTTTTTTTTCCCCTTCCTGAAAGGAAAAAGAAAAACTCTCACCCAACTTCAGCTAAACTATTACACAGTAACATTAAAGCCTTGACTCAGGCTGACAAATGACCTCCCTGTAGGGATCTCTTTCTCTGCACAAAACTGGCCATTGAAAAATATTGTAATCAGACATGGTGGTGATTTTATTGGAATAAGCTTATTCATTCCTGTTGGCTGTCAAGCAAGTTTCTGCATGAACCATTTATCAAAAAATCAATGGGAGGCCTTTGAATATCATTTTTCTTGAAAACACACAGAAATACCTAAGCTTCATAAACGTATTGATGTGTCCCCCCATGTGTGTGGGTGAGTGAAATGAAACTGTGTCTGGACAATGAAAAACGATAAGGAGCTCTTAAGTTCTCTCATATGAGGATGCAGTGTGACAAGGAAATCCCCCCAAAAACCCTTTCTGTCAAGTAGGGACACTCTGTGGAGATTTCCCAAAGAAATGGAACAAATAAATGAGCAACATGACTTCCAGGAATGTGAAATGTAACATAACTGCGGTGATGAAAAATGAATAATCCTCCAAGAGAGTTTCTGAAACTCAGACTGCATCCTGCAAAAAGAGCCATCCTCATCATGTGCTGCTCTTTCTTGATTCTCTGACTTGAGAAGCTGCTACAAACCAGTGTCAAGAAAAGGGATACAAGATAGACAGACCTTTGTTCTAATGCATTACACTTATTTGCCTGTTTCCTATATTAAACCATAAAAAGGAGTTTGGATAATTTAAATGTACATTAACAAACTCCAATCACACAGCCAGAAATAAGCAGAAAAATAAGAAAGTTAGCATTCCTAGTACGTATATGTAGATTCTCATGGACAACAGGCTTTTGAAAAGGAACCAAAAGTTTCCATGATTTTCTTTAAGCCACCATTACTCTTCAGCAGCACAGAGCTGTCCTTTCATGTTGATTCCAGTCTTGCCACCATGAGGATAACTGTGTTTGAGCAGCAATGTGCTGTTTAACCCCAGTCCACCAAATGACTTCGGCCATTGGAACATTTTGACAATATTTATTGCTGATTATCTGCATCTTGATCAGAAGTCCCACTGCAAAGGATAGTACAGGAGATCCAGCATATAACAACCTCCAGGTCAGAAACAGAAATGAGTGCTAGGTCTGTTCGGATGTGCTCCGTTACCCACTAGCACTTTGAGGGCTTCCTCTAGCACATGTATAAAGACACATCTAAGTTGCAACACAGCCCAGTAACTTTTTGTTGTCTCACCAAGAAATTGCTTTGGTAACACCATATGGAAGGACACGTGGAGTGTAAAGGGAGCAAACACACAGAAACAGGCAGTAGTACCACATCTGTAGCATGTGTAAAACAGGAAGGCAATTCTACACAAGTATGCGTGGAAAATTGGCTGTGCAGTGAAAGAAAAGAGATCTCATGGCATTCCCTTCTAATGACTTCTTTAAGAGAAGGCTGTGGGGGGACCTCATTGCAGCCTTCCAGTCCCTGAAGGGAGCAGAGAAACAGGAGGGGATTCAGCTTTTTAAAAGGTACGGCAGAAATGGCAGGACAAGGGGGAATGGATTGAAGATAAAGGAAGGAGGGTTTAGATTAGATATTAGGGGGAAGTTTTTTACAGAGAGAGTGGTGAGGGGCTGGAACAGGCTGCCCAGAGAGGGGGTGGATGCCCCATCCCTGGGGTGTTCAAGGCCAGGTTGGCTGGGGCCCTGGGCAATCTTGTGTAGATCCAGGCCTGAGGTTGGTGGCCCTGCCTGTGTCAGGGGGTTGGAACTCTGTGATCCTTGAGGTCCCTTCCAACCCAGACCATTCTATGATTCTGTGCCACCAGTTGTGTAGAGAAAGACTGCTTCATTTCCACAGGACAAAGCTTCATAGGAGACCTCACCTTAAAGCAATGTGTGCTTTACCTCAATTTGAAGCTTGGGTGAACGTTCCAAAGAGAGCAGCAGAGCGCTGAGTATCCCAGTACTCTCACCTCACACACTGAATTCTTTTCCGTCTGCGGATGACAAATGATCACAGGCATGTTATTTGGTTTGCCAGCCAGTAACTGTGAAATGTGATGTATCAATAGGACAGAGAACATTTCTGAAATTAAATAGATTTAGGTCTGCTTAAAACACTGGAGAAGTTAAAAAGTACTCCGCTGTCAGCAACTTTTTATTATTTTTTTTAAAGTTCTGGCTTTAATATATCAATGTGGATGAGACAGACAGATGGATGGAGAAAATGACTGTTGTGATCTCCAACTAAATTCATAAGACATAAATATAGGTTGAAATAGCGTTAGGTAATAATGCTTGGAAGCAAAGGTGGCAAAACCACAAAGGATTAACGTGATGTAACTGTAATGGAGGACGTCGGAATAAAGCCATTTATTTCAGCATGACACTGATAAAAAGACAAGGAAACACGCATGAAAATTAAAAAGAAAAGAAAGTTAATGAGGGCTTCAGGAAGCATCTTTCATGCAAGGAATCTTAATACTCCATCCTGTATTCAAGACCAAATTGTAAGACAAAAGCTGTGTGATAATTCAAGAAAGAGATATGTAAAATGTCATGCTGTTATGGTGATTACTGGCTAGATTTATGATATAAACTTCACAAATTACAGTATATAGAGTGGAGAGGCGGAATAAATATTCTTTCTAAAACTTAATCATTTTCTAACATGAAAAAGCTACAAGGTGATTCTTCAGAGACCAAAACCATAACCTGCAAAAGCTGGGTTTTTTTGTTTTGGGTTTTGGGGGGGTTGTCTGTGTGTGTGTGTAAGCTTAAGCTTAATAAGAGGAAATTGGAGTATTCTAAGCCATCAGAGACCACAAAAATATAGTATCAGCAGAGTAAATTACTCTCATGTTCAAGCTGCCAAAAGCAATTTAGTGTGTGCATATAGAAATAAAATCACAAGATTAAATCAATATGTTTTTCCCATGTTTGTAGGGAAAAGATAATTGATGAGAAGAGCAGGTCACATCTATACTAATGTGCCATTCAGTATCTGACATCATCTCTCTATCTTTGAAATGAACACCAGTTCATAATATTCACTTACATATCTTTTAATTACTTTGCTTTGTAGCCAGAAAATGGAAGGCTAGCTCATTAACCTTTGCTGTCTTGCTGTCTTTCAAGAAGGTGATTTTTTTTTTCTTGACGTTTGTGCCTGTTTGGACCTGCAGTTTTTCCTGTAGACTGCAGAGGTACCTATTAGCAAAGCTGGTCAGCTGCAAGTTCCCTTTCATTCCTTAATACACTCAGCAACCTCTTCTTCATGATTCAAACCCATATTCCAGTTTTAATCAGCAAATAGAGATTTCATAGACTATTTTTCCTATTTCTAGGTATGAAGCAGTTTCTGAGAAGGCTAAAACTATTCTGTATATATTGTTTGGTTGATGGCAAAGATTAAGAAAGTATCTTATGAACAATGATATAAAACACTGATTTAAAACCGAGACGTTCCACTCATAGCAAGCATTTCTGGTACTTATGAGTAATGGCTCCTATTTAATGCATTGTTAATGCCTTCCTAAAGCAGAAGCATCAATGTGCTGGGAAGAAGTGAGAAGCAGATTTCCTGGGTCATTGTAGAATTTTTCAAAGTCAAGACTACAGAACAAGATAAAGACAAATTAAACACCCAAATTATACAGGAGTCATCAGAAAGCAGTAATTCTGTTGCCATTAGGGTGTTTGCTTATTTTCCTATGAAGAGATGTAGAAAAAGAACCCCATAATATTAATTTCTTGAGAAAATTAAGACACATTTGCAGGTTGGAGTTGCATTAAGGTTACAACACGGGTGTTTAAAAAAAACAAACAAACAAATAATTAGAACTTGTTTCATTGCCCACTCCCAATCTCCCCAAAAAGAAGAAAAAACCCCATAGTTATTTAAAGGGGAACATAGAGGAGTGTGATTGCATCCAATTATGGTAAGAAGCTGTGATAAGCACGAGGGAACAATTCTGCACTTCAAAGGAAGCTTTAAGTGATAATAGGTTAAAACCATCTTTGTCTAATCAGTTATTTAAATACTACTAATCATCTGGGCTTTGTGCCCAGCTCAGCGCCTATAATTTGAGGGTCTTAAATCTTATAAACTACAAAGGGTCACTTCATAGTCAGTTTAGCGATTTTTATGCGCTTGCAAGTTATACAAATGGACTGCAAGAAAAACTCACAAGTTTACACCTTCTGCAGCTTAAAAAGGGGCTACACACCGAATATGTAAATTACATGTTTATAAAATTATAATATCATATTTTAAGGAAGCTATAAAGAAGGGGAAACAGCCTGAAGCCAGGAACGCAGCAATTAAGGTATGTAGTAGAAATATTAATTGAAAGTTCTTATGCAGGAGGGTAGAAGGAAATGACCTAATTTTTCTGACACAAGGCCATGGCAGTAATTCCATATTAATCCCTCTGCCTGCCTCTTTGACACCCTTCTGCACCTCTCGCGTTGTCCCCTCTGCTGTGTCTACACATCTGCTTGTACATCTGAGCAAGTTTGGCGTATGGGGCTTTCATGATCTGAAAAATAACCCATTTTATTCTTACCTATCCCAAAATCAGGTTTGCTGACTGCTCAGTCCTGAGGTCTAACTCACCAGGTGATGTACAAGCAGTTGGAAATTATTTACATTGGTTCATACATTACCGGTGAGCCTAAGAAATGGGGAAGCAGACCTCCGGTTAGGAGGAAATAAATACCTTTGTCTTTTCATTCTGATGTAGAGAAACAGCTGGTTACAGGAGCACCCATAACCACCTATAATAAAAGCAGCAGAAAGATTTGAGTTGGTTACCATAGGACAGACATGGGGCAGTTTTCAAGAACTAATCAGCCACCCCAAAGAGGGAGTCAAGAGGAGCCAGTGAGACAGAAGAGTCAGACTAATAATGTTCTCTGTTGTTTTGTTACCTACAACATTCTTCTATTCTTCTCAAACCCTTTTTTTACAGAAAATATTGACAACAGAGCCTTGTGTGGAGGCTGCAAGAGTTTGAAGGGTAATCCACCAGTGATGACAAAGACCTGAGTACAAAGAGGTAACAAAAGCTGCCAGGATAAGATTGTAAGACCAATTCCTAAATATCTGGAGATCTTAGTGCTTCCCTAGTGTTTGTGTTATCATTACACAGGCTTATGGTGGTGCAACCCCAAAGACTGTCAGCATGATACAAGAATGAATCAATCTCAAAGCCTGAGCTCCTCAAAAGGATGTGCTTCATACACTGCAGCTTAGTCTCAGCGTTTTATTGTTGCTGAAGCTGCTATGAAGAAGTTTGCCATTTTCCATCATCACTGCACCCTATGCAATCAAATATTAATGATAAAAATACATTGCCATTCCCAGCAGGAGGGAACCTGTATCAGTACCTATTACAATGCTAGCCTGTTCCCGATACTGGGATGCTAGAAATCATCATCATGCAAGAGTTGGGTAATAATCACAAAATATTCTATATCCTTGTTCAAAGCACATCAAATGCACAGCAATTTGCTGTGCATGCTTTCAGCTCCCCTGTCTTAGCTATTTCTTTCTACAAGCTTCTCACAAGAAGATTGTAATATTGTTCCCAAGGTGCTCAACAGTCATCTCTTTAATAGCTGTATGATGCTTTTAGGTAAAAAGTGAATGAACTGACCAGGAAGTCATGCTGACAGCACACTTGGATTGGGTAATAGGTTTCTTGTGACGCTGACAATGGTGAACTTACATGAAATGCCAGCAGCAGTAAAAATGAATAATGACATAAGAAAAACTAAATGTCTTAAGAGTCTTTTGAGGGCACAAAATAAGGTTCAGATCATATAAGATAGCAGAAACTCCAGGAAAATCCAATGGGGTTTTATGCAGCAAGACACACCTCATTTGAGCGCAGACAAAAATGCAACTCATTACCTTGCTGTACTTTGAGAAGCAGGAAAGAAATTATGTTCCACAATCAGCTAGGAAAACAAAACTAATACCCAAATTACTGCAAAGGCAAATGGAGACCAAAACTAAGCAAAAGGGTAGTACACTGTTATTCCAGGAGGGGATGAAGGAAGGGGATGTTAGAAACAACATCAGGGTCTAATTCAAATGCTTTTGCCATTTGAGTTTGGCTTAACTGCAGCTATGTACTAGGTGAAGATTGGAGACCCTGATGATGTAACTGGTTTCATTTCTTTGACTGGTGAACTTTGACGAAATTTATCATCTGGGAATTATACTAAAAGACCTTTCTGCGGTAGCCTGTAATGAATTTCCACTCACTGAAATAACTGCTGTAGCTTCATCACTGGTCACAAAAGAAATTCACGTTCTGTAATGCCTCTTTGAACCAAATAGTTAGGATTTTAAAGTTTTGTCTCCTACAGGGAGGGATAAAAAGATGGAACTGAGTAATGACATTCTACTAGCATTTATTTGTAAGGGATGTACCATGTATCATTCCCTTGATTATTTCTAGAACCAAAGACCTTGCTCAAATCCCTTGACGAGGGTCTTCTTTTTCTTGAGGATGTCATAATGGCTTCGCTGCTGCTGTTTCAGAATTTTTTTTTCTTCTTCCCTACAACCTCCCAGGAGTCTCATCGCTCCTCGCAGAGGTGCACACGCACGTGCCTCCACATGTGTTCCGGCTCCGCTGCCACTTTATCATCCACCAAGGAATAAGGCAGTCATCTAGTCGACCTTCTGCTCAAAGCTTTTCTTTTGAGTGGGGATGTGAATGTGATTTCTCCAGCAGTCTGATTCTGGTGGGGAATTTTTCCCTCTTCCCCCCATCTTTTTTTTTTTTTTTTTTTAAGCTACCATGTCACAGTTACTAGACACATATAACTTGGCTGGAGAGAGGAATTTTAGCAGTTTTCACAGCTTGAACATCCATCTTCTTCTCCTACTAAACTGCATAACTTTCACCCTCTTCCTAAAGCAGGGAATATTTTTATACTTTTGTATAGAGCAGGATCAACAGTGATGGCTTTAGCACTAAATAACGACTGTGTTCAAAGGGCTTCTGAGGGACAGAATCAGAATTTTCAAAACTGTATCAATAAAGAAATTTTCCAAAACCCAGGGAGAAATTCAGCTTGGCAGAGGACACTGAATGCACAGGTACCAAATGGGGGCTAAGCAACTGCCACCCGTCCGGCAGCAGAAAAGGTCCCAGGGGGTTGTAGGCAGACCACACACTTAAAATTTTTGGAGCACAGGAAGTTCCGCACCAATCTGAAGCAGAACTTTTTCACAGTGAAGGTGACAGAGCCCTGGGACAGGCTGCCCAGGGGAGTGTGGAGTCTCCTTCTCTGGAGACATTAAAGACCCATCTGGACATCAACCTGTGTGACCTGTCCTAGGGAACCTGCTTTGACAGGGGGGTTGGACCCGATGATCTCTTGAGGTCCTTTCCAACCCCTATGATTCTGTGATTCTGTGAAAACTCTGTTTTATACTAATTCTGCACTGCTTTACAGAAGATACGTAAAGCGGTTTCTCTGCTCTACGTTGATTAGTAAACTCTCAGCTGGGACACTGTATGTCGTATCATGCTGTAAAGGGGAGGCAGACACATCTCAGAGTGAGAACCGCTGCACCATGGCAGGGAAATACCTGTTTTGGGAGGCTTTAATAAATTTAGTAAATCTCAGTGCATGGGAATAGACTGCATGTCTTCTTGAACTCCTTTTTAGACTTGAAATTACATGCTGTAAAATTAGAGGAACTAAAGGTAGAGCAAAATGTTCTTACAAGCCAGTGTTTTAGCCATGGCTCCTCCCTGGCAGCTGATAAGTCTTACAGTGTTGGATTTTAAGTTCTAAAACCAGTTTCAGGGGTGGTAGGCTAAAAGACTGCCTCCTTCTCTCTTGTGCTACACAGCCGTAATTCATATCAGTGGAAACAGTTCAAAATAAATGAAAAGGATCTATGGACTTTCTCCTACTATAGTCCAGATAGCTCTCGTGTCTTAATGTTTTAGGTGAGATGCCAGGTCCATCTATTTTGCCACTCAGTGGGGTGGGGTAGGTGCAAGGCTGGAGTGAATTGACTTTTCTTGCCTTCAGTGGGGACTGTGTGATTTTTCTGACTGCTATGAAGAGGCCTTTTATAACTACGGTGGCTGAAGCATATATTTATTTGGTGTTGAGAGAATTTCATTCACTAGGTATGTGTAGCTGAGTTCCTGAGGAGCACAGTTTATTATATAAAATGTGAATAAATACATGCTAAAAGTAGGATGGTGTGCTGCACTAATTCACTTTTGCTGCATAGTCAGTAAGGAGATGTCTGAGATTGTAGTAGATTTGTTCAGTCTTGTAACACAATATGAGAATGAATTAATTGCAGTTTAAGAGCTACAGACACACTGAGTCTTTGCTAATGAAGGTCATAGATATTTCTAAAAAAGAGAAAGCTCAAGATACGGAGAGAAAAGTGACTTCACCTTAAAAAGAAACAACCCACAAAATCAAAAGTTAATCCAGAAATGTGATTGTGACCAATTCATTTCCTTATCTCTCTAGCTGAAATAGGAGACTGGGTATTTCAGTATCAACAGGAATGAGTGCTATTCTAGGCCATTATTCTCATCTTGATGCAGAAGATTCAATCATTCAATTACAATGATAAATGTCCATTAACTACTGCAAAATCACACCACATGTTATTTGGAAAAGTATATGACCTCTATATGAAGTTTAAATGAATTTATTCTGATCAGCTTTAATCAACTATCAAATTAATTCATAATGTTTGGAATAGTATTACTAAGCTCCTGGAAACCAAATTCACTGAACAGTGTCACATAGTCATTATGATCTGAAGCATAATGAAACCAAAAGTGCTAGGAAATGATCTAGTTATAATGGCAATAGAAGTTGACACTTTCCTCACCAAAGAACCTACTGCAAATACACAAACCTCTTTTTTTTTTTGGGGGGGTTTTTTTTGGTTTTGGGATTTTTTAATCCAGGAATCTTTCTCCATTGCTGATGAGAATTTTTATTTTATTTTATTTTTCTCTGCTTGTCAGCCAACATGCAAAGCCATAGGAACAATGGCTCTGATACACTGTCTTGAGCAAATAGTTGCCTTGAGCAAGAGGTTGCAAGGTCTCCATCTCTGTCAGAGCTGCCATCCCCATGACAGACCCTGCAGAAGAAGAGTCCACCTGCATCTCAGAATCACAGAATCACCAGGTTGGAAAAGACATTTGAGATCACTGAGTGCAACCACACCTGTCCTCTACTAAACCATATCCCTAAGCACCTCATCTACCCATCTTTTAAAAACATCCAGGGTTGGTGACTCAACCCCCTCCCTGGGCAGCCTGTGCCAGTGCCCGATAACCCTTTCAGTGAAGAACTTTTTCCTAATGTCCAACCCGAACCCATCCTGGTGCAGCTTTAGTCCATTTCCCCTTGTCCTATCACCTGTCACTTGGGTGAAGAGACCATCACCCACCTCTCTACATCCTCCTTTCAGGTAACTGTAGGCAGTGATAAGGTCTCCCCTCAGCTTCCTTTTTGCAGGCTAAACACACCAGGTCCCTCAGCCACTCCTTGTAAGATTTGCTCTCCAGCCCCTTCACCAGCTCTTCTCTGGACATACACCAGGGCCTAGATGTCTTTCTTGTAGTGAGGGGCCCAAAACTGAATGCAGTACTCAAAATGAAGCCTCACAATCCCTTCCCTTGACCTGCTGGCCACGCTGTTTCTGATACAACCAAGATGCCATTGACCTTCTTGGCCACCTGGGCACTCTGCTGGCTCATATTCAGTTGGCTGTCAACCAACTCCATCTCTGCCAGTCAGCTTTCTAGCCACTCTTCCCCAAGCCTGTAGCGCTGCACGGGGTTGGTCATGTCCCAAATGCAGCACTCTACACTTGGCCTTGTTAAACTTCATCCCGTTGGTCTCAGCCCATAGATCCAGCCTGTCCA
Organism: Hypotaenidia okinawae; assembly: GCA_027925045.1. NCBI lineage: Eukaryota > Metazoa > Chordata > Aves > Gruiformes > Rallidae > Hypotaenidia > Hypotaenidia okinawae. The sequence goes on from BSDF01000005.1 coordinate 67,898,237, forward strand.
GATCCCTCTGAAGAGCCTCCCTACCCTCAAGCAGATCAACACTTTCTCCTAGTTTAATGTCATCCGCAAATTTACTGAGGGAACATTCAATCCCTTCATCCAGGTCATTGATAAGCACAGATGTCAAGCAGGACTGGACCCAGAACTGAGCCCTGGGGAACACCACACCAGCCTCCACCTGGATTTAGCTCCATTTACAACTCTTCGGGCCCGGCCATCAAGCTAGATTTTTACCCAGCAGATGCTGCACCTGTCCAGGCCAGTGGTAGCCAGTTTCTCAAGCAGAATGCTGTGAGAAATGGTGTCAAAGGCTTTGCTGAAGTCAAGGTACACTACATCCACAGCCTTTCCTTCATCTATTACATGAGTCACCTTGTCATAGAAGACAGTCAGATCAGTCAGCTCTTCCTCTCACCATAATCCCACCTTCATGGATGACAGGTTCTTTCAGCCAACATTGTGAGAAGTTTAGCATTTTTGGAAGACTGTTAGGGCAGGAAAACTGAGAGCAGTAACATGCATAGCCTCTGGAGCAAGATTTTGCCTGGAAAGTAAATGTTGCCTCACATTCCCTCTAGCCAGTAGGGTGGACATTGGGAGAAGTTTTGCATTTACCTTCCCAGAGCTGGCAAACCTGAGCTGTTCTGGCCACAGAGGTTAATGAGGGAGGATGCTATGTCCTGCCATTATCATGAGCAGGGTGCTACCAGGGCAAGGGAAGCCTAGGAAAGGCTCGAAGAGCCCCTTATGAGGGAAGTCATAGACAGCTTCCTTTTCTTGCAACTTGGTCTCCTGAACTGTAAGTCAATTTAAATCTTCTAGCTTAATCACTTCATCCAAGAATAAGATCAGCTGATGAGATATTAGAAAATATTCCATAAATAATGGGTCAGAAGGTGTCCCTGGGTAGTGCTGCTTTCCTATGTTTTCTAAATATTATTATTCAAAAAACTGCTAATTTTTTTCCCAGGAAACTAAACACAAGTACTGTGTCATTAGATCCAAGAGGCTGGTGTCACACTTCCTTTCTGGTCTTGAGGTGCAATTCTTTTTAACAATTATTGCTCTTCACTAGGTACGACACAATATTTTAGCCCTTGATCAAGCATATCGTCCCATTGAGCTGACTTTCCCGAGGATGTCTTTTCCCTTGCTCAGTGGCAGAGCAGGGTGTTAGAGGCATGCAGGACTGCCACGTCGTGAATCATGGGATAGGAAGTTTTACTCCTTAGCACAACACAGCCAGCCAGCTCCAGCTTCCCTGCAGACTAGAAACTCAGGAACACTGTCAGGATATGACATTTTTTGTCACATTTACTCTCAAAATGTCAGTTCACACTATGATTTGAACACGGGTAAAGGAATGGTAGTTTGCTGGCCTTTTCCTTATTCTGCCTCTGTTTGATGTGAAATTACACATTAATACACACAGCCACATGGAATTTCAAGATGAAATATTTTTCAACAACGTGAAAAGCAGGAAAGGTCTGAAAAGTGCCATAATTTTCCAAACTTGTCAATAGAGCTCACAGTACATCTGATATAAGACTTCTCCTTGTGCATCTGTCATGATACAAACGGTACCTCGTCCTCAGGGGACCTGCTTGGTATGTTCTTGCCTCTTTCGCCCAGAGATGAATTAGTGCATTTAAAGGAGAGCACAGAGGCCGCTTTCTGAGGCTTAGGCCTGACTTTGTTCTTGGTTGCAAGTCAGCTCACAGAAAGCATCATTCACACACGCAGACACTCACAGGCCCAGGTTTATGATTAATCCCACCGCGGTGTGCTCATACATGTATAACAAAAATGGTCCCTTTGTGGGACCTGATGGACTGGAACAAGGGAACAGTATATTCAGTCAGCTTTTTGACCACTAGGTAAAAAGTTCAAGTTAAGCTCAAACTGAAGGATGACTCAAGTTTCTTATTCGGACTTTTCTGAAAATTTTCTCTAAAAACAGTATGTGTAAGAGAGTACACATAGAGGGGGAAAAAGTGATTACCGGAGATGAGGAGGTAAAGAAGGAGCACGCTGAAGAATTCGTAACACGTTTGCACTTCTGTTCGTAATAAGACATGAAATGCCACTTGAATTCAGCACATAATTGTTCTGTACTTTCCCAGCATCTTACAGGAACATTGCCTTAACACATTCGTTTTGCTTTCTCTAAGATTAAAAATGTAATGGCACCAGTAACGGACCAATCTGGTCAAGGTACAATACGGTAGAGCGCAGCTTCATTGTACTGCAACAAGAAGTTAGGAATAAAAGATATAGGGAAGCAGTAAATCAAGGCTGCAATAATTCTGCTCCAAGTGCCATGCAGAGAGTCCAGCGGAGCATCCGGAGCACTGCTTCCCAGCCCCTGCTAGCTCTGAGCCACAGGACGCTGCTCGTTCCACTCCTGGACGGGAGCTGGGCACGGTAAATTTAAACTGCTGGTAGATCTCCTGGCCCCACCCAGCACTTCTCCTTGTTCCCTGCCTCTGGATGGGAGTTGTTCTGCCCTCTGTGCAAGGGGAGCGCTCCCCAGCTGCCTCACTCCCTGTCCAAATGAGGGTGCCCAGATGTGTGCACTGCGGCTCATCCCTGGGACAGTGCTGTAAGGTATGGCAATATTTGTTCCTGACATGACTCCTCGTACCACAAGCCCAGCTAATCAGCTGCTCAAAGGTACCAGAGGTTCACTGACATTGCAGTGGGACTGGTGTTACTGATGGAGGAACCAACAGTAGGACACTGTTACAGCTTTAATGTATGAAGCTCGCAGCTGAGGAGTCCAGCATTCAAACAGTGTTAGAGTTTGGAAACCGGTATTTGGTTTTGACTGCTGAAATAAGTTACTGCAATGTTGACTATGCTCTGCACCCCTCCTGCAAATAACTTCCGGGCTGATACACTGTGGTTTTAATTATGATGCTGAAGGGACATGGGTAATAGAAGTATTTCAGTGAAGATACACATGCCTGTTCATCTTCACCACTCATTTCTCATATAGTGAGCTGTCTTAGATAAGATAATTATCACTTGGATTAATAACATGCTAAACTAAGATTAGAGGTGTCAGGTCTTTAAAGAGAGAAGAAGAAAACAATGTCTGTGACAATTCACACTTTGCTAACATTTATGAATATATAAAGTTACCCTGAGAAAGAGTAAGTCAGAAAAGAGGAGAAGTTGTAGAAAGCAAGCCAAACAAGTGCATTAGATGGTGGACATTAGATGGAAAACTAAGAATCATGAAGTGTTACTCTTCAGCACTGCAAAGGAACAACTGCACACTTAAATAGTTATTTTATTGTCAGTAGAAAGTTTGTAACTTCGGTGAAGCTGCAGTAGATGCTGAAAGAGATTTTTGGCACTAGGAAACGAAGTGCTTTATTCACAGAAAAAGTTATTACTAAGTATGAGTAACAAGAAGTTGTTCTGAGCCTTAATTTGTATGTTCACTAAAAATAGCAGGTTGAATTTTATTTTGTTGCCCACAGAGCTCCTATAAATTCAGTGGAATGCCACAGGACATCAGTTTATTATTATTATCTGAGCACAAAGTAATGCTGTCAGTTTAGTGTGTGCTTTTTTGGGACACACGGGCGTTGACTTGTAATAAGCTGGCAGAAGACTCAGATACCACTTCTTAACAATCCTATTTAGTACCCGACTATGACAACATCCATTTAGGTAACAGATTGTGAGGATCACAGCCATATCTTTCCTGTTCTTTTGCACAGAGCAATCCTCTTGACTTCAGAGGAAGGTTTTTACCTGGAAAGAAGAGACTGTAGATCTCAATCGTCTTTGATTAGTGTCTCACAAGCATGTGTATCCAAACCAATCTCTGTTATAGCAGGTGTATCCTTGCTCTCATTGTTGTTTGGTGTGTGGATATCTCACTGATTTTGTCAGGATGTCAAATCTGGTAAGACTGCACATAAAATAATCAGAACTGTCTTTGCTTCTTAGAGTTTCTGGCCTGGGACTCCATGAAAGGAAATCTGTGTGTACTTGTTTTAGGTGGTAATTCTGCACCTCTGGCGATGGATCAGATCCTATGGGTTTCCATCCCACTCCTTTTTAGGTTCAGCTGAGAGGAAGTGACAAGAAGAAGCTGGGATTCTGCTGTGCCTGGCTGACCCTGCAATGCCAAACCAATGCCTGTATGCTATTCATTGCTGCCAGGAGAAAAAAAACAGTGGCCTTTTGGCCATTGTAGATATTCTGTTTTACACTCACAACCAAAGCTCACAGTTGGATACTCTAGGATGGTAGCCAAGACGGACCAAAACGGGAAAGGGGCGGGGGGGTGAGGGTGGGGGGAACCAAAGAAAAAGTTACTTAATGATATTTTTTCACTGTATCTGCTAAATGCAGGTTAACATTCTGTCTGGAAGAAAATCTGCACAATCATATTTACATAAGTTTTCTCAAAAGCCCCCAGGGTTTTCCACTGACATCAGTAATTTCTGGAGGACCCTTTTCCATAATTGTTGGGTTTCTTAAAAACATTAATAAAGAACACATACGGTTTTCTACAAAAGCTATATCCTGTTCAGCTACCTTGAAATGATTTCCAGTAGGTACTTACATAAAACTTCAGAAGTCTGAAGACCTTTGTAGGAGAGGTCATAGCCTTAAAGCAAGGCTAAGGTTATAGCTCCCAAGGAGCAGCAGGTGAAGATCAGAGGAGATTAAGGGCTGTAACTAGCTGACCAACCATCTTAACTTGCATGCTTTAGCTTCGGAATACTTTGTGGTTACTTCTTCATTCTTTAACTTTTTTAAGACTTTCATTTTTTATCTACTAAAGGTGTGGGCACTTAGGCTTTTTCTCAATTAAAGATCAAATCTCCTACGTTTGACTGATTTATGATTTTCACCAAATTTTTTTCCCTTTCAACTAGCAGTGGTTGAAAATATCATTCTACTGTTATATACACTGAAGGGACTAACAATTTTTCCCTCACCACCCATCAAAATGCATTAAGGAAACATAAAAGAAAAAAATCACCATCTCTTTCTCTATATCTGCAGCAACTTGAAAGAAAATGATGAATGGCAAAACATAAGAGCAAAGGCTCCCAAAATGAAGGAAGTGGCATGATTAAGTTCTGTATTTTAAATTAGAAATAATTGCTCTGAATACATAAGCAATCAGACATCCATTAATATCCTGGTTAGAATCTGAAGCTTCATTAATTGCAATGGAATCACATACAAAATGAAGACTTCTTCCAAAAAAGCCAGGCTTACTCAAAGAAAAACTTAATGTTTTTATGATAGTATTTTCCACATTAGAGTTCGGCTCATGGCTAAATCATCATGGATAAACATACATACATTTAAACAGAGAAAGGATATGCTCTTTTGGTCTAAAATCTGAGACACAGAAAAACCACTAGACTGAATACTGATCATTCATATGAATCATTAGTCAAACAGAGGTGAGAACCAAAAAAATATGAGTTACTATTTCTATTTATAATGTTCAAGTTTGCGTGACATTTCTAAAGGCCTCTTTGTCACACACAGTTGCTCCATGTTGTTACACATAGAGATGAAAACTAGATCAAAGGACAGCCTGTGTTGCTACTACTCACCTAGTAAACATCCCGTCTCCCTTTTCCTTTCAGTCATATCCTTTTCTACACTAAATGAATCTAGGGCGATTCCTGTGTTTTTACCATTTGGGTCATCACATGATTTCCACTGGAAGATGCACCAGAATGAAGACACAGACATGGGATGAATATTCATCAAGTCTGGAGGAAAGGATGAATATCCCCTATTTCACGCTGAGAGAAAGTCAGTGATCCCATTGAGACTTCCCAATGCAACTCTAAGACTCCAGCCAGGAGTACTCACAATATATGCAGTTGCATACTCAGGACCATATTTTATATGAGCCACTAACAATCATTTGTCTAAACAGAAAATAGTCAAACATAAACACACACCCCCCTCCCAAAACAAAGGTGATGAAATGGAGGCATATATTTCATGACATCACAGGAGCATCCGCAATTTATACACCTACATTCTATAGTCATTTTACAAGACTATTTCATATTCAACAGAAACATCCACTGCTCACAAGTTATACAGTGTGATCATTGCAATGGTTAAGCCATAGAAAAATTGGATTAAAAATAACAGGCAAACTGCTAAACCATGTCAGCAATGAATGTGTTTTTTAATGTAAGCCTTGAAGGAGTACAGTATTTCTTCTTTACAATCCTGCCTGAAGCTTGCAGAGTATGATTTGTTCTCCACTTACCCACTTTTGCCATAGTCAGTCCTTTTCCTATTACAAATTCCACACAGTTTACCCAGGAACTCAGGAGAATCTAGAGAACAAATAAACACTGTGAGGAAAGACCGAAATATTAGAAATGCTGAACTCACATTAACAACACAACACTCATTAAGTGACAAGCAGGCTTCCACTACAGCTTCATTCACTTCTTTGCCAGTGCTGATGTCTTTTTTAAATAAAAAACCCCAACTGTACATCACCAAAGTTCTGAACCACAGCTAACATTATCCTAGTTAACAAAACTCCTTTGAGTTCGTGCTCCATACGTGCCCTTAATAAAAGCAATCCTAAAATGAACTTTCTGTGCCTCACCCTTGACCATCTTACTGTTTTGCTACCCTCTGCTGGCTTTCTTTTCTCTGTCACATTAAACAGATGCTGATGGTTTTCACTTTGAAATAAGCTTTTCTTTCATGAAGCAACTTCAGGAGCAGCGTTTTGGGCTAGGGAAAGGAGGAGTGGTGAAGCTAATCAGGTGGCACTGACTTCTGCCATCACCATTGGCATGAACAAGGATTTTCGCTCAGACCACCAGTGTTAATGAAGTATCTCAAAAACAAGAACTCTCGGGAATGCAGGCGTTGTGCACACTCAGCTCCTCTATGCAGTGAGTATTCATTGAGTCTGATGCATAAAGGTAGTAACTACACCTGTGTTTCTGACCTCTTGAGGAAAAACATGAAAAACCCTCTACACATTTCACATCACTTGGATGACAGTTCCGTGTGCCCCTCATCCCCCTATTTCCCCAACTGATTTTTCCCATTCATAATTTGTACAGATGTCAGGGGAAATAAAAAAAACAACCCCAAGAATAAAAGAAAAAAAGAAAAACCACACAAACCCAAAACCCATCTCTTGGCAAATTTGGTAATCTTTACAGCAAACAGAACTTCAATGCAAAACTGCAGGGGAAAAATATAGTTTGCAGCTGAAAATACATCACAGTTGAAATCACAGGTAAAATAATTTCTCTACAGTGTGTGGCTGTTCTCAGAAAATTGTGTTTAGCCCTGAGACTCTCATTATTGAGAAGAGTTGTAAATTGGAGAGAGGTCACGCAAAGACACTGATATGATTAAAGTGGGCTGGAGGCATTGACTTATGAAGAAAGATGAAAAGATCTAAATAAACATGGCCTGGCTGTAGAATGCTTAAAAGGCATCAAGATAACCATTAACAAAGACCTGAGGGGTACAAAAACTAAGCAGGGAAAAAAAAGATACCTCAGGTAGCATAAAGGAAAATAGCCAAAAGTCACAAGATAAAAATTAAGAAAGGAAAACCTGAGCCAAATGGCTGGATAAACCCCTGGAAGTGGAATGCATCATGCCATGGAGTACTCCCCCCGGGTGTAATGGAAGTCCTGTAGGCTGAGTAAAATAAAGCTGGACAGAAAAGATGAAGTGGTTGTACAGCAGATTTAACCCTGCCCTTGCAGAGAGGTAGGCCAAAAATGTACAAGTAGTCTTTTATCATTTCTAATATCTCTGTATTACTGCTAAGTATTAATGGAAACCCCTTGTGATGAAACTGCTCATACTGCACAGAAAAAGTGTGAGGTCTACAAGTAGTGCAATTTCCTAGAATCATCGAATCATCAAGGTTGGAAAAGACCTCCAAGATCATCAAGTGATTAGCCCTAAACCACCGTAACCTCTAAACCATTTCCCAAAGTGCCACCTCTACACATTTGATGAAGAACCCCAGGAATAGCAACTCCACCATCTCCCTGGGCAGGCTGGTCCAGTGCCTGACCACTCTTTTGGTGAAAGAAATTTTTCCTAATATCCAAGCTGAACATCCCCTGGTGCAAATTGAGACCATTTCTTCTCATCCTATCGCTAGTCACGAGGGAGAAGAGGTCAACCCCCACCTCACTACAACCTCCTTTCAGGTAGCTGTCAAGAGTAACAAGGTCTCCCCTAAGCCTCCTCTTCTCCAGGCTGAACAGCCCCAACTCCCTCAGCCTCTGGTAAGAGAGGTCTCTCCTCATAAGGTCTGTTCTCTAGACTCCTCATCAGCCTAGTTGCCCTTTTTTTCAGGAAATAAAAACTCTGTAGATGAAGCTCTTGCACCACCCTGCGACAAATACCTGTGTGTTCCTCAGTGTCTGAGAACTGCTGTCCTTCAGACATACCAGACCTACAGAGCTGAGAGCCAAACAGTGAAGCAAAACTGGCCTTTTCTTCATCTGGTACAGTAACTGCAGAGGTGGCTGCCATAAGTTTTCTGTTCGTTCTACACGGCCACACTACAGAAACAGACATGCAGCTCTGACTTGTTTAGGCACTTGGAAACCTCACACATTATTAGTCTGCACACACTCTGATTCACTTCTTAGACCTACCAGGCATGGAGCAACTGTGGGCTAATTGGTGAAGACCTTAAATCTTCCTGAGAAAAATTTGCAGGAGCAGAAGAGGATGTTCCTAGAAAAATGCCATGTTAACTTAGCTCTTTTTGTGGCCATCTAAAAAAAAACCAGCCAGGACAATTTTTACTCCTCCTCTTTCCAATTACTCCCAGGAAGAAGAGTAATGTAAGCAGCCACTCTTTTCTGTTCAGCAATTTTATTCAGGCTAAGCAGGAAAAAAATGCCTTTCAGTTTTTGCATTTCCAGCCACTGTCATCTCCTGCTACAACAGTTTTTATCCCTTTGGGAGACTTCATGTGACCAGAGGATGCAGCTCCACCTGATGCGATTGACAGACCGATGGCACAAGGACCCCAGTGCCCACTGGAACGGTGGGCAGCCCACGCCACACCAGAATGAAGACCACTGCATAAAACGGTATGCAGTCATTCCAAATAGGCCGATTCTCAGCAGTGCGCCCACAGCAGTGGGAGTAAAACACTGAGATACTGACAGGCCTGGGTGATAACCAAAGACACACTCACTGTCTGTGCAGCAGTCTTAGATGTGGAACAGCAACGTCACCTCCATCCTATTCGCTCTCGAGTAAGCGGAGGTCCCTCCTGCACCTATCTGATTTACTTCAATTGTGATGTGTTATTATCATCTGTTTTGTGATTCTGGGCTGCTCACCCACTCTTTATTATTTGTCTACTTGATCTTGCTGATCCCACACCGCTTGCTGTGTGCTGTGTAAACTGTCACGGGTCAGAGGCAATTGCTGTGATTACAGGCACAACAAGACTGTGAGCTCGCCCTCGTCTTTTGACACGTAACTAAAAAGCTGCTCCTGCCACAATTAGGTAAATAGCCATTATTCCTTCCATATGAGACTCCACAACCCCCTGGGCAGCCTGTCCCAGGGCTCCATCATCCTCACAGTGAAAAAGTTCTTCTGCATATTGGTGTGGAACTTCCTGTGCTCCAACTTGAGGCCATTGCCCCTTGTCCTGTCCCCACAGACCACTGAGAAGAGGCTGGCCATTTCCCCCTGTATCCCACACTTCAGATATTTATAAACATTAATAAGATCCCCTCTAAGGCTTCTTTTCTCAAGGCTGAACAGCCCCAGTTCATTCAGCCTTTCCTCGTAGGGGAGATGTTACATCCTCACCTTGCCCACAAATACTTCCCAACTTTATCTCGGACTGGCCCCAGAACCACAGAACAGTCTGTATGGATATGGTGGGTCCTTGGAGGTTAGCACACTGCCTGGCCTCACTGTCTCCTGCCTTATTCATGATGCTGTTTGCTACCAGCTCAGAAGGAAGAATTAAGGTATTTGTCAAGATATGGATTCAATCCTGACCTAATTGGTCACTTCAGTGGAAAAAACAGACAGACAACAAAACTTTTCTGCTTAAAAAGCATTTGTGATTTCTGGCCTGGTTGGACCCAAATCCTCACAGATAGGCAGAAGCTTAACTGCCAGTGTTTTCAGTTGGGCTATGCCCTTAGAAAAACCTGACCTATGTGAACTGCTCAAGCTGAGATGTTCAGCCTATTTCAGAGTGAGAACTTGAAACTGAATCTCACATCTCCTAACCCCTTGTTGTAGCTACTGGACTTCCCTGTCTTTAAAATTAAATTCCCTGTCTTGAGGCAAGTCTCAAAATGTTCAGTTTCCTTGTTACACATTATGATCTTCAAACAAAATTTTTAAAAACAATGATGTGAAATGAATCATAACCTCCCAGTTACAGACAATGACCCTTTGGTCTCCGATTAGCTAGGTGCTTACTCACTTTGTGATTGGGTATCTGTTTTGGAAGCAGCGTGCTTCAAATGCAGACTCAGAGAGCCAAAAGGGAAAGGGGAAGATGGCAATCTGCCAACTAAAAATAAAAACAACCCACCGAAAACCCTTATCTGTTATATACTGAAGTCATTAACTATTTTACAGCTATAAAAAGTGCGTTAAAAGGTCCCTGTGGGCTCCTAACAGGGTCATGATTTGTTGGTGCCTGAGAGGCCCGCACAGCACAGTATGGCAGGTGTTTAGGTCAGGATGAAATATGACATCTGTGCTCCCACTCAAGAGCTGGTACCAGTTCTGGATGATTTTCCAAATGAAGATCTATTCGGGAGGTTTCATTTTGACAGATAAATAGCCCATCCAAGATTTTTCAGTGCTAGGGCATCCAAGAGATTGCCCCATTTACTGTGCTTTGTGCAACCTACAGGCATTTTAATCAGCTTTACTGGCATTTTAACAAACCGAGTTTGCCTTTGGTATGTCAGATACCGAGATCTGTGGACATCTTCAAAGCGGAATCCATGAGGAATGAAAAGAGAAAATGCAGAGTCCTGCAAATTTCCCACTGAGACTGTCACGCACAGTGGAACGATCCCAAAGCAAAAGGCAGGAAAAAAGGTTATGAGATCCTGCAAAGACTATACATTTAATTAAAATTGTGCATGTTCAATGTAGATTAAAAGATTTTGTCCTGGTGCGGCTATGTTCAGGAAGTCTATCCCCATCAGACCAGCTGACCAGACTCCCACTTATGACCCTGTTACCTGTCTCTTTCCTCTGAGTGAAAACTGGAAAGCTTTGAAAATCATAAAGCACCACTTGGATTAGAAAGTACACAGTTCAACACTTCCCTGAAGCCCACAACTACGCAGTTGAAAGTGCATATAGAATATCTGTTGCTATAGTATAGCACGTGCCTGAAATTAAGCTCTCTATTCTATATAGAGCAGGACTGGTAATAAGAAAAAGATGGTATTTCTAATGACACAGGGTCGTTTGCCATCATGTTGGGACACTGACCTCTTGCTGAAAGAGGAAATTATCAGCTATGAAGGACAGCCTTGCTTTGATTTTTTATTTTTCTTTTAAATTAAAAATTTCAAAGTAGAGATGAGGCTTAAGCTTACTTCCTCAGCCTTCTGTGAAGAACAACCTACAGAAGGCTTTTTTCATCTCTGCTTCCATTTGGAATTACTGGTAGATGACCCGTAAATAAACTCAAATATCTGCTCCCAAGAAAAATCACCTCATGTCCAGCATATTAAAGTTACACTAGCAGAGTTAGAGAAAAGGGAGAAATAAAACTCAGTTGTGATCTTGATTTTTATTTCAGGGACTCATGGATTTTGTATCACTTCATTCCCTCTCTTAGGCATCATCTAGCAACTTGATGGGTAAGGACTCTTGAGATCTCCTCCAGGCAACTGATAAAGATGTGTACTGGTGTGGGATGGGATACCATGGTTTTTCTTCATAGTACCATTTATGGTTTAGTAGATTAAGTATGTGTCTCTGTTTTGGGTCTGTGCTGGAAGCAGTGCTGATAACACAGGGATGTTTCTGTTCCTGACGAGCAGTGCTCACACAGAGACAAGGGCTTTGCTGCTCCTCACCCCACCAGCAAGTGGGCTGTGGGTATAGAATGAGTTGGGAGTCTCCCAAGTCACCATTGGATGTGATGGAGCCCTGCTGTCCTGGGGATGGCTGAACACCTGCCTGTCATGGGCAGTGGGGAAGGAATTCCTTGTCTTGCTTTGCTTGTGTGCGTGGCTTTTGCTTTACCTATTAAACTGACTCTAGCTCCGCTCACAAGATTTCTCACTTTTATCCTTTGATTCTCTCTCCCCTATCCCACCAGTGAGGGAGCAAGGGGCTGGTTTGACTACTAACCAGGGTTATACCACCACAAATCGTAAACAAGAGGTGCTAGACAGAATGCAGAGATACCCAACTTCGTACCAAGCTCCAGGCTGATATGATCAATCAACCACAGACCTCTGAGTCCCACCATCCAACTGGTTTTTTTTTCTCACTGTCCATCCATCCAAATCACCATAGCACAACTTGGATGTAAGAATTTGCCCCAGCCCAGCCCAGGTACATGTCATCCACCACTCTCCCTCAAGCCAGCAGTCATTTCTTTCTGGAAGGCCATCAGGCAGATCAGGTGTGATTTATCCCTGGTAAACCCATGCTGACAGCTCCCAGACACATTTCTCTTCATGTGCCCAGAAACACGCCCCCATGATTTTCCTAGAGACTAAAGCAAGGTTGACCAGCACTGGTTCCCAGATCATCCTTCCTGCCTTTTTGGAAGACAGATGCAACATTTGATTTTTTTAGTCACTGGGGACATACATGGATCTCCACAACCTCCCAAAAGTTGTGCATCTCACCCTGCAAGGACATTGACCAGCTCCTACAACCCTCAGGTGCAGCCACTCTTGTCCCACAGGCCCACGGATGAGGTTGTCTCCAGCCACCCCAACTTGATGCTCACACAGTGTTGGCCATTCTTCTCCTCGACTGGTCTCTCAAAGCACAGAGGCCTGGCTGGGGAGAACTGAGGCAAAGGCAGCATTAAGTACCTCTGCTTCTGTGCCTGCTGTCACAACAAGCCAATTAACAACATAATCACAGCATCAATAACTTAACTACAGAACAAATGGGACCACAGCTTGTTTATTTGTCCCTCAGAAACAGGGATTTATAATAATTAAAATATTTCTTCATTAAGAAAACAGTGATTTTGGAACGGAAGAGAGCAAGTCTCTTAATTAGAAGTAGATAAAAGTAACAGGACAAACGTGCCCACTAAAGGCACTAAATGGAGAAGATACAGACCCGAAAGAATTCTGAATTATTTTTATCTTTAGTTTATTGCCTTTCACAACATCTGGGAAGATATTTTGTAACCACTGTCCTGGCGTATTTGTCATACACTCGCTGAACTGCAATTTGCTCCACTGTGGAGTGAACCCACCTGAGCCTGTCAGGAACCACTGAATCTGTGCTCACCAAAAGCACCGCCTCAGGTACCTCTGAAATCATTTCATTAACTTCTCACTTCAGAACACAGCTGATACCTAGTCTGGCTGAGTGAACCGAGATTGTTTCTGAACTGACTTCAGTGATCCTCCTGCCTGCCGACAGCTGGGCCGCTGCACACCAAGCTGAGCAATCAGTCACTTCTGACTGAAATTAAAGCCAGACTCAGGCTGCACATCTGGAGCGCGCACCTCCGACATGCTGGAGTCGGAAGCTTCCACTGGGCCAGAGGAACTCCAGTGAAAAGTAAGCAGGTAAAATCAGGGGGACTTGAAAAGAACTTACTCTTTTGTTAATACAAAAAAAATGCCATTCTTCAACTGTTACATTCCCTGAACTTCTTTTCCCTACAAAGCTTCAGGTATACTAACTATTTTCAGTCTGTCACAGTTTTTCCTAATTTGTGGATGCAGAGTAAGCTTCAGTTTTCACCTCAAGTCAGGCAATATTAATATCACATTTTTTTAGGTTATTATAGCTTTGTACATTTAATTTACTGCATATAAGACTTTTTTCATTACTTTAAAAAAAAAACCCAATACTTTTTGCCTTTGAAATAGGAGGTAAGTAGTTTTTCCACAATCATTTAGTTTCTTCCACTGTAACACCTAAACCCTCCTAATTTTCAATCTCTTTTTTTATAAATTGAAACCAACATTTTTTTTTCGTGGAAAATCAACCATCATATACATGGGAGCTTAGTGACTTCATTTTATATCGCTTGACTTGTTGAATATCAATTTTTTTCAACATTGTAAACATTTTCAGACTTCCTGGCTCTCACTGCTTTTAATGTCATCCTGGCATGACGAATTCAGAGTAATTGAATTTGTTGCAACTGACAGTCAGAACGATGCCACATTTGCCGTGATGTGTCAGCACTATCTTATCTGCCCAAGAGAGCTTCTGATCTTCAGATTACAATGGTTGTATCTTACTGTTGATGTGATTGCCTTCCATGCACATCCTACCAAAAAACTTTTATAAACACTTTTCCCCTCCTTCCTTTGTTATGGGCACAAAGCTCCCTGTTTAAAATATACAAAGGAAAACCAAACTTGTCTCGATGTGGTTACGTAATGTTGATTTCTTTAGCCATAGACTCATAGAATCACAGAAGTGTCTTGGTTGGAAGGGACCTTTCAGATCATCAAATCCAAACATCAAGGTAACCTGACAAAACCACCACTAAACCATGTCCCCAAGCACCACATCTAACCATCTTTTGAACATCTCCAGGGTTGGATATTCCACCACCTTCCTGGGCAGAGCGTCCCAATGCCTAACAAACCTCCATGTGACGAAGTTTTTCCTAACATCCAATCTAAACCTCCCCTGGCACAACTTGACACCATTTCCTCTTGTCCTATCACTTGTCAGTAGGGAGAAGAAGTCATCCCCCCTAGTTGTAGAGAGAATCAGGTCTTCACTGAGCACCTTCTTCTCCAGACTAAACAGCCCCAGTTCCCTCAGCTGCTCCTTACAACATTTATCTTCCAGTCCTCTCACCAGCCTTGTTTCCCTCCTCTGGACATCAGTGTCTTTTCTGTAGTGAGCGACACAAACCTGAACACAGTGCTAGAGGTCCAGAGAACAGAGGGACAATCACTGTCCTGGTCCATACCATTGCTGATACAGGTCAGGATGCTGTTGGCCTTCTTGGCTACCTGGGCACACTGCTGGCTCATGTTCAGATGGCTGTCTGTCAAGACGCAGCTGTCTCTGCCAGACAGCTTTCTGGCCCTCTGCCCTAAGTCTGTAGCTCTGCCAAGGGCTGTTGGGACCCAAATGCAGGACCCAGCACTTGGCCTTGTTGAACCTCATACCACTGGCCTTGGTCCATCAATCCAGCCTGTCCAGATCTCTCTGTAAGGCCTTCCCACTTAACTTAGTGTCATATGCAAATTTACTGAGGGTGTACTTGCTCCACTCATCCAGGACATTGATAAAGATACTAAGAGAACTGGTCCCAGCACCAAGCCCTGGGGAACATGAGTTGTGACTGGTTGCCAACTGGATGTAACTCCATTCACTGCAACTCTTTTGGCTCAGCCATACAGCCAGGTTTTTTTACCCAGCAAAGAGTATCACAGAATCACAGGATCATAGGGGTTGGAAGGGACCTCCAGAGATCATTGAGCCCAAACCCCCTGCCAAAGCAGGTGCCTTAGGACAGATCACACAGGTCAGTGTCCAAACGGGTCTTGAATATCTCCAGAGAAGGAGAATCCACAACCTCCCTGGGCAGCCTGTCCCAGGGCTCCCTCACCCTCACTGTGAAAAAGTTCTTCCACATATTGGTGTGGAACTTCCTGTGCTAAGACTTGAGGCCATTGCCCCTTGTCCTGTCTTCATCCAAGCCATGACCAGTCAATTTCTCCGGGATGCTGAGGGAAACAGTGTCAAAGCTTTACTGAAGTCAAGATAGACAACATCCATAGCTTCTCCCTCATCCATTAATTGGATCACCTTGTCTTAGAAAGAGATCAGGCCAGTCAGACAGGACGCACCCTTCATGAACATGATGTCTGGGCCTGACCACCTGATTGTCCTGCATGTACTACACAATGGCACTCAGGAGGATTTGTTCCATAACTTTCCCAAGCACAGAGGTCAGACTGACAGGTCTGTAATCCCCCAGGTCTTCCTTCCAGCCTTTCTTGTAGATAGGCATCACATTTGCTAACTTCCAGTCAACAGACCTCCCCAGTTAGCCAGGACTGCTCATGAATGAGCAGTACCCTTGGGTGGATCTCACCTGGCCCCATAGTCTTGCGTACATCTAGGTGCTGGAACAGGTCCCTCACCATTTTTCCTTGGCTTACAGGGGCTGCATTGTGCTCCCCATCCCTGTCCTCTGCCTCAGGGGGCTGAGTACTCCAATTGTTAAAAACTGAGGCAGAGAAGGCATTAAGTATCTCAGTCTTCTCCTCATCCTTTCTTGCTATGTTACCAGCTCTGTTTACTAAAGGACAGAGATTGTCCTTAGTCCTCTTTTTATTGCTAATATATTTATATAAACTTTTTTGTTGTCACTAATGTCAAAGACCAAGTTAGGTTCTAGCTGGACTTTGGCCCTTCTAATATTTTCCCTTCATAGCCTCACTACTTCTTTGCATCCCTCATGAGTGGCCTGGACTTTCTTCAAGAGGCCATAAATCCTCTTTTTCTTCTTAACTTGCAACACCATCTCTCTCTTCAGCCAGGATAGTCTTCTTCGCCATCAGCCTGTCTTTTGGCACATGGGGACAGCCTGCTCCTGCACATTCCAGACTTCCTTCTTGAAAAACATCCTATCTTCCTGGACTCCATTTCCCTCGAGGACTGCCTCCCAAGGCATGTTGTCAACCCGGCCCCCTGAAAAGACCAAAGTCCACCCTCCAGAAGTGGAAGGTAGCAGTTCTGCTGACCCTCTTCCTTGTTTCACCCAGATTCCCACCATGCTATCTTCCTTACTGGCCCTCCCCCTGACTTTTACCCATAAACACTCAACACTGTTATCGCTATCAGTATATTCCTGGTGTTCCTAAAACTCCCTAACTTACAAGGCCACCCCACCACCTCTCCTTGCTTGCCTATCTTGAAACATTTTCAAACATGTTGAAACATCAAAAAAACATTCTGCTTCTAGCATTTGCCACTTGTTCTTTAAACTGGCACATTCTTGCCCCTTCTGAGGAAATGCGTTGCCACTACTCTGCGTGGTCTTCTAAGGACTATCAGGTACCTTATGATGACTCAAAATAAAACTGGAAAGGTTTTGGTGATCTTCTAATTTCATTTTTTTTTCCACTTGAGAAACTCATACAATGGAAAATCTTCAGCTTCAGTCAGAAGTGTCTCAGAAAGTAAGCATGCTATCTTCACAACAACAGGTCACTGAAAATTGTTAGATTAGGAAAAACAGCAAAAAAACGACCTTCTCTCCCCCTCTGCCCCATCAAGATAAGTGCAATGCAAGGAATTTCTGTAAGATGAAGGGTCCCAGAAATGTAAGCAGCACTGTGGATCTGGCTTTTGCTACCTTCTGCAGTGAAATGGAGCAAGTCCAAAGCTATGACTAGTTCAGGTGGATTCAGCTGCCATGGAGTGTGCAGTTTCCACCTCTCATCCTTGCATCCTCCCATCCTGTGCAGTTTCCACATCCCACTTACTGGGATGGCAGAGATGCACAGATTTAAGGGAGAGGCAAAAGCTCACCCTGGCCAGATGAAAAATGCTCATGATTATACACAGTCGTCTCCACCATAAGGAGATGCTCCTGGATGATACAGAAGGGTACACTTTACACTTGTCTTCTTCATTCTGAGAAAAAATTTAGCTTTTATCCTTGGTAGATGAGTACATAATTCTGCCATACCCACTCCTGCAGTATTGCCCTCCCTCCCCTTGCTAGCTCAGCTCACAGAGTGAAGTATCTAGCCACTTTCAGTGACCAACTATTGACCACATGGGTGAATGCTCCTAAAGCATTTAACTCTGTGTAGAAATACACCTTTCAGCGTGACACAGAAGGTCTGAGCAACAGAACAGTTATTGTGCAAATCACCCCTTAAGTACTTTGCCAATATTCCAGGTAATATGCTAGCAGCAAAATATATATTAAGATACAGACTTAAAAAGATACTGAGGAATACCCCCCAAAACAAGCACTCAGTAATACGCACAGTGGGAAGTATCATGGTCCATATATCTGCATGCTGCAACATCCAGCCTTGTTATGGCTGAGGATGGATAATCCCCACAAACCCTCTGAAAGGCAGTATAAATATTTCTCATTATCCCTAGGTTTGACATCACTTTTTAATAGTGGTAGGAGTCTTATTAAGGCAAACCTCCTCTGCTTTTTCTGAGACATCCAATGCTGTAAAGACGGCAGGAGGGGAACTGTAGTCCCTGAAAGTCCAAACAGCAAGTAGAGAGTTAATAGGAAACAAGAGAGAGCAGAAAGAGGTTTTAGCAGGAAGAGAGCTGACTCTCTCCTTTTCATGTGGACAGCTATGTCATCAGTCGAACAGTCTGGTCATTCTGACTTCTCTCTTCTGAGGAAAGTAAGATACTTACCAAGAAAAAGCTCTTCTTTCACTGTAGGCAAACAGTGGCTGTTTCTGTCCTCGTTAGTGTATTTTCCTGTGTTCATCATAAAAACTTTTTGTTCTTAATAAAAAGGAAAAAAAAAAAGTAAAAAGAGAAGTCTGACTCATGAGCAGATGCCATGTTGGAGTACTCCAGGCTGATGTGTGCTCCAGTGGATCCAGAGACTGCCTGACACCACCAGAAACCCCAGGAAGAATTACAGAGTCCCAGGCAGGTAGCAAGGTAGCTGCATTAATGCCTTTTGGCCTTAAAAATGGAGGACCACAAGTGCCACTTGACCACTGCCTGCCAAAAGTGTGGCAGGTCAGAATGATGGGAAGGGGTGTAAGAAGGTTCCCAGTACCATTTTGGCGTTTGCCTTCTTTTCATTTCACTGAGCATCCCTCAGTCCTCCCAAGAGAGTGGGAAAGAGTCTGAGCTCCATTGCTCCATCTTGTGGGCTGGTTTTTATTAACACTACGGCCACAACTCCTCAGTACATTCAATAATGCAAACTTTTCCCACTGTTTCACGTTTTCTTCATAAGAGTAATCCTCTTATGTCTCAAATAATGTGCCTTGTACTTGAATCTTTATTTAAGACAGGCTGACCTTAATATATAGATTTTCTCTCAGTTTTATTTATGATAGTGCTATGGGAGTTAATACTTGTTCAAGCTTTAAGCAGTATTTTTATGTAATAAAAACAAGGGTATAAATAAAAATAAAACTAGCTGTCATCTTTCACCTTAAAACCAAACACAAGACAGTCAATACCAAGCTTGTATACCTATATTTCCTGCAATACTGGAGTTCCTGAAGCATTAAAATTCCTCAAGCATTAAGCACAGAAATAAAGAGAATCCATCTATACATGTAACAGTAACAATGCATTCCCAGAACTGTTCTACATATTTTCCCCAATATAACCTGCTATCTTCTTTGCTTCTTTGACCACTATGGCATGTTGAGCAGATCTTCTTATTGAGCTTACCCCTGTGAGGCACCGGTCTTTCTCCAGAGAGATTACAGCTAATTTATAACCCATCAAGGTATATGAAAAATTCAGATGGTTCCTCCCAGTGATAAGAGAGCTTCCAGAAGCAATGCCTTTGGAATTCATCCGAGATCAGAACTGGGATTATCTGATATTTCAGTACCATGTTGCCTGCAGCTGTTTAATATTTTCATACAAGTAATCTGCCCTCGCTAGAGAAGCAGGCTTACACTTTGCTGGTCTAATTACACAGACTTGTATTTTGCTTTTATAATTTCTCAAGGTCAGTCATTTTCCCATAGGATCTGCTCCATCTATTACAAAACTGATGTCACTTCAGCCCCTATCTAAAGACAGAAACTAAAACTAAGCCGTTTAAAGCGCCGTCAGCCCTGAAACTAAATTTTAAGTAATTCTAAAGAAAGAAACCAGGGTATTACTTTTCTGTTAAATCACAGATATAGTGAAGTCCAGCTATGAGGAAAAATGTTGGAAACAACAGCATGAGCCATATGGTGCCATATAGGATTCTTCTAGATTCATGAAGGGGAAAAGGTACATTTATGAATTACAGTCATCTTCATGAAAACAGACAGCTGTCTGGAAGCATTTCATCTTCAAAAAAAGGACATGATTACTATTATTAGTTTTGTATTAAAAAAATGCTATGTTTCTTGAAGCAGTATACAGAAGAAGGACTCCCAGAAATGGTTTTGGGAGAGCTGATGAGACAATACTAAATCCAGAGTTTGGGAGATGAGGGATGACATGCAGGCAGCAATGAGCATTCCCAGGAGAGCTCAGCAGACTGGGAGAAGATTTAGCATACCTTGGGTAGTGAGAAAAGAGGTCAAGACTGGTGCCCAGTGAAAGCTGAATTAGCATATAGTGTTCTGTTAGAACATGTGGCCTCAGCTTTTGCCATATCATAGAATCATAGAATCATAGAATTGTAGGGGTTGGAAGGGACCTCCAGAGATCATCGGGTCCAACCCCCCTGCCAAAGCAGCTCCCTAGGACATTTCACTGAGATAGGCATCCAGACCGGTCTTGAATCTCTCCAGAGAAGGAGACTCCACCACCTCCCTGGGCAGCCTGTCCCAGGGCTCTGTCACCCTCACTGGGAAAAGTTTTTCCGCATGTTGGTGCGGAACTTCCTGTGCTCCAACTTGCAGCCATTGCCCCTTGTCCTGTCTCCACAGACCACTGAAAAGGGGCTGGCTGATTCCCCCTGCATCCCCTGCTTAAGATAATTGTAAACATTAATTAGGTCCCCCTTTAGTCTTCTCTTCTCAAGGCTGAACAGTCCCAATCTTCTCAGCCTTTCCTCATAGGGGAGATGCTCCAGGCCCTTTATCATCTTCGTAGCCCTTCTTTGGACTCTCTCCAGGAGATCCCTGTCCTTTTTATACCAGGGAGCCCAGAACTGGACACAATACTCCAGGTGGGGCCTGGCCAGGGCCCATGCTGCATAAATAATTAAGCACCCACCAGGACAAACACCAGCACTCAGACGCTTCACCCAGGTACAAGTACTTTCTCTCTCTCTCTCTCTCACTAATAACCAATACAAGTGGAAGATGGAGGCAGGTTTGCGCCTGGCTGTGTGCTGTGAGCATGGGTGCAACTGCTATTATCAACGCGCTGTGACTGCTCCGATGCTGGTAATGGTTCATTTTTCCATGAAATACTTAAACACTTCGTGAGAACAGACAAGCCACTGTGTCAGCAGTGGTGAGAACACTTGCCTGAGAGGTGTGAAAGATTAATTATTTATTCAAAGCAGTAGAGTTTCAACGGGGGACCTGAGAAGATTCTTCTCCCACCTCTTCCCACTCTCTCCAAAGCACCCTGTAGACATTCCCTACAGAAATGGAGGTTCACATCCTTCAAGAAATAAGAGAACTCCAGTTGAGAAGCTGCTCTAATTCAGTAGAACTTGAGTTATAAGTGACACCTCCTATTGACTTTAGCCCACATCTCATTTCTTTTCTTATTTTTGTAAGTAATGTTTGCACTGAATAGAATTATTTTGGGAGGGTAGAGTGGTTTTCCTTGGTAAAAATGTGACAAATTAGGGTTTCATTCACCGTTATTTATTTTTTCCTCAGATACCCATCTCAAAAGTCAAATTTAACCCTGACACTGCTCATTCATCTTCCACTCTCCCCTGTTAAACTGGCTTCAGATTTTTTTTTAGATCTCCTATACCTGGCATACGTTTTTTAACTGATGCAGGGTAGCCAAACACAGCGCTTTTTAAACTTCATTTTATCTACGGGAAGCAGATTAACAGCACAGGGCAACTGCTGAATGTTGCGAGTTCAGATGAAAAGGGGGAAAAACACAGACCTAGTGAAAAACCATTCTGAGTAATTGCAAAGCAGAATTCCAGGAACTGCAGAAAAGGTCACAGATAATGCCTGTGAAAAACCTCAATGTATGCAAACATTAAATACAATTTTTTTTGCTGCAATATGTAAGAAGTGCTCCTTCTGTTCAACTTGAACACAAAAGGTTGGAAAAGTGGCATTGAATATGTGTGTGTGTGTGTGAGTGTGTGTGTGTGTGTGTGTGTGTGTGTGTGTGTTCAGTAATTCCAGTAGTGCTCAGTATGAAAAAGAACTTTATTGCAGGAAAAATTCAGCACTTTATCAAAACCAGACTTGGTTACTTTGAAGGGAAATCAGCAGAGAGAGTAATGACCCAGGAGAGTGACTAGGGAAGATTGAGACTGGTGATCCAGAAAGACCCACATATACTTGTAGTGAACATATGTCCTGAGAGGGAGTAACTACTTAACGGAACAAGAGAGAGAAAAGGAAAACAGCAGGGACATCATTCTGACTGACACTTGCTCACCTGCTTTTCTCAGCATGACCTTCAGGGTGAACCTGTCAGCAGTCAAACTTGGAAAAGCCTTAAGCATTATTATCTTAAGTCTGCTATTTAACACAAAGCTGGAGTTTTAACTGCAGTTTGGAACTTCTCACAGCACACAAACACTGGTATTACACACTTCTAACAGGGAAATTAAGAACCCTGCTCAACGTTACATCCTCATAAACACTGTCTGCCCATCGTACATAGACATTGACAGGTGTGCAATGCTGCACCTGCATCTCTGCTCAATCAGATGCTGGAAGAAGTCTAAACACGGAGTTTCCTGCAATATATAATAACCTCCACAACTTAGAGATTGCTTAGATGGCTTTTTTGCTAGTTAAGAATGACTAGCTCAGCTGACAATGACTACTTAGAAGGACCAGCTCAACAAACCTCCCACCATACTGTAGTGAACACCTTCATATCCAATGATGCCCACAAGTTCAGAAAGCAATACTTAATTTTACCCACTACAAGTGAAGACCTTTAGCTTTCAGTCAGAGATGTTCATCTGCTTTGTATTTTCTCTTGATCTCTTCACAACGCATCACTTTCTAAGAGTTAACTCCACCAACGGCCATCAAAAGAAAGACATGGGACTGAAATGCAACAGGCAGTTCTGTTTAATGATAAGCACATTTCGCCATTCACTAAGGAAATTAATTGCCAGGCAAAGTCTATCTGTTGAGAAAACACCACTCAGCTGTAGTACCCAGCCCTATTTTGGCCTCTCTTTTCTTAAATCAAGTAACTCTTCATTTCTTACCTATAGTGCACACATCTCTCATAGCAGATGGTTAAGATCAAATAATTTCAGTAGGATATAAATTCTGCAATATGCAAAGATACTGGATATCCTGGAGTTTTAACTAATGTGTGAATTTGCTATAGGGGTGTTTTTTAATGGTGCATGTAAGGCCACACATTGAAAACTTTATTCAAACTGTGTTCCTCTTACTCTGTGAAACCACTAAGTTCATTTACTTGTGGAATAAGGTCTTTCACCACCAATACAGTTTTCAGAATGCGAATCTATGTATCCAGGCAGAAAGGCAGATGCCACCAAAAATGCATCAATCTAATCTCAGCCACCCTGTACCAATTACTCTTTTTTTCTTGAAAGCCTGGCACTGAAATTGAAGCATTTTTTTATAACCTCAGTTGCATAATATTTATCAGATATTTTAAAATAACAACAGCACGTTGCCGTCACCCTAAGAAACCCCACCATATGAACAGGGGATACTTTATTCAGGATTAGATGGTAAACCTAAGATCCAAATCAATACTGCAGGTCCAAAAATAAAGTGCAAGTTAAATGTAGGCAGCTAAATTCAAACCCAGATGTCCTAGATGCCTAATTCTATTTTCTTGTACCACCATGGTGAAGCCAGTACACTCACCCTGACGTCCTGTTGCCTAATTTACATAGCCTGAAGGACATCTCTCTGGATCACACCACATAACATATCATTACATCTATTTAGGGTGTATTTCACTAGTTGTGTATTCTCAGGTTTCTACCTGGCAGCAGAAACTGCTACCTCTCCCTTTACTGTGAATCAGCATCAAACTATGAATAGATAGGTATACTTCATGGTGTATTCTACATAAAACATTTCTAAGTACAATGTAAAAGAAGTAAACTGTCTTCAGAAATCTAAATCTATTTTTAATGAAGGAACAGTTACCTAAATCTGCAGGCAATAGAGAAATTTAAGAATCATGTGTGTAAATGTACTGATTTTTTTTTTCCACTGCTTGGGATCTGATCTCCCTATAAACCTTAATACTCCTGCTGCACCAAATATCTCAAACACCTCTTTGTTAAACAATATCATTAGCTGGCTCTCTAAAATGGAAATTAGTAAACAACTTTCTTGGTAACCCAGGAATTTTATTTTTTTTTATCATTGATGTTGTTTCCTTGTCATTCTTAATATTGGGAAGCTGCCACTGAAATCAGTAGGAATTCTACCCAGGAGAAATTATTTTTATTTTATTGTCATATTAAAGGAACATGAAGAAGCCAAAATCCAACATCCAGAAAACTCCTTCATTCAAACTGAGTGGAATGCACATAATGTGCAGGGCTCAAAAGTCTGCTAATAGGAAGAAAATAACGTAATTTATATGACATGCACAAAATACTCAAGATAATGTTTCCACTTATTGTTCATCCTCGTTCTATGAGTTTAATTTGACCACAAAATTTTCTCATCGCTGGAAAAAGGGACATTGTTGCTTTGACAATTGCCCCCCTGTTGCAAAGGTGTCTGCAGAAAATGTTGAGAGGACTAAAAAACACATTATTTCATCTCTGTTTATATTATCCAATAAAATCATGCACAAAGAACTGGACAAAAAAAAAAGATAAGATTAGCTTCATCTGAAAATCAGTATATGACAGGAAAAGACTAAAGATGTTTCTTTTATTGACTATGTCATGTTTGAATAAATTATTCCTTGCTGAGGACTGAAATACTGTCAGATTTTTAAAAAGACATGCACACACCTATAGATTACACGTAGTAATTACTTTTCAAAGTACAAATTTAAAAAAATTAAAAAGGCATCTTAGGTATTTTAGGAGTGCAAAGTATTTCTGAAGCCGTGAAGACATCAGAGAGATTATTCACTGCATTTTTCAACATAAACTAGTATAAGATCCACTTTAAAAAAAAAAAAATTAAAAAACCCTGTAAGCAGTTATTATAGCTTGTCCTAGCTGGTCAGTTAAGCCAGTTATTTCCTTGCTGCTTGTGGTGAATGGTTAGTGGTTAAACCTGAAAAGAGCAAAGGCTCTGAGGATAAGAAACCCTTTCCAAAAACCCCAACTCTCTTTATAGAACAGGGCAGGGGTCCCTATGACTGGAGTTCTGCATGGTTATGCCCTGAATCACTATTTTAGTTTAAATCCTCTACAAATGATTGACACTTTCTATTCATTATGTCTTTTGGCCAACAAGGCTTCATTAATTTTTTTTTCTTTTACTATTTTTCATGTTTTTACCTCTGTTTCCCTTCTTCTAGCTCCTCTACCAAGAGTGTTGATGTACATTTTAAATAAGATACATTCTCACGTTGCTAAGGATATATTTACATTTGTTGCAAAAGTATTGGGAATACTGGGTGAAACTGAAAGACTGTTAGTATGTAGGCCTTGATTTTTAGTAATGTGGCATAGCTGACAACTATAAAACTTCAGCATTCCAAAAACATTTGGCTGTCCTTCTCATATGAATGGTTTCATAGATTATTACTCAGAATTTCTGGAGGAGAAGTTCATTTCAACCCTGGTGAATAAGATTTTTCTTCCATTTAAATTATTTTTCTTAAATAACCATGCTAATTTAAAAAGGAAAAAAAAATCTTTGAGTCTGGCCTCTTTGAGACTATGTTTCTAACTATGCTCAGAAGATGTATTTCTGCACAGAAAGTTAAATCAACATTTTCTTATTATATTGATTTTCCACTTACAGTAACTGCAGAATTTCAGTCCTCCTAAAAAGAAAAAAGAAGGATCAAAGTCAACATATTTTTATAACCTGATGAATATTTTCCACATTGAATCATTCAACAAATGAAAAATAACAGTCTACAGCTTTTAAAATCAGGTTGAGAATGCATTCCAGTGTACAAATGCTGCAGTTCTAAATATTTAAAATTATTACGTTCTTGGCAGCCGCATCTTATGTGCTTCTGTGTGTCATATATTTACACTGACAGAGGTTCCACTTCAAAATGCTCCACCCAGATAGGAATCAAAAGACAGTATCGTAAATGATTCATCAGGTCTTGTCAGAAGTTGGACCAGAAGTTAGTCCCTTGTGGCACTTTCTTCAAGGATAAGTAAACAGGAGATGGGAATAACTACATACAGGTTTCCCTCTTGCACTAGTATGTACAGCTACACTGAACAAAGCCCTGCAGAGAGGACTAGTAAAATTATATGTGTGGGGGCACACACATATTGAAATAATGAGCATTAATTCTAGCATTTTCAAGAAAATACTGTGGAAGCCATACATACAGGTAAAAACACTATGAAAAAGGAGTATTCCATTACAACAAAACTGCAGGACAGAGGACTTCCTGCAGAAAATGGTTTAATTTACTCAAAAGACAAAGTGAGCGCTTTCTCTGTAGAGAATCATGCAATCCATAACTCTCCAACAGCACCTCAAGCAACTTCCACTGATTTCTGTGCCTGATAGAGGATACTGAATTGCCTGAAAAGCTCAACAAGTCACTGTTACGCTATTACCCCAGTACTGCTGCCTACACAAACTGCCCAAGACAACTCCAGGAAAACAAGTGGATGTCAACTTCTTCTCTTTCAGCAAATCATGACTTCCCATCAAACTGTCTGGAGAAAATATTCCTTGATAGCAAGGACACAAAAACACTTTGAGACTTCAAGACAATAATCAGAAGTAGAGCCTTTTACCCGATGCCAATGGAGAAACCTCTCAAACCGCTTTATCTCTCAGAAAATATTTTTCAAACTTTAACCCCTCTCATTTGAGGCACGTCTCATAAGAAACCACAAAGCAGTACTTAAAGGAGTAAGTAAGTGATATCAGAGCTTTGCATGGTTATTAAAAAGATATCCTAGCTATTACTGAAGCCAGGGAGCTACAATCAAGATGATCCTTATTAAAATAAACTAACGAGATTTGACAGAATATGAATTTAAGCCTAAATACCAACAATGTCATGCTGTCAGCAAATGAAATATATTAACTGAAAACTGTTGCATTTGATTTAAGGCCCTATCATGCAAAATGAGAAAAGAGGTCACCCTGGACCTTCAGGGAATCTGTTCTTACAGAAATTTTAATTTTGTTCATAACCCCTGGGAAGCAAAAATAATGAATTGCCTTGCTCAGAGATGTAAGAGGTGTAGCAGTCACACACTGACAGCATTACGGCTCATCTACCTACATGAAATATTCAGCTAAACTAGCAATAATAATTGGGACTTGATAGTATGCTCCTTTACTCACACTAGAAATCCCTCTTCAATGGAACTGCCGAACTGAACAAGTGTTAATAATTTCCCAGAATAGATGGTATGCCCTGTCTGTCTCTTGCTTCAGTCAGATGCAGAAGGAAAGGGGTTTGTATGTTTTAAGTGTAATATAATAGTCCTTACATTGGGTGGAAGCCATAAAATAAGCTTCCATACATACTTTACAGAAAGAGTCTATGGGTCAGTTACTGACAACCACTTCCAAATGCAGATGGGTGAGCCTGTGCAGTTTTGGATGACAAAAGCATTCACCCATCCAAACCTCAGATGCATCTGCAAATCCAGGCAACTGATATGTGCAACTAAAAAGTGACCCAGAACTGTGCAACAGAGTTTCAGTCATACATATTTCTAGGCCAGTTGGCCTCAGAGTGTGAGTGAGCCTGCTTGAAGGCTTAGCTCTCTGCCTCTGGATAGCAGCTGGTCTTTTGCCTTGGTGTCCTGCAGGCAAACGCAGCATGCTGTGTCTGCTGCCTCTCTGACAGCCAAGTGGTGATGGCTACTGGCTCCTGCAGCAGCTTCATGATCCCAACTATTCTAACGCTAAAATTTTTAGAGATACTATTGTTTGGAGGTAAGTACAATTTCCCACATTTCCGAACGTTTCAGAAAATGCCAGTTAGCTTGAGACAAATGCACTGCAGAGTGGCAATTTCTGCAGCACATTCCTAGCCCATAGGTACAGAGCACGTCACAACCCAGTCAGGACTAGACACTGGTGTTCCAAGCTCTCTAGCACACTCTCTGCCTGCAAAAAACAGACACTTGAAAACACACCACTGGAAAGCTGTCTCTTTTTATATCAGTACGACTGACTGGTTACAAGCTGTACTGAGATTGCTCAGTGAACGTTCTGGAGACTGGCCAAAATCTTCCCTTCACAACTTCAGCTCTGGTAATTTGGGAGGACATGCAAGAGCAAGCAAAAAACCTACTGCCAGTGGCTTGGACTGACTAGAATTTCAGTAATAAAAAGTGTTTTTTCCTGTCTGAATAGCTTGAAAGATGACAGCACAATCAGGAATGGTGCTCCAGTTTAGCAGCATCTTGCTGACATTGGTCAAAAACAGAGTGAAAACTGCCTTGGTTTTTCCATGTGAGAAGGACTCACTTTTAGTTTTGGACTCACTTTTTTGTCTATCTGAAATATCAGCACTTAAAACAACTGAATTTGGTAGCTTAAAAAGTATCCTATCTGCTAATGAACTTGACTTTCAAAGATTACCCCCAATAGTTTCCTCATCACTTCCCAAGACAAATTTCAACAGTTGTTTTTCTTCTACCTAATGGAATACAACCTGATTATTTCTGGGGTATGCAATGCATGAGACAATTGTGAGACCTTTGAGAGCTGCATGACATACAGTCTAAGTGCAAAATATTTTGCCAACTCACATACTGATAGGAGAAAGTTTCCTGCTCCTACCTAAACCCAACATTACAAAGTCTTCTTGTTTTCCTCCTTTTCTTTCTGCCTTCTTTGCTTCTTGATCAGAGACTATTTCCATTTCACCAGTTCATCTTCAGAATTTCCTGGGAATACAGAAAAATAATTAAGAACAAAACATATAGAGCTGACACAAGATGAGAAGAAGAAAACATAACTGGTCTGGTGCATTGAAGAGGCACAAGTACTCACAAGATACAGTATTAACACCAAAAGGGTTCTCAGAAAAGCCTGGAGCTGACCCAAGTTTATAATAAGTCCAATCAAATTCCAAGGCAAAGATAACATAGATCAGAAGACAAAATCAATGAATATTCTGGAGGGAAATGTGTAAAGATTGTTTGATGAAGTGCTAAGTCAAAAGTGTATTTATATGAAAATGATTCTGCTGATATTATCAGGCAAAATGAAGACCATGCAGATTCCTTTTACAGAGCCCATACATCTGTCTCCAGAGAAACTGATGTTATAAGTGATACAATCTGTATTTTTTTCATTAACTTTTTTGGTGCTCTGTTTCTTAAACTGTAGAAATGAGAACAGTGTTAAAAAGGAAAAGATTATGTAGCCAGGAACATTAAACAGCTATGTATGTCCAAATCTCAGTTTCATTAAAACCTGACAATTAGTCTGAAGAAAACAACCTCATACTGTAAAAAGCCTAACTTGTAAAAAGAAAGACAAAATACTGAAGTCCAAGAAACTATAAATAATCTCAAATGGAAAGATGGCAGTTCAACTGGCATAAAATAATTTCCTTTCTTTTCAGTCAGTCTGGAAAACTAATGCTTAAATATATTGCCCTTTGATTATAATTTTATTTTTTTATAGATGCTGCTTGGTTTCTTCTCATGCTTGTATTTCCCTCCAGTGCCTTTGGGGTGTTTTTTTCTCAGTAATAAATTTTCATTAATTTGTAGGATTTGCTTTAAAATGAGTATGTTCTGCTTTTCTTCCTGTGGATTTCTGTAGCTTCATGCTAGTGAGTTATAGCGTCCATCCTGCTGTATTTTTCCAAACAGAGGAGTGCATAACCCACATTTTTCACCATATTATTAGCTTTTACCTTATGTCTTCTCCCCAGTGGGATCAAGCATGCTTCTTTTTTGCTGTCAAGAAGACTCTTTAGCAGCTTTTCCCTCTCCTGGCTTAAGACCAAACATCTCATAGTACATGAATATATTATCAAAAGATAATCAGTGCTAAGCTACAACTGCACAGTTAGGACAACTAGCTTTGAACTCAATGAGAATTGAGGACAATAGCTAAGGTAAACAGAAAAAGTTTTAAGTGTACAAAGATCATGTAAATCTTGTCATGTTACTCCACTAAGTATTGTAGCATAGGATTAGCTGCCAGAGACCCAGAGTTTCAGCTAGCTGCTTAGTATTCTTTAAAGAAACTGATTGGCAGTTATTAAGACCATCTAGAAACACTGTCACATGAACTGGAAGGTGAGTGAATGATTGCAAACAAAAATCATGGTGAGTGGCAGTAAATAGAACTGAGGGAGCGTCTGAAGGTGGTAGTGTCTGCGGTGCCTGTGGGACCTGTGTCATTTAGCAGATCCATTACTGATCAGGAAGATACGTGTAAGAAGAATGATACTGAAATCTGAAGAAGACTGTAAATAAAGGAGCACAAAGAACAAGCAACAGTTGTTTAAGAATGGACTATACATTTCTCATAGGCCAATCATCTTGCAGGAAGATGTGCCTGGCACTGTTTGCCAACACCTGATTATTATTATTTCTTTTTGCAAATCCTAAAGCAATTACACTGCAACACTGCAAAACTCTCATTGTTTTACCAGCTGTGTATGCTTATGGTTGCAATCACATCCCTCCACACCCCCCCAAAAAGCCCCAACAACAACCAAGCAACTCAGACAGGCACCAACTACTCAGTTTCTAATAGTCCTAAGAGCAGTTTCAGGATGCTAGGTCTTTAACATACTCTAAAAGCAGGTAACTCAAGAACTGATCAACCCAAAATCAAGCAATTTTATGAACTGATAAACCTGTGAGAAACAAACAATCAAACAAAAATAAACCCTGAGACTTTTCCTCTCTCACTCTTCTGTTTTATCAAAACATCAATGCTTTAGCTGTCGTTTTCCCAGCATGCTTGTCTTCAAATCCTGAAAAACAGCCAAATCAAAGAAGTACTAGTAGGAACTTCAAATTTTTTTCAATGTTGTCCAATGCAGCATGAATCATGGTATTTACTTTCCCAGAAAATGCCATCTTTGGATCCATATTGAAAAGGAAAACTCAAAATCATTGGTACCATGATAATGAACATTCATTTTTTGCACTGTTGACATGATCTGAGGTGCTAGGAATAATAATCAGCAGGCCTATGAAGTTGCCCATCATGACAGTGCTCCTAGGTAAAAGCAAACATAATACCTGTTCATCTTACCAACAGCTTTTATTCTGCACACTTTCATGGTCAGATACCAGGGGAGGGAGAAGGGGAAAATAAAAACCTAAAGTATGCTTGAAAGAAAGGCAATGCAACATCCTTCATCACTATTACAGATACAATCCTGCAGTTACTTATGCTTCCTGAAGATGATGAATGTGCATGACGCAGTGATCTGCATGCTCTTTATCTGGGAGTTAACTGAACATCTCTCTAAAACCCTCTATGGTTTTTACACAGAAACATCACTATCAGTATGCAGATTAGGCCTCCAAATGTGACAGAACAATATGAAATCACTCTTTTTAAAAATCTTTGTGAAGTGCTAATCAGGCAAGTAACCTTTGAGACAGTGCACCATAACTGATGTGGTGCTGTGCAGAGGGTTTTTAACCCCAGATTGCTGCAATAAAATGTCTGGCTTCTTAGAGTCAAGCTTGTAATTAACACTACACTCATTCTGAACCCATGTTTTTGCTCAAAAAGATGACAATGCTTTTCTAAAACTTAATTCATGGAAAAACTCATACTGCCTCAAAGCAATGTCCATCTAACCCAGGATCTTGCTCCTTAGTATCTCTCAGTGGGGGCCTCAAGGATGACTATGAAAAACAGAGCAAGGAAAAAATGAGCCTTTCACTGATAGATCCTCCCGGTATCCAGCAACCAGCAGCTTAGGGACTTCCTCAACCACAGATTGCTCCTGAGTAAATACTGTGACTTTCAGTTACAGACTGAGCTGTGATTACAAAGCCCCTATATCCCGTATAAGGTTGCATGTGGATTTAAAAAAATGGCATAAAATAAAAGCAACTACATTTTATGAGCTAATTCACTGCTCTTTCTATTTGTTTAAAATGTTTGTATTGACCTGGTACTTTTTCATCAAAGATTCAGGAAAAAACAACAACAAATGACAATCACAAAACCCCACAAAACTAAATGCCTACATTATTTTGTACCCACTCAGAGAGTGCTGTGGGCTCCCCTAATTTCCATGTGACAGTGATTTCTTTCCTGTTTCCCATCCATCAGCACAAGGGACTAGGCATTTCACTCATGCTTCTTCTGAGCTCTGTACAATATCCCAGCACTGTTTCATGTGCTTTTAGATACAGAGAGACGAAGCATTTCATCCCTGCATGGCCCACAAGATCATCACCTCCGTAATTCATAAAAAAGCTGTTCACAGAATCATAGAGTATACCAAGTTGTTGACAGAATGTACTGTTGTGTTTATAGTATTTAACACTGCTCTATTAGCAAGTCTTCGAATACCATAATGTGCCAGAATTAATTTTAGGCTATACTAGAAAGCTTTATGTTAAGACCTGGTGGTGTTCCATTCTATAGTTACCCACACACAATTTATAGCTGTAAAATACCGTGAAAATGCAGGTTCACTTTCTGGGACAGTTCTGCCAGGTGTTTTTGGGTTTTATACTACCATCTCAGAAAGCAAAATAGGGCCCCTAGAACTCACCTACACAAACCCCACAGCACAGGCACTATATTGGGGTGCGGGGGTGTACATGATCTGCAGTGGATAGCCTAACCGCAGTGGCTCTCCCCATTTGCTCAGGCTCTCTTCAATCACTATAGCTGGCATGAGCCTTTGCAGCTTTCAGGGTATTTTGACTATGCTGAAGGCGACAAAAGGGGAAAAAGAAAAAAATAAGGGAAAAGAAATAAGGCTTCTCCTTGGGCACTTAAAAGAAACAACAAAACAGCCAAATAAAAAAAAAAACCCCAAACCTTACAACACCAACCAACTCGAAACCCCTGCAGCTCAAACAAACAAACAGCCCGGAGGGCATGGCTGGGGAAGGAAACATCTTGAAGAACAGCGGCAGCGGGAAAAACTCGGCGAATGCCCGTTGCCGGTCACTTTCGCAGCGCTGCCAGGGGCGCGGGGTGGCTGCAGGGACTGCACCTCTCCCCACAGCAGCGAGACTGGCCCGGGTCGGAGGGGCAAAGCACCCATCTCCGGGCCTCGCCTCCTCCCGCCGGCCTCAGCGGACGGCCACGCCATGTCGGGGGAGCACGAAGGAGAAGGCAGCGGGACAGGGAAGGCTCCGAAGAGGGCGGGAGGCAGGGGACGCCAGCCAAGCACCCGCGGCCGCCTCAGTGCGACCACCGCTCCCGGATCCCTCCGCGCTAAGAGCCCGGGGCGCGGCCCAGGCGGAAAGGCGGCGGCCAGCCCCGGGGGCCCCGCGCCCCGCCGGCCTCCTCCTGCCCCTCGCCCCGCCGGAGGTGTGTTTTCGCGCCGTGCCCCATCAAAGCCTCCTCTGTTATTGAAATATGAGGCCGCTTCCTTCCCGGCGGAGGCCGCTGGCAGGAGGCGGGGATCGGTGGGGCGGTGCGATCACCCGCCGCCGTGAAGAAATGTCTCTTTGTTCGGGCCGGAGGGCCGTGCCGGGCCGCGCTGTGTCGTGCCGGGCCCGCCTCAGGCCGCGGCATCTCCCGCCACCCCACCCGGGACTCTAAGACGCCCCCTCAGCCCCGAGCCCGGGGTGCAGGCAGCCCGACGCCGGGGGTGCCCCTGCACGAAGGGAGCGCGGGTGCCGGGGTCCCCGGGTGCTGCTTTGAGTCCGGATCAGTGCAGCCCGAGGCTTTCATCCTTGGCACCCTGAATGCCTCACCTCTGGCCACCTGTACCTAATTATTTTACATCGGGGAGATGCCTTGCACCTCTTGTTTTCGCCTTTAATAATAAACACAAACCACTGCCCCTGGATTTATGGGCAGAGCCCCATTTATTAATGGGCTTGGGGGGTTGGTTTTCTTTTCATAATGGGATCTACTGTGGAGTGGACGATGAGGCGCAGCAGCAGTGGCAGACCCCTGCTTGGTGACTGGTGAAGCCGATGTCTACAGACGGTGCTTTTGCCACCAGGATGTGTTAGGCTCTGGCATTTCCTGATCCAGTAGGATTGATGAGCTGCAGCCCCTTTTGATGGTGCAGGCTGAGAGTTTGACACCCACAATGATAAAAGCTTAGCGGGGTCCCTGCTGAAAAATTGCGTTGTAGAGTGGCAGTGGATGTGACACGGTTGTTTAGCATTGGAGAAGGGGGCAGGGGGCTGGCAGGAGGAAGGGATAAAATGAATATGCATCACCAAGTTGCCTGAGTTACCTGTGTTTTCCAACCTAGCAGGATTTAGAGGTTGAGCATTCAGGCATATATTTCCTCCGCTGTTGGGAGATCAAGAACCTTCTTGTTTTCAAGTAAAAGAACAACAACTACACCTGCTTTCAAATCAAATATTATTTGTGCTTTAATTTACCAATCTGCAGTACATCATGAAGGGTTGGTCTTTTTCCTCTCTCCTCTGTTGTTTCTTGGCTTGGGGTTTCCTGTTTGTTTGTTTTAAATAACATACATTTAGAGATACAACAACGGCAGCACCTTTAGTCTGCGGTTGTGAGAGCTGAGCCTCAATGTTTGTGCTTTTCATTCCGTGGGATTTAGAGGGTTAATGCCACATATTGCACGGATTTCAGCAGGCTCCTTTGGGGTTGCATGTCTCCTGGTGTGAAATGCACCGTAATCCAGAGATTTTTTTAAAATTTTCTTTATGCTGGAGGAGCACTTTGGCCTGAGGTGGTATTCAGGAATTGCTTAAAGACTTGGGGGTGACAGTTGCCTGACTTCAGGGTTTTGTGATGCCAGTGCCATGAGCAAGGTGGGTTCTGTACTTGAGGTGTAATAAAAGAAGATGGGCTTGTTTCCTGGGTTAATAATTCAATTGGAACCCGGGGGTAAAACAAAAACCACAACGGGATCCTGTTAGGTCCAGCTGCTTCCACCCCACCGCACACACACCCCCACACCCCCTCTTATGCATCACTTTCTCCCCGTTCGAAACCGCATTCCCACCCTCAGAGTTAATGGTAGGGTGTGGGGAGGGGTGTGTGGGGTTAAATAAGAGGTGGGGGCTCGGAGGGAGCAGAGGCAAGTGGTCAGAAGTGTCATGTTTCTCAGGGTGTCACACACCCTAAGTCCCTAAATTCAATGATCCCTTCACAAGAAACACTACCAACTTCTTTCTCTCTCTCTCTGTCTCTTTTTTTTTTTTTTTTTTTTTTTTCTTTTTTTTTTAACTCCGTGTAGTTTTTAGCTCGGGACTTGTGTGTGCGGTGCAAGAGGCTTTTTTAGGTGCGGATCTGGGAGGGCAGGACCTAAGGGGCGAGGACAGGGACCTGGAGGGACAGGGCAGCGTGCTGGGAGGGGTGGGTGGGTGGGTGTGAGAGGGAGAGAAACCGCGTGTGTGGGTTTTATTTTTTTCCTCTCATTCCTGGGGTCTGAATGGAAAGCACGTTGAGCTGTAATTAAGACATCTTGGAGGCGTACTTAACTCATGACGTGTTGCTTTTCTTTTCCTCTCGGTGAGAAAGTGGCTCTCTCTTCCCTGAATCGGGTCCTCTGCCACCCAGAGCCACAAAGAGACATTCGGGACATAGGCACACACACGCACACGCTGACTTAAGGTGAGCACCAAAAACTTCCTCCGCACTTCGCTGTCCGCTGTTTCAAACTGCTGGAGAGTCCTGAGAGCATCTCAACTCGGGAGCTCTGCGCAAGGTAAAAAAAAATATAGAATAAAAAAACTTAATCAAACTTTTGGGGAAGGTTTTTACTCCATTTCGCTAAGTCGGATGGGGATCCATGTGAGCAATGCCTGTGGCATCAGCTCCAGGGCTGCACTGAAGGGATTTTCAAGCGATCTAATTTGGCAGCTGAGGCGGGGGCGAGGGCGAAAGACGGATTGAAACTGGCTAACTTCAAATGTGTCTGACTTTAAGTGCTCTGTGTTACCAAAGGAGAGATCATATTGCAACTGCAGATTCTGTCTGAAAGACAAAAGTTGTGTACTTCTGTTCTGTGGCTTCCTCCTATGGGATTATACATTTCACAGAGATTTGTCTTTCTTGAGAGATTCCTTCATCCAGTCAGATGCTTTTAGAAGGTTTTAGGATGTAGGAAAAAGACAGTAGACTGAGCAAGAGTTTCAAGTACTGGAAGTATAACGTACTGACTATCCAGTTAGAAGGAAAAAGATTTTTATAAGATGTGACAAATTACATTCTGATGTCATATTTCACTATTTATTGTCACAGAAAGTCCTAATAACATTTGGCACAGGCTTCTGTATCATTTCCACTCAAGGACGTTAGGATGCCACAGAATTTTTAATGTGTGGCTGGAAATTAGTTGGTCCATGGCTATAATAACTTAACATCTTACTGGCTGTTTCATTTTGGGGGGTCAAATACATCTAAAGGTGTCATTCTGAATGTTTTTTCATGGCAAAACTACTTGTGTGGTACATTTAGATATGAAGGGTCAGAAACCATTTGCATGTTTCAGTTATGGACGTTTACAGCTATCGGTGTATCATTAGAAAGGGGATTGATTACTGCTGGAATCTTTAAGAGCATAAAATGTTGCTGCATAGGTTGCTGTGTGATGTCATGTAAGTGATAAAAATGCCTTCAGGGGACTGTGGGAGCCTAGCAGTGTGTACAAGAGAATCATGTAGATTCTTAACAGCAGAGAGTTTTGTATTAGTAGCTAGCAAGACTGTTTTAGTGCCTAAAATGTGGAAAGAAGCAACCTGGGAAGATTCCAATTGTTTGGTTAGGAAAACATTGTTGTGGCAGCTGAAAACTGTAGATGCACTGTGGCTGCGTCACTATGGATACACACCCTCTGAGCAGACACCGTTCCTAGAGACAGTATGTGCAGCACGTGGAGAAATGTACCATAAACAGGAAAACTACTACCGGCACCTATGGAGAGGGAACCAGGAGCCAGCAGCCTTGTGCCAAGGCGTGTCACACAGAATGCCAGATCCTCACACAACAGAGACACAGCTCATGTTTTCTTGGTTATCATATCTCATGGAGGCTGGTCTTTGACTCCAGTAAAGCATTATCTGAGACCCTAACCTATAAGCACTTACCTGTACTACGTTCGGTGATGAGGGGAGAGGGAAGAAGGAAGGACTCAGGAAGGAACAGAAAAGGGGGAAAAAAAAAAAGAAAGATTAATTTGTGATACTTTTCAACCTAGCAGTTAAGGCAAAATAGGAAAAATAATTTTGTAGAGGGCGGCTTTTTCAAGTTAAATAATGATAATTTTAAAAGTCTGTGTAATAATTAAGACACTGTTGGTCTGCGCTGAAATTGTGCCAAAGGC
Source organism: Hypotaenidia okinawae (assembly GCA_027925045.1). Classification (NCBI taxonomy): domain Eukaryota; kingdom Metazoa; phylum Chordata; class Aves; order Gruiformes; family Rallidae; genus Hypotaenidia; species Hypotaenidia okinawae. The sequence goes on from BSDF01000005.1 coordinate 67,935,839, forward strand.
CCGTCTTCCTAATGTAATTCCTGAGTGTATAAGCAGGTTCCAACTAGAAAGAGCAAAAAAAAACCCAAACCACTGCGTCATTATGAAGAAGAGTATTGTCCACTGTGGTGTCCTCTTCAGAGACACGACTGACAGGGTAATTCACAGGAAAGCACCCTTTCATTATAAACTTAGCGGGTTCAGTTTCCTCCCGTTTTCAGCTAGCATGGTTAAACAAGTAGCAGCAACCAAAAAAAAACCCCCACCTTACGTGCAGATGATACAGACTTCTGGCTGGGGGTGGTGGGGACAGATTTCAGGCTAGGGTGGAGGGTTTCTGTGGCATCCTGCAGCGGCACCTTTGTTTTTACAGTTTGTAAAAGGACGAGAAGAGCATTTTCTGTGGCACGTCCCAGCCTCTCTGATTTTATGCAGATATGTGACTTAAATATTTTTGTCCACTGTTGGTCACAGTCTGGAGCCTGATGAACTGTTACCAATGCTTACTTAATCGAGTCACTTAACCTCCGTGCCCCTCAGTAAAAATCTGGAAATAATATTGACCAACCTTGAAAAAATGTTTTGAGATCTTAAAGTGAAGAGTGAGGTTAACTTTATAGTTAAATGTATTCAAAGTTCTCCAGTTCTCTGTGAGGATTAAACTGTGATATCTGAAATTAGTATTTTCTGCTTTTCATTTGCCTTTGGATTGAAGCAGCAGTTAAACTATCCTTGGAAGTTGAAACACTTTGCATTTCTGTTTCATAGTAAACCTGACAGTGTATTGCATTACTTGAAGTTTGCTGAAAATGAAAAAAATTTGGGGAAAAAAAAATATATTTTCATATGACAAGCTGCTTCTGTTGCTTGAGAGGAAGTATTAGACATTCTGTCTCCGCTGTTAGTAACTGTAGCATACAGTACTGCACTTGAAAAGGTAGCTTGTAACTCGTAGGTAACAAAATGTTCTTTGGGGTAAAAAAGGGCTGAATAATCTTAGGATTTCAATCAATGGTGTTTAAGGAGGATTAGAGGAAACAGCTGGCTAAACAAATATTAGGTGTAGAGTGGATGCAGTGGTATAAATTAATAATGCCGCTCTTTATCTGCTGTATGAATGGGAGGTTTTGTGGAGATAAGAGGACCCAAAGACGGTCACTGTGTGCCACCTAGTGGGTACTTGCACTGAGTCTTCCAGAGGAGTTTTGCTTTGGAAACATCTGCAGCTAATCCAGGTGCAACTGAACTGTAAGTGGGCAGTTTTACTCGGTTTTAACTTTAAAAACTATCAGCCGTTGTTTGGTGGTTTGGTTTTGTTTTATTTTTTTCCTCCGTAGATTTTTAGGGGAGGGTCTTTCTGCTTTTTAAGCACCCATTTTATCTGGTAAAAATCAGTTCAGTTTTTCTTTAAAGCAATTTGCCACCAATATCTATTTCCAAAGTCATGTTAAATCATTCAGTAATGAAGATCCACAGATTAACACTTAGTTTGACATATCGAGATGATATTGTAAAAGTGAAGTGATTTCTGTACAAATATTGTGGCAGGAGAAGTTATGTTCAGCACTAAGAATCTCAGAACTCCTTCCAAAACTCTTTTTATCATGTAGGATGTGATTTTTCTAAACCCTCTTTTGTTTTGTCCCTGAATATTTTGTCAATGATTAAGCACAGACAAAGAAAATACCAAATTATTTCTGGTGGCTAATGAAAGTCATAAACTGCCCCCCCATCTTCTGTATATATCATTCATCTCAGCCTTCCTCAGGCCTCTCACACATATCTCATGTGCTGCCCTATCTCTCTATTAGGGAAAGGAAAATTGCTTTTTGGACCACTGGATTTTTTTATTGAGTAGTGGATGATCAGGTGCTGTCAACTCTCATAGTTCTAAAGGATCCCATGAAATGACCAGGATTTAAGCAGGCGCACATCAATCTGGATATACTTTGTTTCTATGCTATGTGACCAGTTTAGAAGCTTCCGCTTAACAGCTCCCATCATCTCCTAGGCACCTAAACGAAGTGATGAATCTTTAGGGTTCTGATCCTACATTTTTCCAGTAAATGCCACAATGCACTTCGGTCACAACAATGCTGCACAGCATTACAGGCTTGGGGCAGAGCAGCTGGAAAGCTGCCTGGCAGAGAAGGACCTGGGGGTGTTGCTCGACGGCTGGCTGACTATGAGCCAGGAGCGTGCCCAGGTGGCCAAGAAATCCAGTGGCATCCTGGCTTGTATTAGCAGTGGTGTGTCCAGCAGGACCAGAGCAGTGATTGTCCCTCTGTACTGGGCACTCAAGAGGCTGCACCTCACACGTTGTGTTGTTTTGGGCCCCTCACTACAAGAAAGACATTGAAGTGCTGGAGCATGTCCAGAGAAGGGCTACCAAGCTGCTGAAGCGTGTGGAGCACAAGTCTTACGAGGTGTGGCTGAGGGAACTGGGGTTGTTTAGTCTGGAGGAGAGGAGGCTGAGGGGAGACCTCTCTGCAGCTGCCTGAAAGGAGGTTGTAGTGAGGTAGGGGTTGGTCTCTTCTCCCAAGTAACTAGCAATAGGACAAGAAGATACAGTCTCAAGTTGCACATGGGGAGGTTTATATTGGATATTAGGAAAAAATTCTTCACCAAAAGAGTGGTCTGGCATTGGACCAGGCTGCCCAGGGAGGTGTTGGAGTCACCATCCCTGGAGAGTTTAAAAAATGTAGATGTGGCACTTCAGGACATGGTTTAGTTGACATGGTGGTGTTGGACTGATGGTTGGACTCGATGATCTTAGAGGTCTTTTCCAACCTTAAAGATTCTGTGATTCTGAGTCCTATTTTCTATGAGAAAAGGATTAAAACACTGGGTAAAGTCAAGCTCCTTGTGCTTTGCTTCCTCCTGCTTTTCATAACTGAGCAGTAAATCAGATTGCAACATCACACTTAGCAGAACAATTTCTGTGTCCTCTCATTCACTTGGCTTTGAAAACACTTTTTTTTGTTTGTTTCCTTTTAATTAGTACAACAGAACGGAAATCTTGAGCATGATCAATGGCTCTGAAAACAAAGATTTAAAACACGCATTAAGAAGTCACAAAGCAGTGATATGCACTGACTGCTTCAAAAACTTTTCTCAATAGTTATACGAAATATTACCGTAAGATGTTGTTAACATGATGCATGAGTTAATGGCTAACATGAGAAGGAAATCTTTCCTTTAATCAGGCAAAGTCCATTTACAAATGAAATCAGGCATAGTTTTCATTGACAAATGAATGTCCAGGAATGTAAAATACCACAGCAGCAAATGGGCTAATTGACTTGATGCTATGCTTCACAGGTGGCTACCTTTCATTTTAGCTCTGCCTGGCCCCGTACCGTGAATCACAAGAACCACTAATGGAAAGAGGCCCAAAATGTTTTAATCAGTCTTTCCAAGGCTGGAGAGTCTCTCCCAGAACAAAGCTTTCCACTGGTGTCGTTGGCATATGGAGTCACCACCATTTCCTAGAGCAAGGCACAACAGATATTACAGCAGAATCTGTGTCGTTAATTGTCTGGCATAATAGAAATAAAATCATGAGACCAGAAGAATGTCCCTGAATATATGCCTCGTGCTTCAAAAAATATTATCTTGGCATTTGTCTAATAGCAGAAGACCATTATCTTGAGACAGCTTTCCATTAATAATATCTCCTAATTACTTTAAATGCTTGCAGCCTACAAGGAACATATGGGCGATGGAGACAGGTTAGTTTAGAAATGTGTTTGGCAGAAATCTAAGTAGTAGGAAACAAATGTTTCTAACTACTCCAGGGGAAAAAGAAAGAAAAGTTATTTAAAGAGAGTTGAAATTTGTGTTTGATCACTTTAGGTCTGTACTTTTGCAAGTGGATGCATTACGTTTGGGTTTTTTTGCATGTCATATCATGTTAATTTACACTGCTTATGCCATGGTACCTGGCAACTCGTCATCTGAAGTGTATCAATAAGTATTAGTGCGTTTTATGATAAGGTATACCAGCATCTATTGTCATTAACATTTGTTTAAATCTCTTTCCTATAGTAATGCCTATACACACAGAACAGGTGGTCTGTGTGCAACTATATGTATGTATATGTTTGTGTGTATATAAATAGATCTATATATACACTCACATTCCCTATTAGAATGTGTAATTTATGTTTTGGAGCCTGGTGATTGAAAATCGATGGTGTAAAATGGCAGGCTACTGCTGATTTGTAGTTTTTAGCATACAGACTATTACCCTCCACTGTTTTAAAATTCATTGTTCCTCTAGTTAGCCTCTATCACTGCTTGGCACTTGCATTTTGGAAGATGGTATACAAAAAAGGCATGGTACAATACCACTGCGCTGTGAGATTCTGATCCAGCAAAACAATATATAAGCAACTTTACTTACATTAGTAATTCACTGAAATCAATAGAAACTCAGACAGGGCTCAGTGAATAAAACTGTTCATGTCTTTGCAGAATGGCATTCATAATATCACACTTGGCTGATCAAAAAGCAGTACATAAATCTCCTAACTGCAAATCTGTTTAGCGTTATAGACACAAGTACCTCAATAAAGTGTTAAGTAAAACTGTGGGCATTTAGCAGGAGTGGGGGAATCAAGACCTTCACCTATAGCCTCTCTGTGTGGAAGTACATGTTTAATGTAGGAAAAAACATAATTGTTAGGATAACTTCCCAAACTCTTTAATTGCAACTGAGCTGTGACTCATATATTTATTAATATTTGTGAAAAATACATGCTACACCCCAAAATACCTATGCAGTAGTTGTTTTTTTCCATAAACATATTTTCAGACAAAAGAGAAACCCAACCCTGAGTGATACAAAAATACTGCCTAGAAATGGGAAAAGCAGACTGCAGGTTTTTCCTGTTTTGTTATAGTTGTGAAAACATTACAGTGTTGGGCCCAACCAAGAGATTTATAAGAATTAGAGAAAAATAATGTTACAGTAGGTGCAGTAGTTCTTTTACTGAAATTGCAGTGATACATGTGCGTTGCTGTTACAGCAGACCATAATGGTGCTGCCACCTTCTGATAGGCGCTGTTTATTGCCAAAGGTAATTTGCTCCCATTTTCTAATACCCAACATACTGTCCATCTAGTAGTGAAGTTCAGGGTTTTTAATTTCATGCATAACCTGAAAAATAAATGACTGTACTTCAGATAAACTCTGGGCTTGGATTTCCAAATATTAAGTTTTGCTGAGCCTTTGTAGCTTGTTTCTTTAACAGCTTTGATTGCATAGATTTAAAATAGGTGCACGAAGCCTGACTCAGCTTTTATTAGCAAGTCAAGCTGGCAGGCAGATTTTTTTTTTGTTAGGTTGGAGTTTTTGTTCAGGTGTCACTGTGTTTATTCTTTAGTTGGTTTTATTAGGGCAGATTTTCACCAGTATACTGAAATAAACTACAGTTGGACTCAATGGCCTAAAGGTCTTTTCCAATCTAAATGATTCAACCTGTTCTAGGGAATCCAGCCTATTCTAGGGAACCTGCTTTGGCAGGGGGTTGGACTCAATGATCTCTGGAGGTCACTTCCAACCCCTATGATTCTGTGATTCTGTGAATTCTAAAAAACTGTGTTAACGTGGAGACTGTATATTTGTCTGGTGGGGCATGTGGCGGTGTGTCCAGTCAGATGTATACCACATCATGTTGTTCTGATGTACTTTGGGGACATAAAGGTGGTGTCTGTGAGCCAAGAACCAATGAGAGACAATAAAGAGGTTGATATCTCAAAACCTTTTTCCAGATTATTTCCCAGCTGAAACAATGAATGCAGAGGATGGCAATTCAGGTGTAACGATTGAAAAAGCTAACTACAGACTACTCTCTTTTTACTTTTAAATATTGATTAATTTGGTAAACCAGATTACAATTTGGCCACATTTTACTGCACAGCAGTTCTCTCATATGTTACTGCAAATGCAAAAAGACACAGAAGGAGTCAATAGATCAGGCTCAGCTTTTGCTAAAGAACTACCAACACATTTGAGCATCAGGGTAAGAAGCACCAAGTTCAGTTATTTACCCAGTGGTTGGTGCCTAGTATGGCACACTGATGTGACTGCACCCTGTGCTGGCTGGAAGTGACCTGGTCCTTTACTCCCCATGCTTAAGGGAGCACATAGTAGGAGACAGATAGAAGCATTTTGCTGCTGCAGGAGATGGTCTTTCAACACAGCTCCTTTCAGCCTGTAAACTATGTGCTGAAGGAAAAAACAATTGCACTCCAGATGTGGAACATGCTGGTCTCATTCAGATAACATGAAATATAAAGAGCAGAAAATAACAGGTAGAAGTAGAATGTCTGTACAGGAGCCAAAGGTGTGGTGTAGTTAAATAAACAATGTTATGTCCTGGGAAATCCAGCAGGAAAAAAAACATGCAAATTTTAACCAAAAACCTCTCAGAGTAGATCAAAAGAATAATAAAACATTTGTTGATGTGTCTGAATGGTTCTCTTTATTACCAACATCTGGTCTTTTAGCCAATGAATGGGTTGTTGCATCTAGTTTCCAGGCATTTCATTCTGTTTTCCCCCATGAGCAGGCTAAAAGAAGCATGCAACCATTATGTTTTTCCAAAGCAACCTCCACATCTGATTGTATCTGTATTTTAATACATATTCCACTCTGATGAAATCAAACAATAAGAGAGATTTTCAAATCCAGTAGTGCACTCCACAGTATGATGGGAGAATGATAGTGGCATGTGTAACATCTTCATAAGGTAGCTGGGAAGATATTGTCTTGATAAAACTAATGTGACATGTTTTCAAAACTGGTGAGGAAATCAATAGCTCACTGTGAAAACAGAAGCACGTATCAAATAGGATTTTGCCAGGGCTAGTCAGCTTTGGTACTCTTCAATATTTTCATTAGTTAACTTGGATAATGGAGTAGAAACTATGCCTAAGTTTTTAGACATGCCAAATAAGGAGATACTGAAGTATTTTTGAAGCTATGCCTTGAGATTAAAATGTTCTTGCCTAACTGGAGAGAAAGAAAAAGATTCAAGAAATAAAATGTGGCCAATTGAGGCAGGAAAAAAACAATCTACAAAGACGAGCAAGATTTAAGGTCTCATTTGAGCTTGTTCTGGTGCCAGGTACTGTATTTTGAGATCTGTATAGACCAGCTAAAGAAAGCCATAAGGAAAACAATAAAAATGATAGTTTAAGAAATAAGAATTGGAAGAACCAGCTAAAAAACCCTAACCCAGCCTAGCTTAAAGATGACTACACCGAAGGACAGGCATAATAATTGCATTTAAATCATAAAAAGGTGCTCCAAACGTAGTCTAAAGCATCTGCTCCCTGTGTGAGAAAAAGAGAAGTATTGTGTTCATATTGCAGGAAGAAAAACTGGAGGAATAGATTTCTAAGAGATGAGAAAGCTCAGGCATGGGCTGCCTGGAAAGCCTGTGAAGTCCCGTTGTTTTTGTTTTCAATGCCATGTTAGTAAAAAAGGAAAAAAGCACGTGGGTGGTGACTCCTTCTGGTTCCCTGTTGGACAACTTTTCTACAACTCTACTGAATTAGATAGTCTTGTTTGGTAGAAGTTCTTTTGAAAACTGTGACTTGCTCTAGCAGCTAAACAAGCAGAAGAATATTTAACACAATTTGAAGATGTTCATGAGTATTCACACTTCGTGGCTTATGAAGGTAACTCTTTGATCTTGAGTGTAGTAATTCAAATATATGATCTTGACAGCAGATACAGTTGAGTCCAGTCTGACTTCCAATATCATCTGGATAAATGGGATGGAGAATTACTTATTTTTAGTCATGTACTACAAATCTGAGGTGAAATAAGCATCCTGAGCAATGCATGATTCATTTTTAAGGTATCAAGATGGCAGAAACTTTAGATTTACTGTTTTTCGAGACATATCAAGCAGCAAAAGTATATGCAAAGAATTATGAGATAATGTCACTTGAATAGAACATTGCCAAGGAATAATGGTCATATATCAGAAAATTAAAGTTATTGCATTTATGAAAATGCAGTGAGTGTCAAGGGAAGACACAAACATTTATCTCCAGACCAGGAGGCATAGATCTCATCATGTTGCGATGGTGACTTATTTTTGATGAATCATTTTTGATGCAGATTCTGTTATTTTATCTGAGGAATGATGGTTTAGGACTGAACCAGTACTGAATGATTGCAATTTCTTTGTATGGACTTCAGCCGCCTTCTGTCATTTTATTGGGGAAATGTGACTTTTTATTTCTAGTTGGCTGTGAGTTTGAGTAAGTGTGTATGGTTTCTGTGACTTGCATTTTGCAACTCAGTCATCTCAGAAAACTATCCTCCTTTTGCAGACAATTATACACATTTGATTCTTTTTCATTTATTTTTTCATTACTCCAGAAACTGCTATGGAACTATGATTTACAGGATTCATTACGTATTTTAATATCCAGTACATATATTACTTATATGATTATGTATTTTATATATTGTATGTTACTATATTTATATAAAATATTTATTTTTTATACATATTACCAACTGTCCAGTTTATATTGAGTTTCATACATAAAAGTTAAATACAATTTTGCAGGTGTCGTGTAATTGTGGAGCTCAAGTGGGCAAGAGAAGGGCATGTGGTTCTCCAGTGTGGAAGCACACCGTTTTTTAGTTCCTTTGATCAAATAGCCAACTTAGCATATTTCTTATAGTAGGTCTGAATATCCCCTAAACTATGGTCCAAAGTCATTAGAAATCTGTGATCCTAGTTCAATAAATTTTGGCCTTCTTCTAAGTCCATAGAAATGCCATCTATGAGCAATGATTCTTTTGGCAGTGGAGTCACGGTCCCATTGTGTCTACTTCAGGAAAATTTATAGATAGTCTTTGTAGTCTAGAGGAAAAACAGAAGCAAGAATATGCCTCTTCTTTTGCAATTAAAGGTTTGCAAGGTCAATTACTGTTCAATGTCTATGTAAATATGAACAAGAAGACAGGCACTCTGCTAGTCAATAGCTGTTAACTTATTATTCCCATGTTTTCATGCATATTGTGACTTTAGGAAATCTTGCAGATCCAAAAAAAAAAAAAAAATTTAAAAGGCTATTCTGGTTCTCTATAAGCTCTTCCCAGACTTCATTATTGAAAATTAGTACAAAGGAAATACATGTGGGCTGACATCAAGGAGAATTTGGTTCATATTTCTCTGTCATGGAAGTTTAAATACTCAGATGGCCTAGAAAGTACAACAGTCAACTCTTGCAATTCTCATAACATTTTGAGGGTTTGTTTTATTAGGTCATCAGTTTTAAAGTCATAATATTAGATGAGAGTCTTGACTCCCACTAAGAAAAGTATTTTTGGTCTTTGTGCTTGTTGAGGTTCTGCCCCCAGCCCGGAGCTGAGCACCATGCAGCTGCTTGCTCTGGGGAGTGGGGGAAGGGGAAAAGGGAAAAGAAACCTCGTGGCAAAACCTCATGGGTTGGGATAACGACAGTTTACTAGGACAGCAGAGAGAGAAATAACAATAATAGGACTTTTATAAGAAAAAATATATGAAACTGGTGCTACACAATGCAGATTATCACCACACTGCACAGCTCAGGCTGTACAGCTCAGAGCCATCCCAAAGATGGACCATCCCCAAAAAGTGTATGTCCTGGAGACATACTCTCCCCTCCCCCAGTCCCCCTTTATGCTGAACATGATGTAATTGGCATGGAATAGCCTTTTTAACCGTCTGGGTCACCTGTCCCATCTGTGTCCCCTCCCAGCTTCCTGGGCGCCCCTCACCTTCTCGTTAGCAGTGGAATGTGAACAACTGAAAAGTGCCTGACTGCTTGGCAACAACTAAAAACATTAGTGTGTGATCAGCACTGCTCCCATCCCAACTCCCAAACACCATTACACCAGCTGCTAGAAAGAAATTAACTCTATCCTAGCTGAAACCAGGACACCAGTGCTTAGAATGGAAAGGCTGAATGCATGAGCTGCGGAAGTAAATCAGAAAGTCATGACCACATGATTTATCTTGCAGTTCTCTGTATCACAGGGTTCAATGAGACCAAAAGGGACATTCTCATCTCAGTGGTGTCCAGTGGCATGAACACAAAGCCAGGGCCCCCCACAGAAACACAAGAAACTGTTTAAACATAAGAAAACCATGAGGGTGATTAACACTGGAACCAACTGCCCTGAGAAGGTGAAAGCATCTCTGTTCTGGGAGGCAGTACAAACCCAACAGGACACAGTCCTGAACAACCAGCTCTATGTGACCCTGTAGAGCAGACAAGGTTCCCGCTTGCAGTCAAGTTCATATTTGCTCATCTATTACCTAGGCTCATGGGATTGAAGAGAGTGTCATTGATTTTAGCTAAAAAGGGCTATGGATTCTTTCTTGGCTGCTTGGATATACAAAAGTACCAGAATAAAGGAGGATAAGATATTACAAAATAATGTCAAACCTCCACTCTAGCAGCATTTTGAAGAATCCTAGAATGGTTTAGGTTGGAAAGAACTTAAAAGACCATCTATTAAAAATCTCCTGGGCAGGGACACCCTCTACTATCTCAGGTTGCCCAAAGCACCATCCAGCCTGGCCTTGAACACTGCCAGGGATGCAGGGGCAGCCACAGCTTCTCTGGGCAGGCAAGGTGCCTTCATCATCCTCACAGGGAAGAATTTCTTCCCAATAAGTAATCTAAAATCTACCCTCCTCTAACTTATCTCCCTGTCCTCTCACATTGTGCCCATGTAAACTGCCAAATGCCATTTTCTGATGCCATTCAAGGAAATAGGAAGAAGGGCAAAAATAATTGGAAAAAAAAAGAGTAAAAAAATATCGAAATTACAGTATTGCTTTTCCTCAGACAAGAAGAGAGATGTGTGGAGGAAGTCTACCCCTCCTGTACATGGTATTTCCAGCTGTCAAATGTTGAACAGTCCTCTCAGAACTTTGTTTAGCAGGATCTAGAGAAGGAAGCAAAGACAGCGCACAGAAAACATGGGGCTCATTTACACTATGTTTCCCAAATGACTCTTCAATTTCCTATCATGCAGCCCTTAATTGCTCTTGGCTTTGACCTTTAATGCAATTCTCCAGCACTAAACTGATCAGCATCTCTAGATTGACTCAGGAAGCTATGGTACTTGATGGTTCATTCAGTGCTAGAAGAGCCTTTTGAAGCATTATCTTTCATCTCAAAATGACTTCAAATATATTCCAGTGTATTGCTTGGACAGTGAGGAATGAACCAACAGATTTGCCTATGATTCTGACCTTTGCTTTCCTCTTCCCGAACTAAAATCACAGCAGGGGATAGCCAAAGGTCCATGGGCACAAAATGGACCATTAGTGATAAGTTAGTGCTTGCTGTATCCTTCTAACGTAGTTTATCGTTTCACTGCTGCAGGAATTCTAGTATGATTACAAATCAGGCAACTTTATTGAAAATCTGAAGACCAGTACCTTACTGCTTATATCTTCCTGCCACTGAGACTGAGAATTTCTCACGGCATAATGGAGTGCCCACAGAGGACTTGCAGGGAACTATTACTGCCATCTTAACTACTGCCTGTTTAAAGGGAGGAGCTGTACCAGCAGAGAGAATGTAACAAAATATCACTATGAGATTCAGGCATCTGAAAGGAGGTATTAATTGTTAACTTTTAATTATGCATTATTTGCAATAGGGAAGAAAGTATTACTTATTAATTAAAACATTTTAGTGTAAAGATGATTTACTGTTGCTTCAGAAGCACAGTTCTGGTTCCTTTCTCAAACTTAAATTCCTCTGAGGACATCGAGTAAGTTGGGAGCTCTTAGTCCTTCATTCTTCCATCTATAAAAAAGGATGATAAAACTTCCCTTCTTCACAGGGATGCTATGAAGATACAGGCGTTCATGTAGGCAACTTCATCAGTATATCTGGTAGGGGTATAGAGCCACCTACAAAATGTGGCTGTGCAACTGGTTCAGTCGAGCAAGGCAGATGATTGCCTCCAACTTAGTGCTGTATAAGTTTCTTCCTATGACATTATTCCAGAAAGTGTGCATCTGCTTTCCTGAAAACCAATCTAGTTGTGGCCATCTCCAATGGCTTTGGGAGGGATTGCGTGAAGGAAATCCAAAGGAACTGTGTGGGGAGTACAGCTGTATCATCCATCATTGCTCAGTTGATATTACATCATTTTACACCCAACTCATGTTTTCACCTTCAGAGAATGTAGGAACGCAACAAGGAAGGCAAATTAAATCTAGCAAGGGATGTCAAGGACAACAAGAAGGGCTTTTTCAAATACATCAGCAGCAAAAGGAAGACTAGGGAAAATGTGGGCCCACTGCTGAATGAGAGGGATGCCCTGGTGATGGAGAATACAGAGAAAGGGAAGGTACTGAATGCCTTCTTTGCTTTGGTCTTTACTGCTCAGGCTGCTTTACCGGTGGATTCTTTACTGCTTTAACAGGGCGTTGAACTCATGATCTCCAGAGGTCCCTTCCAACCCCTACAAATCTGTGATTCTGTGATTTCTGAGGGATTTATGATCTTGCATGCAACACTGAATCACAGCAAGCTAGTGTCTGAAACTAAATCAATTCCTTTAGAAGGTGGGACAGTTCTCAGCACTTGTATAGCTTGGGGCTCTCAGATTCCCTAGTACCTCAGGTAGTCATCATACCAAATAAAGAAGAGATTCCTGTGTGGTAAAGACTACTGAAATAAGGAGATGCAAAGGTAAAGAAAAGAATTTAGATTGTCTGAGAGTACTGTGAATTATATAATTCTAAAAAAAGTTGTAATCTGCCCCAGGAACTTTTATATTTGCTTCTGAAAAAATTACTCAGAGAAGATTTATAGAAAACAAAAAGCATACAAAAATTCATACAGCTTTAGAATCTATAGACATTTTAGATCTATATGTATTTTAATGACTAATGTTAAAGCTAATATATAAGAATACCTTAGAAATTGTATATTGGAAAAAAGTTTATAATTTTGTATGGAAATTTGCCCACCTTTCTCAGTGCAAGGGGACTCCCTTTACTCACCCTGTTCAGGATATACTCTATGTGAATACTGTGCATTTACTTTACGAAGATAGAAATATCTACATGAGTAGAAGGCAAATAGAAATCCAGTCAAAATGCTTTGAGCAATGAGTTTATTGTTCCATGTGAAGAAGACAAAAAAGGCAGCTCTGTCTCATGCTTTCTCAAAAATAGCCATGGAACCTTCCAGTGTTTACTTTTCCAAATGTTAATACAGCAGCCTGAAAAATGTTAAATAATTACAGTAAAGTTTGCATATGCTAATGTTTCCTAGCTCATTGACTTAAAGGCCAATAATATTCCTTCTGATTTTCTGACTTCATCCTCACTTTAGAGTAAATATAGTTGCTGAAATGGTTAATTTATTAATTCATAGGCTTAATGTAAATATTTTTAGCTATTTATTACTGCATATTCAAAGCAGGTAAGATCATTTCATATGCTAGCCAACAACATGTATCTGTCATGTCAATATTTCATCCTAACTCCTTGAGCTAGATGGATACTTCTGCCCTAAAGGTTTTATTCTCCATGTGCTGAAGGAAGGATTCAGCATGTGACCGTCTCTGTATCAAGGCATTGGAAGGTGGCTAAGTCAAGAGAGAGCTAGACTTGGGAAGTATAGTCAGTGTTGTTTAACCACTCCTCTTGCATGTTAACAAGTAAGCATTTTTCTGTGATAGCATCCACTACTCTGTTTGACCAGCCCCCAAAAGTTAATCACTTTTCCTTCTTTCTGAGGGTCAGCAAAATGGAAGTTGTGCCTACACAAGAATGATTGTCTTTTTCTTTATCCTTGTAAAACATTAAAAAAACCATCAGTCTCAAATACCTTGGTACACTTCAGAATGGTTTACCTTAGGGGGTTGTGTTTGGTTAGGTCATTTTTCATAGGTATTTATCTTTTTTTTCCAAGTAGTAGTTCTCAGTGTTGTAGAACATCTAGGGGATCTATTACTAGGGAACACTGGGTAGTTAGATTTTAATTCTCTTATTTTCTTATGATGTAAAGACAAGAAAGAAGATTCTTTAAGCTGGAGGTGAGCACGCAAGTGGAAGCACAGTGGAAAACTTAAAACTTTCATGAAGAGAAAGAAGGCTTCTGAGGAATGTAAAAAATAATACTTTGGATAAAATAGCAATTGACTGGCAAAGTGGAGGTGCTTAACAGTCACAGAAGTTTGAAATGAGCACTGAGAGGCTGGATATTAAATCTAAGGATCACAAAATCACAGAATCACAAGGTTGGAAAAGACCTTTAAGATCAAGTCCAACTGTTTCTGTCCTATGCTAAACCATATCCCTAAGTACCTCATCTACCCTTTTTTTAAACACTTCCAGGGATGGTGACTCAACCCCCTCCCTGGGCAGCCTGTTCCAGGACCTGACAACTCTTTCAGCGAAGAACTTTTTCCTAACATCTAATCTGACCCTGCCCTGGTGCAGCTTTGTGCCATTTCCCCTTGTCCTATCTCCTGTCACCTGGCTGAAGAGACCATTGCCCACCTCTCTACACCCTCCTGTCAAGTAGTTGCAGGCAGTGATAAGGTCTCCCCTCAGCCTCCTCTTCTCCAGGCTGAACACCCCCAGCTCCCTCAGCCGTTCCTCATAGGATTTGCCCTCCAGCCCCTTCCCCAGCCTGGTTGCCCTTCTCTGGACTCGCTGCAGGACCTCAATGTCCTTCTGATGGTGAGGGGCCCAGAACTGGACCCAGCACTTGAAATGTGGCCTCACCAATGCCAAGCACAGGGGCACAATCACCTCCCCAGACCTACTGGCCACACTATTTCTGATATAAGCCAGGATCCTGGACCATAGTCCTGGATGTTCTTTCTTCCTGTGATTTACTACCTGTTATGCCATGGCACAGCAAGGAACTGCACTGTGTTGCTCACCGAGCAGCAAGTGCAAGGCCTTTCACTGCAAATACATCTTTTATTTCCTGTCTGAATAATGCTATGGAAAATGTTCCTTACAAAATTTTATTAAAAGGTAAATAAACAGTAAATAAATGTTAGAAGTTATGAAGAATTATAAATAAAAAAAAAAATCAGCTAAAATCCAAATATTGTTTCTGAATTCAGTGCACACAATGAAAGTCTATGTTGTAGTCAAGGTGCTATTTATAGCTTGTACACTCAGAGTTTACACTAGAAATGAGTTTATAATGGAAAGTATGTCGGGTTATGAGTGTGCCAGTACCTTTTTTCCCAACAAAATCTAATTTGAGACATTTAAACAGAGGTGTTTGCAGTAGTGGACTGGTGTTGAAGGCTTTTTCCCCCCTTTTCTTATGACCAATTTGAAATCCTTCATAAAATACGTGTGCCAGTCCTTTTATAGTAAAAAAGAAGGGAATTTCTTGACTTTTAAATAACATCTGGCTTTACAGCCTTTGATGTTCCAGTTGTAAAATCGAGGTCACCCACTAACTCATATAGTAAGTGTAAGGAGCAGTGCATAGCCACAGTGCATTCTTAGATCATCCTCTGATTGAGGTTTCCTCCTTTCTGCTCTCATTCTGCTCCCCAGAGATGTGATCTGTTGCAGCCACCCTCTGCTTTACGCAGAGGATCTGCTGATGGGTGATTTGTGGGCTTGACTCAGCTTCCACTCCTCTTCCCCCTCTTGTTTCAGTAGGAAACCCACAATCCTTCCTGCAGTCGTACTTTTGCCCTTAACTACCCAAATCTAGACCACAATCTGCTTTGGCTAGTACAGCACTTAGGCGTTTAGAGCTGCATTACAGCTGAAGAAGAGCTGTCTTCCCCTGGGTGACCCACATAAAGCACACCTACACCTGAATTCCCAATCAGATGCTCAGCCAAGAAGCATTCCCCTGCTCTCCCCCAGCTCCTCACCCACATTCTTGGCCAAAAAAAATTTTTTTTGTTGCTGCAATTGCTCTGCCGTTCTCACAGAAGAGAAAGTATCTTATTTAATTGTTTTTGCCTGCAGCAGATCTGAGATGCTGTGACTCCCTGAGAGTAAAATGCCTCCAGTATCTCACAGCAGGAATTGTTCCATCTTGACACGGACAAAGATCAAAGCTAAATGCTGCGAGTTAGTATACAAGTGCAAGGAAAATGGTCCTTACTCTACATTTATATAAAACATATCCATGACTATACCTCAAAAAGATGTCATGTAAATTTCACATGAAAATAGCAGGGTTCAAAGACATTAATTCTATGTAGTGTAATCTTTAATGGCATGTTGGAGGTGCAAAATTGTTCTTCATTAAATGCTGGCTTTATGTGCATGCTTTTATGTCTATGTCAGATTTAATTAAAGCAATGCCCCGATTTTTAGAAATAGATTTCTACTATCTACAGTGTTTCCAGTGAGACTAGATTATTTAAAAGCTCATTTATTATATTTAAGCTTTTCAGATTATTTCATTTTGAAGCTTATGAAACTACATTTGAATAGTAGCCATTCCTCAAATTGACCAAAAGACATGGGTATTTTATAAAATTATTATCATGTGCCACCTAATTAAGCCAGGGTTATAATGATTTGCTAGTTTCAGTGACATTTTCTTTACTACTTTTGCTATAATGCTAGCTATGGCCCCCCAAATTAAATTCCTTTCCTGTTGGAAGTGAAGTCCCAGTGAAAATTTTAAAGTAGCTTTTGTGCATGAATAACCTATTTTAGAAACAGATTAACCATTACACAGGGGTGAAGGAGGGTTGGGTGTGAAGGTTGTATCTGGGTGGGACCTTCTCAAGTCCATCCTGTGAAAGTTCCAGGCCCAGAGAACAGCAAGTTAATAGTTTGTGAGTACTCACTTTATGCCTAGGATCCATAACAACTACGTAAGTAATCATTCTTGTATCAGAGCATATAATAACGTGTCTTGAGGCTTCAAAAGTGAAAAAGAAATTATTTTATTGTAGATTTAGTTTGCTATTTTTTCTCCTAGTATGTAGACATCTCTAGAGAGAGAGGATGACAAAATTATTACACACTGGTTTATCTTCCTAGCTTTTATTAATGCAGTCATGTCATCCAAAAGCATATCTTGTATTATCAGTGTGTTCAACAGCCAAATTTTGAATGGTCACCCATTCATATGTACATATACAAGTACATGTATGTTAGAATCACAGAATCCTGGAACCTCTTGAGTTGGAAGGGACGCATAAGGATCATCGAGTCCAACTCCTGGCTCCATACAGGGCCAGCCAAGTCAGAGCATGGGACTGAGAGGATTGTCTAGATCATAGAATCATAGAATCATAGAATTGTAGGGGTTGGAAGGGACCTCGAGAGATCATCGGGTCCAACCCCCTGCCAAAGCAGCTCTCTAGGACATTTCACTCAGATAGGCATCCAGACGGGTCTTGAATATCTCCAGAGAAGGAGACTCCACCACCTCCCTGGGCAGCCTATTCCAGTGCTCTGTCACCCTCACTGTGAAAAAGTTTCTCCGCATGTTGGTGCGGAACTTCCTGTGCTCCAACTTGCAGCCGTTGCCCCTTGTCCTGTCTCCACAGACACTGAAAAGGGGCTGGCTGATTCCCCCTGCATCCCCTGCTTAAGATAATTGTAAACATTAATTAGGTGCCCCCTTAGTCTTCTCTTCTCAAGGCTGAACAGTCCCAATCTTCTCAGCCTTTCCTCATAGGGGAGATGCTCCAGGCCCTTTATCATCTTCGTAGCCCTTCTTTGGACTCTCTCCAGGAGATCCCTGTCCTTTTTATACCAGGGAGCCCAGAATGCTTTTGAACTCAGTCCAGCTCAGCACTGTGACCATTTCCCTGGGGAGCCTGTTCGGATGCTCAACCCCCCTCTCAGTACAGAACCTCTTCCTAACATCCAGCCTAAACTTCCCCTGTCACAGGCTCGTGCCCTTCCCTTGGGTTCTGTCACTGGTCACCAAAGAGAGGAGATCAGTGCCTGCCCCTTCACTCCCCCTCATCAGGAAACCATAGACCATGATGAGGTCTCCCCTCAGCCTCCTCTTCTCCAGGCTGAACAAACCCAGGGACTTCAGCCTCTCCTCATAAGGCTTCCCCTCCAGACCCTTCCCCATCCTCGTTGCCCTATAAACACATATAAATGTGTATATATGTAGTGTGTGTGTATGCAGCATTGTGTATGTACAATGCAGGACCTAAGATAGGATTCTCCTTTTCTCCTGTTGTGGCTCAGGCAGAGCACCTCTCTCCAGTTCATGGTAGTAGCAGTTCCTGCAGTGGCAGATACCCCGTTGTGGCCAAAATAGGGGAAAGCTGCTGGGCTCCAGGATGCAAACCGTAGGCTTTCTGCAAAGCAGCCATGGGCACAGGAGAGCCAGACTCTTGAGTCTGTAGCTGCTCCACGCTTGTTCAGTGTCACATACCATTGATGCAGATGCACAAGTGTAAGAAAACTGGGATTTCTCTAATGCACCTTATTTTACTCACCAACTGCTATCAGTTATGCTCTTGGAGGCATTTTTTTCCCCTCTTATAACTATGCCTACATTAGGGCAGACCTGTCAGCATTGCTCTACCTATCTAGCTAAATCAACACACCTTTTCTAGTGTAGATTAAACTTAATTAGGGATTAGTGCAGCTCCCAGTCTCTTGTTCGGCAGCCCTCAGGCTGGGAGCTGGAGCTCAGCTAAGGAGGTCTTCACAGGTATAGTTTTGGGCGTTTTGGCCTTTTATCGTTTGTTTGGGTTTTTTTTTAACCCTTGCTGTTTAACTCTTTAAAAACTCTGCCCTGGCAAAACAACCTACAGAATGGCTGTGAACCCTGCTGTTTGGATGTAAATGAATCTGTGCATTGTCCTCTGAGACAGACATTAAACTGAGCTTACCACAAGACTGAAACTGCTGGTGAGAGATCCTAGACCATGCCCTAGGCAAATTTCTACAAGTCCCTGAGATGAATATTGGTTTAAAGAGAAATCAGCATCTCAGTTAGTTTATTTGATGGTATTAGTTGAAAATAACAAACCTAGCTTCTTGTGGCAAACCTTTGTAATGCTTGGCACAGATCTCTCATGATCTGATGAATACTTAAGGAAGGTGATATTACCTGTAGTCTGGAGAAAAATTACAATTATTCCCTAGTACAGACTGTGAAGCATCATTGAAGGAAGGAGCAGAAATAAAGATGGTGGGAAAAGCACAGACCATTTCATGTTTCCAACACCTTTGTCTGTAAGAGATCCCTGTCCACAGCATATGCCTGCTCCCCAGAGTTCCACCACCCATCTCCCAGTGTGACAAGCCCTGCCTTATAAGCACAGCTTCACTTGAGATTTGAGGATGTGGACTGGGTAACGCTGGCTGGAGGGGGTTCAAAGCCTTGAACTGGGAATTGTGTCCATGAAGTCGAAGCAACCTGCATTATCCCGAGGTCAGTAAAGCACAAGCAAAAGCCTTGCATTTATTCTGGATGACTGTAGAAATGCTGAGCCCTGTTACTTGCAGACAGTACGTCAGCCCTATCTGTTTGACATTTATTTAAACTGATATCCTACTTTTGTATCTTTGAAATCCCATTTGCTTTCAACCTACCAGGACCGTGGTCATTCTTGTTACTGACTAAGCAAGGGTAGGGGCTTGCCTGGCACAATCCAAACAGTACAACTTCAAGAAAACCTGATGTGGGGTTTATGGTTGGGGTTTTTGTTCTCAAAAATCTGCACAGGTTTACTTTACCTGTTACTTTATCTTTTATGGACAAAAGCCAGCAAATATTGCTGGCAGCCAAAATAAATGTCAGAATAGTTGAATTGAGAATTACATGGATTTTTTTTTTCATGTCTTCTGTTTCAGGCCATAATCTCCATAAATTAAAGCCCATCCTTATCTTCTAATCTCACAGTCACTATCTCTGTGTATTGTAAACTCAAGTCTGTGCTGTCTTTGGCTTTCCACATCTTCTCATCCTTAATATGTACTTATATGTTACTTGATTTTGTAATGCAGAATGTAGGTATAGATATTGATTCTTCAGCAATATCTTCCTACTTCTGGGTATGTATGAATCTAAAATATGATGTACTTTTGTTCTTATGCTGGGTGCAGTAAACTGCACACTCTGCAAGCTCTTCTGCTTACACAACTTAAGGGTTTTATTTACCATGAGATGTTCTGCATTATGATTTTATATCCAACAGTAGCATATTATTCTGTTAATTCTATATTTTACCTTTTCTGAAATTTATTCAAACCATTGCACTGTTTCCTTATGAGGATGTTGAGTGAGGATAGTGTGTTTGGAGAAGCTCCTGTAATCTTCTTCATGTTACGCCTTAGATTTACAAGTATATGCTGATATTATCTTTATTTTCTCAACTGAATCTCCTGAGTTGTTGTTCTTAGTGGTCCAGAGCGGAACTGAAAGTGACATTTGCCTTTATTTCTACATCATCCTAAATCACAAAACCATCACAACTAAAACAAATCATGGAAAGGTTACATTGCCCTACCACACCTCTAGAACATAAGAGACATCTTCACATTTTGCACATACCTACTGCTGCAGACAGAGACAAACCTTCCATATGACTGAGCATTGCAAGTGTCAGGCCCTTAAGCCAGCCACATGTGCCTCCATTTCATTTTCAGATACTTAATGATCTGTATCAGAGACAACAGCTCAGTTGTTAAGTAAAGCACAAAGTCTGCTTAGGAAATTACAGGAGTCAGATAACAAGTCACAATATTAAAAGCTGCTCTCAGGTATCTCTCATAAGAAGTCCCAGTGATGGGAAAGGTGCTTTGCTGCTGGTGCTGTTACCAAGAGCATGTTTGTAGCTGTATTGGAGCATCAGGAAGCCCCATCTGAGCATATTTGATCATATCATTAATAACTGTAGCCAGGAGAGTTTGGACCTGTCATAAAAGGAAAGAAAAAAGTTTTTGCCTGAAATGGAAAGTGAATAACCTATTTAAATTGAGACTTTTGCCAAAAGTTGGGTATATAAGAACAGACAAAAGGGATCCTCTGTGTCATAGTCTAGTCCTCTTCTATCCATGTTCCACTTCATCCCTGGCAGTTTTTCATAAAATTCTAATTTAAAACTAGCTGTGTTTCTTTCTTCCCTGGCTAAAATGTCTTTAGGAAGACTGTGATGTTTTTCCTAGAACTTAAAATCATTTAATTTCCACTTTAAACTTATTTACAATCCCACTTGTTCTGGGCCTAAATTTTAGCTGAAATGTTCTTTTTCTTCTCTGGCATTTATTCTGTGACATATTTATAGAGAGCAATTATATCTTTGCTCAGCTGTGTTTTGCCAGACTCACCAAGGCAAGCTTTCTTGGTCTCCTTTTATAAAATAGGCTTTTCCTTTTCTCTGATTGCCCCAATAAACCCTTGCCTTCTTGTGTCTCTTACCTACAAGTTACCACCCTCTAATACCATGGGGTAAGGGATGCAGGCAGTATGTCTGAAGGTGTTGCCAGTGAAAAAAATATTGTCAAGGCGATGGTGATGCAGAGTGGCCAGCCCAGCTCTGCAGTGCTCTCTTGCCAAAACTTCTGGTTTCTGTTGGAGCACTCATGGGTAGAGGCTGTCCAGCCAACCTGTCCACTTAACCCAGCACCACATGCCGATTCTGCTCCATATGGACAATGCCTTTGACATTTTTTCATCCACAGTTACATTGGTATGTATCTGTTTTCTATGCCAGCTCATTAATTAAAATACTGCATGTAACAAATCTTGTTCTGCAATTGCTCCTTGAACTCATCTGCTGATACCCTGTGGCAAAATGTTGGGGTTTTAGCACAGTTGTAATCATAGTATCATAGAATTGTAGGGGTTGGAAGGGACCTCCAGAGATCATGGGGTCCAACCCCCTGCCAAAGCAGCTCCCTAGGACATTTCACTCAGATAGGCGTCCAGACGGGTCTTGAATATCTCCAGAGAAGGAGACTCCACCACCTCCCTGGGCAGCCTGTCCCAGGGCTCTGTCACCCTAACTGTGAAAAAGTTTTCATCTACCTTTTTTCAAATTCTTTGCCTCCTTAGACTAGTCTCAATTCCTTCTCTATCCTAAATAATAACCTCCCACGTTGAGTCACAGCCAATGTCTTGATGCTTTCCTGGAAACCAAGAAGCCCAATGAGGTTAAGTTCTTAACTGGACACAGAACTCATCCACTGTGATCTACCTGTAGCAGTGCTTTTCTCCTTCGCTGGCACAAGTGTTACTGTTCCTCATCTCAAAGAACCATGCCAGCTTCCCAGGTGCACTTCTTCAGGACTGTCAGTTTACAACTCTGTTTTTCAAATTATTGTCTTTTCCTCTTGAATCCAATAAATTATTTCCCTATTTCTTTCTGGAGCTGCTGTTAACATACAGAGTTCAAAGTACAGATCTGCAATCACTATTTGCCACATTCTGCAGCCAGACCTTTGAATAAAGACTAATTTTTTTTGGCATCTTCCTCACATCTGACTGACCAAGGATGCCTATGCACGTGTCTCTTACCATTGCTGTGAAACAGCAAAAAAGATATATTTTTTTAATAAATAATTGAGTCATGCACTTATTTTTCCTCAGCATAAAAAGTAGCTTTCAGACCATGGTTTGAATTTGCAGTAGTCTCAATGTTGTTGATTGTTTTGTAAACCAAAAACAAACAAAAAATAAAGTATATACATAACACTGCAGTGAGGCTGTTTAGCAACAGAGTTTAAAAGTGTTGCCTTTATTTAGATAAACTGTCTTACAAACATCCACTATCTTAAAAATGTTTATTATTTGTTTTGAATATAATTTAACTAACAAAGCGTTAACTAAACAATCGTATGACTCATGTGATTTTCCAGTGCTCTCTGGGTTAAGATATTGCAATGAAAAAGGAAATAATTAAGGAAAGCGGGTGGGCAGGTTGGCACAAGTAGACAGCTGAATGTCCTCCTGCATGTACACATGTGGTCAGCTATAGCGTGGTGCTTCACCGCATTCAAAGTGTGTAGTGATTGCAAGTGAGTCCCTTAAGAAGGAGTCCTCTTCTGTTCTAGATACTGGTATGTCTCCTGGCAGCCACGTAAGAGCTCCTTCTAACTGTAATTATATCCTCCTCCACAATACCCTCTGAGCAACAGAAAATACAGATAACTCCGTGTCACACTGAGCCCAGACAAGGAAAACTAATCCTCCCCACAACTTCCCCACCCCCAGGTTCCCACATGAAGGGGAGAGAGAGAGGAGTTAAACGCATGCCCCCCCAAAGTCTGAACTCATGCCCTAACCTCTAGACCTTCCTCCGCTTTAGAATAACTGATCTCAGTAGAAAGCATGCCTCACCATTGGTTGCTGGTTAATTAAATTAAAAAATTGTTGAAAGAGTTGTGCTTTTTCAAGTGATCCCTTCGTGGCTTTGATCTGGATGCACCCACAGCTGCTCCTTTGTGGCCGAATACTCAAAGAAAACTTCTGCATCACTGCAGCAAGAAGCAGATGTTTGATGGAAACAGTGCCATTGTAAAATTAAAGTGTTTACCTTCTCAAAGGGGATGATTCAAAGGGGATTTGGGCTGGCATCGTGTAGCAGCAGTTTAAAAGATATGCAGAGCATTGTATCGCCGTTAATATTTCCTTAGGAAACTGAGTGGCTTGTTAAAGTCATTCTTAATGACATTGAAAGTGCAGACAGCGCAATTCTCGGACCAGAAGAAAAGAGGGAGGGCAGGACTCGTGGCTGACTGGACAAGGAGTCTTGTTTTATGCTTTGCACCAGGATCCATGCCAAAAAATGGTATATACTGCTAATAATTCCTTACAGCAGGCTGGCACTGGACTCCTACTCCATTAAGTCTGGCAGTGCATCTGTTCCCTCACATAGCAGGATCCTTCAAAGATGTGAAAGCACTGGTAATGTGGTTTTTTTTCTATTTTTATGTTACTGGCACAGCCAGCTTAGGTGTGAAAAAGGAATAAAACCTCCATTAATTAAATGTGAGGCAGTCAGAATAAAGATGTTGCACTTCCCTTAGATAAAACAGATAGGATCTGGCCCATTTGCACATCTCAAGTATCATTACATGGACTGTTTCCTAACTTTACCGTTCCAATGACTTTTACAGTATTTTCTAAACAAATAGTGTAAGATTAAGCTTTAAGGTATGATTAGGTTATTTATCTTGCATGACTTAATAAAAAAATTGAATGAGGTTAGAGTGTTGCTGTCCACAATGACACAGAATTTCTGCATATAGTATCAGCATGTGATTTTTCTGGAAATGCACTTATTTCCTTTGTCCTTATAGGGGAATCTTGCTTGGAGCTTCTTCTGGTTTTAATGTGTAATAATAGGTTTTTTTTTCCACCAGCTTTACACATGTACTTGGTGGTGAAGATGTAGGACATGTAAGTACATCTTCAGCATTTTTTGTGTGGCTGTGAGGACTCTTGTGAGGACACAAGGCATGGCTGGCAGGATGGATGGGGTACCATTCAGCACAGAAAAATATGAAATGACACTAGTATTTAGACAACACGTTTCTTGCCATCCTGGGTCCTGACCTTAGTGGCTTGGCAACGGATTGCAGAGCTGCTTTGATGATCAGTAACCTGAAAATGACCAATGGGAACTAACAGTCCTAAGGTCTCCCCACTCAAGTGTCCCAGTCTAATGCTAATTAATTAAATGTCACAGCATCCACTCATTTGAATGGGCTTTGAGTAAAATTCTTCATCATTTCACTGTACACAAAAACCTCCAGAATTCTGGCTGACCACTTAGAAATGATCCATGGATTGGACTGAACACTCATTTTAAAGCATGAAATATAGCACTGCAAGTTTACATGCTGAAAGGCAGTTAAAATTGCCAAAGACAGCATTTCTAATTATTATTATACTCATATTTAGCATTAGAAACAGGTCAAAAGAACAGTTTGTAAGAACATGTCTAAGGATAGATCACATATGAGATTTTTTTTTAATGATCCAAAGACAGGCATCTGGCTTTCATTCAGCTTTGGTAGGGGAGAAGAGCACTAGAAACTTTAAGTCATTTATGCCCTGTAAAAACCCAAGCATCTAAAAGAGAACTGCCAGAACTGGAAGCATCAATAGCGTGAAGGTTAGAGGAGCTGAAAGAACTTTGTCAGAACTTCCCAAAGTAACAGGCCTTGCAGAAGTACAGCTGCAACCAAGATAGCACCTTGAAGAAGAGGGGTAGGTAATAGGATGGGACCTAGGAAGCACTGAGGCCCTGATGAAAGCTTTGTAAATACGACCAAGAGGCAAGAGAAAAAGAGGGAGATAGAGCAAGTTTCCTTACTGACCTCCGGTGACCTACAGGTTTTCAGGCTCAAGGCTAGAAGAGGCTTTTTGATGGAAAAGATATCAGAATGCAAGCACGATCTGGATGGAGAGCCAGCTCTTGATCTAGATGGCAGAAATTCTTTGAAGACCACTGATATGTGGAGATTGCAGCAAGTATTTTCTCTAAAGGAAGGGACTGCAAACAAATAGATCTGTTTTATAAAGCAGAAAGCAGAGTTACCTTTCTATGGCATCACATTCCATTGCCATACCTCAAGCAAAAACATCCGGATTTCTGACTAAAGGCATATTTATATATTCCATTATAAAGAATAAGAAAGAAAAACACTGAATTACTGTGCTCCATCAAGGATAGACCTCAACTACAGCATACTTGCCTTATCCCTGTTTCCATTAAACCTAGAGTAAGAAATTTTCTAACTTCTAGTCATAAAGTCAGACCACATGACCTTGGTTATACTCTATGAATAATGTCAAAAGTATTGTTACCATTGTTACCTTGTGTATCTGGAATAAATTTCACATCTAAAACAAGGCAGATACTTCAAAGACTGTAAAGATGTTTTCTTTCTCCCTGCAAGCAGTTTATCAGCATTCTTCCCAGGGAATTAATAGACTCCAGGGAATTCCAGATGTCTTTGAATGGTCATGCTGCTCTTTCACTGAACTGTTCTGCCTATGGCTGAAGAACTACTATGACAACCTGTTCTCCAGACATGGACCATCTGGCACTTTAGATAGCCCCAAGAATCACACAGTCTCACTAATTTCCAAATTGCCTTACCTAATAAAGTTACATGGGAGGAGGTCTTGGAAAGCTTGCTCTAAGTCATTCTAATAGATTTTGTAGACATTATCATTCTTATGCCATCAGCTATTTATTCCTTTTGCCACAGCATTGGCAAAATTTCCTTTGTGAGAACAGCTTAGCTTGGGGATA
This sequence comes from Hypotaenidia okinawae, assembly GCA_027925045.1. Lineage (NCBI taxonomy): Eukaryota > Metazoa > Chordata > Aves > Gruiformes > Rallidae > Hypotaenidia > Hypotaenidia okinawae. The sequence goes on from BSDF01000005.1 coordinate 67,962,060, forward strand.
AGTCTACTGACCTTGCCTTGCCTAAATTCCATCAGCACAGGAAGGGCTCTTTCACTAAAACCCTGTCTTCTTAGCAAAATAAGCAAAAAGCAGAATCAAGACTAGATGGTGTAAGGGAAAGAAGTGGATTTTCACTTGATTTTACTAACTGAGGTCTTAAGTCTGTAGCTGGAACTGAGTCTTTTTCCTTTGGAGAATGAAATATCTTTGAAGGAGACTTAAAATGCTAGAAGCTAGGTGTCCTTCAAGAGTAAGATTGACTTTGTTGTTGCCTACTTCAGAAGGCCACTTTTGGCATCAGGATATCTAAAACCAGTGTGTCAGTGCTACCAGGATGAGTCAGAGCACTCACACTCCTGCAGTCAGTAGAGAGATGAGTACTTGTTTCTTAAAGTATTGCTGTACGTGCTGAGTGGGAAGCTGTCTACAGCTATCCAAAGAAATGCTAATTGTAAGAGTGACTCTGAATCCCCATTTGTAAGGAGCCCCGGAGCCAGATCTACACTTCAGGCACCTCTGTCCTTTGCTGTCCCTTTGATACTGAATGATGAGTCCTTGACTAAATGAATTTGCACCTGTACCTTGTTTACAAAACAACCTCTTGTTAGACCATTCGGTCAAAGAGGCCATGCGAAGTGGTCCCTCCACATCAGTGTGCAAGTTTCAAGCCCATAATTCCTACTTCTCCAAAGAGGTCACACTGCAGAGAAAGAAGTTAGTCAAAGGCAAAAGTGAATAGACAAAATTCATCCAAGGACAACTCAACACACATCAGCCTTCCACCGACCACATTGGTTAGGTATAAACTGACTGTAACAATAGCTTGGGACTCCTAAGTGAAATGTAAACATTTTACATGCAGACATACTAATTTAGGTGTCCACATCTGGAGCTGAATTACATCTTTGTGGCTTGACTCCGTTGCCTAAACCTCTAGGTGTCTATACATATATGCTAGGTACAAAATTTAGGAGACTTGGGACAGTCATTTGATACCAGAAATCTGTCTAACCAAACAGATTGCACTATTCTACTCCAACTTCCCAGTTTTAGGAAAAGCTATTGAAGAGAGTGTGTGAGGACTGCCTAGACTGGTCTTCATCCTGGTCTATTATCTGCCAGCATTCTCTAAGGAGAAGAGACTCTCAGTTACTGCAGCAAATGCCCTCTCCCTAAAAATACATTAATTTTGTTTCATTAATAGTTACTTCTCTACTGCTTAGCACCAATTCCCAGATGGAACAGAGCTCCATGGAGAGGAAACCTCTAAATGCTTATACTATACAGTAGGTTTGTGCACAGATATGAATAGCCCACATCCTGGGGGGTTATCTCAGTCCAGAATTATTGAGACTGATTTCACTGACTGTGTTACCTGCTTTCGATATCATTGATTACTGCCTTTACTTGCTGTGTCTCACTGTATTGAATATAGGAAGCTCCACAGAAAGACAGAGCCCTTTATAGAGCCCCTTGTGTCCACTCTTGGGGTTTGGTTTTCCCTCTATCCCTGTGCACTGGTCCCTCATCTGCACCTTCCACAGGCTTTTGGCCTTCTCTCCTCCTAAACCTTCTTTGCACATTTAAATTGCACACATGAGAAGATGGCATAATCTGTTGTTACAATAGTCTCTTCTCTGAGGGTCCTGGGGATACCTGGGTGGCTGTGAGGGAATCACAGGCCTGCCAGTCACCTTGACCACTTCCCTGAGCCTGAAGCCTCCCTTTTGAAACTACTTTTCAGCTGCTTTGTGTCCCTGCCCAGGGAGATAGCAGATTCATGCACTGCAGTAATTGAAACCAGTGCGAATTTCTTGAGTATGACTAATCATTACCATTTCTTACCAAAAATTCACTTCCTCCCGCCAAGATTTTATTAATTTTAATATGAAAACATCCACACCTCTCCCTTCTCCCCTGAGGTCTTCTGAGGCTGCTGCAGAAACGGGAGTCTGGATTGTATTGCTTTGGCTGGAGATGAGGATGTGAGTTCCTCTGGGTAATTGCTTTTTGGATAACCTACAAAACACCAGGGGTCAGATTCTTGGCCTGGTAACACTGCTTTGCACTGCTGGGGATCGATGACACCGCTCCCAGCATGGGGAATCCCAGGAGGAGAGTGGTACAAGGTCGGGATATTCCCAATGCAGGGTACCCACTTGTCCTCAGCTGTTGCTGTACCTGGCAGTAAAAGGCAGCAGCCTTAAAGCTGTTCAGACTTGCATGGAGGGTTGAAATTGCCCCACAATGGGATGCTTCTGCCAAGCTAAAACTTTACTCTTAGTAGATGGGCCTCCAGTATGAAGCATCTGGTGACTTAAGATGCGTGATGGATACATTTTCTAAACCCCTAACCAGGCGTTTGTTCCCCTGGGAAATCATTTATTTAGTTCTTGCTAGTTTTGTGCGGGCTGACAAACACACCTTAGCAGTGCAGGTGGTCGTTACCAAACTCAAAGAGAGCACAGACCTGCACACACATGCGATCTGTGTGCAGGCTCCTGCACACACAACGCACACGTTAGGCTGCCCTTTCTGTCTGTGGCAATCAGGGGAAACCAGAAATCCATCCGTTGTAAACTTTGCCTCTTCACAAAGCTCAAGTAGCACCACCTCGGGTATACCCCTCCAAAAACATGTTGATCTGTAACCATAAGGTTGATTTTGTGCCTTGTCTGTGGCATGTGATGTGTGGAATTGTTCAGTCACATTCAGAAAGTTGAGGAAAAGGAAGGGCAGGTTCCCGAGTCATCGCTGGCCTGCCTCTCATCCTGCTTGTGTGATGCTATCACATAAACTCTGTAGAATAAGATGGTATTTGCCTGAAGGTACAATATCTCTGAAAGGTGTGTCCTGCCTCCTCAGGCTAGTCCTGAAACTAGTTGTTTGGAGAGTCATCACCTGATGATGCTATCTGGAGGACTTCCCCCATCATATTAGGGACACCTTGACAAGGAAAGGGGACATGTGTAGAGTCCTCCATCCATGTAACCAGAGTATAAATCTCTCTTAATCCACAAAAAACCTGTAGACCTTGAGCACACAGAGTTTGGTGCAGATGGGTATGCTGTCCCCAAAAAACACAGTACTGTCTGTCATCTGGTTATGTGGCTGTTTCTTTTCATTAGTGCCGTGGAAAGGACCACATTTGTAGCAAGAGGTGGAAGAAAGATGCTAATGGGCAGCTAAGGTGAACCCAGAGCAGGGCTATAGAGCCCCTGTGGGCTTTAACCAGTCACTGGGTCCAGGAGGTTTTGCATCTAGCATAAGCTTGAAACTGCAGGTTGAGGTGGAAACACTCCCATAAACTTTGCCTTCAAAATCAAAGCTTTTTTGTTAACTAAATTCTAAAACAACACTCTTCCCCACCAATTAAAAAGTTGTCTGTTGTTAGTCCCCATGCAAAAAACCCCAAGACCCAAACCTGAAGCATGTTTCAGTCTTAGACGAAGTGCTTTGGGTGCCTGGTCTGGAAATAATGAGAGCAAGAGCAGTGTGGTTCTGCACAAGTGTGCCCAGCTCTCTCAAGCAGACGTGCCAGCAGTCCCTTTGTGCTGGAGGAATATCCATCTGTACTTGTGTGACCCCTTCTGTCAGCCCAAGCTGGGACTGATGTGCTCTAGGAGGAGCCACATCTGTCCTTGCTCTCCAGAATGGAGGTCATCAGCCTGCCAAGCTTTCCAGGAAAGAGGGAGTGGCCAGAGCCTTGAGTTACTGAGCGTGGACCACCTGGAAAATAGTGAGCAGTGAGCACTTGTCCTACCTCTAGACACTCACAGTAAGGAGTAAGGAATGCTGAGTTGGCTCTGAACTCCCACCCAAACTCGCTTTGAAGAGATGGAAGGGCAGGCAAGTAACGTGCATGTTCTGTTATTAAAAAACAGCAACAGAATTTCTGCATTTTAGTCTGCAGTAGAGGCTGGTTAGGATTACAGTGGTTGGGTTTGGACTTGAAACACACGAGCCTCTGAGGCTGTTCAGAGGCAGAGTATGTGTGCAGAGCTCTCAGGCTCTGACCCAGGTTCTGACTGAGTGTACCCTCCAACTTTGACATGTTTCTAGCTCTGATACAGAAAAGGGTGTGGGAGGGAGAATAATTTTTTGTGTGCATTAGGGAGAAAGCGTATTCATAATGCTGCCACTATTTGATGGTTGGGGGGTGTGAAAATCCTAGTCTCTTGAAAGGCAAAGTTGGGAAATAGCTATCTTCTATTTAAGGAATCAGGATCATAAAAATTGTAGCTATAAAATACATGGTAGCCTGAACTGTCTACATAAACCCCCATGTATTTTATGCCTCCTTTTCTATTTCAGGTCTTCATTTGCCTAATTACTACTCAGAGGCTGGCAGAGATTTTTCCCTGCAGCTCTCAGCTCTGCTGACTGCAGAGACCCTACCTGGCACACTAAGTGAGTGCGTCAGCATTCTAGGTAGAAATGAATGAAAAATCAATCAGGGCAACTGCAGTGGTAGCATATACAACTCTAACCTACTTTGTGCATGGTTTCGAGTATTTCATTATGTATTTAGGCATCTTTTAAAATGGTAAGTGGATCTGAAATAAAATAGATCTTTCTAGTCAGCCTAAGGAATCTTTTATCATCCTTGATGCTTAGCTCAAGCTAATTTACCATCCTGGCTGCTAAGTTAACTTGCAGCTTTGGTTGAAATCCCAAAACCTGGGAAGAAAATGGTTTTAATCTTGAAAACCTATCACCAGCTGTTTGCATCATGCAGTGGATGTAAATAAGGTCCTAGCTTTGATTGTTTTAACTGTATTTACAAACCAGATCCAGAGTAGGTCTGGAAAAGCAAAAGTACACTGGAACATTATTGAAACACAGGTATTGCTAATGTGTGGTCTTGCAAAGAGTTTGGTTTATGGATGTTTGTGTGTGTGCTTTTATTTTTTCATGTTGCATTTCTTCATAGGCAGAGATAACAGGAATTGCCAGTTTCGTTTAATGAAAGTCCATGATAAAAAGGTCCAGTCTTTATGCCTAAAAAATTAGAGGCTGCTGTAACTTTTTCAGCTGAGAGGGTTAAATATATTATAGATGACTTATAAGATGAAGCCTGTAACAAGTTGTGCAGTGCAACACTGTAAAGGTTTCCAAAAATTCTCAAGCATCTTTGTATGTGATGCCCTTACAGTGAAGAAGATCAGCCATAAAGATGAAGAGTCTACTTTTTCTGGTGCTGATTTCTGTTTGCTGGGCTGAACCTCATCCTGACAACTCAAGTCTGGGACATGAAAGAATTATTCACATTCAAGGTAAGAAAATGTGTGAGAAAATGACAGTATCTTCAGATAGCTGAGGGAAACAGAATAATGTGCTTAATGATCCTTTTTTATTATTATTATTTTATTCTGCTGCACTGGTTTTTCTATTACTGGTAACCAAATCTTTTCTTTTCTGGTTCTGTTGCATTACTATTACTCCTAAAGAAAGTAAAAACCCAAAAAATGAAAGTTGCACTGTTTAACAGCACTTAGTCTCAACCTTGCAAACATTATTAAATAAAGTACAGCATGATTTAAGATGCAGGAAAAAAATTGTGCATCCAGAAGCAATAAGCAACTGTGATGGTTTGAAATACCTTTAGCTTAATACAGAGTATATTTGATTTTAAGAAGGCTGCCATGCATAGTGCTTCACATTACAGAAAATTATTGCTGCTTATTTTTTTTAAAAAGGCTCAGCATATCTGAGATCATAATCGGGCAATTTAAACCAGGGAAAGGGAAGGGAAAAAAAGAAGTAGCTTACCCCAAGAGAAATGTGTCTTTCTTCATACCTTATTTCACACTGAGTATTATGCTGGCCTTCTGCATAATCCTGCTTGGTTCATGTTTGAATCCTGGAGCTTATAGCTGTAGCAGGATTTGAGTCTGCAGCACAATGCAGCTGTTCTCTCAGCCCCGGCTTCAGTCATTGAGGGTCATCCTGTACGAGGGAAAACAGGGGATTTGTGCAGTAAGGACAGGCAGAGCTGAAAAGGGTTTTTCCTGCTTTCATTTATACATTTCTTCAGGCTTGCTGAAATTAATCTCGCAAAAATCAAGGTAGGCAGCATTACTGTTCTCCCCTCCCTTGTTAAAGTTTGATGCCTTTCTCTTCCAAGGCTGACAAAATGAGTTGTTTCAGTGTTTGTGTCAATATGAATTAACAAGTTAGGGAAGGCTGCTAAGAAAGCCTGAACATTTAGAAGTTTGCAGGGATGTCACAGCAGTTAAAGATGCCCTGCACCTATTCAAACAGGCAGTCGGGCTGTCAAGGTCAAATAATGAATCACAGATAACTGGTTTCACTCTAAGGAGACTCACAGGATGAAGGTCAAATGAACGTGTTCTATCAAAGTGAAGGCATAACACTGTTGTGAGATGATGAATATTTGTTTCTGAGGGTAACTTTCAAATTTCACACCCAAATCCAATAAACATATAGTTTGCTTTTCCTTGTATAATGCAGTTTCATATCCCTGAACTTATATTTATCTTTTTCGATGATTAAATTATTGGAAATAATTAAACCAAATCAAAATTGTTTTTCCTTAACCTGTGTATGTTAAACTTGCTTAGTCAAAAGTTTAGTGTAATTTGGAAGTCATGCATGTATTTTATTTCTAGTCTTTCAGCATGTGTGCAGTGCTTTCTGCAAGTGTTATGTAGCTTAAAGCTGATGAAAGTGTCAAGACTAACTGTACCTCCTACCCATGAAAACTCAACAGCAGATTTAGAGTTTATTCCTTCAAGGAATGCTGGATAAAGCTTAAAATTGAGCTATACCATAAGCTTTGTACATCAGCTGATTCTTAGAATCCTGGGATCTCCTGAGCTGGAAGGCACCCGTAAGGAACATTGAGTCCAACTCCTGGCTCCACACGGGACCAGCCAAGTCAGAGCATGGGACTGAGTGTGTTGTACAGATGCCAAGCTGAGGGCTGTGACCACTTCCCTGGGGAGCCTGTTCCAGTGCCCAACCCCCCTCTCAGTACAGAACCTCTTCTAACATCCATTCTAAACCTCCCCTGTCACAGCCTCGTGCCATCCCCTCGGGTTCTGTCACTGGTCACCGTAGAGAGATCGGCACCTGCCCCGTCACTGCCCCTTGTCAGGAAGCCACAGACCACGATGAGGTCTCCCCTCAGCCTCCTCTTCTGCAGGCTGAATAAATCCAGGGATTTCAGCCTCTCCTTGTAAGACTTCTCCTCCAGACCCTTCACCATCTCTGTTGCCCTCCTCTGGACACAAATAAAAAAGATTAAAACTGCTCAAAACTTGACATTTTTACTATCACTTTCTAATAAAAGAAATGTCTCTGGATTGTGGAATCCCATCAGGTCTGAGATTCTGCTCTGCCCAATGCTGCATAAACACATAAAATTATTTACCCCTGGAAACAAGCTGGAAATCAGGAAAGCCTGTGGAACACATGTTTTACAGTTTCATACAAAAGGTATTTTATATCACATTAAGGAGTCCAGCATCCCCATCCACAGCTGAAATCCAAGAGATGTGCAACTAAACTCTTCCTGGGTTTCCTCTTTGGAATGCTTTGGGATTACAAAAGGTACAGATAGATGTGGTGTCTTCAAATACACAGAGCTGAAATGGACCTCCTGAGGCAATGAACTAATCCATCTTCTATTGCTTTTTTCACACCATGTAATCTCCCATAGGTTTAGTTTAAGTTTTGAAAAAGGGGAATTTAAAATCTCATAATGGCAAGGCAGTTTTGGACCCTTTTTTATTATTATTATTTGAAAAACACTCCCCTATTTCTCCATGTTTATTCACAATCAATGTATGGCCTTATGCTTTTCCTGGTGGTGTTCAAATAACAATTTTTTTTCTTTGATGATCACTTTAAAAAATGTATAAGATAGCACCATATCCTCACAGCTGTCAGTTGAGTAATTTCTTCTAAGTATATATGCTCCAGTTGCCTGATAATGTTAGTAGTTCACCCCTATGCTTGTTCTTGTTTGAGTTCATACTTCCTGAGTGAACCCAGCCAGGATTTTATTCCAGATAAGGAATAAAAGGCTGATATTGGTATTCTTACAACTAATGATGCTTTGTTTCTCATACCTTGGATCAACTCTGTGCTCTTCCCAGCCGTGCTACAATACTGATCAATAGTTTATAGTGATAGACAATATTTAGGACTCATTATTCCTGATTCTTTATTCCAATTGACAAGGTTAATATCAGTAATTCTTCAAAATAGGCCTTAAAAATATAGATTATGCCTTCAATATTAATTGTTATCATACTTTTCCCACCCTTCTATCTTCAAACAATATAAATATCCATTCTTGTTCCTTCAGTGATGCTTAATATGCCATGAGAAAATTTATTAATTCAATAGTCACATTAACCTTATAAGGTAAAATTAGTGGAAATATTAGAGCGTTTCAAAAATTATACTGAGAGAGACCATCGGGCTTTCTCTAGGCTCATCATTTCTGTTTCAGCCCAGACAATTACAGTCTCCTCTGTAACTGGTTCTTAGACAACAAAGTTTCTGTCACAACACCGATCTTTTGCAGCCTCTCTAATTGCCTTTCTTTCCCATATCACTTGCTCCACAGATCTCCAAGCAATTGATACATCACATTTCCCTGGCTGTGTATATTTTTATTATAAAGTTGATATCAAATTAGTCTGACACCCTTTGGTAAGCATCTACTTCCTGCGTGTTGTCCCTCTTTCTAGCGACTTTTCTGCTCTTCAGTTTTCCTTCAAAACCTGTTCTAAGGTCGTGTTTGCTGTTGAGGTCAGACTAATCAGCCTGTTAAAAGCTAAATTACTTTCCTTACATGTATTTGTTATTTTGCTGTTGTCCAGAAATGCACAGTACCATTCTTAAAGTGACAGATGAGCTAGTATCTTACCTCAGGCTTTGCCGTTATGAAGTGTCAGTAGTAAGGTCAGTGCTTTAGGCTGTGAGTTTTTCTACCCTCTTCTTTCAGCAGGCTATATTTCATCTTTATATTTTCATTTCATATCAGAGCACTCCCATACTTCAAACACCCTGTTTTCAGAGCATTAAACCCAACACCAGCACAAAGACAGAATTTGCTAATACAGCGCTTGGGTCATGTGTACCACCTTTATCTGTGTAGCAAATCCACACTCCCAGATGAACCTGTGACTGTTTAAAAGACATTTTTTTCTCTGCTAGAGTAAGATCGTTTGCAGTCCTTCCTGACAGGCTTTTGATCCATGCTCCATTTGTCCTCACTACCATTTCTTATTTCTTCACAGCCTGCAAAAGCACTAACGTGCAGTGCCACCTCATCACCGTTATCTTTCATTTGGCCTTCCTAAAGAGCAGCCACTCTATTATGGCCTGATAGCTATTTCTGCATGCTTCTGACTCCCTTAACAACCATGTCAGGAACCAGAAGACCTAGTTACCCCACTCTGCTGCCCCTCCATTAGTAGAAAGACTCCTGCCATCTCTCTCAGACTTGCTAACTCCCTCAGATTTGCTAACCAGAATGAACAGTGTTTCATTAATCATTTCACTCTTTGATTTTAACGACAGGTCATCGCTTTTTTTTATGAGCTCAGAGCTCTGTCTTTCAGATGTCCACCCTTGAAAGTTCTTTAGCTTACCAATCTCTTTAATACTGCAGTAGTTAGAGATGTGTTCTCTCTTAAATCTTTAAACTTCTTAGAAAGGAGTTTCTGGCTGAATCTGGTGAATATCTCTGCTCCTGCTGACAGTGTCAGCTGTAGTTTGTGGCTCTCCCCTTGTTGGTTAATACAGTGAAACTGGAGCTTGGTTTAATTTTTCATCTGCTAGACAGCTTTGCCTCTTACCAGTTTTCCTCTCTGCATCTTTCCTCTGGCCCACTTCTGTTGTTTATAATTCATCTTCTTTGGTTTTATTCCGATATTTATGAACAAAATTTATGTGATGTCTAAAGCTGCATTTTATCTCTTCTGTGAGTTTATTTCCTTCCCTGAAGCCTGCAGTGGATTTTGTGGTTTGGCCAGGCTTCTCTCTCACCCCAGGCTGTGTGATCATATCACCTTCCCCTCTGGTACTTTATCTGCAGGCAGAAGTCATGCCAGTTTAACTTGTGTGGATGAAGGCAAATAAGAGAACTGTATTCGAACGGGTTGTGTTGCCCCCTTCAGCTCCCCATCCTCTCACCCCAGTAAACTGCAGCTGCCTTAGGGGATATCAGCCTCACTCTTCAGAAAAAAAAAACCAACAAATTCATCCTAAATAAAGTCATCATTGTGAAAATGGCACAAAAGTAGACGCTACCGGAGTAAGTGTCCACAGCAAGACAACAATTACTACTGTAAGCATATCAGTGTAATTAAAGACTCGGGTATTTTGCTGTGAAGGTGAGATGTGCGAAGGTCTCTTGTGACCCATGAGAGAGGATGACTGTTTTCAGTGCTCAGCCTTGAATACCTGTCTAATCTATTCACAGCGCTAGTTGATGACCAATTATTCAAAGAGGCAGAGCACCCTTCAGAGATAAGAGCATTCTTCCGTGTGTAGGTGTTCTGCAAAATAAACGGAGTTGAATAAGCCGTTAGAGTAATTGCCAAGTTAATTACTTAAGGGGGGTCTTGAGCCTTTAGCATACGCTTCCAGTTTGTTTAGGAAATAGAACAAGAAAGGCCAAGGAAGGGAATACAAAGTTTGATTTGAAAAGGACCGACCTTTTCCTTTTTAGCTCTTCCTGGAATACATGGGAGTTTGTCCAGCAACATTCCTTTACTTTTCCGATACAAGGATGCGCCCATTTGCCCATCAGCAAGTCTGTGCAGACGTGTTTATGCGTATCAAAAATATGTCAACAGAGGGTGAGCAGAAAAATGTATAACATTGTCGTATGGAAAAAAAAATAATAAATCAATTAATCAGTAAAAAAAGCAGAAGAAATCTTTTTCCGACTTGTTCTCCATGTTAATGAGTTTTATTCACCCTCCGCTTTCTTTTCTTTAGAGGAAGCCAGAACCAACAGAGAAAGAAGCTGTATAGATTTGCTGGACTAGCGAAAAGCAAGACAAGAAATTAGGTGCAATAATGATTTTGCCTCTTGCACTAATTCTTCCCAAGTTTCATGCTTTTCCAGTTTGCTTTTGAATTTCTTCCTTTGACCCAATTTTCTGTATTTTCCTGTATTACCTGCTATTTCTTTCCACATTCTTGTAGGTTTTTTCAGGTTTTTTGTTTGTTTGTGGGGTTTTGTGGGTTGGGTTGTTTTGGGGTTTTTTTCCAGCTTAAAATTTCTCACTGGCTTTGTTGCTATTCAGGACATTTGAGATTATGTCATGGTCTGTCTTGGAGTCCTTCCTGATGATTGCTGCTCCTTTTACACCAGCACAACTTTCTTTCCCCTTCAGAGCATGGCACTTTTCAGCAGCATGTTAATAGAAATGCCAGCAAAGGGCAGCCTCACCTTCTGTTGGTTTGTTGTTTTCTTTAGAGGCATTCAGCACTACATATTCCAGAAGAGATCTTAAACGCCAGATACCGGTATATTTGGGTTGTGAAAATTATTACAGAAGCAGAAGGATTCACATAAAATGTAAATTTACCCTACTAATTGGCCTTTACTTGCTATATCAGTTTAATTCCGTATATATGGCATTTAAGTGTAATTTAAGATCTGGAAGAGATTCTCACTGGCTCTGTGTCATGTTTTGGGTTTGCCAAACAGTCTCGATGCCACCCATGAAGTTTTCCTTCTGTGCAGGAGAGATTCAGAGACATTGTAATGATTTCTGTTCCATTCTGCTCTATAAGGCTGGATCTTCACGAAATTTCGTCATCTATACTGAAGTAAACACATACTTAAAATTTATTTAAGGCAAAAAGTGGCAATATGAGCTGAAGTTTGTTATTTCCTGGATGGTTTTATGTGCTGTTAGGTCTGCTAGAAACCTTAACTGGAATTAATATAGCCCCTTTAACAACCCCTCCACCCCCAACCTGTTACTCAGGTTGAGTTGATGGGATCATTTGAAAAGTGTTTTACCTCAATCTTGTCACCTCCGTGTTGGAGAGATAGATTTCTCCTCTGCCACTTATAAAATGGGTATTTTTAAGCTGGACTATTTTTTGGAACCATGTACTAGAACTTTTTAACTAAGGTTTATCTCTCTTACCAGTTGTATGTGAAAACTTAAAAGGAATGTGTAGAAGGTATTTTATCCTGTCAGTTTAGAGGTAGGAACGTGGCAGTTGGGTGCTTTTATTTTCTTTCTTGTGACATAAACAAAATTACATTAGTTTTGGGGCCAAATAAGAAGAGTTTCTACCAGTCTTACAGCTGATGTATAAGATTTTAGATTCTTTTTCCAAAATAAAAGCAAGAAGGTGGCTGATTAAAACATAGGTAGAAAATAATGTAGTAGGAAAAGCAAGTGGAAAATAGTGTGGGCATAACTCTTCCTCACTTTCCCCCTTCTGTTTCTCTGAGCAATAGATGCAAATATGTGTACATCTATAATGTGCCTCTGTACATAGTATGGTGAGTGGGAAGTATTGTTATTACAGACATTATTTTTTAATTTTAATAAGCACAGTGCAGTAACAAAACATGCCACTGTTTAGAAAGAATGAGGGTATTTTAGCACAAGAGTTGTGCTGATGTCCCTGGTAACACTACAGAAAAGCCAGAAACAGCTCTGTGCTTAGTTAAATTAAGGTGGCACACGGTGTTGTTAACCTAATGGCTTGCAAACAGCATGGAACGTTTAGGCAATACATGAATTTATCTGACAAAACACATCTAAGATGTGATCCCTGACTTATGATTTTTCCCTCTAAAAACACACATCTTTGTCTTCGCTGTTGCTGTGGAAGTTAGTCCACTAAAATGTGGGAATTATCAAGTTTTGTAGCCAGGTCAGCATAAGCTCCAGGACAGTTCTGATGGATAAAGTGGATAAAGCTCTTTGCCAAGGGTTCTGGTGTGACTCATCCTCTCTGCCCCACGCTGTGAACCTAGCTTTCCAAACCTGGCTTGCCATTCCTCTTGAGCAGAGAAGCCAGTTAAGGGGGGTGGGAGTAACAAAAAAATAACCCCACAACAACAACAACAAAACCCCAAACAAGTCAAAACTCAACCTAAAAGGACAAACAAATCTGAATACGTGTCCATCAGTACAATGTGTAACTAAGCCAAGAGGCCGGCAGGTGGGACACGGAGAGGTCTGGCAGTGTGAGAGCAAGGCTGCTCACTGTCCTTGAAAAGGGGGTCTCACTGAAGGTCAGGGTCAGATGTGTGGTGACAACCAGAACAACAGTGCTTATTGCACAGCATTCAGACAAGAGAGAACGAGAGGCTGGAGAATGAAACAGAGGCAGAGAGCAGGCTGCTCCCTCTGCCTTATTGCTTAAACACTTCTGCCTGCAGTACAGACCTGCTTGATTTGGCACCGCAGAGGTACAGCAAAGCTGACCCACATAGCAAGTTTCCAATGGAGTTTTCATTTGTGGCAGGCAGCCTTTCCCTACAGCTTGGAAAAGCAGCTCCCAGACGTGCATGTTTATCCCATGCAGCTGCACAGCTTCTGCAGCTTGGAGAAGCTTGCTTTCAGCTAGCTTAGCTGGTCTTTGCGTGGTGTTGCCTTTGTCATCCATCTAATTGCACCAAGAGGATTAACAAGGGGCCATAGCCTGTCAGGACCAATTTACAGGGAAGCAGAAGTGGAAAAAATGTGGTGTATTAGTCACCAGTGATGCCTAGTTCTGTGCTAACAGCTGAGCTGCTGCCTGTTTAACAAGGCAAAATATGCTTGCAAGTGTGAAAACCCCACCTTGCAAAGCTTTCTCATCCCATTTCTGTCCTTGGAGCTGAGACCAGAGCCCATAACCAGGCTGTTGCCATCTCCAGCAGGAACACCTGGAGGTTTCCCAGCACATTCCTCACGATTAGTCTGCCGTCTGAGGCTCCTGAGTGGCCGTGCATGTGGTCTGTCTTGTCTCCAGCATGGATCCAAACTGTCCTGTGGGACAGGCCTGTTTAGCAAGGGATTATCTGGTTTTTACAGAGTTTATAGTTTGGCCACTCACCTTACAAGTTCTCTGATGGTACATCTGAAGGAGGGTAATTCTGGGGAAAGAGAAGTATTGTCTTCTTGAAGTAATGTGAAGGACTCCGTGGTAGCACTCACATGTCCCACCTTTTTCCTTCTTATCTTCTATCACCTTTTAGATGTTCCTGCCATTCAGATATAAAGATAATTCCATGCAGAAGGAGCAGCCCTGTCAGAAATCTCATGAGGGAAGCAGCCAGGGAGCTTCTCTGACAAGCCTTTAAAACAGTGTTTACTCCATCTTCCACAACCAGATCAGGGTTTCACAGCAGATCATTGCTTGTTGTATTAAGGTAACCCAGGGAGCAGGGTCCATTCCTCATTTAAGCTGACTTTCACAGCAGCAAGCTAGAATGCTGTATCTAGGTGTTAAACATACTGTAAATGAAGGGATACTGTTTTGTTCTGTGTTTGGGGTTTTTTGTGTGTGTGTGTGTGTGTTTGGTTTTCCTTTTGTTTTAGCTCCTTCTATGTCAACTTTTCATTTTGCTTCCAAAAAATAGGCAGTTGGGTGAATTTGGCCCTGGTTCTCACTGGCTGCTGGATCATAAAGACCTCTTGGGTTCTTGCCAAGCCCCAGCCACCTCATTTTTAATCCAAAATCCCTACTGCCTGCATGTCTTTTAGCCCCCACAAAAAACTAAACAGCATTCCTCAATATGACATATGCTTTTCCTTGAAAGCTGGAGACTCTTTCTTCCTCCTCTGCTAGGTCTGGGAGCAGCAGTAATGTTATTTTCTGCCCAAGAGAAAGGCATGTCATCTCTTTTTCTTTTTAAAAAAAGGAAAAAAAAAGAAAGAATGGCTTTTAGAAAACTTGGTGGTAGAGGTGTAATTCAAGTTTTATATCTCACTTTGAATCTCCAGAGATGTAGGAGGTGTTCAAGCCTGAGAAAAGCCATGGTTTCCTTTCCCAGGTCCTCACCTGCTCTTTGTACTTAGTGAGATATGAACTCAGGCAATGGCTGCTGCAAAGGGCCAGAGGAGGTGGGAAGCAGCCAGGAGAGAGGCACAACACTTCCTTAGGACGCTAATGCTAGAGTCAGAGGTGACAGCGCTCTGGGCAAGTCTCCCGGTCCCGCTGGCACAGCCTAGCTGTTGTTCGAAAGAGCGAGCGTTAGCAGCCTGAGTCAGACTCTCCTCTCTGCCCCAGTCCTTTCTGCTAATATTTATTAACTTGACTGTTTCAATATTGAAGACCCAACATAGCTAAGCTCTGATTCAGGTTTCTTGGTAATATCCACCCCAAAGGATAACACTTCTCCTCCCAAGATGGACAGAAGTCTGTAGAACATCTTTGTCCCTGAAGGAAACAGGGAAATTTTGCAGACAAACCGTCCTGGCTGCCTTTAGTTTCTTCATTCTCCTTGTCTTGTGGAAAGAGTTTTAGCAACACTTTCCATGGTGTCTTGCCTCAGATCACCTCTCTCCTTGGAAACTCTCCTCTGAAAGGTGGAAGATGGGTTATCAGACCACCCCTGAGCCTCTGCTCTCCTCTGGGAAGAGCAGTGAAGAAGAAAACCACTTACATGGGTCTGCAGGTTATGTGCTCTGCAGTAATGATTTTTCCCTAGGTAGGAAGGCCTCTCATGCTGATAAAACAGCATGCAACCCTCAAGTTTGTTCGTTCTTGAAGAAGCTGGTACCCTGGCTAGTCTGTCCTGCACAGGCAATAGCAGTGCTCCTGACACCTCCTGACAGAGAACTACACTTTTGGGACACTTATTTTTCTTCAGCAGATGCAAGTTTGCACTTGGTGAACTTGTCTTTGCAATTACCACCCCAAACGTGTTCACTTAACTATAAAATGCTGCATCCATCCCCTGGGGATTCTTCTGCTGCTTAGTGTAACCAGCGTGGGCACATAGTGAAGTCAGCCTTAAACTGCAGCGAGGTGGATATAGCATTTAGCCAGCAGACCTGTCAACGGGACTCACAAGCCTCAGACTGTTTGTAGATGTTTGAGAGTTACAGATCCTTACATCTCACTGCGCCATGCTGTGGACATCTGGCCGGGTGGGATGCTCACTGGTGGCCTCATCAATGACACCTCGTCTGTCAGTCCCTCCCCACCCCTGTCCTTCCCTCCTTCAGTCATCCTCTCTCTGACATTTTTGCACACGTTTCTCTGGGTTTTTTCCTACCAATCCAGATCCCTCCCCAGCAGTCTTCACAGGGTCAGCCTCTCAGCAGCTGCTGAGAAGTCAGCCTTGCCTTCTGCCGAAGTCAGAGGAAGGCAGCATGAGCCTTAGAGCCTAGGATTGCACTTCTAGGTGCTTACTTTGACTTGCTGAACGCGCACCAGGAGATACAAAGTCTTTCTTCACAATCTGTTATGTAGAGTGAGGTTGGTAATTCTTTCCCAGTGAGCAGAGCGCGGGTGATTCATTGCTTGGTTCACTTGGTGTCTCAGTGATAGAGGACGGCAATATCTACAGAAGCGCTGAGCTTGCTAAATCAATTTTGCAAACCTTGCATGAGAGGAGACAGAAGAGGCACGGAAAGAAGGAAATATTCTTGCTTTGGGATACATCTGCTGACTGCCACCATGGAACCTGAGCTTTCCGAGGTTTTTCCCAAGGCAGCACAACCTGTCAAAGAAGCCCCAGAGACTTAAGGTTGGAAGTGAGCACCTGCTCAAGCTGAGCGTCCTAAACATATGGATTTCATAGAGCAACATCAGCTGTAGTGACCTATTAGGCAGAAAAGATGGTAGGGAGGCTGGAGCGAAGGCAAGGAGGAGAGGAGTCAGCCAGTTAAACACAGGTCTGTGTGAAAAGTGATATCAAAACACCGAAGGTATATAATCATAGAATCATAGAATCACAGACTGGTCTGGGTTGGAAGGGGCCCCAAGGATCACAGAGTTCCAACCCCCTGCCAAAGGCAGGGCCACCAACCTCCAGGCCTGGATCTACACAAGATTGCCCAGGGCCCCATCCAACCTGGCCTTGAACACCCCCAGGGATGGGGCATCCACCACCTCTCTGGGCAGCCTGTTCCAGCACCTCACCACTCTCTCTGTAAAAAACTCCCCCCTAATATCTAATCTAAGTGACAGTTCTGAAGGAGATGAGGAAAACAGATGAGGAAAAAGCAGATTGAGATGATGAGGGAAGTGTGCAGGAAAGGGATGGATTTTGCATCTAAAGATTGATTTGACATCCTTACTTTGGCAGAAGTATGTCAGTAGAGGAACTTCAAAGTTGAGACACTTTAAAATTGTGCTGACACACTGACACTTTTCATGTTCATCTATATAGGGCTATATTGATACAGTAATGGCTCTTCTGCTTTGTGGGTGGGATTCACTGAGTCTCAGACCATGAGGTGCCACTGGATAAGCTGGGTCTATACATAAAAATTGAATTGCGGGGGGAAAAAACCCCAACCAACACATCATTAATAGGCAGCTCTTGAACAACCCGCAGAGGGATACCAAATGTATGTGTGGAGTCTTTATGGAGAATGACATTCACCCCCCAGCTATGCAGCTCTGTGTATGTATATATGTTGTGCAACTGTTTTCGGGATGGTGGGGTACACAGGATGGCCTCTGCCTGTTTTGGGGGGGAGGTGGCAGTGCTGTGAACTTGTTTGCCTCTCTGCCTCTCTGGGAGAATACACACTTGCAGCTAAGTAAATAATAATATATAACTGGTTTATGCACCCTACTAATACATAGGTACAAAAAGGCAGTGGGGAAATGATCTCCCAGACCTAACGTGTAACACAGCCGATGGTTGTTAGGATGCTGATCACATCCATTCCCTAAAAGGTAGCTTGCAGACTAATTCTTGGTTTTGTTTTGGTTTGGTTTTTTTGTCTCCTTGAATCCTAGCAGAAAATGGACCCCGTCTACTCGTGGTAGCAGAGCAAGCTAAAATCTTCTCACACCGGGGTGGCAACGTCACACTGCCATGTAAATTTTACCATGAACACACATCAACAGCTGGCTCAGGAACCCACAAAATCCGGGTCAAGTGGACCAAACTCACCTCAGATTACCTCAAAGAAGTGGACGTCTTTGTTGCAATGGGACACCACAGAAAGAGCTACGGAAACTACCAGGGCAGAGTGTTTCTGAGAGAAAGCAGTGAAAATGATGCCTCTCTTATCATCACAAATATAATACTAGAGGATTATGGGAGATACAAGTGCGAGGTGATCGAAGGATTAGAGGATGATACAGCAGTTGTAGCTCTGAATTTGGAAGGTAGGTAACACCTGAACTATACTTAAATTCAGATTTGTGTGGTGAGAAGGAATACCTGCTTTTTCTCCTACTCCTGCTGGTACTGCATTATCAGTGATAACAGCAAGCTGAGAAGTGGGATTCATTGTGCCCTGGGGATAATGGCCTGACAGCCCACGACAATGATCATAAATTAGGAGAACATTAGACTACTATAACTTACTCCATCTTACAGCATATTCAGCTCCCAATGAGTCTTGATGTGAAGGGAGCCAAAAAGTATGGCCAAACATAGTATGAAGAACTCTGTATGCTTTTAATTTGCTTCTATCACTTTACAGAAGTCATTCCATGTTTTTACAGCAGACTTAGGCAAAATTATTAATAGCCAGTTAATAGAACTTCAGGACATTTTAGGTTATCAAGCCAATACAAATCTTTTTACAAGGAGGAGTGTTAAAGCAGTTTTCCAGAGACAGTGGTTTTGAGTTTTTTGCAGCTTTTCAGTTATATAAAGTAGATCTGTATATGGTCTGCCAAGACAACTCCTACATGTAGCCTGCAGTCACTTTCCTCAGCAATATTCTTGAAAACAGGAGAGTATAAAGCACTAGAAAAATTAGTGAAACAAGTCTAAAAAGAAGACCAAAAATTCAGCTTTCATTTACTCTTAGGAAATTCAGATAGATTTTATGGGATTGAATGCATGCAAACCAGCATTTGGCCTTTTTCCTTGAGGCCCTACAGAGACCTCAGTAGGAAACTAAGTTTCATGAAGATGTCTCCCTCACCCTTATACTTACTGTGAAGTGTGCACCAGAGAGAACTTTATTGCAGCCACGATATCCATGAAAAATAGTTTAGGAAGGAAAAAGAAAAGACAGTAAGAAAATGAAACCTCTGGATCTCACACCTGTAAACAGGTGAAATTTGTGACTATGTCATCGAGGGTTATTGTACGTTATGATGGTTGTATACTTATACTGCACAAGAAGACTGGCTGAGCAACTCTAGGAACCAAGTAGAATCATGGGCTTAGCTTACTTCTTTACATCTCTATTTCCATTTGTGGTTGGAGGCTGCCAAAACCTTCAATTTCTGAGAGCAGAAAGGTCATGCACAGTTTCCATGCCAGCAGGATAGCCGATTTATGTTGTTTCACCCCACACTATCCATCTTTAATAGGAACACACACTGTTCTTTTCAGACTTAGAAGATAAAGAAAGCTGCACATGTACCTGTCCAGTTCAAGTTCTCAAAAGCAGTTTTCAGAGGAAGACAGAAATGGGTAGGAGGAAAAAGCATTTTGCTCTATTCTCCTTTGCTGTCCAAAGGCTCTTGTGTGTTCAGCCTCCTCTTTGCTCAGGCAGGCATTGCAGTGGTTGCTCAGAGCAGCTCCTGCCATTGAGACAACCAATCAAAGGGCACGCCAAGTTTCTGCTTGCTGTGCTCAGCTTGACCTAACTATGTGGAAGCAAGGCTCTGGTCAGCTGCAGGTATGGGCCCTGTGATCCAGTCACACATTATGGGATGGGCAGCCCCAAGGGACAGGAGTGATCCACCTCATTGGGGTTGTTTCTGCATAATAAGGATGTAAATACAGATGTGTTAAGTGCAGCTATTCACCATGAGGAATAGACAGTGCCACACAGTCCAGGGCAGAGACACACAGTTTCTATTTGCTGTGTTGACTCCACCACATCTTCTTCTTTCATGCTGTTGTGCAGACCAATGGTCCTGGGGGGGTGTAAAGATGCTCAACAATCCAGTAAGATTGTTCTGACAGTCTCTTTACATCCTAAGTACATATATCTATCAGACTTTGAGTTATTCCAGATAAATAATTACATTACCTTGTTCCCCATCAGATACTAGGGTTTCCCTGCATTTTACAGCATTATGGTATTTTTTGCTGATGTAAAAGGATCAGAACCAGCGTAAAATCTTTGTTCACCCCACCACACATCTGGACCAGATACTCATTTGTGCCACTTAGCATTATGCCTCTGAAGCAAAAGTTTGTTTGCTTTCTGCTGTTAAAAGTGAGGAGGTTCCAGTACAAATGGTTCCTGCTGTACCAAGGGTGCTTTGGGGAGGGGGAGGTGCCAAAGGGAAGGGGAGATGCTGATGGCTGTAGTGGCAGATTGGGAAGGTTTGCCTAAAGCTTGGTACAAGCACTTGTTCACATGGAGACATCCACACATGAAAAGCAATATTTGGTACTAGAGTGAGAAAGCTGTGAGAAATCTTAACTGCACACAGTAACACAAAGGAAAAAAAGGAGATTTTTCTACCTTTTTTTACTGTGACTATTTTGTTAGCACCAGCCTATTGGATACAAGGTCTGGGTCTCACCTCCTGATACACAGAGTCCCCTCTGTCTTACTGCTGTGTCTCCCTCTGAAGCGTGCCAGCTCCAGCCCATCTTGTACAACAGCACAACTCCTTCCCCGTTTCCCCCACCTCCAAAATAAGGAAATCATAAGGACAAGAGGAATCGTATTTCTTCAGCCAAGTATGTCTCAAACTCAGCTCAAGGGAAAGTTTACATATTTTAACTAGTGTCTGGCTAACGTAAGGAACATTATCTTTTTAATCAGTTTTGTCAGACATGGGACAGGTGTAAGGCTGTTTGTTTCTGGTGTTATAGATTGACGTTTTCCAAGCTGTCAGAAAACTTGAATTTCTGAAACATCGTGGTTTCAGAATTTGGAACCTTTCAAGTTGGAACATTTCAAGTTGAGATAAGACTCATGAGTGTGCCAGTGTTAGTCCTGCCTGTGGCAACTAAAAGTAATGACTCTGGATCTAAGATACATTGAATTTCCTTCTAAAATGATAATTATTAAAACATATTTATGTTTATAATGGACACATATAGTGGACGGAATGTATTCCTCTATTTGCATCACCCTGTGACTATTTTTTAATTTCATCTGCAGCTTTGTATAGTACTGTCCTTGGTTTTGCTGTTTCATCTATTTGGGCAGTGAAGAACAGATTAAGTAAAGAACAAAAAAAACCCCAAGAAAAATCATTATTTGGGCAAAAATAAAAGTATATCAGCCATTCCAAATTCTACATCTGTTATAAATCATAAGGTTAATCTCACAGTGGGAAGGATTTGCATCAATAGCCTGATGTCCTGAGATGATGGCCCTAAGGATGCTAACTGGCAGCAAGACAAAACCATTAATATCCAGGAATGCCCACTAGCAGTGCAAAACATCTGATCACTCCAGTGTGAGCTTGCTGTACAAATAGTACAGCTTTGGCTAGGCAAAAGCATGTTAATATATCAATATGAAAATTGGTTGACCTCTACCTCAATGGACCTTTTTTTCTTCTCTGAATGTGGTAGTGTTTTATTCTTACTAGACTTAGAGCTTTCCTGGGATTGTCATTAAAATAACTGTTCATAATAACAGGGTACTTTTAGCTTGGGAAAAAAATCCCACAGTGCAGTTAGATTCAGTAGGTGCTTGTTGCATACCTTGCATGGTTTTGGTGTGTTTTCTTCTCAATTATTTAATGCAGAACCACACCATTTCTCTCTAGCAACTGAAGCTCAGGACTAGGATTCACTGCCATATTTTACAGCCACTGGTTTGAAGAACTGCTAAATCATGGCATAATTATCATCCAGTTTGTAGCTTTAAGTACAAGGACTGATCTGAGGGCAGGAGGGTTGAGCTGGGCACGGTGACTGCAAGAAATGTCAAGTACTGCGAACAGCAGGACACGTTTTGTGTTGGTTTCATCACCAAAGCCATTTTCTCACTGAACTGGCCATGCTTTCCTCTGGACATAAAATACGGATCATGAGTTTTAAGCTCTTTGTCGAATGGTCTGAGAGTCAAAGACTTAAAAAATGATAAGGTCTCTTATGGCAGGTAGATTCTGTTGCTTGAGTCATAAGCAAAGAAAGAATTATCAGCTTGCATTAAATTTTCTTTATGTTGGTGTTTTACGGCCCTACACTAAATTTTCTCTATGCTAGTGCTTTACTATCTCCCTTTCTTATGTATGAATACTGGGCACTGTGATGAATCTCACTATGTTGGGTGTGTGTGCTTTGGCTCCTCAGGCGTACAAAGGCTCCAGCACTGGCCCTCGGTTACGCTGCTCAGGCACAGATTTTTCTACTATTCCTTCATGGGATTCATGGGCCAGGTGACAAAGGAAGTGGAACAGTGCTAAACTGCCAACGGCAGATTTCTGTTCTATTAGAAATTTTATATATATATATAGTTTCTGTCTTCAGGGAGAGGTGATAACTGAATGCATTAGTTTTACAACACAGTCTATAAAATAATTTCTTTCTATGTTCAATAGTACCAGAAATATGTGGATTGAGATGAAGCCTTTAAAAAACTCTGTAGAAAGCTGCTTCTAGATCGAAGCTAACTCTTTGGGTGGCTCCATGTGAATCAAAAAAACCCTATTAGGTTTTATGATCTTGCTTAGAGGTGTGTTAACATTTATGTTAGAAAAAAACAGGCAACTCTTTCGAAAACAGACTTTGTAGTTCAAAATAGATCATACAAATGCATGAGCTTCATATAAACAAGCTCTTCCAAACTGTCGCAGCAATAATTCTCTAATCTAGTCACTTGCTCTTAAACTGAATGCAAGCAATGGGGAATTCATAGCTGAATTAACCCAACTCCATGCTCTCCACAGCAGGAGAAATCAGGTTTGGCTCACAGTTGTTTGCCATATTTGTTGCTCCTGTGCATTGCTGTTATATTTATGCACAAAAAACTATTTTAAATATCCTTTGTGGGACAACGTGTTGTGCTCTCTACTACAAAACTGGTTTTGTAGGAAGACAACAAAGAGCCAAGTAAAAGACAACAGGAGTTTGTCAAGAGTAAGTCACAACAGACCAGCATACTTCCTCCAGTTACAGGTTAGCAGGCCAATGCAGACACAGCTCTGTTTGCAAGTGCTGTGGGAAATAGTTCTTGAAAGATGCTGGCAAAGTAAAATTTCTAAATACAGCAGCAAAAAATTATTTGGAAATGACAACCTGAAAAGAAAAGGCTAAAAGAGTTAGGACTAATTAGCCAAAGGAGAGTGAGGAAAGGCAATGTCCCTCCAAATTTTGATGAAGACCATAGAAAAATAAAGAAATGATCTACCCTCAGGCTGGGTGAATCTCGTTCATATGCCTATATTGGTTAGAAATAAGCCACCCCACTGGCAGCATGGTTATGGGATGCTGGGCTGGAGGGACATGATCTCAAGCTGTGGTTTCATTTTTAGGGAGATTGATACCTGCTGGCAGCTACTGGCCCACCCATGGAGTCTGTGCTGCGTGATCAGGTGTCTGACAGGCAGAGAAATGGAGATAGAGTCTCAAGGAAAATGAAGGACTTACTACTTTTTTAGAGATTTTTAGTAAACTAGCATGGAAAAATTCGCCATCAAGTGTATGAACCTACCAGCATAAAACTGTACCCTATAGTATAGTGTATAGCAAAACCTACTGTTACTCTGTGTTTACCCTGGCTACAAGAAAACTTACTTTTCTGTTTGGGCTAGAACTCAAGGAAGCCCATTTCTTTACTCTGGCTGTAAAAAGACCTTTTTTTTCCATATGGGTCAACAGAAATTTGTGTTATTTTGTTCTATGTGTAAATACTATAAAGGCTCCTAATTGTGTATGGTGTCAGCCTACTAGACCCCCATAAATTGCTACAGGAGTTGAGCTCTCTAAGGTTGTTTCCTCACCTTTGTTGTCTTGAGTAACCTGTACAAACTCCTTGCACTGGCAATGTGTCAGTAGCAATTGAGTTAATTGCAGACCTCTTGCATGGCATTTTAGGGATTACCTGGATATAAGAGTCTGTAATACAAATAGCTTACAGAGGACACATGAACATCATTCATCTCCTTTGCTTTCCCTTAAAGCCACAGCAACTGAAACAGACTTGTACACTTGTGGGTTTTACTGTAAGTCACTCATGGTAATATAGGTGGACATAAGGGGAGGATATGTTATACATCCATTTCTTATGTTCTAAGTGGGTAGAAATCCTAATTTCCATCAAAAGGTCATTCTCTGGCTTGTGATTGCATGATCATAGGTGCATACAGCAAGCCTGACCCAGCCCTTACTCTTCCAATAACAGATTTATCTTTCACTGAGTTGATGTGTCTCAGGTTCTTCCTGAGACCTTTCCCTGTGGGTAGGACATATTCCAGAGAACAGCATGTCTGGGAGAGGAGCCACACTGCAAAGTCTATTTGGTAAATTAATATTCCCCATTCAGGCTCCACAAGTGGTTCAGCTGCTTCCTTAAGGTAGGGAGATGAATCGCTAAGGTCAAGTTAGGGCTCCTCAGCTCAGTCTTCCCACCAGCGAGCCAGATTTTAACCATCCGGGGCTGGAAGTTTTATTCCTTCTTCCTTTTTTTGAGCTGCATTTGTTAACATTTGGAAGCGGGTGTTTTGTCTAGTGGTAAAACACAGAGCTGGAGTTGGGAGTTCAGATTCAGTCTGTACTTTGGGAACAGTAACAAGCCTCAGGACAGCTTTTGTCCGTTCAAGAACAGATGGGATGGATTATCTTTTGACGGGTTATAAGATCCAAGACCGAAGAAGATGTTTTGCAATTAACTAAAGTTCAGTTCTGCTGAATTGAAACAAAAGAAAGATGAGTAGTGAGATCCAACTATGAATTTTAGTTAGGTTTGATAGGGAAATTAAGAAAGAAAAAAAAATAATTTAAAAAGATGTAAGATAACACAAAGCTGCACAAAACACATACCCAGTCAATTTTGCTCTACAAAATCACCCATGGCCACCCCCATCTGTGGGGTGAAATTAGTGCTAATCAGTTGCAGGCTTGTACTGCAGATGAACTCAAACAAAAAATCAGCTTCTATGCAGTCTACCCGAATATAGCCCAAAGCTAATATTACAGTTCTCTGCATATTTACATTATTAAAACATTATGTCCCAAACTGTCAGGCTCAAACAGATTTGTAACAAATTTACATACATACATATTTAACCCCTTTTAAAAAGTTAGCCTGAAAACCTTAAAGACTCAAATTTAAATAGTTCCCAAGTAATTGTTTTTTCAGTTTTTTGAAATAAATTTAGGTCTTGGATAAAAAGTGCTCACCTCTGATGATTTTAGAGTTCTTTTTGCATGTATATGCAAATAAGACACATGCTGGGTAAGGAGTCACTTGTCTGGGAAGTGTAATTATGCAAAAAAAGCATTACATTTCTAATAAAGTAATAAAGCTTGGATTCCTGACATTTGCTGCATTTTTATTATAGCCAGTGATATTTCCATCCATTAGCACTGAGAGGGGAACAAATAAGTATTTTTATGAAGAGGTGAGGAGGAAGGAAACACATAGGTCCAGAAAAATATGAGACATCTACAGCTTTTTTTATGAAGCTGCAATTAACAGCACATTGTGTCACATTACATTCATGCTTTACAGTTCAGAACAGTTAATGACTGAAAAGCCCTTTAACAAAGGATTTACAAAAGTAAAGAACATCAGCAGACTCTCCAGTTAATTCCTAAAGGAGAGCAAAACATTGTTTATTGTTACCCTGCCAAGCTTACGTTTGCATGCTTTGTTTTCTTGGACCAAGTCACTGAGTTTTTGTTTAACCGAAATAAATCTTTTTGGATGATAGATGGGTGACGGAGAGAAGGGAAAGACCCCAGACCTTAAGATACCAGCAGAATAGACACCAAAGTAGATTTGAAAATTCAGAAAGAATGGCTTCATTGCACGGTGACAGTCGTGCATGACCACAATGTAATTTATCTATCCGATGCTACATTGCCCTGGAGACAAGGAACTTGTTAAAGGCAAGAAAATTAATCAGCAGGGAGAAAGTAAAATGGATGTTTAAACCAGTGTAAAAACTTTTGATTCATCTCATGTGTTAACTTGTCGTGAGTCCCTCTGCATCCTACAGCACGTAGTTCTATGGAGTATAAACAATTTGAGCCATATCTTCTCTGATGCCATTTTATTTCAGCTAGTTGTGAGACTGGGCTAACGCCAATTCTAAAATCTAGATCTGGGTTAAACTCCTAAACCCTGCCAAAGATTAGGGTGGTCTGATCCAAACTGGTGTTTCTCCTCTTTCATCAGAGCCTCACGTGGAGGTGGTTCTTCAGCATTTTCTGAAACATTTTTCCATGCTTTGAGAAGTACTCTTTAACTGCAGATCTTTGCCATAAAACAAGCAGAAAATATACTGCAGAAAAATAAGATAGGTGCAATGATTTTGATTAAATTATTGCTGCTGAAATAATTCTGGAGGTGTCCCCGTGTTTCCCATCTCTATCTGGATGTCCACTGCCATGAGAAGGTCTCTCTGCCATACCTGTCTGCAGTGGCTCAGCACCAATGAGCAGCAGACCAGGCTTCTGCTCAGCCTGTGGCTAGTCCTCAGGGGTGGAAGGAAGCGTCTGGCAGCTCCACTGTCCTTGCACAGTGGCTCTCCATCAAGTCTCCTTTGGCTGAGCCAGAAGTGCTTTTGGCAGCCATTGGGTTAGCAAGGGGAGGTGATGTCTCACCTGGATTCCTACTAGAGCTGTCTTGCATTGCTCCATGCTGCGTGCAACATGGTTCACCATCTGCAGCTGGGGAAACCTGTCTCCTGCTCAAGGAACCATGCTCCCCGATGCCCTCTGTGAGGAGCTCTCCCTCCTTGAGTGGTGACAAACGGCCAAAAAACATCTGGAAAGTAGCAGAAAAATCTCCCTAAAACCACACACGACTTCACTGATTTTATTTCCCTATAGATTTCCTACTTTAAGACCTCAGGACACTAAAATTATACCTCCTACCAGCCTAGCCTGGAGATGTTGTTATTGAGCCAGCCATGAAATACCTTCACGTTCCTAGGGTAATGTGAAATAACATAAAAACAAACAAAAAAACAACTGTCTTGAACCTCTCAGGATATCTTGGCAAGGGTCCATGCAAAGAACATAGTAAGCTTTTATGTCAATCAAAACATTTCATTTGAATGTCTGTGTGTAAAAAGAAGTAGTTCATATGCCTACAATTTGTTCTTTCTAAATGACTGCCAGAAAATCCCCAAATCCCATCCCATGAAAACCAGAACTAGGCTGGGGCTTAATTTACTCTTTTTTTTTTTTTTTTTAAATGAGAAATTGATCTAACACCTGATAAACGAGAATTTTCTAATGAAAAACGTGTAGTGGCAAAATTTCATCCAGCTCTACTCAAAGCACTCTGAGAGTGCACAAGGGTGAGATCACAGTGGGAACAGCAAAACTGCAGATGGGAGCAGCGTGCAGAACTGGCACGATTCCCATGGGGAAAGGGATGAGGTTACAGGGAGAGGAGCAGGCTAGGTAAGGCAGCTACCCTCTCCCTTCCCAAACCCAATGGCTGATGTGCTGATATGGCACTTTTTCCCTGGAAATTAAACAATTTAACAGTCTGACGCACATCACGGAGTTAACCTTTATTTCTCCTTCTTGTGGAGGTAAATGCTCTGTCCTTTATTCTGCTTTAGATGCCCAGTAACTCACCCTCTTCCTACCACTTCAGGTGTTGTATTCCCTTACTCTCCACGGCTGGGGCGTTACAACTTAAACTTCCATGAGGCTCAGCGAGCGTGTCTGGACCAAGACTCTGTCATCGCCTCCTTTGACCAGCTCTACGATGCCTGGAGATCAGGGCTGGACTGGTGTAACGCCGGCTGGCTCAGCGATGGCTCGGTGCAGTATCCTATCACCAAGCCCAGGGAGCCTTGCGGAGGGAAGAACACAGTGCCTGGGGTCAGGAATTACGGGTTCTGGGATAAAGATAAAAGCCGATACGATGTCTTCTGTTTTACATCAAATTTCAACGGTAAGATGCTTCTTCACCCCTACCTTGTAAACGGCTCTTTCTGTGCTTAAAAAGAAACTCCGGTGGCAGCAAGTGGTGTTTGATTTGTCAAAGTTTGTGTTAGGCCTGGAAAATGTTACCGCTGAATTTACAAGGGCACGTGTGTGGAGTGAAGTTGTCTTTCCCACATGTTCATGCAGATCGTTTCTGCAGCTCAAAAATTGTATTGGCAGACGCTCCTAATATCTCTGCTTTCACCCCATTAAAATTTACATGTACGCTTTTAATTTGATATATGCCCAGTTTATTTCAGTTGAAGTGAGGAAGAAACCTACGATTCATTAATTGAGCTTTCCTGTCGAATTCCATTACCATTATGATGTTTTAAAACTTAAATATATTGCCAAACCAAAATTCTGATCAGCACTTCATCTGTGCTGGTGTGTCAAGTGGCTCCTCTTACCAAGTCTAATAGGACTAATACTTCCTTATCAGCAAGGCTATTTCTAGCTTTTATGCTGCATAATTTAGATTCCTAATCTTAGTACACTGCCAAAACTGTTCACTTTTGTTCTGAACTTGGTCAGCTCTAAGCCTTATTTTAGTGACTGCAAGAATTTTTTGCTACTTGTAGATGTTATTTTAGGTCTGAAATGACTTGATCTCAGCTTGCTATGGCTGCAAGTTTAATCTGGTGGCCAAAGAAGCTGATTTATATCATGCTGCATCACCCTGTGAAACGCTGGCTCATTTGCTTCTAGCTTTATTTACTCAGAGCAAAATCTTGTATAAGCTCATCTCTTATATGCAGATTTAATCCCACGCTATAGAAGTAGCAAAGAGGAATAAAATAAACAAGGAAAAAGGATTAAAATGTGATAGCTGCACTATATACAATGCTTTCTGAGAAGTTTGTGGCTACCGTTCACTAATCACCACTCTTTTCCACTCTAGCAGCAGCACCTTTAGTATCTACTGAGGAAGGAGAAAAATCATTTATGGGAAGGGGAAAAAAAAGGTAGTGACTGATAAATGATATCTGTGCATTGGTACAGCAAGAAAGAAAGGGAAAGAGGAATAAGGTAAGGTGGGGAGGATAAGGTAGTAGAGAAATCAAAGACAAGACACTAAAATTAATCTTATCCTTGGTGAGCCTGTTGAAAACGGCCTGCAAGACAGAGCGCTGCAGAGTTGTAGGATGATATATGAAGCTGAGCACCATCTTTTCTACTCCCATCCCACTCAGCACCATGTAAATCTCTCGAGGTGTCAGCAGAAAATCTGAGCTTCGGCATCTCTCAGTGCCTGTTTCTTTAACCAGCCGCTTGCCACAACATGTTATCCTCACACATCCCTGCCATGGTCCCTGCCATGGCCTCCATTATTCATGTCCCCAGCTTACCCTAACGCACACAGTAAACCCAGTCACTCCCAAAATGCCAGCTTCCAATCCCCAGCTGAGTGCTTCAGACACCTTGTGCATGCCTTAGATTTCTCACCGTAAAAGGAAAAGCTTATAATAAACCCATTTTGCCACCAGGTTGCCATTGCCAAAGATAGTGGCTGCGGGCAAAGAGCTCTTTCTGCAACACCCAATATTGATTCTCTCAGCTCAGGAGCAGCCAAGGAATATGAGAAGTGGTCAGGACACCACGGGTTTCCAGCAGTCGCCGTGACTGCCGGAACCTCCCAAGGGTGTGAAACAGAGAGCCCTTCAGCTTTGTGTAAGGGAGATGGAAAAATGCCAAGGGCCCCAGGACCAGGGGAGTATAAGGCAAGATCAAACAAACAAAAAAATAAATTAAAAAAAATAAATCTCAAGTGAGTGTCAGTTGTGAGAGCTGCTATGAAGAAAGAGGGTGAGAGAGGTTTAGATTTATGCTAGCTCAGCTCTTTTTAGGTAAAGAAATTCCCTAAAACACTATATGATCTCATGGTTCTTTAAAAAGAAATAAAATACCAAAAATCAAAACCTTAAAAAAAAGTGCTCAATTTTAAATAGCAGAGAGTCTGTGTCTAAAATATATGCAAAGCCTGTTTTGTACCAAAGAAGAAAGGTACAAAAATGGCAAAACTACATAGAGCCATTAAGGTGAAAAATGAAAACATGGTCATCAGTGCAATGAGCTGAAATCCAGATCCAGTGTTTTCACCTTGAAACTGCTCTATCCCATCTGTGATGGGCTGAACGCACCAGAAAAAGTACTGGTGAAAAAGAGTTTTGTGTCATTAGTGAAGAATTCTGCATGTATTCCTGATACCTGCACAGAGGAATTATTTTAGCAAAGTTTTTCTGCAACACCGTGTAAAACAATCTCAGCACTCTATGAAGTTGTCCTCTGCAGTACAGCGCTTTTTCTTAGACTCCTCTTAAGAGCAATACCTGAATATTTTGTTCTGCCTGTATAACCGCTTCATACTCAAGCCTTTCTGTTGGTTCACAGAAGAGCTATTCACGTTTTGTGCCTGTGCAGGCAAAGCCAAGAACCTAAACATGTTTCATGTGCTTTGGTGTGGTGGTACCAGCAATTTAGCGGTTGGTATGAACACATAGTGATGTGTTTCATAAAATACTGCAAAGACGAGCAGCACAACACTATCCATTAAATCCACCAGAATATTGTGAAATAACGTACATTTTTCTGCATGCATAGCAAGAACTGTCAGATGGCAATGCATTTCCCAACCTGCTTTCACATTCCTCATGTCGATAAATGCTGTTGAAAATGAATAAAAACGAGTTGGAAGCCTCTTAGCTTCAATTTGGAAGTCCCGCGTTGGAATTTCCTGATGTCTGAGGGCTCAGCTCTGCTCCCTCACAGCCAATGTCTCCCCCTTTTTCCTTCAAAGTAGGAGCCACTTTTATCCATGTTCTCTTTAGGAAGGCTAAAGGTTCCTGCCCCATGGGGTGGGATGACCTGCCCCGACCAAAAGGTTTCAAAGCGATGCAGACCACCCCCATTTCTCTCCCTGCCTTGCCCCAAGGACTGGGGATGCTCCTCTTCCCTACATTCCCTCTAGAATGACAATTTGAGCTTCTACACACCAGTTTTGAGGAATGAAGGCAGATGAATCTCTTTGTTGCAGGCTTCCCCACAGAGCCCAAAAGGCACAGGACAAAGAATATGTAACGGTAGAGTTGAGTGGTTATTTTTTTGCTTAATATCAAAGGGTTTCTGAAGCAGAACAGTGAGTTTCTTGAAGGAAAAAACCCAAACATGGGAATCTTTTGAACTGAAAAGTGTTAAGTGAGCTGAACTATAAACATAACCTATCAGGTCCTCTTTAATTAAGCATTTTCAAAGAAAAAATATAAGCAGACTCTGTATCACACTTTCTGTGCGTTTTTTTTTATATGCCTTGCACACAGAACCAGTGTGAGTAATTGATTTGCTGTCAGAACTAGCAGAATCACATAAAAATCTCATATTAGTGACGTTAAAAGTACAAATAATAGATTTCAGGGATCCTGTCAAAAGTGCAGCTGTGAACCACCTGTTA
Organism: Hypotaenidia okinawae; assembly: GCA_027925045.1. Taxonomy (NCBI): domain Eukaryota; kingdom Metazoa; phylum Chordata; class Aves; order Gruiformes; family Rallidae; genus Hypotaenidia; species Hypotaenidia okinawae. The sequence goes on from BSDF01000005.1 coordinate 67,993,691, forward strand.
CATTAATGCACGTGGTAAAATGACCCTCCCCTTTAAGTGAGAGAAAGGTCTAGAAAGTGCTCTCTGAACCACGCATTGGTAACTACTTAATTGCCCATTTCAGAGTATTTTATTGCTGGGAACATAAGTCGTTGTTCCACAAAGAGGAACAAACCCACCCAAATTATAACACATACCCTTTTTTTTTTAGAAGTGGCAGTTTTGATTCACCAGAGTCACTGTTGATACTGGGAGGGGCTGCAAGAGGGTTTTTTTTTTTAATTATTCCCACATGTTTAGTGTAGCCAAATTCCAAATCAGTTACCTGAGGTGGTGACCGGGTATCAAAATGCTGATTGGGACCTTATGATGGAAGTAATGAAAAGCGTCTTACCTCTCACAGTTTTTTAACGTATTCTTCAGTTTTGAGGAAGGATGGCATCACTCAGCCGTGTAGGATTGCTGAAACATACACTGAACAGTCTGCTGAGCGCATGGTAGAGTCTACACATTGTGGAGGTGTAGGTACACCCTGCTGTCTGTTGAGAATGCCCTTTATGGCCAGATGAAATCACTAATTAGGGCAGTTTTACACAGTAAAACAACTTGACTGGTTTCCGTGGCTGTAAGCTGGGGGTTTTTTTGGCATACTCGTTCACTTGCCTCCACATGCAGCCATGCCCCAAGAATCCAAGCGCTTGGGCTCAGCCTTACCACTACTCCCAACAGCTTACTGCTTTGCCAGGGCTGCTCTGGCTCAGCTTTGACACCAGGCAGGGTCAGATGAGCAGCAAGCTCTGCACGTGCAGGAGAAATGCTGAGTGCAGGGCTGCCTTTGCAGCCCGTGATTGGAGGCACCCTCCCCACACACCCCACCAGGAACCCTCTTTCATGGGCATGGCACTAACACTTCTGGCAGGAAACAGGGAACAGGGTGGCACTGCTTCTCTCATGCCTCTGGAAATGATGGTCCCACTGTCTAGTACACCCAGCTGTAATACAAAATCTCACTAATAAATCTCATTATTTGGAGCAGAATGTGGAAAAACCTCAAAGGATGGCGCATCCCTCAAACTCCCACAGTCACAAGGGTGCAGGATATTTAGGTCAAGTCCTCAAGTTTTCTTCTCTAAGCTGTTCTGTTACATGCAGAATCTTAAAATAGCAGTTATAGATGGAGTTTGATTAGTTTTGTGTAAACCCTTCGCCCCCATGATTTGGATGTAAGAAGTCAAATCAGGCACGCTCATTCTCTGTAGGAATGACCCAACTACCAGATTTTAATAAGAGAGAGACAGTTAATACCTCCCTCTTCTTCCACATCAACTAATAAATGCTCAGACTGAACAGCTAGGAGCCCTTCTAACCCATTAGCAGGGGAAAAACATCAAATCTGTACTGAGATTATTAACAGAATTTTATTTAATCAGTCTGGACACACACTGCACCCCTGTGGGGTTTGCTATTAATATTCTCCTATTTAAGGAAGGGGCAGAATATGGAAGTTCTTATTATTGATGTCATATGTCAAAAGCCTGACCTTACTGCAAATCCCTAGGAAATTACATTCCATGGACATATGGTTTGAAGAGCAACTAATAAGCTAGGTGAAGTTTACATACTATCAGTCCAAATCCCCACTCCCCTAAGTCTGAAATCCTGTTTGCTTTGGGGAAACCTCTTAGTTCCTCAGTAGGAACAGGTTTCCACTTAATAAACATTCTGTAGCAACACCTTGTAAATGCTCTCAATTTGCTGAAATGGAGTTAAGCAAGCATTTTATTTTACAGAGGGGGTAGATTATCTACTCTCACCAGTTTTCTGTGGAAATACTGTACGTTTTGTCTCCAGCAGCGATGAAATTTATTAAGTTTCTTCTTCGCCACAACTGCAATGTAAATGCCTCTTTTTAAAACAATGTTCTTGTCATGGTGTGCAACGTCCAACCTTTACACAAAGTCAGTTCAATTATCCTTATGCTGTCATCTGACTTGACGCTGCTTCCCTTAGAAAAAAACCCAATGTATTTTTTGCAAAGGATCTGGAGATGACGTAACTTTATCTTGCTCACCACTTTCTCTGAACCATGAAAGCATTCTGAAACTGAACAGAATTCAGTTTGCCTGGGGGTTTTTTATGAGAAAGAAAATGGATGCTATTCTGGAGTACATTCTTAATCAAGAAGAAAAGAGTATTCATCAGAATTATAAGATTCCCATGTGAAAAAAAAATTCTTTTTCAGCTGACTTGCCTCTGACAGGACAGTCAGATTGAAGAGTTGTGTGAGTTTATCTGGAAATTGTTATTCCTCCAAATAAGCACTATTCCTCTGCAATCCATTTCTACCTTACACTTGGTAAATTGTCCAATCAGTGATGATAAATAATTTATAGAATAATGAATGAAAGCCTTACAATGAATTTTTATTGCCTTGATAAATGAAATTAATGTTAATATTACTGCTGCCTATGGATTAGGAGCGGAGGCTTCCTTTTTGAGCTTTGCTTGCTGGCACATGTTTTCATTACCTTGAGACAGAGGCACATTTTTCTTAGCAGCACTATCAGCTCAATGCCATCTTATGGTGAGGAGATACCCTTTGATGCCTAAAGAGAAACAGAGCTGCAGAACTGCTGAGCGTGGGTTTGACACTGCTAATGAAGACTTACGGCAGTCATGTTTTTGATCTACCACGGGTTCAAGCTCTGCTTCTGAGAAGCTGTGCAATGTCTCAGCTTTCTTACCAAAAATAAATAAATATTGTCCGTGTACTCAAGTGGAAACGAGGTCACAACTCTGTCAGGGGGTAAAACTGTGTTACTGCCAGCCATCCTCACCCAAATGCTATCAAAGAACAGATCTTTCCATGCTATGATTCTGAGAGGAAAAGCCATAAGGGTTTTAAGCTAATACTGAGATCATAGTGAAGAAGTGCAGTGCTTTGGACAGTTAACTGATCTCCCTTCTCTGACAGTAAGCTACAGCCATGTGGGATCTGCTGTGCCTGAAATCTGCAGGGTTCCTCAGATGTTTCACTGGATTGTCATTGTCACCTTCTTGCTAAATGCATCTGGCACCACAAAGCTAGATGCAGAACAGGGGCCCTCCTCTGAATCCCAGGGTGTATTCCATCATCCCTGTCCCCCTTTTTTCCTACATCTGAGGATGGAAATGCATTGCAACGGTTCAGTTACCACCAAACACGAGTGAGGGTTGCGATGACATACCATGCTAAGTCAGCAGAAATAAACACGGCATTACACATTTCTTGTTCTATTTTCCTCACTTCACCTGACTTTTTAACTCCAGATATTTATCAACTCACCACACAAAAAACTGAGGTATGCTTAGCAGCACAACACTCAAATTGCACAGACCCAAATCAGGCACTGTTGAACATAATTCTGCAGTGGCCTGTCTCAATTTCTACTTGAGAGTCACCTTTAGATTATCACATCATCTTAATCATGTCATTAATGACCTTTTTTTCCTTATTTCTCTTACTAGGTCGTTTTTACTACCTGATTCACCCGACCAAGCTGACCTACGACGAAGCTGTTCAGGCGTGCTTGAAGGATGGAGCTCAGATCGCTAAAGTTGGCCAGATCTTTGCTGCCTGGAAGCTCCTGGGGTACGACCGCTGTGACGCCGGCTGGCTGGCTGACGGCAGCGTCCGCTACCCGATCTCCAGGCCAAGGAAACGCTGCAGTCCTAATGAAGCAGCGGTTCGCTTTGTAGGCTTCCCTGATAAAAAGCACAAGCTGTATGGTGTCTACTGTTTCAGAGCATACAACTGAAAATACCTAGAGCACAAAAGTTTTGATTTTGTTAAGAACATGTGAAAGATTTCTTTTCGATATGAACTCATGCAAGTTACTAAAACTGTGATAAACCTTCTTTTTTTTTTACTTACTGTAAAGAATCATTTTCATAAACCCAAACCATTAATTTGTTTTTCTTTCCTTTTAATATTTTTTTTTTTTTGGGTAAAAGTATCATTCCATAGATATTTTAAATTAATATAATTTAATGGAAGCTCTAGGTAAGGAAGTTTTAGAGCCAAATTCTTTAAGCTACGTCATCCCAACAAAATATACTTTTCATGAATGAGGCATGCAATAGAGCTTGATGATTGCTAGGGCACAATTATGGAATGTAAGGCTACTCAAAGCAGAAGCTTTTTAAAGCACAAATTTTACATATTTGTATCAGTTTGAGAAACATTGCAAATTGATTATATCAGGAATTTTGAAATAAGATTATCTTTTTGTTAAAGGGGATCAGTGAGGTTTTGAGAAGAAAACCTCACAACAATGTAGGTTAGAAAATAACTATTTTCACTGGTTTCACATGGGAACAACACGGAGTTTAATAAAAACAGCTAAAAAAGTCCACACAAATAGGACTAATTTTACAATTTAAATCTTGTTTTTCTGAAAAATAAGCTCATGGTCCCATACATAGGAACAAGCACAATTAGTTCTCCTGAACATTTCAATTGTGTTTTTGTTGTACGTAAGTCATTGATGAGGCAGTGAATAATTAGCTAATGAAAAAAACCATATTTTCTTATCTCCAATTAAAGATGCCTAAGAAATGTTATATTACCTTTGAGTAGCTTTACTGAGTTAATTTTAAAACTCTTAAAGGCCATTTGCTAAGCAGCATATAGCATCTACTCAGGGCAGTTGTATAAATGAACTGCTGGACAGAGAAATTGTAAACTTTAGCAGCTTGATTTTACTTTAGCCTTTGAAATGCTATTGATTTAATGAAAGAACATTAAAATATTTAATATTTCTTACCTATTTACTCATCACAATAAATAAAAATGAGAAAAAAACATTAAAATGATCAACTCTTAGAACAAGATTATTAAATAAAATCTGAAACCAGATATTAAGGTTTAGAAAAGAAAGAAACACTTTGTTTCCTTACATCTCATTTTTACCTAAAAAGTATATCTGTTTTCTAAACTATTGATGAAAATAAAGTATGACAGACATCGGCCCAGAACTATTTAGTTAATCCTCCTTAAAGTTAACAGGAAAAAAGTATGGAAATAATTAATTTTGCTAAACCTGCAGTGGTCTAGGTGGAAGATGTTTACCTATATCTGCCAGTGTCAGAGATAAACATGCACTGTGCATGGTGCCTAGAATTTTTAGAGCTGCCTAAAGCACTAGGTTTTCCCGAAGTACCAATTTGGGGGAATTTTGATTTCTGATGCAAACTTATTTTGGATGCAGCAATTCTTGGTGCTCATCTTTGGATACCTTAATGCAACCAATTTTTTCATAGACTGGGTGCTCAAGGCTTTCTGAAAACTTACTATACTTATGGTGTCTCAAGCTGGATATCCAAAAAAACAACAGAGGCCACTGATCAAAAATATCTTGGTCTTGAGTAATCTCTTAGGCAGTGTTGACATTCTCTACCCAGTATTGGTTCTACCACTTAAAAATGGAGAACTCTTTTTCCTACTCTATGCTTGCTGACTATGAAGATTTCAGAGGACCAATATTTGTATACGCAAAGTTTTATAGCTTCCCACTGTTTCCATACCTAAATGAGATATAGTGGTATTTATCCAAGTAGGACACAACTGGTATGCTTTCATGAGTAGTTTGGTGTAGTTCTTTTCCCATGGACATGACTTAATAAATGTCTTTCCGCGATTGGTTGTGGTCCTGTTTTAAAACTCTGTGAACAAACCAGACACAAGATGTGGTAGGACTGTTGTGGAAAGATACCACCGTGTACACGGTATCTTTTTTGGAGTTTGTTCCCATCAAGCTACGAGCCAAATTTCCACCCTTCTGAGGATATTTGCATCCACTGTGGATATTTGCTCGTACTACACAGATGAAGCAATTTCAGTGCCAAACTCCCACTCCCCCTTTTTTAATCCACTAGGAATTGGATTTTTCTGGAAACTTCATCACTTAGCTATAAATAGAGACTTATTACAAGCCCCTAAACCCTCGTAATCTTCTCTGTATGGCTGTTTTATTAATTGGCATGGATTTTACACATTTTCTCTGGCCATTCAGAACCTTTTCTGAACTCATTGGAGAAAAAATGGAAATGGAACTAGAAATGGAAAATATCCATGCAGGATAAGGAATGAGGTATGCAAGACTGGACCATGACCAAAAGGAATATGTTGTTCCCCCATCCAGACTTCAGAAACAGGGGGAAAAGATGAAGACTGTTTCATAGCCTTTTCTGAAGCTTGGACAGGGAGGTTGTGGGATGGGAAAAGCTATAGGGAATATCCCAATTGTTTACCCCAGCTAGATCCAGAGTTGCTGTAAAGGGGGAAGCCTTTTATGCAGCTGGCTCTATTCTTCCCAAAGATCTGCTAGATCTGGAGGAAGCTGCATGGTTTTCCTATTGCACAGAGGTGAAGAGACCCTCATGACTTTTTTTTTTCTTCTTTTTTTTTTTTTTTGGTACCTCTCCAGGGATACCCTTCACAGGGTTTCACCCAGACACATCTTTTTTGCAGGACTGGGGATTATATTTTGCCTGCATAAAAAATGTACATATCCAACCCACTCGTGGGGCTGGCTAAAGTGCCCTCACTGCTAGACCAAAGGCACTGCGGGAAAGGCAAATTCAGCCTTTCACCAACCTTGCAACGCTCTGGAGATGGCTGGTCAGGTCCTAAATAACAGCAATCTCAGGCTTGCGCTAGTTTATGCCTTCTGTGTCCGTATCTCCAGGCTGCCGCTGTGACAGCCCGGACGTAGCATCCCCCCAACCCACCCCTGCTTTGTGCATCACCCAAACCCCGGGCCGGTGGCTGAGCAGGCTCTGCACCACCCAGGTGATCCCTCAGCTCCAGGGAAAGCCCCTTGAGCTCCCAGCTTGGCAGCACAATGAGGCCACAGGACAACAAGGAATTGGGTCTTTCCAGAGATATGCCGAGCTGGAATACGATCACGGATGGCCAACTTTATCATTCAGTTATGCCTGTAAGTTCGCGTTGAAGATATTGCTTGCTAGGAACCACATGTTCATGTAATGGAGTTGCAGTATGTGAATTTGCATTTGTTGTGTTACTTACAAAGAACCCAGTAGTCTAATTTGGGATCAGGCTAGATTTAGATCTATGTATTGATATACAACATTATGTATTATTATATCAGATACAGCTAATTGGATAGTTTGATGAAAATACATTTGTAAGAAAAAATTAATTAGTTCTAATGTAAGCAGGTATAAAACCCATAAAAAGTGTATGATTACCTGAGAGTGAGCACAAACAGACAAAGAGACACGAATTATATTTATTTTTGCAGCTACTGACTCCATTTCCTTTTATAATGTCAAATGTCAGGATGTTTTCTTATTTTCAACTAAGCTAGCTAGGTGCTTGGATAAAAACTTTAAAAAGCAGCTTAAGAACTGGATAAAAGTCTGTGCTATTTTCTGTTCATGAGAGAATATGCTATCATTAGAATCAATTCTGTCATTATCTTGTATTTCACAATGTATCTGAATTTTAATGCCCATGAATTGACAACTATTAAATCATGTTGTTCTTTTCAATACGGGGATTTCTCCTTATTGACTGGCTGTTCTTCTGCTTCTGTCCCAGGAAACACAAAAAGGAAAAATAATAGATCAAAGTATGAAAATACTTTGCCATAGTAAACAAAATGATTGCAAGACTAAGGGGAAAAAAACCCCAAACCAACAAACAACTACTCTGTGAATATGATTTACAATGAAAATAAAGCAAGCTGTATTCCAAAGCCTTTGTTTTATGCTTCTTTGAAGCATTTTGAAAGTAGAAATGCAAGTACCGATTTCTTTGTTGTGTTCTCTGCCGTCTCCTAAAATAAAATAAAGCATAAATAAGGAAGGATTTTTTTCTATATATGCATGGTTAGTAGACTGCATATGCATCAGCATGGGAAAATTTATGAAATTATTTATATAATCCTATCACCCTAGAAATTAAAACCCAGCAAAAGTCACTCTCTGCAATGTGCAACAAGAAAGATTTTCAGTATCAAGCAAAGAATTAGTTATTCAAAGCATTGGGACAGCTCTTCTGCTCCTTAATTCACATTGTTTCTGAATTCTTTTCTTGATCTGTGCTGGAGAGTTAACCCTGGAAGTTACCTAAACTGCACAAGTTGCTGAGGAATACTAATCTTCAGGGGGTTTCAGTACATCAGTCATGTTTTTAAATAGATGAAAAAGAGCTTAGATAACGTCATGGTTTAACTCCAGCCAGCAACTAAGCACCACACTAAGCTTGCTCGCTCCCTGCTCCAGTGGGATGGGGGAGAAAGGAAAAAGAAGTAAAACCTGTGGTTTGATGTGGTGGGTTGACCCTGGCTGGAAGCCAGACTCCCCCCAAGTTTCTCTATCACTCCCTCTCTTCAGCTGGGCAGGGGAGAGAAGATATAATGAAAGGCTTATGGGTCAAGATAAGGACAGAGAGAGATCATTCACCAGTTACTGTCATGGGCAGAACAGATTCAACTTAGAAAAAAATTAATTTATTACCAAATCAAAACACAGGAGGGTAATGAGAAATGAAACAAATGTTAAAACACTCCCCCACCCCTCCTTTCTTCCCAGGCTCAACTTCACTCCCCATTTCTCTCCCTCCTCCCCCAGCAGCACAGAGGGATGGGGAATGGGGGTTGGGGTCAGTCCATCACATGTTGTCTCTGCCATTCCTTCCTTCTCAGGGGAGGACTCCTCACACTCTGCCCCTGCTCCAGCTTGGGGACCCTCCCACAGCAGACAGTCCTCCATGAAATTCTCCAACATGAGTCCTTCCCATGGGCTGCAGTTCAGCAACTGCCCCAGTGTGAGTCCCTTCCATGGGGTGCAGACCTTCAGCAACAGACTGCTAAAGTGTGGGTGCCCCATGGGGTCACAAGACCTTCCAGCAAACCTGCTCCAGCATGGGTCCTATGGGTCCCTCTCCATGGACTGCCAGGAGCCTGCTCCAGCACTGGCTTCCTCTGGGGTAACAGCCTCTTTTATGTGCCTCCAGCTTCTCCAGTGTGCGGTCCTCCATAAGTTGCAGGTGGATATCTACTCTACCATGGACCTCCATGGGCTGCAGGGGAACAGCTTGCCTAACCACCTCAGGCTGTAGGAGAATCTCTGCTCCACTGCCTGGTGCACCTCCTTTGCTTCCTTCTGCACTGACCTCAGTGTCTGTAAAGTTTCTTGCATCTTCTCACTCCTTTCTCTGGTAGCAAAAATGCCAGTCTTGGCTTGTATCAGAAGTAGTGTGGCCAGCAGGTCCAGCAAAGTGATTGTGTCCTCATCATGGGTGAGGCTGCACCTCAAGTACTGCATTCAGTTTGTGGTTCCTCAATACAAGAAAAACATTGGGGCTCTGGAGCATGTCCAGAGAAGGGCAACCAGGCTGGTGAAGGGGCTGGAGGGCAAATCATATGAGGAGAGGCTGAGGGAGCTGAGGCTGTTCAGCCTGGAGAAGAGGAGACTGAGGGGAGACTTTATCACCACCTACAACTACCTGAAAGGAGGTTGTAGAGAGATGGGTGTTGATCTTTTCACCCAAGAGACAGGAGATAGGACAAGGGGGAATGGACTCAAGCTGCTCCTGGACAGGTTCAGATTTGACATTAGGAAGAAGTTCTTCACCAAAAGGGTTATCAGGCACTGGAACAGGCTGCCCAGGGAGAGGGTTGAGTCACCAACCCTGGGTGTATTTAAAAGAAGGGTTTAGAAGAGGACAGGTACTTCTGGACTCAGTGATCTCAAATGTCTTTTCCAACCTAGTGATTCTGTGATTCTATGAAAAAGCTGCCACTTGTGCTTTTTTTCACCCCTTCTGAACTCTGTTTCCCCAGAGGCACTACCACTGTTGCTGACAGGCTCAGCCTTGACCAGCAGTAGGTCTCTCTTGGAGCCAGCTGGTACAGACTCTGTCAGACATGGGGGAAGCTTCTAGCAGCTTCTTGTAGAAGCCACCCTTGTTTGAATCCCCAACCCCCTACTGAAATGCAAACCTGTAACATTTGAGATAAAGATAGGACAGAAAACAAAGATAAAAGAATAATAGAATATACAAAAAAAGTGATGCACAGTGAAATTGCTCACCACCCACTGACCAATGCTCAACCTATCCTCTGAGCAGGGATCCTTCCCTTCCCTGGCCAGCTTACCCCAATTTACATAGTGAACATGACATCGTACTATATGGAACATCTCTGTGGCCAGTCTGGCTCAGCTGTCCTGGGCTGAGCTCTACCAACCTCTTGTGCACCTCCCGCAGAAGGTTTATGCCTTCCTGCTGGAAGAACCTGGGAAGCTGAAAAGTCCTTGGCTTAATTGTAAACAAGCTTAGCATCCACTAAAACAGCAGTGTGTAATGAACATTATTTTTCATACCAAATCCCGAACACTGCACAGCACCAGTTGCTAGGAAGAAAATTAACTCTATCCCAGCCAAAACCAGGACAGGAAAACTTGTTACTTAGAAGAAGGGAAGTCTGCATGACTATTAATATATGATTGAGAAAAACACGATTTATTTTCTAGCAATTTAACAGAAACTATTAAAAAAACTAGTAACATTTTCACTTTATATTAAGCATAAAATTGAAATTTGGATTTTCATTAATAGCAGCAGCTTCCATTGAATGACATCTCACTATGCAAAACAAACACACTGTCTTCATGTTTGGAAGTGCCTGGATATAAGACTTAATGGAACTACCACAAAACCACAAATGTGTAGATTTTCACCTAAAGACTTAGTAAATAAAGTAGGCTGCCTTTTTATTTAGCCAATCTCTCATTTACTCACAAAGGATACCAGCAGCTTTCTGTTAAATAACACCAGCTAGTTGTCCTTCTTGAAGGTTTTGAGAAGCTGAGTATTACTGTTAGCCATTTTAGTATTATTGTTAGCCATTTTCTCACTTTTTCAAAAGCAGTTACAGAAGTTGAAGAAATATGTTACAAAACCACAAAATTCCAATGCCATGTAATTTGCTATGTAAAATGAGGCAAGATTTCTCCAGGCTTCATATAAAGAATAAAAAACAAGTAAATAGCCTTGCTTTTAAGATTAAAAAATTAACAGTGAAAAATTAATAATTACTAGTGAAAAAATAATTATTCCTTTTCCTATGTCATGAATAGTGATGGTCCTTTTAAAACAGGGCTGAACTGAAATATTTTTTAAGAAAAAGGAAAGACAACAGAAAGCAATACTTTAGCTCCTCATCTTCCCCCTGAGTTTGCCTTTGTTATGTTTTGCTCAATAATTACTAAGTTACAAGTTTAAATATATAATCAATAAAATTACAAAATTGAAAACCAAACCAAACCAATAACATAACACCAAATATGGCAGCAAAGCAACAGATTACTGATAGCCCAAGAGTTTGGAGAGTTTGGAAGGGATTTCTTCTTTTTTTTTTTATCAAAAAATAAGGAATTAGGAAATTCTTATCAGATCTCCTTTGATTCTCATGTTTTCCCCTTTATGTTTGAGAATGTCTCAATCCTTAAAGTCACAACAGGGTAAAATGTAAAGTCCATCTATGTTTTCAGTGTCATGTCACAGGCAGGCAATTGTTTGACTAGTAACAAGAGCTCTAACATGGGACTCAGATAATGAATTATGCACTAGCATATTTTCAATGTGTTCAGTGGGCATTTAATGGATTCTTTTTTTTTTTTTAAAGGCCAGCAAACAAAACCAAGATGGTATGCCTTGCTGCTAGTTGAGTAGGAACAGTTCTGGGTTTATCCTTTGCTAAAAATACATATTGTAAGGCATTTCAGCTCTTTACTTCCTACACTGCTGTTCACCATACTTACATGCACGCTATTTGCTTTCTACTTAATTTGAGCCCAGTTTCTTTAATAGCTAGAGGAAAAATAAGTTTCTGATTTTCCTTTATATAGAAAAACAGCTTTCAAAATTTTGGTATTCGAGCTCAAGGACAGGAGAGACAAATTAAGAAGTCTTTATTTCAGCAGAATTGGCTTTTGAATCAATGGCTAATTCTTACAAAATACCAGCAAAAAATTAATTTATATTCTGTGCTGCCAAACATGACCCATCAGAGACTATTCTTTTTCTTGACTTTCAAGGATTGGGGTTTTTTTTTTATATTTTAGTTCTTTTTTAGTGCTCCTGATTTGGAATTCTTAATTTTCACCAGCAATTAAAACAAACAAGAAAACCACTGTCCTCAAAAACCCACACACAAAGAAACAGAGGAAAAGGATGACAGGAGGAAGCCAACAAACTAAGAATGCAACCAACTTAGAACAGTTGATGAAAGTAGTATCTTTATAACGATAGTGAAGTATGAAAAACAAAGGAACAGTAAGAACAAGTAATGTCACAGTTCCTGGTCTGGGAGTGTGACATTGGTTCCTTCTGCTGAGGGTTTGTTCCCAACCCAGGACCTCACAGCTCCATACTGATCACCTTCATTCTGTTTTTCTCTCCATCCTGCAGTTTGCTGCAGCCCAGGGAAGGAAAGTGGGGATGGGAATACCCATTGAATAAGAAGGGTGAAGTTGCAAATGGCATGGATGGTAGGAGCTCTGCATTCACTCTGTTTGCTCAAAGATTAGGGGAACATCCCTCATGTAAAGCCCCAGTAAGCCCTTTTACTAAAGCTTTGTGAGTGAACGTGAGAGAAGAGGATGCTCATTCTCCAGGATGGACCACAACACTCAGACAATTTCTATCGTTGGCTTTCACATTTATGTTGTTCATGTCCTCCAGTGGAAGAAATACTTAAACTGCTCACCTGACCCTGCTTAGTCCTTCCTTGAACTTAAACATCTGCTAGCTAACTGCTTCTAAATTTATGAATATAACAAAAATAACAATGATTTATTTAGTTAGAAGACAGTTTAAATGCTGTGTACGCGGGCTAAGGTCACAGCTACATATGGCTGCATGTACACTTAAAAAAATCAGGGCAAGTAGTTGAAGACAGCTATGTGGCTTTGAAGTGTATCTTATGACCATCTCCACTCCTTGCCCTCTGGCTTGTTTTGGAGGGTAATTTTGGCGTTCATGAATTAGGTTCTCTTTGGAGGAAACTAAATCAGAAGCTCGAGCTGATGTGGAAATCAAACACATCCAATCCATAAAGGGTTAATAAGGTTCTGAGCCAATCCTTGGTCCTACAAACATCTTCAAACCACATCTATAGTGTGGGCTTTTGAACTCTAATCTAGCCTGATGAAAAAAGCCCCAGTGTCTCTCACTGTGCAGAAGTAGGAATCTCAGCAGTAACTGCTCCAACCTACTGACCCACTCCTGTTGCATTGAATTACTTGTCGATCCTGACACAGCACAGATTAACAACTTGGAGTGCTCTTTACAAGCATGTGGCCACAGAGATTATGGCCTGACAGTATTTTGCAACAGCCTTAGGTCTGCACCACCAGCAGTATTGGATATAGCAGACTTGTAATACGTATCTCCTGCCACTCTGGAAGAGTCAGGAAGGCTGCCATTAAATCCAGAGAGGCTTATGGAGGGTGTTGGCTTAACATGGATCTTTCTATCCACAAGTGCTTTCCGTCCAGAAATTAATCATGTTTTCCCTTCTAAATTTCATATAAAGAACAAAAAATTCTTGTGTTCGAGTGGTGCGCCCGGTGGAGATGCATGCTGGATCTTCCCTTCTGCTCTTGGTCTTTCATGACCAGTAGAAGGATGGAGTGGAAGAAGTGACTGGCAGGCATCTGAGCTGAGGTATCAGATGGTGAAAAGTGGTGAACCAGCTACTCCAGAGCAGGCAGTTTGGGCAGCACTCACAAGAACGTCCTTCAAAGCCCCCTCTCCCTTTCACAAGTTCTCTGCAGGGATGTAGCTGGGTTGAAAGATGGTGTCAGTGTTGGAGTAAGTCTTGGACATAGAGTGTCCGTCACAGAATTGTAGGAGTTGGAAGGGACCTCAAGAGATCACAGAATTACAGAATTGTAGGGGTGGGAAGGGACCTCGAGAGATCATCAGGTCCAACCTCCCTGCCAAAGCAGCTCCCCAGCTCCTATTGCACAGATAGGCGTCCAGGCGGGTCTTGAATATCTCCAGAGAAGGAGACTCCACCTCCCCCTGGGCAGCCTGTCCCAGGGCTCTGTCACCCTCACTGGGAAAAAGTTCTTCCCCATGTTGGTGCGGAACTTCCTGTGCTCCAACTTGCAGCCATTGCCTCTTGTCCTGTCTCCGCAGACACTGAAAAGGGGCTGGCTGATTCCCCCTGCATCCCACGCTTAAGATAATTATAGACATTAATTAGATCCCCCCTTAGTCTTCTCTTCTCAAGGCTGAACAGTCCCAGCTTATTCAGCCTTTCCTCACAGGGGAGATGCTCCAGGCCCTTAATCATCTTCATAGCCCTTCTTTGGACTCTCTCCAGGAGATCCCTGTTCTTTTTATCCCAGGGAGCCCAGAACTGGACACAATACTCCAGGTGGGGCCTGAGCAGAGCAGAGCAGAGGGGGAGGATCACCTCCTTTGACCTGCTGGCCACACTCCTCTGGATGCACCCCAGGATCCCATTGGCTCTCTTAGCCACCAGAGCACACTGCTGGCTCATGGCCAACCTGTCATCCACCAGCTCTTCTCCACAGAGCTCTTCTCCAGCAGGTCATCCCCCAGCCTGTACTGATAGAAACGGTTGTTCCTTCCCAGGTGCAAGACTCTACACTTGCTTTTGTTGAACCTCATATGGTTTCTCCCTGCCCAGCTCTCCAGCCTGTCCAGGTCTCGCTGGATGGCAGCGCAGTGTTCCTGCGTGTCAGCCACTCCTCCCAGCTTTGTGTCATCGGCGTACTTGCTGAGGGTGGATGCTATTCCCTCATCAAGGTCGTCAATGAAGATGTTAAACAGGACTGGACCCAACACCGAGCCCTGGGGAACACCGCTAGTCACAGGCCTCCAGTCAGATTCCACTCCACTGATCACGACCCTCTGGGCTCGGTCCGACAGCCAATTCTCAACCCACCTCACTGTCCACTCATCAATCCCATGCTTTCTCAGCTTTGCTATCAGGATGTCATGGGAGACAGTATCAAAAGCCTTGCTGAAGATCATCAAGTCCAACACCCAAAAGTACTTCAGAGCATGCAGACGAGAATGAAGGACTCACCCAGCTTTTCTTAACCTCTCCTGAGCCGGATGTCAAACCAAATGGCCTCCAGAAATATTCTCAGAGCAAGGCAGTTTCAAGAACATGTTTTGTAACTAGCTCTGCACCCCCTGTCAAAACAGCAATGCAAAAATAAGGTTTGAGAGCAGCTTTCAGGCTTATCAGACTGTGTCCCAATCTGGCAGTACTAAACAGTAGTCATACATTTTATACCCTAATCAGTTCCAAAAGATCCAGGTAATCTGGTTTCTGTCCATTCATTATGGAAAACTAGCAATAAATTTATTTTCTCAGTTATCAATGCAGGGCACAACATTATTAGCATGCATCCAGCATTGCTTGTGTGGAAAGCCAGTTAAAATAAGATTTTATGCTGTTACTGACTGCAATCAAGTGTAGTTGAGCTTTACTGCATCGGCTTGTCTCAAGGGAGTTTCTTGGGATATTTAGTTCTGAGAAACACAGTACTCAGCACAAAACCTACCATTTGGGATATTTTTAACCCTTCTTTTCTTTTCTCTGCCTCTTCTCTCTATAGTAACTTTGACCACTTTTATTATACATCCTATTGCACAAGAACAGACTCAGCTGGAAAACACGAGGCTGTGGAAAGGTTTTCGATTCCCACAGCTTTTCCAACCATCAAATTATCTTTGGAGATAATGACCACAGAAGGGGTGCATCAAGGATTGCACCAGGAAAGCTTCTCTTTCAAAATTGTAAAATACGACCTTTGAGTCCAGCAGAGGGACACAAAGATGATGAAGGGCCTGGAGCATCTTCCCTATGAGGAAAGGCTGAGTGAGCTGGGACTGTTCAGCCTTGAGAAGAGAAGACTAAGAGGGGATCTGATCAATGGTTATAAATATCCGAACTGTGTGGCACAGAGGGAAATGGCCAGCCTCTTTTCAATGGTCTGTGGAGACAGGACAAGGGGCAATGGCCTCAAGTTGGAGCACAAGAAGTTCCACACCAGTATGTAAAACTTTTCCCCAGTAAGGGTGACAGAGCCCTGGGACAGGCTGCCCAGGATGTTGTGGAGTCTCTATCACTGGAGATATTCAGGACCCGCCTGGACACCTCCCTGTGCAACCTGTCCTAGGGAGCTCCTTTGGCAGGGGGGTTGGACCAAATAATTTCTGGAGATCCCTTCCAACCCCTACAATTCTGTGAAGATTCTGTGACCTTCAAGGTTAAATAATTCCAGTAAAAAATGAATCTACATCTAAAAAAAATGTAACTATTAAAAAAGCATGTAGGTATTGTTCTTTTCTGGCAAAAGGAAAATATTTTGTATATATAAACACTGAAAATAAACACCTTAAAGATTATAGTTCTAATCACAAACAATGTTACTTAAATAAGTGTTTATTTTTCCAATGCATTTGTCAACACTGATCCCCAAAACAGATGTACTTGATAATTTTCAGCCAATTGTATAATATATTCTTTAAAAGTCTTTTCTTTGGTATGCATAAGCCGCAGTAGCAATGCAGTAACCAGTCATGCAAGGCGAACAGCACATGGAATTCAACTAGGCTTTTTAGAGGGAACATTTCATTTCTCACAGACTAGCTGCCTTTCAAGTAATACGTGTAAGAGCACTCATTTCAGAGACATGGGGGATGAATATAATTAATAATGCAAATTTGTATTTGGATCATCTTCATTTCTAAGATGCTATTAGGCCTCAAAAAATTAATTATACCTGTATAATTTTTAAAGTAACAGCTGTGAAACTAGGCACAGAAGCATCAGGGCACTTCCACCTGAGTTCTGCTACCCACGGTGGGTAAGTGCCCAGGTAGACCAAAGTTGCCTCTAGTTGGGAAACTCAGAACTCCAGACCCACCTCACAGTACCTGTATCAACAAAGGAAGAAAGTTGTCAGCTATCAAATATCAAAGAGTTCTTAGACAACTTCACTGCCAAAAAAAAAAAAAGAAAAAAAAGAAAAAGAAAAAAGATGAAGTGCTCAATGTAAATCTATGCGTGTGCGTTGGATAAAGGTAGGTGAATCACTGCTTTTGCTTAAAATACAACTGAAGCAAGAGGAGATGTAGCAAGGAGTAAGGATGCAGGATTGGTCTACCTTAAACTTTGTCAAAGCCTGGTGACCACCGCAGACTAAATTACAAAACACTTTTCCTGGGAGCCAGCCATCAAGCCACTCAGCCCAGCCCAGCTAATGGTGTTTCCAGACCTGAGCAGAAGTAGATGAGCAACACCTGCATGGGTTTTATCACAGATCGCTCCTCTAGAGCTGCTTAAATCTAATCCTTTATGAACACAGGCATAACTCTCAGTGTCCTTCCACATCAAGGCAAGGCCATAATTTAAGGCTCTGCAGCAAATCCTGATGGGTTAATACATCACACTTTATAAATTCAGATGGAATAGCTCACTGACAGGGGATTCACTTCTCCCGGGGTCATCTGCTCACCTGTTGTTTCTCAAACATGACAATAAGCATTATTGACCCTTAACACAGCTACAACCCATGGCAGAGTCAGTGCCTGCATTGCAAAATGTATTGCAACATGCCAAATGAGTGCACATATCTCTTCACCCCTTTCCACCAGTATTTGCCATACCACTATGACACTGCAGCACACATTATCACCCTGCCTCTGTGAGTGCAGACCGGGGATAAATTCAGAGCCATACCAGGCATTGCAATGCTGAGCTCCAGCCTGAAGCTTGGGGGCATGCTGTCCCCAGCTGAGCTCCTGTAGTTGAGATAGGGTCTCCCTGAATGCTGCTCAGAAATAAGAAAAATAAATAGGTAAATTAAATAACTCAGGGTGCTCACCCAATCTGTTCTTCAAGGCAAGTTGTCTGCTTTAAAATTCCTCTATCATGAGATTTGGTCCTATGATGTAACTTGATTTTTCTGCCTTTTTCCTAAAAATGCCCTATCAGGAATAAGGAATCAGAAAAAGTTGGAAGGACTCATCATTAAGGGGACAAGGATGGAGATTGATGGAGGCATTTAAGTATGCATACACATGTTGACAGTGCTCATTCTCTCACCCCAGCAGTTGTTCCGGGACAAAAGGCTGCAATTAAACCTTTTTCCTAGGTCTTGGTTTAAGTCAGGGCTCTGAGTGACATGAAGGTATCAGAAAAATTGAGTTTTCCATGTGCTCACCAATAAAAATATGTCATCAGCTGAACACACAGGACAGTACAAGTCTCTCACTGGCCCCACCAGTGACCAAGAGCAAGGACCTCTTCAGAGGTGGGGAGTGCTGTCAAGTGGGAGAGCAGAAAAAAGGCACAGACCCCATGCAGCCATCCTTCATGGCTCCTTGGTTCCTAACAAAGATCAGCTGGCACATCAGTGTTTTGTGGACTTCAGTCAGTGCTAAAGATTAATCAGTCCAGAAATGGCACAGTTGTCCACTGTTGTGAAATGCAACACTGCAGTTTCAGGATAGTTGTGGTCTTCCCCAGCAGCATATTGAGTTCATTCCAGAGGGGAAATCCATCCCCCTCCATCAGGTTTGCTGTTAGAGGATACTGATGGTCACAAGATTGAGTTTGAGCTACATTGAAAGTTTTTTTTTCTGCAGACAAGCACAGTCTTGGTTTCCCATCTGGAAGCAAACTTCAGGGTAATTCTTAGAGAGGCTTAATAAAGTCTTGTCCACACTTTTCTGAATAACCCTCCCCAGTTAAGGAATGGTGAAGGCAAGGCTTTGGGAAGAACATCATTACCAAAAGAGAGATTTGAGCAAAGATAGAAACAATCACATTAAAAGATGTTGAAAATCTGCCCAGACACTGGCAGCTTCTAATTATCTCCACCCCCACCCTGCATTTTGTCTGCCAACCAAGAGAAAGGTTTGGCTTGCCTGTACAGAGACGCTATTTTCTAAGTAAATGTATTGCAACCATGAAGTTGTGGCAGGTAAGAACCTGACCTGCCAGTCATCTGAAACGTATTTGGGTTGGTTTAGGTATGTTGAAGCCAAAAAAACATCAGCTCTGCACATCCATCCCAGGTCAGAAAGACGAGGAATTTGGAATGCTCTTTATATGATCTGCATAGACCACTATACACTGCTCCAGCCAGAATGTGTGTGGGATGAAGCACAGAGAGCAGATCAAAAATACAGAGTTGATTCTGGGGATCATGCAGCTAGACTCTTCAAGCTTCACAGACTGCACCCAAGATGGGAACAGGGCTTTCCTCATTTGCAGCTGCTGGTGGGGCAGGCCCTTTCTTACAGGCACAGCCAGACACACCTCAGCCTGTGCTGTGCTTGGAGGCACATCTTAGAAGGCATTGTGCAAACTTGTACCCCACAGACAGTGATTTGCATGCATATGGTAACAGTCTCCCCTGTGACTGCGCTGGGGACGAAATTTATGCCTGTCAGTGGGAAGACAAGGCCATGACCCATTAGCAATTCATATCTCCTCCTGCATAGTTTTTTTTTTTTTTAAACAAAAACTTCATTTCCATTACAAATTAGGCAATCATTTCAGCCCAACTTTGAAACAGAAGTCCATCTAAGCCATATCCTAAAAAATAAACACTTTTGGAAAAGCCTTTGCTTACAATGCATTCAGCAGACTGAAAAATATGCCCAGGAAATGTGACTTAGATTTATGAATGACAACTCTGAGATCAAAAGTCTGAACAGCAACACTGAATATTTCCATCACGGCAGGGATTAAAAGTCCACATTAATAAATTCACTGCATTTCCCAAATGCAGAGTAATGATTTATTAATCAGAACTCTTTAGTAAAAATTTGTTGCAATGATTTGTCATAAAGCTATAACGTTTGTTCTGCTGTTTAAATATTCCCTGCCCATTTGGTAAATGCTTATTTATAAGCATTAAAAATGCAAAACAGTATGTATATTTCATTGTTTCTTTCTTTGAGGCTGACCTAACTTACTGAGCAAAAAGACCCTCCAAAACCCACACCTCACAAGGACCCTGAGATATCTCTGCCCTGCCAGACCACATTCCTGACCAAATTATGGATGTTTAGCCCTGGTGCACAGGACTTCAGTTGCCACCCAATGTGGAGGAAGTCATCAGATGAACAGAAGAGACACTGCTCCGCATGGCTGGGCATAGCTGTTGTGAAAACAGGGCAGCCCAAAGCAGCACAGGGAGGCAGCTGCGGCCCCTCCATTCCCTTCCCTGAGAACACTTGGCTGTGGGGCCAACCTGGATGCGCAGCCAGTGACCAACACCTCCCCCAGATCAGGGTGAGAGGAGGCAATGTGCACTGCACACACCCACAGGCTTGCAATCACGTGGAGACTGGCATGTCTGGGATGAGGAAGGGGTCTGTGTGACATCCAGGCCTGCAGCCATCACTTTGCACAACCTGGCTATTCAGC
Source organism: Hypotaenidia okinawae (assembly GCA_027925045.1). Classification (NCBI taxonomy): domain Eukaryota; kingdom Metazoa; phylum Chordata; class Aves; order Gruiformes; family Rallidae; genus Hypotaenidia; species Hypotaenidia okinawae. The sequence goes on from BSDF01000005.1 coordinate 68,014,174, forward strand.
AATAGCCCCAGAGTTACACTTGTTTCCTCAAATCCCTCCCACTGCAGGCTCCTCCAGGTTCAGAACAACTCATTGATTTCTGGATCAGAAAATTAAGCACTCAAGGTTTAAGTCCTCTAACAGTAGTATCAGTGAGTTCAACTGAACCAAGAGTAACCTCCTCACAACTCTTCCAGTGCAACTTCACATTCCAGTCTCTTTGCAGGATCCACAGTGTGTGATGTTTCGTCTCTTGGGACAGCAGCAGCACAGGTTCATGGGCCTCACAGAACAGCTGAGCAGAAACCTTCAAACAAAATACAGGTGTTGCCTCCTTTTGGGACAACGTTATGAACACACAAGTATTTAAGTAGCTTGCAGAGAGCACAGGCAGGGAGAGATGCTTTAAGGCTTGCTAACAGCAGCTAATTGGCTAATTACACACAGCAGTTTAGGCCTGACTGGGAGAAGATATGCTGAACTGTGGTTTCCTAATAGGAAAAGTAAACAAGATAACTGTGAAGTAGTACTTGCCGTAGCATGAGCAGAGAATTTGGAGAGACCAGTGTGGTCCAACCCTCCCCACTCATCTAATTAAGAGACAGACACGGGACTGCTAGAAACCAGCACCTCTCATCTCATAAAGCTATGGGTTTTGTTATAGTTTTTCCTACAGTTTTGCTTTAGTTATATAGGGCTTTACAATTCTTGACATTATATTAAATATGGAAAATAGAATTGAAATCCTATTGGATGACCTAGGCAGACAAAAGTTGATTGGCCAAACTTTTCCATGATGTGTGTCCACCTTATATGAGCACCAACAACTTTGGTTGCAATGGTGGTGACAGGATTGGAAGAGGGAAATTCAGTCCTTAGCTCATCACTTTCTCAGATGCTTAACCAGGAGTGGAGGCCCACTGGTAGGTCAGTGTGAGGGCATCTCCAGTATCCCCACCGGCACTGCATACATCAAGGGAATACAGAGAAATACAACGGTTTCCTTGCATGGTAAAGACAGAATTTACTGTTTTTAAAGGATGTCTCTGCTCACTTCCAGGTTAAAATGTATTACCTTTATGTTCTCAGCTTCAAACTGGGACAAACTTATTTTAAGTAGGGAGCCAAGCAATCAGTTGCCATCTTTTATAAATGGAACTGGAAGGGTAAAAACGGGACACCTTCACTTCCTTGGAAAAAGTGCTCTTTTCTTGACTTTCTGTATTTGTAACAGGATGAGTGGGGGCCACGGCATGAAGGGTGAAGGGGACTCTCAAGGGGTCCTACAGCAGGAGGGCTGTATCCAGGGCACATGGATGGAGATGAGCCAGTGATGTTGGGCACATGCCTGACCAGTGCCATCACAAATTGGAGAATGTTATCGGTGCCGGTGTGCAAGCACGCAGTGTGAGTAAGGTACATTCAGGGCAGGGAGGCCAGCCGATACCATTTTCCAGTCTCAGCTGTCTTTACAAGCTATTGAAACCTCTAACTGTGGCACTTGGGAATGGGCCACTGGATAATTATGAGGGTTAACCTAACCCAGTAAGGGAAAATCCAGGGACAGGTCTGAATTTAGCACTCAGATCAGTACCGTTCCCCAAGTACCGAATTTAGAGCTGTTCCTGGTTTTTCCCTTTGCTGGGTTAGGAGGGGAGAGCACTGCCAGAACTGGTTCAGCTGTAAGAAACTAAGCAAATACAAACCTTTAATCTTCTAACAAAAACCTCTTTAATTTTGGGGAAAAAAAAAAAAAAAAAGAGAGAGAAAGTGCTTGTCCTGTGATCCTTTGCACATGCCCTTTGTGTCTGTGATGCTATGCATTTCTTTTTCCTTAGATAGGGTATCCTTTCACTATTCTTCTGCTTTTCAGCGAGGAGGTAGACAAGGACAGCAGGCTCATTTAATGTGTCCTCCCAAGGCAAGTGAAGCATTTCCTCCTCTCGTTTTCCAGCGGTTTGTGAGTAACAGAGACAGTTTGTGAAGATGTAGTCTAAAACTTCAGGGTTTTCTGTAGGGCCGTTTGTCTGACTCAAAACCCACGATGTATGCCAAGCCCACGACATCATGTTCAGAGCCAGCAATTTAATGGAAATTATTTTAAGTTTTTATTTCCTACCACAGGCTTTCTGAAGCACTCTCAGAATTTTCCTTTCAGGTTAAACTAAAGCTGTTCTACATAAATATTTGTGTAAGGGTGTGAAGGGGGAATCACCTTCCGAGCTCCACCCAACAAAAATGTTGGAAAAAATGATGCGTTATTGGTAGTCCATTTTAGTGGACAAGGGCAGTCTTTGACTCTATTTTACTTACTTGCTGGCTGGCATCCACTGCAGGATTTGCCAAAATAACAATTAAAAAAAATAGAGAAAATATTATAATTTTTAGAAATTAAGGAGATAATATTTTCACTGAGCTGCTTTAATTTTTTTCTGAGTTTAAATGCCTGTAAATGTATGATTTCTGCTCAGGAAGTCAGATCTAGACATGAATAAAATACTGCACTTACAAGAATAAGACTTTTAATGACGTTTCCACACCGGAAAAATAAAATAGGCTGGTTCTGTAATGTGCTACAACAGGCAGGAATTCCTTACTGCCTGTTTCTCTCCAATTCCTCAGAAAAGTACAGAGATGGAGAGCTCATCATTAGGGGCCACAGAGCCAAGTGGGTATCATTTCTGGAAGGGGAGGAAAAACCAGAGGCCAATTCTGCACACTTTTTATTTGAGGTTTGGGGAGTTTGAGATCCTGACATTTCTGTCTCCATATTTAACTCCTAACCTGCTTTTTCTTCTACTTTCTTTAAGTTTACATCATCACGTTGGATTACCTTCAGCTGGGGCTTACTCTGAAACCCAACAAGGTGAGCAGCAAAACGGTCCCAGAAGTCCTCACTAGATCACATGAGTCCTTCAGAGCAAGGTCACTGCAGAGCTCAGCACTGTGACACCCTCCAAAGTGGACTCAAAATTGGGTTTTATGCTCTTCTGTTATTTATGGAAGAAGAATATGGGAAGGAAAGTCCAAGAACAGTCACTGTCAGATGACACCAGAAAGGTGAATTACTTCTGCCACCTCCCAGGACAACTTTGAAAACTTGTGTTTGCTGTTACCTTCTTCACTGAACTACTGATGTTCAGACTCTGCCACTGAAACATGAATTTGCTGAGACATATTGTCTTATCAGGCTCTAACCATTCGTTGGACAGAGCCATGATATAATCCTGTGACCTTCCTGAAGGACACCAGAGGCCCAGTCTCTGATCTGACCTCTGTGTCTCACCAGACCCATCGTACACTGCGCTCAGGAGGAGAGAGAGAGACGTATGAACTCAGGCTAATGAAGAAAAAAATGAATGAAAACTGAGTCAGGATGTGCCATTTAATTCCCACACTTAATTTATTGGCTTCATTTATTTTTGAACTCTCACAGCTATAACTCTATGTCAGTTCATGCTCATAATGAGTTTAGACCAGTATTTAAGAACCTCACTTTGTACATATTTGAAACTCCCGTTACATTAAGTTTGTATTGTATTAGTGACTGACCTCTAATGTAGAAAGTAATTACAATGAAAACTTGGCAGTATGAAACCATAGTTTTCAAAAAAAGACTCTGTTCATTGTTCCCTTTCTCCCCAGAAGAATAAATAATATGCCAAAGTAAGTCTAAAGTATTGTTTTAATCAGAATGAGACCAAGCAGTTTGAAGGAATTTGTCATTCGTGAAAATTCTCCTTCAGTTTACATTAATTTCCTAGCCTTTAAATCAAGACCAGATGACTTCTTAACAAATAACACTTAAATAATAGAACTGGAAGCCTCTAGATGAATTTTATGGTTTTGTGCAGTCCAAATTCTACATGAAAGATGATAGAAATTGTCCCTTCCAAATTGAAAAAAGCCCCGTGTCCTTAACAGCATTTGTGAAGGCAGTAGGCATTTCTGAGCTCACATCTTTCTGACCAGCACAGGGGAAAAATGCACTTGAAATCTGTCGGGATTGGGCCAGAAGAAAGGGCTTCGATGACAAGTAACATCTGCAGCAGAGTACACACAGGGAAGATTGGTCTGGTGTGGAACAGACAACGTAACTCCATTACTGCCATAAAAGAGTGGAAATAAAAGTTTAATTCACACAAGATTAATCCTTGGTGCCACACCAAGGTAACCAATGTTTCTTTGCAATGGCTTTTCTACCTGCATGTGTCCTGCTGTACAGAGAAAACTGGGATAGCACAGTCTGAAAGGAAAAAAAGAGCCGGCTTGGGTGGGGGGTGAAGGTTCGTGCTTCAGCATGTTTTCTTTAAAAAAAAAATAAAAAGCAAGCCCTGTATTCAGGAATAATGGAACTTTTCAAGCTCCAAAATTCTTGCTCCACTCCTTCCCATTTTGGGAATTTGTAATAAGGGGTGAAAGGATTCCTGTAAGCTCTCCAGTTCACTAAGAAAGTATATGTTTACTACAACTTATCTGTTAGATGGGATCTCCAGATTTGTTATCCTGATTCTTACATGGTCTTGAAACAACTGAGAATGTACGTTTTTATCTACCCCTACTGCAGACGAGTTTTCTCACTACCACACTGGAGAGTGCTCGTGCAGAGCTTTGGAATCCAGATGGCTGGAGGGTTTAGCAATCTCCAGGCCCATGCCAAAGAAAAGAGGGAGGAGGAAAGGGGATAGCAGAGTGCTTTTCACAGCACTGAGAGCGTGGCTGATGTACCCTAGCAGCTGCATTTACAATGCCCATTTGTCAAGGACATGTCCTTAAGTCTGATTTAATCACTTTTACCTGGAAACCAAAGAGACAAGTATTTTTTTCTGGGAATATTCAAGGACATATTTTCCTACACAACGGACATTTCTTTGTGAAGAAATATCCCTGTGAAGCAGCACGACCTTGTGCCTAGGTTTGATCATGAAGAAAGGCAGGGCTCATTGGTTTTGGTGGAGCATCCTACTAATAAAGCAAGACCCAGCACTTTGGGGACCACACTCTCACCAAGTGCTGTGTCTTTGGCTCTAAGGATCCACCACCCAGTGCTCACTTGGAGATCTTGCACAATATCTCGCCCTATGGGGTAACCAGGCTTTGGCATCTCTTTTGACATGCAACTGCCTGGATGACTGCTCCTAATTCCAAGCAGAGTGCAGAAAACAAAAACAAAACCTAAGCTAAACAATCCAGGATAACTTGTCAGCAGTCTGTGTACTGACAGCACCCTTAAAGGCAAATTCAGCACAGTAAAGCAGAGTTTTCTTGCCCAGATGCTTACAGCCCATGCAGTTTGCTCCCTCTAGAAGGAGGTACATGTCCTTCCACACTTCTGGTCTTGGCCCGTATTTGGTTCTCTGCCGTAGCTTGGGGATGCACCTCCTGCCTCCCACCCTGCTTTCTGAGTGCTTGCAGCCTCAAGCTCTGTTGCCTAAAACCCCCCAGGTCCACTGCCTGCAATGCGGGTTGACTCACCCCTTTCTGGTTCCCCAAACCCTTGCAGGCTTTCAAGTGTATATCCCCAGTGTAGAGTTGTGAAGGCTCCAAGTATACACATGCAGCACACTTGGGTTAAGAAAATAGCATCAAAACCTGCGTAGGTTTGGATTTACCTTATACAGATCTGTGTGAGTCTTCTAAGCAGTGTTGTTCTGACACAGAGTGTAGGCACCCTTGAACACAAACCACTGCAAAGCATGTCACTGTGCTGGACAATCATATGTGTCAGCTATAACCACTAAATCCCAAGATCTCAACTGAACCTCAGATGATTCATTGCATTGTGTATGTGACTCAGTTTTCATTGGCACCTACTTTTGGCTGAATAATGTTTTGGCTCAGGAGATTATTTAATGAAAAAGGAGGTCGTCTCAGAGGCTGATCATAAGAAAGAAAATGAGGAAGGAAAGCAGAGGAATGCAGCGTTTTTCACATCTTTTGGTTAAAAAACACAAAGCTCTCACTTCTGAAGTGCACCTGCTGAGATATGCCACCTTCAAAAATGCAGCAACATTCAGGAATTGGACACCTTTCAAAGAAAGATATCAAAGACCATCCATTTGTGAAAGAAAACTTACAGCCTTGAAATTTCAGCAAATTCCTATTACTCATGCTGTCAGAACAAGTGCCTGCAGATAGCCTATCTTGTATCAAGTGCACCGTGCATCAAAATAAGGCAAAGAAATAATTATGCTTCTCCTGATCAACACAGTGTCAAGACTTTACAAGATAAAGCAACCACTATCCTGGGAAAGGGTTGGAATCTCTTTTTCTAACATTATTGCTTCATGCTGTGTTAGCAGCACTGCTGACTTGGCCCGCAAAGGCACTGTATAAATTTGTTTAACAAAACTAACGTCAAGACCTTCAACATAGAATATGGTATTTGTTTTAAACAAATCTAATTTCAGACACACTATTGAGGCTTCAACCCTCTCTTTCTTTCATACTCAGAAGCACCAAAATGTACGTGTCCAACTGGCCCAGCCAGCGTTACTGATGTGCAACACAGAGGACAAGGGACACCAGTTGTCAATCAAGTTCCCATCACATCTCCTGGGTTGTGTCAAAAGCAGCATGACCAGCAGGTCAAAGGAGGGGATTCTGCCCCTCTGCTCCGCTCTGGGGAGACCCCACCTGCAGTGCTGTGTCCAGTTCTGGAGTCCCCAGTACAGGAAAGACATAGAGCTGTTGGAGCAAGTCCAGAGGAGGCCACAAAGATGATCAGAGAGCTGGAGCACCTCTCCTATGAAGACAGGCTGAGAGCTTGGAGAAGAGAAAGCTCCAGGGAGATCTTATTGCAGCTTTGCAGTACCTGAAGAGGCTACAGGAAGGATGGAGAGGAATTGCCAAGAAGTTCATGGAGTGACAGCATAGGAGGTTAAATGAAGGACGGTGGATATAGCTGACGTATTAGGAAGAAATCCTTCCCTGTGAGGATGGTGAGGCCCTGGCACAAGTTGTCCAGAGAAGCTGTGGCTGCCTCTGGATCCCTGGCAGTGTTCAAGGCGAGGTGGTCTGGGGCTTTGGGCAACCTGGTCTAGTGGAAGGTGTCCCTGCCCATGTCAGGGGATTGTAACTACATGGGCTTTTAGATCCATTCCAACCCAAACAATTCTATTGTTCTATGATTCTATGCTTTTTTGACAATTCCTTTAAACTCTTCCACAGTCTCTGGTGGTGTGACCCCCTCTCTCTTTTGCCACTCAATACTTGGCACAATCTCTCCCCCTTTTTCTGAGCCGCATACCTGAGCAGCAGACCAGAGTGTGGAGGCAGCCCTTTGATGTGACCTCCATACCAGTAAGGGTTATGGCCTGGTACACCTGTGCTTGAGCCTTCACATTCTTGTTCCCTCATAACTTTGGAACAATAGTGACAATCCATCACCTCCTGACAGCCTGGTGCAGCTGTGCTCCAGCCCTGGCCCAGCAAGAGGGATGCCAGAAAGGTTCTGAGGCTGTGCAGCTGGTGGAATGTCCCAGAACACGTCATCCAAGCTGGGCCGAAGGGGAACATACCTGAAAAAAGTAAGGTACTCTTGGACTCCATAAGTAGCAATTCTAAGTGAGACCCTTTGGAGCTCTCCTGGATCTGAGCAGGCTGTGACCAGCACCCCCTGAGCTGAGACACCTCTCAAACACAAACCTGGGGAGAATCATCTGCCAGGGAGAAGCCAGGCTTCTGGAGTCTCAACAACTGCCCATTGAGGAATGCCAACAGTGTCCTCACTCTAAACTCAAAGAGGGAAAACCTAATGATGAGCTGGATTTCTTCATCCACCCCTCTACTTATATATATCTTCAGATACATACATTTGCCTTCATGAGTGTAGGTGGCGTGTATCGCTGGGCCCAAATATTTGTTTGTTTTGTATTTGTTTCTTATGTTCTATGTTTACATATATATATGTATCTATACACTTTGATTTAAGATACCTTATAGTGTAACTGTGAATCTTGTCAACTTTGAAACTTAATTTAAATTGCTGTTTTGATCAAATTTTCCTGAATTACTTTTAAGTCTTTCAAATCAGTCAACCATTAAGTGCTGCTAAAATTTAACCTTTACTAATTAACCTTAACCTAATTAACTATTAATAAATTCTGAGCTAACTAAATCGTTACACTGTCAAATACCTTCATCTGCGAGAGTCACAAGTCATTACAGAGTCACAGTCTCCAGCAAGGTCACTGTCTTATTTACAAATATCCTCAAGATTTAATGGCTTACAGAGAAAGACTTTCTAAAAGCCATGCAGCCCTAAAGTCCTAAAGTCCTTCAGTGTCTTATGGCCATGAATTTGACGTGACTCTAGGTCCTGTCCTAGCCTGCAGGCTCACCACTCCCAAGAGAAAGTCATGGATATTCAGAAAGGCTTTTCACAAAGTTCTCCAGCATCATGAAGCCTTCACTGTAGAAGGATGTTTTCTTTACCCTGCCTGATGCTGGGACCTGAAACACAGCTTTCCAAACTCAGGAAAAAGACCTCACTGGGAAGCTGAGGGATGTCTCACACAGAGCACATACTCCAGTACTGCCACTGTGTCCACTTCCCTCTTGCCAAAAACATTAAACACCAATAGTTTCCATGTTGGGTCACAGCAGTGTACTTCAATCTGCCCCAAGATAACAGAAGAAATAATAAGAACCAATCTATAAACCCTCCCTTCCCCCCAAAATACAAAACACACACAACTAATGCTTTCTGCAAAACCTCAAACACCGCCAATTCCTCTCAAGCTTTGAACACTCTCAAGAAACCTGTCACGAAGATGTCAAGCAATAAATCTAATTGGAAGCCATCCAATGAACACTTCACTTTGGATTGATTTTTGTGACTGTGTGCCATTCGATCAGTAAGCCTTCTTCCCTCTCGCAATGAGGTGTCTCATAAGGTGCACAAAAGAGGGTAGTGTGGGCGGTGAGGATGCTTCATTTTTGTACCTGCGGGATTCAAGTGTTTTATTCAGCACAAAAAGCCCTCTGTCATCTTACACCACTAATTTCTGTATCTTCTGTGTGTATCTCATGTAAAATGGAAAATAACTTCCCCCTGCCTTATCCGGACCATTATCAGCCACAGGCACACCACATTTGTAGGACTCACACGGTGCTCACAACAGATTAAGCATAAACCAAATTATCCACCTGAAGAGCAACACAATACGTTATCCCAAATGATGCCTAACAGAGGAGATAGCCAATATGTAATAATCTGTAGCCACTATCCTCCATTAACATATATAGGAACAGGATAGAAGGGAAGTAGGCACAAAACATCCATCAGAAAACTTGGAAATTGATCTTTTTTTTTCCCTTGAATGTGAAGAAGAAACTCAGGAGACTCCTTCAGGTCTCAGATTTCAGAGGGAGGAGCAGGGGCCATTTGGAAACCAGCAGGAACTCATAAATCAGACAGGAGGAGACTTTGGGCCTGCAGAGGAGAGAAAGGAGAGATCACTAACCCCTTCATCTTAATGTTGACTTAGCCTCATCGACTGGACATCTCAAGATAAACTACCAGACATCTTTTGAAGAGACGGCCCTGCTGCTTACTGTCTCTTGCCAAGAAATCAGCAAGTTTTGTCTGCATCGCAGCTGGAGTTCACAGCTGTGGTCACAGAAGTCCTGCAAGTGTCTTATCCCAGTTATTGTCTTGTGGTTTAGCACTTTGTAGTACGCCTGTATACAGTATTGCAGTGGCCACTGAGGCAAAAGCCCATGAGACCACTGCCTCCAAGCATCAGAGCACAAGTCAACAGCTGCCCTGCAAAGAAAGCAGTGGAGAATAAGAAGAAATATGTCTTTATTGAGATGTCCTGGGGGAGGTCAAATTTATGTCAAGGGGGTCACCATTTTTCCTTTCCAGGGCAGCTGGCGTTTTCCAAGGCAACCCCCAAGAGGTTTTGGAAATAAAAGGGCTGAAAGGCTGTGCAGATCCCTCCTAGTCAATGGTGAAAACTGGTATTTTTCAACACTGAGACCAAATGCCATGTCTTTGGAGGCTTCGGACATCGGTTGGGAAGACCACAACCAGGATCTTACCATCCCCGCCCTCTGCCTCCACCTTTTCAAAAGAAGTATTTAAGACTCCTCATTACTTGAGTTTTCTTTTACATGCACTCATACAACGACAAGCACATTTTTTATTTACTATCCAGTTTCAAATAGATATCATGTAAATGCACTTCTTCACTATTTGAACCCTACCGCTTGCATGTTTCATCCACGATCGCCATGAAGTGAAAAGAAACTGAGTTTGCATTCATCAAATTACCAAAAAAAAAACAACCCCAAAAAAAACCAGCTTCCAGATATTTCTGAAGGAGATTTTACGTAGCAACAGTGGCCTTTATCTCTCAAAGACCAATGTATTTGGCACATTCTGATACTAGGTTTGATTTTTGGCACTGTTCAGACACTTGGCATGATTCGGTCAATGAAAAGTAGATGGTAAGCTGACTTGGATTGCATTGAAGACATTTCTCTCACAGAAGATGTGCAAAAAGCTGTACATTTCCCACTCTTTGATGCTATTTGATAAATTCTGGATGGAGATACTGAGGATGCTGCAGTCTGGAAATGCAGCACTGGCTCATGGTTGTTCATAGAATCATAGGGGTTGGAAGGGACCTCCAGAGATCATCGAATCCAACCCCCCTGCCAAAACAGGGTCCCTAGGACAGGTCGCACAGGTTGGTGTCCAGACAGGTCTTGAATATCTCCAGAGAAGGAAACTCCATAACCTCCCTGGGCAGCCTGTCCCAGGGCTCTGTCACCCTCACTGTGTAAAAGTTCTTCCCCATGTTGGTGCGGAACTTCCTGTGCTCCAACTTGAGGCAATTGCCCCTTGTCCTGTCTCCACAGACCATTGAAAAGAGACTGGCCATTTCCCCCTGTGCCCCACACTTAAGATAATTATAAACATTGATCAGATTCCCTCTCAGTCTTCTTTTCTCAAGACTGAACAGTCCCAGCTCACTCAGCCTTTCTTCATAGGGGAGATGCTCCAGGCCCTTAATCATTTTCATAGCCCTTCTCTGGACTCTCTGAACTCTCTTCAGGAGATCTCTGTCCTTTTTATAACAGGGAGCCCAGAACTGGACACAATACTCCAGGTGGGGCCTGGCCAAGACAGCGTAGAGGAGGAGGATCACCTCCTTTGATCTGCTTCCTTTTAAAGCACCCCAGTATCCCATTGGCCTTCTTGTCCCCCAGAGAACACTGCTGGCTCATGGCCAGTCTTTCACCCACCAGGACCCCCAGCCCTTCTCCACAGAGCTCCTCTCCAGCAGGTCATCCCCAGCCTGTACCTATACAGGTGGTTGATGTTCTTGCAAGTTAAAAAACAGAAAGCGAATTCCCATAGCAGTCCCAGTTTAAGGGGAGAACACTTATTCGGCAAACCTTCCTCTGGTCCCACTTTCCATGCTGGGCACAACCATTCTGCCAGCAAGTTCTGGCTGCCTTGTGCCGGTCAGTATTGGACCATATGGGTTCCCAAAAGGATCTCCATGCTGCACACATGGAAAGCTTCTGTGGACTATAAAGGGCGTTTAGGGGAAGAGGTGGAGAACCAGCCTAAAATAAGCGTAGAAAGCAATTTCTCAATGTTCTTTTTCCATGTTTAATGTTACTTGCTACAACTGCTGTTGCAAATTATCTCTGGCACAGCATAATCTGACGTCCATTTCTCTCTGCTGCTCCTCCTTGTGAGTGAGATACCACAGCTCTCAGTTTAGAGTATGCTCGGGTGTGCAGGCAAGTATCTGGGAAATCTCCACTGTTTAATTCCCTGAAAATTTTGCTGAAAAACAACAAGAAAAGTAATTTAAAACATCACCTTTCACAAAAAATAGTTTGAGTAACACACAAGCACTGCTTTTGTTTTGTGGAGCAACACTGGAGAAATGTTTTTAGGAGTGAGAATCCATGCAAAAGATACAGCAGTTTGTATCACCAACAGGAAAAACTACATAAGAAACCATTTTGGATAGCTTTTGCTCTAAGCTGCCCAAATACCACTTTATTTGGGTAAAACGTGGCACTATTTATAAAATTAGAGTTTGCTTCCAACTTGGCCAGTTTACTTCCACACTAATAAAAATGTCATTATCGAGGTTTTAAGAAAAGTCAGGGGCAAAGTGAGGGGTGTGCAAAAAGAAGGCAAGAAGAGTAAGAGTGGAGTAAAAATGTGCCTCCCAAATGACAAAATGTCTTAGAAAAATTATGAATAATCCAAAGTCAAGAAAAAAAATAAATCAAAGCATAAGTATGAGGAAGAAGGAAGAAAAAATAATTATTTTGTTTCTAATAATGGGCAATATTTTAATTACTGGCCAACAGTGGCTTGAGTCAAAACTCAGAGGGGGTTTCAATCCTGTGACTAGACATTTAACCAAGAAAGGAAGACTTTTTTAGATTTTTTTAAAGAATTCTAGATCTAAAGTGGGGAAGTAGAGAGAGAAAAGACCGGATGCCCTTTATTTCTTCAGCATAAGATGGAAAAACAAAGTGCAACCAACCCATTATTCACATTGAGAGTGACATTTGCTGCATGAGAGAGTTACAACCTGATCCTCAAGTGATCCCATATGAATGCAGCCAACCAGGCACTAACATAAACATCCAAAATATGTCAAACTACTGGCCAGCTGTCAACAACTAGTGAAAAGACCGTTTCTTTCCTAACTGAGCAATGGTCCATCACACCAGGACTGTACTTGGTCCAAGGCTGGATTCTTTTTTGCAAGCACAAAAGAAAACAACCTCCATCTGGTTGGCATTCACCTTCGGTACATGAGCACAGGGCCATCGCGTCACGGTTTCATTGCCAATGGTGTTGTGGAAAGTTCTGTACAACAAGGGAAGATGCTCATCCCTGGCTCCCTTGGGAGAAGCACTGCTGGCACTCAGTACTACCTCTGGAGACCGTCTCTTCTGGGCTGAGGACTAAAAACAGGGTCTAGGTGAGGAATAAGTGCTAAATCTTGATGAGAGACATTAGCAGCTCAGATAGATAGACCATTAACTCCAAGGTCAGGTTAAAATAACCTTTGAACACTGGTTCTAGAGGCATTGTCTCATTGTTTTATGACTACATGAATCAACCCCATTTAAAATGTCACTGAATTAACTTTAAAAAAAGAAAAAAGGTAATTTGCAGGTTTCTCAAAACACCCCAGATCTTGTCTGATTTTGAAAGAAGGTAATCACTTTACAAAATTAGAGCTTCCAAAAATGATAACTTAGTTTTTAAAAAAAAAAAAAAGGGAAGTGTGCTTCTGCTTCCACTGATCCATCCTGGATTCTAACACTGCCCTTTCACACTAACAGCCTTACTTCACTCCATACAGTGTCCAATTCCCAGGCTCCAGTATCATCAACTGCTGGTTGTGAATTATTTATTTGATTAAAAGGCTGGCATCACTTGACAGACAAATACTTCTGCAGGGAACTCAAGCAAAAGACATTGCTGCCTGGCGCTTCTGTGTGACAACATAACTTACAAATAACCTTTGTAGTGTTTGGCCACACAACCCTGCACCTCAGGTACAACTGCCAGCAGCACGGCTCAGCAGGTTGCTGCTTCACACTTAGGTCCTTGCACTTGTCACTTGCTGAGACACTGTAGATGCTTCTGAAATTGCGTGCCTGTATTAAGCATTGCAAGACGGTGTTCTCTCTGAACTAGGAGTATGTATGAATGAGAAAATATTCTGCCCAGCCCTACTTAATCTACATCTGATGTTTGCAGTTGTACCATGACAAATTTAGGTCTGGATGCACTTCAGTTTGAACTAGTTTCTTCTTACAGCCAGTATCTGCTCTATGTTAGGAGTGTATCGTATGCACGGCGCTGGCTCTGTGAAGTCCCTGTGAAGAATACATCCTGTGAAGAAGAAAGAATCTGATTATGCTAGCAAGCCTCTTGAAGATATCAACTGTGGGATATCACTTGCAATAAGCATTTTTGTTTAATGATACACACACACAAACACTTCGCGTATGCGTATATACATATAGATGTGTATATATACTACTAGAGACAAGAGAATAACAAAGAGAGTGTGACAACACAGATGACTAAGGAGCTGGAGCATCTGTCACACAATGAAAGACCCAAGACTGCTCAGCCTTGAGAGGAGGAAGTGCAGAGGGACTTCATCCACAAGATCAGGCAGTTTAGCTGCATTTCTGAACTGCTGGATCCCAAGGTCTGCACATACTCCCCACTCCCATTTCTACATCGATCCAGAACTCTAAACAATATCCACAATCAGAGTTTTGAATACTTACTCCTCTCTTTTCCTTCCTTTCATTTCATATATCTGTTTTAGTAGTTGAACCACAAGGCACCACCTCCTTCTGCCCGCAGGCAACCAACTAATTGTGAAAAGTCACAGTAATTTGGTGGCTCTTGGATGCCCACTTTGGTGCACTCAAACCTGTTTTCAAAGAAGAAGGGAGAGCTGATGTCCTGCAAGCAATGCTGCTTGCCACATGCCACAGTCAGGCTTGGGTAACAAGTGTGAAGCCAGACATGGTGGAAATAGACCTGCTACCACTGCACATCAAGCTTCATCAGGAACCACGTGCTCCTGTTCCATACTTCTCTTCCAGAAGTGTGTCCAGCTTTATCTTGATAATGACACACCACAGAAAATTCACAGGGTCCCATTCGCTTCTTCGGCAATTGTACAGATCACAGAATCACAAGGTTGGAAAAAACCTTTAAGATCATTGAGTCCAATCATTCCTGTCCTGTGCTAAACCACATCCCTAAGTACCTCATCTACTCTTTTTTTAAACACATTCAGGGATGGTGACTCAACCCCCTCCCTCGGCAGCCTGTTCCAGGCAAATGATGATGAAAAAATGTTATTTGCTTTACTCTTCACCTCTCTCCAGTGGTGTTTGTTAGCCATCCCTTCTCACAGTGATACAGAGCTTATCAGTGTCCCCCTGCGGCTGTTTTTCCAGCCTGGAGCAACCATCACTCTGTTTCCGCAAACACTTATTTCACCAAACCGATAACACTAGACCTCTGTTCAGCAGCAGGCACTGGAGCAAGCACTCACTTTCCTACTTCTACCCTGTGCAGCTCTATTTACAAATCCTAGTAACAGGAAAACCATTGTCTGCCCATGCATCTCCCCCGAAACTCACAGACTTCAAGTGTCACACTCAGAACAAGCGTGTCTGTACCACAGCATCTCAGATGGTTTATCTGTGCTAGCATATCCTGCTGTCAGAGACTCCTAACAAAGACCAACCAAGGATACCCGAGGATCTTTTCCCTTGCTGGGGTGACTCCACTGTTTCAACAAGTATTGTAAAATTGTATCTTTCACATGCTGATTCACAGACCTGGGGGTGGGAAGAGTAGCAGAGAAAGATGTACATGGGCTGCTGCCGAGGCTTGAAAAAGAAAATTATGAGAATTTAGCTCACTGGAGGAAGCCACTTGAAAGATTTTAGAAGCCTGCAAATGGACAGGGCTTGCTGAGCCTGCACCACGGGGTATTTTTCCTTGCACTTTCAAGCCAGCACACTTTCACCAAATCTGTCATTTGGATCTGATTCATCCGTATCACAGAAAAACTCCTTCCTCAAAAACTTAAAAATATAACAGAAAATGGCATCTGTCGAAACAGTGCGTATTTCTCTCTGCTGATGATTAGAGAATAAGAGTGTATGATGGTCGAGTTTTGGGGTCTGGCTCCCAGGGAGCTGTGCTTATGGTTAACCATATAAAAAGATTATTCAGTAATCAAAGCAGCCAAACTCTGGAAATGAACTTCAGGACAACTCACAAGCACCACTGCTGAGCAACTGTAGAGTTTTTAACAGAAATAAGAGACACACACAGTTGCTCCACACATACACACCCCACCCCAAAGAATCTCCAAAGGTTACTAAATGTGATTTGTAAAATCCTACGTAATCTTGGCAAAAACTAAGGCTCGTGCATTAACTAACAAAGCTACTGATCTTTACAGCCAGGAAGAAAGAAAGAGTTATCAAGGGTGATGTACAAACACCAGACTTCTCACTGTTCCATTTGGCACCCATTGTGGCATGAGAGCTGAGGATGGTAATGGAAAGAGAAGGCGAACAGTTAAAATTGAGTCAGACAGCTATCTGTGTGCAGAAAATGTAATTGATTGATCTGAAACATCTAGGGCAGCTTGGGGTTCACATGAATTTCCCACATTATCAGTAATTGCAGCAAGAGCTTGAATTTCTATAGCAACTCCCAACAACAACCCCAAATGTCTGGGGAAAAAAAAAAAAACCAAACAAAATAAAATAATCTTTACTTGCAAATGGCAGCCTACCCACTTCAAATTACCCTAAACATGCCTTATTTAAAAGAGAGGCATGCTGAAGTCCAGGCGAGGTGTGACACAGAGACCTCAGGTGTCAGCTGCCGGTCCTCTGGCAGGAATAGTTTATATTCTCCTCAGGATAACACAGCACCGGGATTCAGCTGCTACAGTAGTAGGCGTCCGTAAAGCTGCTGGTCTGGTGTGAGTTAACCCGGAGCTGCAGCTGAAAGACAAAAAAAAATGAAATAAACCAGGGAAAAACCCCCAACCTAAACCAAACAATAATCGCCCTCTGGCAGGCTGCTCCCCCAGTCCCGGGGCAGCTGGCACCGAGAGCCCCGCCACAGCCGGGAGAGGAAGACCCCATGCAATAACCCTCCTCCGTCTGACATCTAGCGTCGGCTTGCCTGAAGGACAAGCCCGCGGAAGCCCCACGCTTGCGACTCTACAGCTTTGCAGAAGGGGTGCCCGACACTCCCCCCGCCCCCCGATTTTTTCCCCCACTCTAGCAACGGGAATCAGAATCACAGAGTCCCAAGGTTGGAACAGACCTTTAAGATCATCAAGTCCAACCATTCCTATCCTATGCTAAACCATATCCCTAAGTACCTCATCTACCCATCTTTTACACACATCCAGGGAAGGTGACTCAACCCCCTCCCTGGGCAGCCTGTTCCAGGACCTGACAACTCTTTCAGTGAAGAACTTTTTCCTAACATCTAATCTGAATAATCTGGTGCAGTTTACTGCCCTTTCCCCTTGTCCTATCTCCTGTCTCCTGGCTGAAGAGACCATCGCCCACCTCTCTACAACCTCCCTCCAGGTAGTTGTAGGTGGTGATAAGGTCTCCCCTCAGCCTCCTCTTCTCCAGGCTGAACAGCCCCAGCCCTTTCCTCAGCTGTTCCACATATGATTTGCCCTCCAGCCCCTTCCCCAGCCTGGTTGCCCTTCTCTGGACTCGCTCCAGGCCCTCAATGTCCTTCTTATGGTGAGGAGCCCAGAACTGGACCCAGCACTTGAAATGCGGCCTCACCAGTGCTGAGTACAGGGGCACAATCACCTCCTCAGACCTACTGGCCACACTATTTTTGATATAAGCCAGGATGCCATTGGCCTTCCTGGCCACCCGGGCACACTGCTGGCTCATGTTCAGCCTGCAGTCAACCAACACCCCAAGGTCCTTCTCTACCTGACAGCTCTCCAGCCAGTCTTCCCCAAGCCTGTAGCACTGCATGGGGTTATGTCCCATGTGCAGCACTCTACACTTGGCCTTGTTAAGCTTCATCCCATCCGTCTCTGCCCATCGGTCCAGCCTGTTCAGGTCTCTAATCAAAAGGCCTAGCTCTGGCTTCCACCCTGTTTCAAAACCCAGCCCAGCACCCTTGCTTCGTCAGCTTACCCCATAGCTTTTTTAATTTGAGTGGGCCACCCTTCAAAAGTCCCTTCCGATGGGTCTGACCAGGGAGTGCCCACACCATGGGCAGTACCGTGCAGCCACCACCACCCAGAGCCCATGGGATCTGCCTGGGCTGCAGCAGTGTCATTGAAACAGGAGACACAACCTCAAACATACAATCCAAAACTGATCATTTCTGCCTAAACTGCAATAAATTCAATTCCTTCCCTGAACTTCTCCCAAAGGCAGGGCAGAGAGGGCAGCTGGAGGTCTGGGCTCAGGAGGTGATGGCACTGCTGTGTTCCATCATTGTTATTTCTGGATCACCCTCTTGGTCCTGGGGGGAAGTGTCCTGCCCCACACTGTAAAGGAAAGAAGAGCACAGAGCCTGGAGCTTACAAAGGTCACACAAGTTGTCCCAAACACTTACTCATGCCAGAAAGGTGGGACAAAAGAGCATCACTACAACACAATTATTTGATAACGGGTATAAAATTGCTTTACCTGATCTAGCAAGACCATTACTAGTACTGGACCTCAAATAAATTAACAAAGTTTATTTCATCTGAAGAGTGGGTGAAATAGCATTTCACAGGCATTCTCTGGATAGGAGACAAGATCAGTTCATAACAAAACCCCAGTTAAGGAAATAAACTGCACTGAGTGAGTTTCAGTACTCTAATTTCCATGCAAATTACAAGGAATGCTAGAGTTGTATTTTAGATCCTTAATTGGATACGAATGTAATGCCCATTGCTATACAGAGTTATTGACATTTGTAATTTCAGACCTTCTCAGTGGACAGGCCAAATAAATCAAGCACAGAGAAGAGATTTTTCAGAGGCTCCTGAAAGAATGATAAGGGGGGTGGGGGAAAGGTTCAGAAAGCAAACCTACCCACTGCCAGCTTTTTGTCTTCCTTGGTATCAGTTATTGTCAAGGGAAAAAGCAAAATCTGCAAAAGTCTCTCTTGTTGACTGGCTGATAGGAAAAGAGTATGCTTTTAAACATGTGATTAGTCCTTTCCATTTGAAACAGTGTTTCTGGCTTAAGACTTAAATTTGCTATTTTAGCCAAGGTCGTCTAGGGATACAACCAAAGGCAAGGGTTATAGGAAGAAACAGGATTTTTCATTCCTCTAACTGGTACAGTTTCAAAAAAGACATTATGTAGAGAAGGGGGGAAAAACCCAACCCCTTTCAGCTACCTGTTCCTATAGGAAAGCTGAGAAAGAGCTCCTGGAGAGCAGTGCTTTCTTCTTCCTCCAGTGCAGACAATATTTAGGTGACACTGGAGAGGTCTAACCTGAATCCGCATGTTGATAAATTTTTGCAGTCCACTCATACTCAAAAAACCATCTCAAAAAACCACCATGGCTACAGACTGCTGAAGAAAGCTGTGGTAAAACTCAAGGATATTCCTGTTGTGTGCAAGAGAACCCCTGGATGTGGGATACATTTTCCTCTTTAAAAAAAAAAAAAAGCAAAAAAGACCAAGACCACCAATTCATGGGTCACATGAGGTCACTTTTCCTTGTGAACTTGAAACATCAACAGATGGGGTATGGGAGATTGGTTTGGCCTGGCCCTGCCAGAAACCAAATCAGACTGTGAGAAAGACACATCATATTGCAAAGGACAGTAACTAATCACAAAGCTAATGGCAATTACACTGCCCTACTAACAGGAAATAAAACTGCCAACAAAGTAGCAGAGAATCAAATGTCCAAGAAACTAATTTAGAAAGTCTTGGCTTATAAAGCACTGATATTTTAACTCAAAACGCCCCATCGCAGTCAATTGTTAGGGCCATCAGTTTAGTCATGAGGGCAGGACAGAAGCTTTGACACCAACAATTTATAAGCTCCTTCAGCAAAAGGCAATTAAATCCAAAGCAGTTGAGGAAGACATGCATGCCAGGAAAGAAGAAATCCTAGAACCACTTCAAATGCTTCTCCCTTGATGCTGGTTGACATGTTAGATGTCAACCAGCAATAGCTGTGGCCCTAAGCTCCATTGATGCTGGAGCTGTGGAGCTGTGTACCATAATGACCCCTCAAGTTCAGCCCCACAGAAGCTAATCAGGATGCTACCAATTTACATCTCTGGAGCTGATGTAAATAATATGTCCTCACCTGATCAACTGGTAAAAAGAAAAAAAGAAAAGAAGAAAAATAAAATTAAAATTCCCCATCAGAAGAATGAACAGATACCGTGTAGAGGGGTTGCTGTGCTTCCTGATTGTGGTATCTGAGAGGTGAATTTATAAAACTACAGGAGTTGGCTGCCAAACAGTTAGCTCTGGTCAATGTCATTGACTTGCCTCTGTGCTAGACATTGCTATTCATATTTTTTTAGCAAAAGGGTGGTTAATTTTAGGTTAGTCGATATTCACCTTTGTTGATTATGCATGGTGAATAGCAGATAATATCCAAAAGAGTTGGTGGACACTAACCTTTAGGTGGGAACTGCGAAATTACCAGGACTGTCATAAATATTACCCAGAAAAGGTGTATCTCTGACTCACCTTGGGCAGCTTTGACAAGCAAACAAACAGCAGTTTGCCACAAGCTTCTCAAAGGTGTGGGGTTTTTTTCTGTTTTTCTGTTTTTCTGGATTTTTTTTCGAATTTCTACCTATTTATCTTTTCAAATTTCTACCTATTTATTGCTGCTGGAATGGTGAAATAAATTAAGTGCAATGTGCAGTGCCTCAGCACACGTGAACAAAGCATAATCTGAGTACAGCCAATCTATTAGATGAATAGTGAAGCCCTCTTCTTCCTATGTATCTCCCTAAATATGCACATACCTGTTTTGAGGGATAATTTTGTCCTGGGTTTATCAGCCAAGCTGCCTACAAGAAATCACGCCAGTGGTTTATCCAATTGACTGGAGGATGCTCTCCTTAGCAGTGCTCCTGGACTCTTTGCTACTCTTGCCAGGAGCTGCAAGGTCTGCACCCAAGTCTTGTCTCTCTCATAGGGCCACTTGCATTTCTAACATCAAATAAGCAGGATTTTCCAAAACGAGTGCCTCACCTGAGCTCTGCTCCTGGCTAAATCCCCCCAAATCTTCAGGGGCAACAGGTCAGTGCTCCTATAAATCCCTCTCAGTTAACACATCACAGGAACTTGTTTCTCCTCCTTTTCCCCTAACTCACTTGCAGAAATCCTTAACCAGAGTTGCCTCTTTGTGCCTGAAGGGAAAAAGGCTTTGTGTGTGCTCTCTGTACACTTCTTTTTGACCGAATGGTCCTTAAACAGACCCGTGTTGCTTCATGCAAACACAACAGGTCACCTCATCTTTCAGGACCTTTAGTTTTATGAGTGCAGACTGACACCCAGGAGCTTTACTTGCTGCTGTTGGTCTTCTCAGCGAGGAAGCCACAATCCTACTTCAAGGTTAAATCTGAAAATTGGCCCTGATGTGGTAATAAATGCTGGATTTCTCTTGAAAGTAGCCAACACAGCAAGGGAAGGGTGAAGGGTGGGGTGGGGGGGAACCCAAATGGCATTTTCACTGAAAACATGCGTTTTTACACCCCCTTCAGAGGGGTTTTTTTCAGCTTTTATAAAGGATACATGCTGCCATCATGAAGACTCAAATGGTTGAAAGAAATTTCTTATTTTTTCCATTTCAGTTTCAAGCAATGAAAGGCTGTAATGAAAAACATATTAACAGGCACAGGAATTTCCCCAGTCAGTTCACCATAATACTATCAATAATAAAATGTATTATATCATATATAATAACAACAGTATTAATATATAACAAAATATAGTATCTAATAGACAATGCCATATATGTTAGTTTATATAGTATTATATTACAATATAAATATTATATTAGTAAACTGTAGTTATCAGTGAAAACCTTTACTCCTCAAAGGGAATTTTCAACATGTCAGTACCTGTATATCACCTAAGAAGGGATTTTGTCAGTTTCCCATGCAGGCATTAGATTCAGCACTTGTACCACAGGTCCCACAATACTCAAGGTTATTCTTGAAATCCCAAATCATGCGACTATGCCAACTTCATTAAAAGGTAAAAGTGTTCAGCCTCATAGTTTCCAAGCAATCAACAGCATTCCAGAACGCACAAATTTAGAAATTAATTTTCTTAAGAAATCTTACAGTGCCTGAACCAAAACACTTTTTTTTTCCTAGTCTTTGGTATTATGAAGATTTTCCTGTGCTAAAAATACTAAGCTTCAAGAATCATAGAATCATAGAATGATTTGGAAGGGACCCACAAGGATCATCAAGTCCAACTCTTAATACATAAGAGGAAAATTATAAAGCTCTTTTACCACTCAACCTCGTACTGGTAGATAGAGAAACATTGACACCATTACTATCAATTGTGTTAAAATAGGTGAAAAAATTCTGGCATAAATGATGAAGGGACTGAACTACAACACCTTGCAGTTCAAGTAGAAGGTAAGAGGTTATGGACTGTAAGAGGCATGCACCATAACTCTAAAAAGCTCAGTATGAATGTAAGAAAACAGACATTCTTATTACTCAGCCTGATAGATGATAATAATGACCACAACTCAAGACAGCCATGTGCTTGTAGATATTACTAAAAAAATAGAACGAAGGAAAAAAAAAGAAAGGTAGATCTAATTGGACTTGCATGGGGAGCTTTTGACTTCTTGTTAAGACTGAGATAAAAGGTTTTTGCAGACATGAAATGTAGGCAATGTGCAACCCATTGGCACAGTGGGGTGTGCAGTGATGGAGACCAGCCTTCCAGTTCTGTGGAGGAGGCCTGGCCACGCAAGGTCAGAGAGCTTTGGGAGTCAAGTCACTTGCATCTGATTAGGGTAAGAGCATCAATAGACCAAGAATGGGGATTTTGAGAATGGGGCAAAGTTAAAGCACAAAGCTGAGAAAATTTTCCTAACAAACACCAGCATCCAATGAACACATCAGCCAAGGCCCAGGAGAAGGATCTCATCATAGCAGATAGAAAATTAGAGTCTACACTGGCATTTTGGCTGAGAGTGGCTTGGGAGACCCAAGCGTTAGAAATTCAGAAAGGATTTGGAGACATAGGGGAGATTTACCAAGCCCTCCATGAAGTGGGATCCAGGAGCTGGGAGGTTCCTTGTGTCATGGATTAAAGATCTGATGAAGATAATGGGAGGACAACTGGGGAAAGGCTGACCTTCAGCAACTAGGGAAGGAAGAGATTTTGAGGTGCACGTGTTGTGGGTGTGGCTGAAAGGCAAGGATGGGTTCCAGAATCCTCCAAAGCCACTTCCAGAAAACTGAAGCAAGCCAAGTGCCAAACTGCATAGCTAGATACCCATGTAGACAAAAGGGAGGTGACAAATCTGTTCACTTACAACATATCAAACTATACCCAAGTGCAAATAGCAGACAATGGCCTATAGACCCATAGGATGCATTGTTCCCCCACGCAAACACAGACAACATCATCCCACAACCACCCTGGAGGAACTTTGGAAAGCCACGTGTTTATCAAAAGCATCATCAAGTTTTATGTCCTCCTGTAATATTTGAGACAGTACCTGGCTTGGCTAAGCTTCCACTCATGCTTTCAAGGGTGCACTTGTAGGTGCCACAAAGTACAGGCCCTTAAACCTGAAATTGTACTGTGCTCATGGTAAACAGGAGTTCTTCATCATACATTCTCTGCCTGAACGTTTGATATTGCAGATAGATAGTCATGTTTTGCAGCTCTCCCCTTCAACCCAGCCCATTTCAACTCACTCTTGAACACACGATGAAGCAGAACACGAACATTTCATAATGTGTTTATTTAGCTGTCTTTGCCTTTATATCGGTAAACGTTGCCTCTGGGCATAACATTAATCATATTGCACAATAAGATATTTATTACACTAGTAAGTGTTGGAGCAAAGCCTCAAATACCAGGTGTACTGAACCATTTAGTATTGAAAGTCAGTTTGCATGAGCCCAAATCCACCTGAAGAATGAATATCAGGAGGTGCTAAAATCTTGTAAGACCAAGATCTACATGCTTAGGCATTTCTTCAAGATCCTTGGTGGCAGGTATTTCCATGCAGCTTCTTGAAGAAAGATACAGCTATTTAAAAAAAAAAAAAGGGGGGCTGTTGGCATTGATCATACAATGTTGATAAAATTAGCAATTAGCACACTCATTTTTTTAAGCTATCTTCTATTTTCCTTCCTGACTCTGGTCCATGTCGAAGCAGACTATATAAATCTTCTAATGATATAAAACTGACATTGTGGGTACCTAAAGCAATCCTCTGAATAGCTGAACAGCAGTAGTAATTCTCATCAACCAAAAATGCATGCTGTAGATTTGCAAGGCATCTTAAGATCTGACCCCTCCTTGGTGAGTCCCCAGTAAAAAAATGCTGTCTGAGCCACTCGGGAATCAAACCATCAGCAACAAGAACAATTTTTTTAAGGTGATGAATTTTTCCTAATGCTATCAACTACCTCCTCTATTCAGACCATTTTTCTCCTCCTGAGATTTTGGGGGAAAACAGCTGATTCTTTTCCCCTTTTCTTTTTTCCTGACTTTTCAAGGACATTAAACAAGCAATTTAACTTTTAAATAAATGATAACAAGGAAGCAAATAAAGTTCTTTCATCTTTAACTCCTTGCCTGACAGTATCTCAAAAGTCAGACAACTGTGTGTCTGTTGAAGGGAGGGATACAGAGGACAGAGTCATACTGCTCCTTAAAATGCAAAGATTTCCATTCTGCTGTTGTCATCCTGCTGGCAATTTCATCCAGAGATGTTTTGGCCTGGAGCATAACTATATGGGTTTAATTTTTGCATGTGTGTCAAGTTGAAGAAGTCATAAACTTTAATAAAATCCATGTAGTCCAATACTTCTTGGAGGTTATCTCATTCTTGGATGTGGAGAGGCTGATCTTGGAAAGAGATTTACGAACATCCACCAAAACTTTTCCCCAGACAATGATTTGTTTCAGAGTATTTCTCTAGTATTTTGCTCTTCTTCCTTACCCAGTCATGCAATATATATATATATATTTATAATTTGTAATGTTTGGGCTAAATAGGGTGATTTGTACCATAGTTAAAGGAAGACCGAATGTAATGCCTCCTTTTGCTTGCATTTCTTTGTGCTGTGTCATCTCATAGAATCAGTCCTTAACTTCCATGGGGACAAACCTCCTGACTGCAGGCGAGAGATTCCAGGTGGCATGTTCAGCAGCGGCTGCAATTGCCCCTGCTGATTTCAGAGTGAGAGATCCAAAGCAAACACAGCTTCCCACTCCAGGCAGGAGTGTTTTGGGAGCACACTGGCACTCCTGGGAGGGTGTAAGCTGCCTCTCTGCAGGGCAGATGCAACTTGCCCCTGTGTCTTAGTTTTGTGTGGCTGGGTTCTGGTGGAGAAGCGGGGCTGCAGGGGTGGCTTCTGCAAGCAGCAGCCAGAAGCTCTCTGCAGGCCCCACAGAGCAAACACCAGCCTGCTCAAGGCTGGAGTCATTGCTGACCAAGGCCAAGCCCATCAGCAACAGTTGCAGTGCCTCTGGAAATTACACTTAGGACAAAAAAAAAAATGCAAGGCAGTTGCTTTTTGCCCCCAGAGAAGGGAGTAAGAAGATGTAAGAAACTCTGCAGACACCAAGGCCAGGGAAGAAGGAGTGGGGGGAATGAGGTGCTCCAGGTGCTGGAGAGAGACATTCCCCTGCAGCCCATGGAGAAGACCATGGTGAGGCAGGCTGTCCCCCTTCAGCCCATGGATGATGATGGGGAGCAGAGATCCCATCTACAGCCCATGGAGGACCCCATGCTGGAGCAGGTGGAGACACCTGAAGGACGCTGTTACTCCATGGGAAGCCCACATTGTAGCAAGCTCCTGGCAGCAAAACTGCAGCCCATGGAGAGACTGACCCATGTCAGAGTAGGTTTGTTGGGGGGACTTGTGACCCCATGGGGCATCAGACTGAAGCAGTCTGGGCCTGAAGGTCAGCACCCCATGGAAGAGACCCACACTGAGTCAATTTGTGAAGAGCTGAAGCCCTGACAGAAAGGACTCATGGAGAAGTTTGTGGAGGACTGTCTCCTATGGGTGGGACCCCACACTGCAGCAGGGGAAAGGTGTGAGGAATGCCCCCCACCCCCCAGTTAAGGAGGAGAACACCTCATGAGGAACTGACCAAAACCCCATTCCCCCATTCCCTGCTCCTCCCTGTGCCACAATGGGAGGGAAGAAGGGAGCAAAATCCTGACTCAAGTGAAGTCTGCTAAGAAGGGAGGTGTGGGGGGGGGTAAGATGCTTTAAGGTCTGGTCTCACTTCTCTTTACCCAGCTCTGGTTTCACTGGGGGTGCAGGGCAGTGTCATCAATTAGAGAGTTTTCTTTCCTTTATTCTGTATTGAGTCTGTTTTGCCTGTGACAGTGATTGCAGAATGATCTCTCCCTGTCCTTCTCTCAACTCCTGAGCCTCTCAATATATATTTTCTCCCCTGTCAAGCTGAAAAGGGCAGTGATAGAGCAGCTTTGGTGGGTGTCTGGGCTGAAGCCAAGGTCAAACCACCACACAGCGCCACCCATCATAAAGGCTAATACATCTGCCACCTCTAGTTGCCCTCACCACAAAATGTCAATATTGGGTTGGGAGAAAATGATCTGTAGACATTTGCATTGGACCTGGGCTACACTGTGTTCCAAGGCTAATTGGCATAGAAATACCTACCAGAGCTGACCTAAAAACTACTGCTAAGTAAAAGTTGTCCACTCAGCAAGCTGAGGCCAGATTCAAACTGTACTTGCCATAAAACAGCCACAAGCCATTATGAAATGGTATTTCAGATCCAGATTCTGGTGGGTATTGGTGCCTTGATTTGAGAAGATCCCATCTTCCCTCTGCTGTACGATTAAATAATAGTTTATACATGCACATTTTGGCCCAAATTTCAAATGGATTTATTCACTTGTGAAAAAACAGGTTATGACAAGTCACAGCAAAGGATTTGTCCTCTGTCCTTTCTGTGATTGATACATGCAGCAATGATTTGTACTAGTCCTTCAGCATATCTCTTGCCTTTATGTTATCCATGAACTTCACATCATGGGTGGTTTAGAGTACCTGAGAACGAGTACCAGGCAACTCTTCTAATGATCTGGTACTTGCGATGGTACCTTCACACTTTTCCTTGGGAATCCTTGCTGAGTTATCTTGCTCTGAGCTTTCACAGAAGCACACAAAAGTTTGTGTGAATGCATAAAATACTGGGAAATTGCTGCTTTTTTTTATCTAACCATTACTGCCTATGTCACAAAAGTGTTTGTGGCACAACTTCCATCTGAAGAGCCTGTGGTTGGTGTAAGGCAACGTAATTGATGAAAGGTGAACTTGATTACTCCAGTTTTGAAAATCTAACATCCAGTTTAATCTTAATTAGGCCAGCTACAGCCCTCAAACTACTGCCCCTTCCTAGTCTTCCATGTGGGTGGTGATGAAGCCACTATGTGTAGTGCAAA
This sequence comes from Hypotaenidia okinawae, assembly GCA_027925045.1. Taxonomy (NCBI): domain Eukaryota; kingdom Metazoa; phylum Chordata; class Aves; order Gruiformes; family Rallidae; genus Hypotaenidia; species Hypotaenidia okinawae. Next base: position 68,041,370 of record BSDF01000005.1, read on the forward strand.
AGCGACCAAAAGAGACTTCAGGGTCTTAGGACAGTTCCTGAGGGACTCTGGAACAGAGATTACTTTTTCTTCCCTCCTTCCATTTGTGGGCAGTGATGTTGGGAGGAGCAGACTCACATACATGGCTCTGTGGCTGGTGTCACCACCACAATATTGAGCTTTTTGACAGTGGGAAGGCCTACATAGCACCAAGAATTGCTGAAGTCAAATGAATTTTACCTGTCTCAAAGGGGAAAAGGGTCTTTGCCCAGGAGCTACCAGAGCTCATTGACAGAACTTTAAACTAGGCCCAAAGGGGATGGTGGATAATATCAGGCTGGCCTGCAACAAGGAGAGCAGACTTTGGCCTCTTCAGGGACCTGCTTGGTAGAGTACCACGGGACAAAGCCCTGGAGCAAAGAGGAGCCCAAGACAGCCAGTTGGTATTCAAGGATCCCCTCTCCAAGCTCAGGAGCAATGCATCCCAACTAGGAAAAGTCGGGTAAAAACACCAGGAGACCCACATGGATGAACAAGGAGCTCCTGGTAAAACTTAAATGAAAAATGGTCCCTCCAGAGGGTGGGAGCAAGGGCAGGTAGCCTGGGATCAGAGTACATCAGAGTACATCGGATTGTACTCTACAGATTGTTAAGTTTCCTTCTAGGTCTGTTGCTGGAGTGTTCAAACGACACACCTTTTTTTCATCTGACGTATCTGTCCTTACTGTGAAGCTTCTTGGCTTCACCATGCCAACAACTTTGTGCATCCTGTCAGCTTCTGTCCAAACATCATCTGTATCCCTTTCACTGCACATCAGGAAAAAGTGCGCTCAGAGTCCTGAGGTCATTACTGCTTACAGTCAGTAACACAAGTTTTTGTTCTCTGTGAAAAGAAACGTATTTGCCTTTGTGTGGTAAAACAGTTGCATTGAACCCAGAGATTTTTTCCAGTCATTCTTGGTATGCAACAGCTTAAACTTTTCCTGGTGAATGAGTAGTTTTCTCTCTGGAGAGCTGAAGTCTACAGATATCACGTGTCATCTTCTACCTCTGGGCAACAGGATGGCAGATTGCAATCCTTTAAGCTGAGCAAAGAACATGACCACCCTTTCTCCCTGCTGTCTGGACTAAGAAATAGCTCCAGTTCACACCAGGAGCAATTCATTCCCCTCTGCCTGCAAACGCCACTGATGTTCACAGATCTGCCTAGAAAATCCTAGAAGGCACCCTTAGTGCCTTCAGCAGCCCTGCTCACACTGAGGAGGAACCACCTGGGTTTTTTCTTTCTTGACACACAGCCACAGTGAGACTCCTCAGGAGACGAAACCATAGCTCTCCCCAGTGCACAAAGTCAGCATTTACAAGGTAGGAGAAGAACAAAAAAATGAACAAGACAATCCTCAAACTCCACAGGAGATGCAAAGCTTCACTGAGGGTTTAATTACATCCACGAGCCATGCTTTTAGCAGCATCTAGGTGTTCAGAAGTTACACGATAGCGTTAACACAGGTGGCTGATGCTCTTCCTCCTGCTTCCCTCCTTTCTCCATCACCCCAGGCTTCTGTGCTGCTGAGCTGCTTACAGCTCAAACCTGCACCAGCGGTTGCAGTTACAGCCTCCCATTGACAAGGGAATGTCTCTGCTTGTGCGTGCCTGCCTCTGATTGTGCTATGAGCAAAGGTGCTCTCTACAGAAGCATCGACTATTCACTTAGTATTGCAGGCATGGACAGTAACCATTCCCATAGGCTGAACCTCTAAGTTCCTCCAGATACTGGCAAGGTATCTCCAGAGTGTGAAGCCTTCTTTGTGGGCTTCCCCTTCCACGGGTGGCCCCTTGCCAGCCCATCTGCATCTTGCTGGCCCTCCCGCTGCATTTCCAGCCAGTTGTGTTTTCCCCTGCATGGCCCATCCATCCCTAGCCTCTGATGCTGCTTGCAGAGACATCTCAGGCAAGAGACCCTATGGAAATCAATGTCCCTTACAGAGATCGGACATCGGGGAGCTGCCTCTTCCTCCTCGGCTTCAAGAAGTTGTGCATCTTTTAGTGCACAGCTGGAATACAGGATTGTTTCCACTAACCAGCAGCTTCTCTTGCCACCTGAGAGGCACTACCGACCTGGCTTATTTCTGTGCTGCATGGTGTTAACCTCTGCAGATGAACCCAGTGCTCCGGGGTCTGTGGTGGGAAGTCAAGTACTGTCAGTACCTGAACGGACAGACAGGAAGATGTTCAGAATATCAGCAGCTACCCTGCAGAGGCTGTCATGGCATTTCCAGCTTCCCACACAAACCTGCAGCCTGAGCCTTGGCTCAGCCAGATTCTGCACGTGCTGCTGGCAGCCCAGGACGTGCCACACACATGGGAACCCCTTTAAGCTAATGACTTTAATCAGCCATGCCCCATCCTCTCCCAGCCTTTCCACCTCCAAGGCTGCAGCTGTTTCTGCATCCTTCTAAATGGCAGAGAGTCTGTTAGCAGGGATAAGGAGTTTAATACTCATGCAACAGGGGTAGACTACTACAGGAATACTCCCACCTGTATTTGTCTTGCCTGTACTTGTAAAATACAGTTTAAAGCAGACTCTTCTATCTCTGCGGCGAGAGCTAAAAATAATTCTAATTTAAATTGAAAGGCAAGAAAGCAGGAGCTAAGCAATGCTCACTCATAAAACCAGTGCTTAGATCTCTAGTTTTGCCCTTTATCCCTCTACTCCAACCCCAGCACTTCTGTATACTGGAGTTCAGCGGTGCTCCATGTAGAGGGATCACTCCTTGTGGTACTGCCCCAGCATCACAGCAGACCCAACTTTGTGGTGACAGCGTCAGCTTTTTGCAGTGGGGTGGTATAGGAACATTTGGCGGTTAGATCAGTGTTAGAAAAAGTCTCCAGAGCTGCATAAAGTCCCACTCTCTGGCTAAATAAACAAGCATGGGTAACAGACTTTGTTGTTGTTTTTTTGTTTTTTTTTTTTTTAATAAGGAATGTTGTCAGTCCTAATTTATTATGCGTAATAGAAGGAGGTGAAAAAAAATCAATATAAGCACTGTATCTAGCCTATTTAAAACTACAATCACAATGTTATCTGAATGCCTTTACAACATTGTTTAAATCCAACAAGTAGACAAGAAAACAACAAATCTATGCAGGGCTTTTTATACATATGGTGAGAAAGTTTGCAAAGTGTTAAAATATATTTTCTGTTCTGCATGTTTCTGGTACAAGGCAAGTGACGTGTAGAATACTGTATATTTATGAACAGAACCTTGACTTATACAAGCAATAATCGACTTCAAAACATACAATGTATATCTTAAAATATCCCCTAGAGCTGCTCATATAAAGTCAAATCCAGCACCTACTAAAGTTCAGCCAGCTGACTCTCTTTGACTCCAGTGGGCACTTGACTAAGCCCATGATTATTGTGAAGTACCTGGCAGTCTAATTGTATTCATATGAAAAAAATCACATTGCATAGATTTAAACAGGAAGACATGCAATAACAAGACAAGTCACAGTATAGCAAAACCTTGTTTCTTTGGTGAAACAGAAGCAGATATAAAAGTTACAAAGATTTTAGACTTTCATCCACAAAAAAACCCCAGACATTCACATTTTACACTATACAAGATAATAATATAAATAGAGAAAAGTATTATGTGCATTGTTTGGGGGAAAGGGGTGGGGAATGAACCAGCCAACACAGCGATGCACCGCCCCGTCGAACGCACCAAGGTCGGGTGCAGTGGATGCAGCAGTGGCTGCAATTTCTTAAGAGAGGTTGTCTGGAGCTGTAGTTACTGTTCCCAAGGAGCTATGTCAAGGTCACTCCGCAGACAGCTCTGCCTAGGACAGACTTACACATTGGCTGGGTTTCAATTCTTTTCTTCTCCCTTTCAACTTATTTTCTTTTGCATCATATCCCCACATTATCACAAAGGCATAAACCTCCCATCTGTGTTTGTGTTTGTAATTTTATTTCAAAAGGTGTATCATAGGGAACTTACTGTTCTTTACTGTCACTGGGAATATTATTTTTTTTTCCTTTTCCTTTTTTCCCGTTTTTTTGTTATGAGTTTTGTTGTTTTTTGTTTTGTTTTCATCCTGTGCCCAAAGGTGTGCAAGGCACTTTGCAGAAGTAACAGTCCTTTCTGTGAGAGGCCGTTTCAAACGTTACCTTCTACACTTACTGTACACGTCCAAGGTCAGTCAACCGCGCTGACCAGGGTAAGAAACCATAATAGAAAACTCCTACGTACACACTGCACCAACTACAACCTATAATCTCTTTGTGCACACACTTCTTTCTAGAAAGCCAAGATCCTGATTTTTCTGTACGTCAGACCGTTGTCACCCATCTCACCGCAAACAAATGATCCCGTTTAGCAGGAATTTTGTTCTCTAGGGAAGTAGCAGTTGAACTGAAAGATGGTTCCAAAAGTGGAGCTCAGGGGCTAATACTGCACTGGTGAGCTCTTTTAGTCTTCTTCGCTTGGGTAAAATAACATCCAATAAATTAAATCAGTATGGCTTACTTCATTTATTTATGTACGCTTCACAGCTGCAGCATTCATACACAACATTCATTACTTTATAAAAAGATTAAAAAATGGTTATATATACAAAATTATTTACTTTTTTGATTTTTGCTTGTTTTTTAAAAAAAAAAAAAAAAAACCCCCAAAGAGCAGGTCTATCTCCATTTTAGAATGCAGCGACCTGTAATATAGACCTTGTGGTTAATGTCATGAAAGTAATTTTTTTCTTCTTCTTCTTCTTCCCACCCTCCCCCCACTTCCCCCCACTCCCCCTTCCCAACCCCACCCCGCCCCATCTTTTCAAAAAAAGGGGCCCTGGTTGATAAAGTTAATGTATTAGCACTTGGATTTTTGTTTTTTACAGGCCCTCTCTGCCATACGCAGCTCCTCCATCCAGTCCTTCCTCGCGAACGGCGAAGCTGGAATGGAGAGCAGAAAAAGAACAAAAAAAGGTTCCACATGCAGTCCCTAGTTCATGCTTCATGCCACTCTTATGTGCTCTGTCTAAACTTTGCGCCACGTGGACACAGACTGTACCTTGGGTGGGAACTGGCACAGAGGCCATTTAAAAAAAAAACCAAAAAAATAAAAAAACAACAGAAAAGGAAAGAAAAGACAAGAAAGAAAGGGAAAAAAACAAAAAAAGTCATGTAACTTGTGTGTTTATCTTCACCTGATAATAGCAAATTTCAGTCAGTGAAGTTCTTTCAACCATTTCCAGCCTAGGTAAACAACATTTAAAACGACGTCATAAATGACTGAAGACCTCTGAGGCCATTCTAACCATAAATATGCCTGAAATTAGTGTGACTTTTCATTTTATATACAGGATTTTAAAAACAACACACAAACAACATTAAAATCATCTTATTTACATTTTCATTGGTGCTAAAATCGAGCTGTTTAAATATTGCAGAAGGCTGGTATACATCATAAAATGGTCCACACTGATGGCATATAGAAAACTAATAATCTTTATAGGCTGGAAATGGTTTCCTTTTATCCCCATAAGCACTTCTCCTTTTTTTTTTTTTTTAAATTTTCTGATAAACACCATTATTTTTGCAAAACGCATCGTGATTACCGCAGTCCGTATTTTCAAAACAATTTGCTAATACTCCTATAAGTGATAGAAAAGGCACAGAAAGTTATGACTTTGGCTGAAATGGTGGAAATCCCCATTCACCATTTAGCTCTCAGCGCCTTGAGTCCTGCCACGTCCTGATCCAGCGATGATAGTGTTTTGATGAATTTAACGATGTTCCCTTTCCAGATGAAGAATGTTTATAGTAGTATTTCTTAGAGTAAGTCCTTTGGTATGTGGATGCTGCAATGAGAAGGAGGGGAAAAAAAAAAAGGAAATTAATTTAAAATTATTTACCTGTGAATGGGCTGGATGAACCTCACATTACAGTTCAATTTATTCTTGATTAATTAGAGGGTTAGCATTTAACTGGCATTATGATGGTTTTACAGGCAGGAGAAGCATCTCTCACGCACAGTTAGACCACAGTTGCAGAAGGAATTACTAGTGTTGTTAGGAACCTGTGGATTTCAGGGGCCTTGTCAGAGTGTTACTTTAAAAGAATCTTTAAAAGAGCTGTTAACTTTAAAAGAATCTTAGTGGCTTCTGTAAAAACAGAAGAGGAAAAGTTTCGTTAGTTTTGGAATAGTGGGTTTTTTTCCTATGATAGAGTGAGCATAATCCGTCATACCAGTTCTGCACTTCTCTTAAAACACACGTCCTCTACTTATTAATCTTTAAAAAAGTCTATTGCTTTTGCTCCAGCACTGGTTTGCTTTCAAAGAACTCACGATTCATGCAAGTAATTTTAGGCATATCCCATCTTCCGTTCCCTTGACACCGGATGGTTGGAATATGGCGCTGGATGAAACCATCTTTGCAGTGATATCTAATGAGGGAGTTGATCTCATAACGAGGTTTCATCTTCCCAAAGGTCTTTGCATTTTCCACAACAGGAGGCTGACCACAAGCAACTGAAAGGAAGAGAGAACATAGTGCAAAACATCAGTTTGTAAGTGCACTTCTGAATATGGTGCTGACCTCTAAAGCCTGGCTAAGGGAAGATGTCAAGGGACCTTGGTTAGACTTCCCAAAGACACATCCAAATAAGGACAGGGACATCGGTCCTTTCTGTAGTTCTCCAGTCTTGTAGACCAAATATAGTAATGAAAAAAAATCGGAAAACAGTGGGTAGTATAGTTAATATTGCCTTTTTGGCTTAAATTTCTGATGTAAATTTGAGCGGAAAAGGTTGACATGCTCACACAAAGAAGTGATTTTCACTGAAAAGTAGCAAAACCTAAAAACCAGCAAAACTGTTACAGGCATTTAAGAAAAAAGTCTCCCTTTCAATACTTACCATGTCTCCTTTAACAACAGACTATTTAAAAACACTTAAGACTGATGGGTCTACCAAGGTCCAGAGAACATGTTAACAAAAAGCTGTAAATGGTAATTGAGAACAATGGAGTGCGCACGAGATTTTGGCTGCTTCTGTACTTTCCCAGTCTGAAGAGGCAGAGGCAATTGCTAAAGCCTCACTGTACAACTCCTGGTAACAGTCAGGTTTCCTCTAACTACCAGCTCTAGCAGTGAAACAAACTAAAAATGCTTTTTGGATTCTAGCAGTGCCATTAAACCAGGTGGCTTTGGAAAAGAGAAAGACAGAGGTCAGCGGGACCTGATGGGTGAAAAACATCCCCAGCTGAAACTGAAAAACTAACCACATGCCACCACTCAGCCACCTGCTCTGACTGCCCACCAATATTCTGCTGGCCACGTACTTCACAGCAATGCCATCCCAGGAAAGAAGAGTTGGCGATAATTTCATGGCATGCTGGTAAATCAGGACAGCCTGACATGAATATCTCTTTTGCTGAGATCTGAACCTAAGAAATCTACCTGGTTTTAACCAAGAGTTTCCATTGTGTACACTTTTGTGCCTGATGCAAGAACAGAGATGTAATATGTGGATATAGATGAAGGAGGATGTAGTGAGGCTAACTCAGTTGAGGGCTCAACGTGCTCATCACCAGAAATCAGCTAGAATTCGGAATTTTAACTTTATAAAACAGGAATTTAGAGGATTACTCTACTGTTAACTGAAATTTTGTACCTGTTCCTTTCTTGCAGGTGTAGGTAAGGTGGTAATTGCATGGTACATCATTCCACTGCCCATTCTCATGCCATATTATAACAACACAGTCTTCTCCAGCAGAAAAGAAACTGTCTGGCTGGTTTGGTCGCCAGTTCTCATATTGCTGCAGAAAAGAGGAGCAAAACCATTATTCGCAGTGCTAAAGTTTATTTACATTCCATTATACTGAAGAACACACAATATTACCTTTGTTGAAGAGAAGTCTCAATTGTTTGATTCAGGCTGTTAAGCACAAGCTAAACAAATCTGTATTTATAACATACTCCCACTCTATTAACAGATTATCTCAATGGGAAAAAATATTCTAAGTTCTCACTTACTGTAAACTGATGTCAGGTGAACAAAACAGTGTGACATAATTCAGCACAAGCATAATCTGATCCTAAGTGTGTTGACACACACTTTCCTACATAGATAAGAAGTGGAATGCCAGAAAATGCAGTAAATAGCCCATAACCCTCATTAGTCCTTGTGTACTAAAAAGCAAATTACAGGCTAGCTTCTCAGACTCAAATTATTTATTCTCTGACCTTCTCCCCTTCTCTGGCCTGGTGAGACCACATCTGGGGTTCTGTGTCCAGTTCTGGTCTCCCCAGTTCAAGACAGACAGGGAACTACTGGAGAGAGTCCAGCCGATGGAAGGCTACAAAGATGGTGAGGGGACTGGAGCATCTCTCCTATAAGGAAAGGCTGAGAGAGCTGGGGCTGTTTAGCTTGGAGAAGAAGCCTGAGAGGGGATCTGATAGATACGTATAGATATCTAAAGGGTGGGTGTCAAGAGGATGGGGACAGACTCTTCTCAGTGGTGCACAGTGGGAGCACAAGGGTTAATGGGTACAAATCAGAACACAGGGAGTTCCATGAGGACATGAGGAAAAACTTCTTCACTTTGGTGGTGACAGATCCCTGGGACAGGCTGCCCAGAGAGGTTGTGGAGTATCCTTCTCCAGAGACAATCAAAACCTGCCTGGATATGATTGTTTGCAACCTGCTTTATTTAGGTCATCCTGCTTTAGCAGAGGATTGGACTGGATGATCTCCAGAGGTCCCTGCCTACCACTACTGGACTGTGATTCTGTGATTTATTTAAGTCAGTTAATGGGATGATGTGCAGAATTAGGTGTGAAATAAGTAAAGGTGTCAGAATGTGACCCCAGTTTATTGCAGGTTGGTATTTCCATTCAAAAGTCCTAGGTGGCAGACTAAGCATATACAGCAGCCTTTCAGCTTTAGAAATGATGATCCAAATTCTGCCCTCTGCAGAAAATCCTATTCCAGAGATCTATGAATACATATGAATAAACACAAAAGTGAGTACACTACTTTCAGAAACAGAAATCTGATTGTTGGTATGTGACAAAAAAAACACCCCACCCCTGCCCCCCCGCCCCAAACCCCAAAACTTTCAAATGACTGAAAAATATCTATTAGTATAAAAAAAGCACTTTCTTAGCCCTGCACCTGGGACACACATCTGGTATATCAGTTTGGGCATGCTTTGTTCTTTGGGATCCAAGCTGGCTACAAGCATGTCTGCACTTACTTTGCTGCACAGCTCTGCAGCTTTCAGCTCTGCATCTACCTAAAAGTATGTCCCTACCAAGAGCTGCAGATGCTGGATGCTGGCAGGCTATGCTTAGCTTCATGCATTGGGATAAACCCACATTTATTCCACTGTAAAAAGTACTTTTTCAAGAATGGCTAAGCTCATCGTCGCACAATGTCATTTTTTGGATGAAAATTAGGGAGGATTCATCTGTTTTTCTACTCAATAAGCAAGAAAAATAGAAACAAAGGGTGTGTCGCACTCATACAAAATGTATGCAGTAGTCCTTGGTAGAGGACATGTAGCCTACCCTCTTTGCAGGCAGCAGTGGTGGGATAATCTTTATCCCACTTCTTTGTCTTGATCCCAAGTGAAGCACAGTAATTTGAGATTTGCACAACGTTATGTAAAGAAAAGCAAAAGAAGATTTGGGAAACTATTCTTAGTGATTTTCTTTGGGTTTTCTGTTGTGTCATTCCAAGAAGAATTTAATGAAGGATAAAAATAGATATCTGAAAGAACTGGAATTCACATAAACGCCAGACATTAACCAGGCAGCTAGACCCTTGTATGGTCAAAATGACACGGTTTCTACAGTGCTTATATTTTCCTCAGTGCTTACATCTTTCTATCCAGACCTGGCCCATATAAATGTCATAAAAGTTTGGCTTTCTATTTTCTTAACTTTATGAAACAACCACTATTCGCTGCCTGGGTGAACACATTTTAGAAATAAAGTTAACATACCCCACACAAGTAGTATTTACTTACAATGAATCAAACTATGAAAAAAACTGAGTTAAATACTTAACCTTTTCCTGCCACATGTCATCTTACCCATCACAGGTTTTAATTATCCAAGCAATTTAACAATTGTGGTCTGAATAAATTTATTTTGCACTAAATTTATTACCTCTAATAAAACATCCCCCATTTTTATGTGGAACTAGCTCAGTTCCATCTCTACATTTCAGTGTTTAATAGCCCTAAACTACAATACACACTACTCCAGCCCAGAATTCATCATTTCACATTGGCTTATAAATCAGAGCACAAGTTTTTCAAGCACAGTAGCCTGATACCACACACGAGTCAAGTGGGATTTGCAGCGTGGGGGGCTTCCTACAACCCCTAGTGCAGGACAAGAAAAGCAAGCTCTGTGCATGTCCTCAGCAAGAAGGAAGATGGGGAGAAAGGTGTGTATTAATGTAACTTAAGAGTGCTCCAAGATCCCTTTCCCAAAAGAGCATTTTGGAACTGCCAGTGCACCAAAGGTCTGGCATCCTTTTTTTTTTTTTTGCAGCAGAGCTGGTTAAAGATGTTGGAATCTGACCAGAAAAAGTCCTGCTAGCACAAGATAGAAAGCCACTGCCTGCTAAACCAGGGATAGAATCATAGGGTTTGGAAGGGACCTCAAGAGATCATCAGGTCCAACCCCCCTGCCAAAGCAGCTCCCCAGCTCATATTGCACAGGTGGGCGTCCAGACGGGTCTTGAATCTCTCCAGAGAAGGAGACTCCACAATCCCCCTGGGCAGCCTGTCCCAGGGCTCTGTCACCCTCACTGTGTAAAACTTCTTCCGCTCCAACTTGCAGCCATTGCCCCTTGTCCTGTCTCCACAGAAGCTGAGAGCATGCACACGCTGAAGGCTTAGGCTTGCTGATGGTTCTGCCCTGGGTACTGCTCCATCTTCTCTACATGGGGGGACTGTGAGGCAGCATCAGGAGGACCACAAAGTGTAAGGCATGAAAGGAAAACTGTGTAGGTTTCACCTGCACTGCTGGGAAGTCTGTCTGAGTGTTGCAGAGGTGGGGTAAGCAGAAAGAAGGGATTACCTCTCACTTCCACCTCTGAACATCTCACTGAACAGTAAGGTTTGCTAACATAAGTCACGAGTGGGTGCATGGTTGGTTACTCTGCTCAGATTACTGTCAGCAAGTTCTTAAACCAAGGCAAAGCAATCACTTTCAAGAATACACCCAGACATGTGAACTCACAGAAAGATTAAACAGCCAGGGTAGTGGTAGAAAATTTTGATCAGTAACCTCCTGGCAGAAAATTGAAGGCCTTCAACAAGCCTTACAGCTGTTTCTTGTGGAAATGATACTGGAGAGCTGTTTGCTTCCATAGGGCTCAGAGTGTGGGAATGAAGGATATTTAGTGGCTGTTGGGGGCGTGTGAGCTGAAGGTGCTCAGCGGCTTGCCAGCTCCCTCCCTGAGCCCACAGACTCCATATGCTCTTGCTCGCCTTGCCATAATGACTCCAAAATTTGTGTTTGCTTTGCTGGCAGGGCTGCAGCGTAATGGCAAATGATTATATCTCGGCCCTGTAGTTTATTCAAGAATGTCTGATATCCTTCAGCATGACTTGCTGTTACCTCACATCTGATATCGTCATTGCACGGATTTATTTTGGCTGAATAACCCTGATTTTGCTTGGGTTTAGTGCCAGAATTGCTTAGCAGAGGAAGTTCCAGACTGCTGAACTGCTTTCTTAGGTCTCCACCCAGCTCTTCTGTAGTTTTTCAATTCCTTATTTAGCCACTGATAATGGGATAATGATACAAAAAGATTCGCACAGTTTGAGTGGAATAAGTTGCTAGACAAATAAACTGATATTTCCTCTTAGGGATGACATTTTTGCACAGCCATGAGCATGATGCTGGTTGTCACTTACACATGCTGTCTGCAGTAAGGCTACATCAGCAAAAAATTAAAGGGAAAGAACCAAATCCCTTAAGTCACACAGCGACTTGTGCTGTTTGTTTTCAAAGGTATTCCTTACAGATTCTCATACCAAGTGTGCTAAGAATAAAGTCTCTGCTACACTTGCAACAAGCGCAGCAAGCACCTAAGATACTCAGGCCATAATTATTCTGTTGGAAAGCACTTCTCAAAATACCCTGAGCAAGATGCTCTTTTTCAAGTGGCTATATCATTTAAGATCCTTGGGCTTTAATGCAGCGCTGTCTTTCAGAAAAGTATATTGCACAAACTGAATAAAAGTAAAATTAACTTCATTCCTTGGCAGCGTGTACCATTCGGGTTTGTTTGGTTTTTAAGATCACGTCCAAAAAAGATTAGCCATATTCACAGACGAGGCCAGAAACTGCTGGCGTTGCTCCAGCCACCCTGCTGCGAGGTTATATCTTCATGTAAACCCTAAGTGTCTCAGCAGGCCAACGAAGGAGCAGTGTGTTTGAACTGGTAAAGTCCAAGACATCCTTTGGCCAACAACCCAGCTTCAATCGACACCTTTAGCAATACTAATGGCTGTATCCATCATCAGATAGGACTCGTGCTTCTGAAATCCTAAGGAGATTCAAATGCTAAGTTAATACAGGGAAGAAAAGCTGCTACAACCCTTTCAGTCCTCAGCTGAAATACTCACACTGGGCGATTGCACAGAAGGACCTGAAAATTACTTTACCCTGTTTTTAAGCAGCATTATCATAGCACACATGAAGCTTTCCCCTGGATTAAAATTCAAAGCACTCCAGACTGTAAATATTAGGACATACAATCTTTATTATGTGCATGACTCAAGATGTGCTGCAAAGGAGGTCTGGGCCACTCTTCTCACCCAGTTATCAAGTCTGCTTTGCTGAGATGCTTGTGAACAGGTAAATTCAAAGCAATGCAGGGAAGCAAAGGCTGGAAGAGCACAACTCAGACACTACACCACTCTCTGCATCCATGATGGGATTTCTTATCAAAAAAGTGAAGGTCCTGTGTAATTGGGTAACTGCATGACCTAGTCTTGAGGGTAGGACTTTGATCCCTGTGCATTCTTTTGGTCCTTTGAGAGGCAAACCACTGTGCTGTGTTGCCACCATTTCAGGCTGAAAACTGGAGCTCCTGTTCTTTATCACTTTAATTATAATGTAATAATTAATTAATCTTTCTTGTCCATCTTTTTTTTTTTCTTCTTTTTTTTCTGGTTTTGTTTTTGAAACCAAAACCCATGCTGACTTGTTGGATTTACTTGTTCTAGCTTTCTCTGCTAAAGAGCACTGAAATTTTCCCTGCAGAAGAGTATGGATGGTCCACAATTAGAGCTGCAGCTGAAATGGGGTTCTATTCTCCAGGCTTTGTCCATGGCATTAGACAATGCACTCGACTGGCTGATTCCCAGTCTGTAAAACAGACAGTGCCTTCTCTTGCCTCTCAGGAGGAGCTTGCACATGATGGCTACAGGAGCCCATGAAGACGTTTATTTAAGTTCCACAATTTTGGGGAGGATTTCCTTATATGGCATTGACTTAACTCACGGCCACAATCTGCCAGTTGGGTGACTTCTCACACAATTAAACCCAAGAAAGCCAGGATTATGGCAAGAGCTATGATATTACCTAGTCACTACTTTTTCTTATTCCAATGGCTGCTAATTAAACTGAATGAGTGTAGCCTTCCCATCATGAGCAAGATCCTACCTTGTAGGAGATTTGTTATTTAAATTTTCAGATAACCTGAAAATGAGGGACTCATTTCCTTATTAATGAGTAACCCACTCTGCTCTTTCAGATGTTTGCACTGCCAAGGTGATTCTGCAAGCAAGAGCTATCTCAGCTTTGTGACACTCCTGTTTGGAAGTTGCAGCCCTTCCTTTATCTCCAAGAGGCACAACTGAGAGGAAAAGATCAATCGCTTGGATTTTGCACTCCAAAATAGTCCACAAGCACCGTGTTTAATGAAGCACAACAAAATAAACTACTGATGCAAACAAAACTTTACAGCTTGACCTTCTTATTGTGCAAAGGCCAATAATCTTTTGTACATAGCTAAAGCTAGGAAATCATTTACTTGAAACACATCTACTTAGATTTACAGGGGTAATGCTTTTCCTTCTGGGAAAAGGAAGTGTGTTTTCAGCGTGTTTAAATAAGCTTAAGATACAAATATGCCTTGGCACTTTTTTGGCACGTGTAGTTTTCCAATGTGATTTTTATTTTCTTTCATTCTGGCTGCTTCCCTATCTGATAGCTTCTTAATGCAAGACTAATGAGACAAATAAAAAACAAACCAAACCAAACCAAAACAAAAAAACACCCAAGGAAAGATGTAGGGATGGGCTGGCTGACTGCATATTCTCTGTGCCATTTCATCTTAAAGTGAAGCAACATTTTCTGCCTGGCATTTATCACTAAATAAGCCAAAAATCTTACTGACTACACTTACTATTGCACCACTGCAAAGCTGACTGGCTATTGTCCTTTGTTCCCCCGTAAATCTGCTAAGAACAGGAATACACTTTTTTTTTACAATAGCAGACAAATTCTTAGGAATCTTGATCAGTAAAGCCCCTGAGCAAGTCCCTCACTGTGGGGGTTCTTTTATAATTGGATAGCTTAACTAAAAATTTCATCTCACTTTCTGTAAGTCCTGGCAATTACACCACTTTATGGATTGTCTGAACTACAACGAGATCAGCACAAGGTTACAGTAAGTGTATGGATCAGTTCAGAAAGCCCTCCTTTTGTGGCTCACGCTGTTATACAGTGCCGATTCTGTTACAGGAGACACTCATGGGAAGTTTGAAAGGGATTGCATTTTCTTTCAAAAGGGGGGAAGAAACCCCAAATGGAATACTGTGAAGATTTGGCAACATCTGAAATACCTCCATTAAGCTCACCTAGTATTTAAATGCACTGGTACATTGGGAAAAAAGAAAAAGAAACTACCTTTTACAGCATAGTCTCTGTTTCACTTAACTTCACCCAGGTCCTGCAAAGGATTTTTCTGTTTAATTTTATGAATGGGAGCAGTCTGACAGGACTCACCAAGAGCATTCATATGATTAAAACCCCCATTCAGAGAGTGCTTAAGTGAGTACCTCGGTTTAAAGATGTAGGTGGTGCCCTAAACTAGATCACAGGCACAATTCAGACACAGGTTAAACCAGCTTGGTGGAGGAGAGACAAAGTGAAGTGTGTTGGTAAACCTTTGCTGGGAAAAACTCAGTCAATTTGAAGACAACTGCTATATTTAAACTTACCTACAAGCACACAAAAAAATCACATCGTGATACTGATATTTTTTAGATCATAGTTGAATGGCTTCCCTCATGCCTTTAATCTGAGCTTTATTTCCATAGGATTTGGGAAACTGGCAGGATTTGCATCAGGCAGGCACCCAACACTCCCCTTTACAGAGACACACTGTGAGCAAGACAAACTCCCAGAAGGAGCTTTGCTGAGGACCTCTGCAGAGATTTCACTTGAAAGGGTTTTTTGCTAACAGAGAGCAGTGGGATGTATTGAAAAACTCTTTGATTTCCCATGCACTAGCTTGCAAAAAAGAAAAAAGGGGGACTCTGAATAACACACACATGTATACCCATGAATATCCACAAGCACCGGTTGCAGATTTAATACACAGTAGGATTTATGACAAAAAAAGAAGTAAATAATTTGGGGGAAAGAAATCTAAGGAATATAAATTAAAGAACTAAAAAAAAAGAGCTAGTTGATGAAGCTGAAAGATGAAAGCCCCATTAATCATATTTTTGTGGGGAGCTGGTCATGTGGTGTGGCTCTTTTGACGTTTTTTTAAGACAATACCATCGTAAGCCGGCCACTGAGTATGGCAAGGAGCTCCCACTAGATGGCAATGTCTACTCACTACTGAGGCCAGATGCTTCCCGAGTAGTTCCAAAATAATAATTACTCAGAAGAGACACCTCTTTTCTTAACTCTTCAAAAGCTAATTGAAGCCTGTGGACATAATTCCGTTGGCTTTTATCTGGTCTGCACCCACTCTTCTTAGAGTGCTAGCTTCCACCGCAGTTCACACACTGTACGGTTCAATTTTGCAGGCATACAATGTGTGTTGAGCTTTCAGGAGTCTCCTTAGTATAGAGAATAAAAAACGAGTGGCAAAGAGCTGGTGAAATTCTCTTGCTAATGGCCAGGTGTGTTACTCTGGAAGAAAGGTATGGTGTTAGAAGTTGGTTGGTGTAACACATGTTCTTTGGGAGCCACACTAGCATAACTACGTGTTATCAGCGTGACGCAGATTGCACGGGCTATGAGACTTACTCCTTTTGTGTGCAACTACCAGGAGAGCCACTGGGGAAAAAAAAAAAAAGGAAAACCCTGCACTTTTTCATTTATGTCAACAATTACTGCAGGTTTGAAGCTGTCCAAGTGTTTTAGCCCAGAGCCAACCATAACGAGGCTCTAAAGTAACTGCTGACCCCCCTAGTAAAAATGAGACAAAAAACCACTTTGTCCAAGAGGCCCTCCTTACTGCCTACAACACGCTGAACTAAAAATATACCTGTCATTAATAACGTTATATAGTTCTCCTCCATTTAAATGCAGGTCAAATGAGCATCTTAAAAAGAGGCTGTAATGACTGACTGCTACGCAAAACCAAAACATTTGGTAGATTTAAAATCTCCTTCTCCAAGGATCCTGTGGGACATGGGCACAATGAGCTTTTTGTTTGCAGCTGACTACAGTACTTTTTAGTTTGTTTGCTTTATTTAACCCTCAGAGGCAGGCTCCTTCCCTACAATACTCCGTGCCTTTTGAAGGTTTTTTGTGTTCAATAAAGTTACTCTTTCTGAGAGGGGTGCAGTTACACATTTGCTCAAGTTAAAGCATTCTGATTCACTGACCAATAAAGGAAGGAAAAGAGAGGGCTTTGTTTTTGCAAGAATTAGATTTCTGGTTTGTTTTGTGGTTTTGTTGTTTTTTGGGGTTTTTTTTAAATGTAGCTACCTAACACTGACAACCTGAGGTCCAGCATTGCAAAACACAAAGCATGAATGCTCCTATGCTGAAGGGAAGAAAAACTAATGCAGAGTCTCTGGACAGTTTTAAAAGTGGCAATATGCCCCATTACTTTCCTAGCTGGCAGCATTCTCCAAGTGACAGACAATCTGGCCACAGACACTAGCCAGCTCCTTATTACAGCACTAATCTTATGTAATGGAAGTGAGCTCACCACCCTACAAAGCACTAATTATCAACAGCATTTTCCAAAGGATATGAATAACTCCCCTTGTGAGATGGAGGCCCAAGGCACAACCCCAAGTAGCTATATGCGCTTAATCCATAACATGAATAGCTCCAAAGGGTTCCTTTACCACTGTGCCTGCTCACAAGGGTCCTTAACAGTGGAACTCCAGCAATCCAAATACAATGGAGAAGCTGCCAAAAGCAACACCAGATTTTTTTTTCAGTTTGGATGGGTGTGCTTTACAGCTGTAAAAGTTACTATTCACAGAACTAAGTGAATTATTTAAATTCAATTTCCCTAAGATATTTTCAAATGTCACATTGTGTTGACTCTTTCTTTGATCAAGCCAATTATTAAATATCTCCACTGATAATGTAAGGTTTTATTTTCGTAGTTACGTCCAATTTAAACTATACAAAGATCCAGGTAGGCATGGACAAATTCCTCTTTGCACATAGCTGTGTGAGAATTCACACCTAGCTTTCTTCTCCTGTATCATTGTGATTTGCCCAAAAGCATTTAGGGCTTTTTATGATAATTGTGGGATGAAGATTGCCCATGATTCATCCTTAGAAAGTCGTCACAGAAATGCTGGGAGAAAAGTCTGCAGAAAAATGCAAGGATAACTTTGATTTTGTAACTTTTAAAATGTAAACTAAGTCTTACATATATTCTTTTTCATTCCTGTGTAGAATGTAAATCAGAAGAAAACTAATGCTTTCCCACACCAAATGCCAACAGAACAGCCTGTAACTACACTGCAAGAGAAGAAAAGCAGAACTAACAAAACAAGCTCTTTTAATTTTTTCTGCCTCTCGCATCTGTCAATGTAATCATAGAATCACAGAATGCTTTGGGTTGAAAGGGACCTTCAAGCCCATCTAGTTCCAAACCCCCTGCCATGGGCAGGGACACCCTCACTAGATCAGGTTGCCCAAAGCCCCATCCAGCCTGGTTTTGAACCCTGCCAGGGATGTGGCTTCCATAGTCACTCTAGGCAACCTGTGCCGCAGCCTCACCACCCTCAGAGTAAAGAATTTTTTCCTAACACCTAACCTAACCCTGCCCTCTGTCAGCTTGAAGCCATTGCCCCATGTCTGATCACTGCACTCCCTAGTGAACAGTCCCTCTCCCACTTTCCTGTAGGACCCCTCTAAGTATTGGTAGGCCGCAATTAGGTCTCCCTGGAGCCTTCTCTTCTCCAGGCTGAACATGACTAACTCTCATGGCCTGTCTTAATAGGAGAGGTGCTCCAGTCCCATGATCATCTTTGTGGCTTCCTCTGGACTTGCTCCAACAGCTCCATGTCTTTCCTGTACTGGGGACCCCAGAGCTGGACACAGCACTGCAGGTGGGGTCTCATGAGAGCAGAGTAGAGGGGCAGAATCACCTGCTGGCCACACTGATTTTGATGCAGCCCAGGACAAGGTTGGCAAATCATACCTGAAATTTCTTGAGCTAAAATTGGCTTGATTCTCAGGAAGAGATGAATAATGAAGCTCTAAAAATCTTGGGGATGTGTGAGTTCTTTGAACACACTTTAGTACCTGCTCTGTCTACCTTCACCTTTGAGACGAGTTATCTGAAGTAAGGGACAAAGCAAATACACCAAAGTTTGCAGCTTATAAATTCCCTTCTTACTGGCCTATGCAATGTCAGATGTTGCTGGTATTCCAAGCCCATGCTTGAGGCAGTGACTTCTAATTGCCAGCTTTCACTGAACTTGCAGCACAAGTGAAGACCTAGATTTCCTGAAGGAACATTCACTTTTTATGTTGTACTAAGGCACCTGCAATCAATTCTTTCCCCTTGGTTTAAAAATTGAATGGTTGCTGCTGCCGAAGTGTTGTTCGTGTGGCCCATCAGTCCCAGAACATGAATCCACCTCTTCCAACCACCAGAAACACTGAAAAATTATTTCTTTCAAAGAAAGAAAAATGAAAAGGAAGGCAGAGAGGGAGATGTAGATGAGAAAAAGATTGCTTCCTGCCATACGGATACAGTACAGCAAATCAGAACAAATTAGATTCATATGGGCAGCCAGCAATGGATTCCACAGTTTAGTATACTTACAGCATATTTAGTTCTGCATATCCTGCAAGGTAGCCTAAGCTTACGTAAAAAAACTCCTTTGAAGATGTGATCTGACCTTAGCCAAGAGGCTTCCAATTTGTTTTTTTCAAAGAAAAGACAAATAAAAGCAAATTGGACTGGGCAATAATGGTATAATGAAACATCAGGTACCTGGAAACCAATTTGTTTATCGAAAAGTAGTGCCTGGGCTGACAGTTAGCCTATAGGGCATGGGAGATATCACCCAACTGTTTTATTCATGTTATTTTGCACTTTTCAGGCCTGATCTGTGTCTGGGAGAGAGTGAGTACAGCATGCTGAAATGGTTTCTTTTACCCAGAGATGGTGAGACTTTATCTACACAACCCAATCCACTGCAGCAGATGATGATAGTCTGCCTGAAAAGCAGGAAACTGCTGACCAGTTTTAAATTAGAAAACAGTTTACAATTAAGAAATAAACCTGCCAAAATCCGCTAAAAGCACACAACTGTCTGTCAGACACTTCAGAGAGGTGAATCAAAAAGCCTCCTTGAGTTCTGTTTGCAGGAACTGAGATTACAATGCTATGATTTAGGAGTGTGGCCATTTCTATTTTGTTAGGATAATTGTCCTTGCCTAAAAAGTTTTTGCTATTGAAAACAGACTCAAAATAGATATGGGCATATGTCATGTCAAACAAAATTTTTAAAATAATATTCCTTTTTTTTCTTACAGAATCTGATTTTATTTGCTTCATTATCAAAGCATACAAGATCACTCTTTGTTTACTTCAAGACTCACTTACTGGCATTATTTTTGGATATTAAACATAATTCAAGTTGATACATAAAAAATATGCGCAGGAATAGAGGGACTTTTTTGACTGCTGCTGGTTTTGATCAATTGCTAACAATTTCTATAAGGTTATAGAAAAGAACAAGCCAGGAGTGAGACAGCACAAGATTTATCTGCCAGGTCTGCATACAACTATGAAGTCCATAAAAAAAATAGCTAAGGTAAGCAGGTGTATTCAATACCTCACTGAATTAGAAACAATGTGCAGTGCACTTGGAATTATGTTCCTTGTTTTCTGTAAGGAACTCATCCATGTGCTTTGTCCAGCTCTCGTATTTAATGGTGGCTGGCACTTAAGCTTAAAAATCTGGAATTAAAAGAAAAGGAAAAAACACAACTTGTCTCAAGCTGAAAATGGCAAAAATATGCCTGATTTCTTTCCATTGAACTTACTGGTTAAAATGCCTTTTAGGTGTTAAGAAAAAAAATTATATTTGATCCCTTTTTCAGAGATTTCTTTTAAAATACATGCTAACACCTGGCAAAAGTGTTCCTTTCAACATACTGAATGCTTAACTTGTGAGTCTCCTTACTTCCATAGAAAATGAGCACCAAAGTTATCCAAACCTTGTTCCATAATCTCCAATAGTGGACCCTTTGTGTTACTGATTCCCAGTTCTGGGGGGGATTCTTGGTTCAGAAGGAAAACTCTTGTGAAAGAGAAATCACTAAAGCTATTGTAACCATTTAACCTGGGAAGAACTGGGTTAACAGCAGCACTGGGTCCACAATTCCATCCACAACATCTCTTGCTGCTGCTCTTTCTGTTGTTCATTTGCTTATTCTAAGTCTATCAAGCATCAAAACATTAAAAAAAGCCCTAAAAATCTAAACCCCAACAAGATCCTGTAAGCAAGATTAAACTGAGCTGTTACTGGCAGAAAATTCAAACCAGTATCAAGAAAAGATGAATGTATATCACTTGTAGATGCACAGTCTAAGAGCTGGAGTGACTTTTCTGATAGTATCTCCAAGAAAACGTTTATATCAGGGGAATCCTCAGTACACTTGGCAAGCTTTTCTTTTGGTGTTGAACAGAATTCTAGATAGATAATATCATTTTGGAGAAAGTGTGGAGCTAGGCAACAAGGTTAGAAACAGCTGAATTATAGATGCACTCGTAAAAAACAAGAAGGCTCTTCAGATTTTGGCTGCATTCAAGAGCTACCTTTTAGCTCAGAAAGTCAAGTCAGAACATGACAGTTGATGTAATAATGATCAAAAAATTATACTAATGCATTTTATGCTATCATGACTCCTGTTCACCTGCAATACATAAATGATGCAATTTTTTGACCTACACAGTATTCAAATTAATTGGAATTCTAAGACATCATCAGGAAAGTACATTTCATGCATATATTCAATTATGCTATTGTTCCTATTAATTCCTAGAGAAGTAACAAATCACTAGCCAGAAGAGTGGTTAGAAAGTAGGAAAAGTAAGTTAAAAACTAGGGAAAAGGCACAAATGAAGAAGCTGGTCAGAACCATGGTATCCAGAAACCATATGGAATAAGTTAGGAGGGAAAGCTATTGGAGTAATGAACATAAATGATTTCAAGAGACACCTAAATTGTTTCCGAAGGAAGAGACAGAGGGAAGCTGTTAAAGAGAAAAGAAAAATAAAGTGGAAAAAAGATCAATCAAAACAGAAATCTGTTGGACAGATGGCCTTATTATTTTCCTAGAATATCTTAATTTCTTAAAATTGGAAAGTAAAAATGTAATACCACATTTGCCCAGCAGCTCAAATTTAAATATAGAATCTCAGCTGCAACTTTAATTTCCTTGAATTCATCATACAATGACATACTAAATTCATATGAATATATGAATATGTATCTTGTTTTATGCTTCCCAGTGTAAGGTAGCTTGAACCTTCAGGCACTACATTTATGCTCAAATTTATCTTACCTAACTTTAGATCCCTTAGTGCAATGTAGCATCCTTGGCCAACCACTGCAGACAGCCCAGACAATCCTTGAGCTCCAACTAAACCTAAACCACCCTCAGAGATTGTGTTGCTGTCAGTGAGGTGTAGGAAGCCACACCAGGATACAGAATGAACTCATCTATAATGAATTGAATTCAAGACCATTGCCAATTTAGTGTTCTCAAAAATACGTGATATGCAAGAGAGAGCAATGAGATGAAACCCTTCTGTTTACATCCTGCAAGACTTCATGGCTTCAAGCACAAATGGGTTCATTTGTACCACCACAGATGTACTGAGCACTTAGGCAACAAAAAGTTTTGTCACCTTTTTCTTCCCCACTGTGCTGTTGCCTGCCACACATCGTAGTTTCCCTAAGAAATTACTTATTTAAAAGTCATTTTAGAAGACTTTAAACCTCTGGTTATCTACATGAAATAGTAAGAAATGAAGCCTGCTTTGCTCCAGGTGTCTTTCTACAGAAGTTGTGGCCACATGGTATGCAGTAATCATCATTGCGTGCATGTGTGAGCACGTGCATATGTGTGTCCAGATGCTTTCTGCTTTCAGAAGAATTCACAACTGGAAAGTAAAATAATAAGCATAACCAGTTTGATTTTTTTGTTAAGGTAATTTTCTTCAGTGGGTGCTAAACAGCAATAAATCACCTGTTTCTTCTAGAAAAGAGACTGTTTTGAATTGGAAAGAGCTCAATCATTTCCTGTATCCATCAGATCTTTGATTTCGGATACTTGGAGGTGGCTAAAGAGTGTTCCCATCTCCTTCTGCTGATTTTCATTCTTGTTTTAAGGCTATAAGAAGTATCAGCAGCATCTTAGAATTTTATGGACAGATTATTGGTTACAGGCCTCCTGAACCACCTAAAGATGGCTTTTTCTCCAGTTTAGCTGTAGAGCTGCCATACAGACTAGAACAATATCCAACAATATTTGAGAGGCTCCTTGTACACCCTCACTGACCCATTGAATCCATAGTGTTTGCATGTCACATTCCTGTCCCAAAAATGCATTCTGCTCCATGTACAGAAGGGAGAACTGCCATGTGTCCTTGTGTAAGACCAGGAAAGCACAAAACAGATCTAGCAGAGACCCTTAAATTACAGTCTCAGACTTTTCAAGCTTCTCTGCTGGTAAGCTTTGAGAGCTCCCACATACACAACTGCAAGAACTAAGACTTCAGAACTATACCACAAAATAGCAGTTATCCTGAAACAAGAGTTTGCTGGCTGATTGCTTGGGTGAGTATTTTGTGTCTGCATTTTTTCATGTAGCTTCCTTCATTGCTGGTCAGAATTTGATAAGCCACCACAGAAAGAAAAGAGGGGTGATTTCATTCCAAAGGCATCTTACCAGCGAGCTACCATCAGTCCAGCGGAAATCACGCTCAAACATCTTGTCATTGAGGCCAATCCACTGGTAGTCATGCCCAATACCTAAGGAACCAGAGGATATTTTTATTAATCTGCCCATAAATGGAAGAGATTTCACCAACAGAAAGAATTTGCACGGGATGAATCAGACATCCTGTTCTTAAGATTGTTCTAGTCATTATTCACACAATTTACAGGCTGTTTCTCAGCTTCCCAATTTTAATTTGGGTTGTCTATAAAAATTCGGATTCTCATCTAAAATTTTTAAATGGTTTTGTCTCTCCTCTTCTGATGACGTCTCCCAAAGAAAACAGATTGATCTTCTACCTGAGCACATATTAGGGGAAGGAAAAGGAAAAAAAAAAAAGAAAAAGAAAAAGAAAGAAAAAGATTAAATAACAAAAGCACACATTTTAATCTGTCTATTTCAAGTTTTGGTTAGGCTGTTACCAGTGTTGCCTAGTTTGTGCAACACAACTTACAGGAACTTTATGCCTACCTAATACAATATATGGTGGTGTGCTCATTGATGTCAGGAGCACAAAAAAAAAAAAAAAAGAAAAAAAAAGCCTCTGGAAAAAAAATGCTTCATTAATTTCCAATGCTAAAACAATAGTTCCTGCTCTCTTCCTCCAAACCAAAGTATTTTCTATGTAACAAATAAAAAGTTCCCAGTGATAAGGAACTTCCATTGACTGTAAAAGTAAATATGAAAGACCCAAAGCATGACTTTTAAGCATTCTAAAATTATATTTTAAGATGGAGATGTAAAAGCTGAGTGATCAGGAGGGTATTTCACTAGGCCTGAACCCTTGGTGCCCGCTCTAGTTTAGAGGAATCCAAAGAGAACATACGGTTCACAAAGATCTGCTCCTCATGAGACAAGATGCTTGTCAAGTGTGCTCCCTGGAGACGGCATTCCCTTTCCGCCGTGTCCCATGTGCGCCGATGGGCAAAGTATTTGTAACACTGTCCTTGGAACTTGTGCCAGCCATAATCACAGGTCTCCGTGTCTGTGCCAAAGAAATAAATCACATCTCTGTCAGTGGGTGTGGAACACAGGCATGTTATGTGCAAGTGGATGGATTTTCTGGAGGGAAAAGGTTGAAGAAGATACCCACCCATTAAGCAACATAAATGCGAACAACCAGTAAGTTATCCTTGAGACCTCATTATATTTTCAGGTAGTTCTGTTTACTCTCTTTACAAGCTACAAGAATACTACTTATGTGAGGAGTATAATAGCAAATGGCAACTTTATGAGCTTGCACTAATCCAGTTGTATAACACCTGGACAGGAGAACATCTTCAGACCATAATTCTGGATGAATGAAATACCTGGATGTTAGACCACAGTCAAGTCTACGGTTCATTTGAGTTTTCTGAGTCTGCATATGGGGGTGGGAACTTTTACTTGCAAGGGCAAGTCCTTGAGTGACTTCTTACCTTGGTTTGGGAGAAACTGATAGCTAGAAATACTATAAAGGAAAGTGCTTGTGATTGTTCAGTCCACAGATAGAAAGCTGTGATATTATCTTTCTGAATTTACCCCTTCAAATCCCAGCTTCCTTAACAAAAAACAAACTTAATAAACTTTAGACACCAGATTCTAAGTCTGTAAAGCTGAAATACAAAGTAGTGAAATGCACACTGTGCTTGTATAATGATAAGAACTTGTAACAGAATGAAGTGCACATTCAGTCAGTATATCCTCTCATCTAAGGAGAAATAAACATGAGCCTTAGATCAGTAACACTCTGTGGATGTGACGTCAATAATTTTGTCAAGGTTAAGGAGCTGTGAACAGAATTGATGGCAAGAAACAACAATGTTCTCATTCCAAGCTTGCTTCTGTACCAACACTGCCAGAATGAATCACAGACCAAAAAAACAGTATTAAAAAGTAGGGTATAATAAATATGATGCCTGAATGTGTCTAGATGTGCCTGAGAAGAGAAAGTTTTAGGGAGAACTGTGGGAAACAATAGGGAAAGCACATACTGTATTGAGTTATGGCAGATGAAATGGCACCATGAAGGATGTTTCAGGATTACAGTTTGTTCCAACTACAGCTGCTTCCAGCTATCTAACTACATGATGGTTCACCATGAAGGGCCTTGGCTGCAGGATGTTGAAGAACAGCAACTCAATGCTTGGCCTTGCTCACCTCACCCACCAAAACTGCCACTTCCCCAGTGTTACCAGTTCCCCCTCAAAAAATGCAATTGAAAGCAACTGTGGCCTTTTCAGAGGTGTAGCTATGTTCTGGATATGAAATTGGATTTCTTATTTTCAGTAAATAAGAAATAGAGTCAAGATAGTCAATAGTCAATAACATGCTTTGGCTAAAAGGGCTCTTTTTGCCTTAGCACAGAAAAAGCCAAATATTAACAAATATGGCAAAATATTTTTGGGGGTTTAAGCAGTGATCACTTGAAAGTCAGTAATAGAACAATTTTTTAACAACACAAGGGTAGTAAATTTGTAGACAATTCACAGCCTCAAGCACTAAAGCACCCCTCTCCCCTGCCCCAAATTTTTAAGTCTCCCAGTATAAAAAATAGACTTGACATGTACATAATGTATTTACAAGTGCAAACATATCATTTTGGAGGCTTACTAGAATTTCCCTGACAATTCCTGGCAATGCTAATAACGTAACAGCCATTGTCTTAGGAGCCTGGTAGCAAAATCGGTTTCTAAATGTCATCAGTACAGACATAAATGTACCAAATACAAAGACATAATAGAGTTTACACTGATTATCTCTCTTCTGTTCTCAACAAGTTAAGCTGTAGAAAACTGCTTGTGCCTTGAGTGCTCTCAGCTACGAAAGAGGAATGTAATCTGTATTACCAACTTGTTAGGTTGTTTATCTTTTCCCTCTTTGTATTCTGTATGAGGTGCAGGCTGATGATGCAGCTTTAATCTCTGGCACCAAGACCCTTTTAAAGTTTTGTCTGCCTTTTGCTTTTTAGAACATTTGTTTAACCACACGATGCTGACTAAGAGTGATTAGAGAGAAGATTTGTTGAAAGGCACATGGGGGGAGGTAAAGAGGCTTGAAAACACAAAAAACTTGTAGACTGGCTTTAAATAATGAGGCATAATGGCTTGAACATGAATCGTAAATAACAAGATTTTTCTTCCTAAGACAGAGGATGCCACACAGTGACATATGTTCTCTTAGTTGAAATGCAGTGCACACATGTAACTCCTCCCTCCTACACAAAATGCCATGTTACTTTCCAAAAGGAAAAGGTTGAGTAACTTCTGCACCTGTTTGTAGCCCAAATCTTCAGACAGGAAAAGACAGGGCTGGTGGCTATAAACTACATAGGATTTTCTCTCTGCCCAGGGAAGCTGTGGCTGCCCCTGGATCCCTGGCAGAGTTCAAGGCCAGGTTGGATGGGGCTTTGGGCAACCTGGGCTAGTGGAGGGTGTCCCTGCCCACGGCAGGAGGGTGGGACTGGGTGAGTTCTAAGGTCCCTTCCGACCCAAAGAAGTCTGGGATTCTGTGATTTTTAGGAGGGGAACAAGGATTTTTTGTTTGGTTTTGAGCAAAGAGGTTAATGAGAAGAAAAGGGGAAAGGAAGGGGAAAAAGGAATGGGGAAAAGGACAGCAAGGAGGCTAGAGGACGAAAAATGCAACTAGACAAGTAAAAATGTGGAGACTGTTTCATCTCTGCAGTGCTTTGTTCTGAGTGTATGGATCTTACTACATTAACAAAGCTGAAAGGGTAAGGGCTCCATATGGGTAATAAGTTTTTAATGCCTTTACTGAACCAGTAAAGTCTAATTGCAGGTGGCTGTAAATTTTCTGACCCGATCACCTGTGAGCAGAGTAGCTACAAGCACTTACTGAATACAATACTTCATGTTCATTGTATATCCAGGGAGGTAATCACAGCTTTCCACAACACTATTCCAGAACATGATGGAAAGACTGAAGCACTGCCTGCCATATTTATGGTGTTTTAAAGGTTGTCTGACTACTCCTAAGATTTACAACAATTTACAGACTTTTTCAGTGACGTGTGCAAGAACTTACACAGTTTCTGTTCTCTGTAACTGCAACTGTATATGTATAAAAATGTCTCCAAACACTGCTTGTAAAAAAAATAAGTTCTCTCTAGGTTTAATACATAGATAAGTATGGCTGCCATAAGCTGCTGACAATAGGTCCAGAAGAGGACCTATTTCTCATAAGAGAATTTCTCTTAAGAGAAATTCCATAAGAGGCAGGTTTAAAGAAAACAAAGACAGGTACTAAACATAATGAGAGTCTCACTCAGCTGTGAATTATATCTTGAGTGTCTGCCTTAAGCTAATGCACAAATGCCTGAGGTCCATTAGCCCACACATCTTGAGGAAAAATCATTTCTTTGGTAAATATTCAGAATAATCCCTTCTCAGCTGAAAGATATCAGTCAGAGACCATCTGTTTTCAGAAAGTATCTTTGCACTGAGCCCTTCTACAATACTTCCATCCCAGGCTAGCAAGCCCTGGGAACATAGTGAATCAAATGAGAGTGGAGTAATCACAGATATTTGAACAATGAAATATTTTTCCTGATATGATGATTTAAAAAAGAAAACCCAAACCCAAAAACCACAGCTGTTTTGTTTTCAGAACCTGGAAGTCAGCAGCTGGTTGATTTCTCCCAAGGAGGCACATCTTGTAAGAAACACATGTGCCATTTTGGCACACAGGTCCACGCGTGCAGCTGCACTTGGTAAACAGGCTAGCCTAGGTGTGCCTGCAGAGATCCTGCAGCAGAGAAAGCCCAACGTTACGGTTAAAACAGACACACCATTCCTTGAAAGCAGGTAGGCACCAATTATAATAGCAAAAGAATTAAAAAGAAGAGGAAACTATAGTCAGTCAAGGAAGGAGGGAAAGAAAAAAACCAATCTAAACATTTGCTTAGACAGTTCTCACAAAGGACTCTTACTTTTGAAACAGGTTCACATTGCAAGTCTCTCTCGTTTTGTTGTTTCCCATGTAACCATTCATGAAGGTACTCCTCACCCCAAATACTGATGGCCAGATTTTACAACAGCTAACAGGACCCCAATGGTCCTTAGGGACAATTCTCTACAGTGGGTGCTACTAGCCCAGTGTAAGACACATGATCAAACAGCCCTCCTCTCCTCTTTCCCCCAAAACTGTGCTTGCAAGCTATGCTTCAGGCAGCAATATTGAGATCTGAGCTCTGGGCTCACTTATCTAGACACTGAAAGCTCTCCTAAGAGCTTTTCACAGAGGAATGACAGAGGAAACACCAATGCCTCCCCCAGGATACGACTCACATCAAGACCTAGTGTAGCCTGCATTTTAAGAAGTGATGTTCAAATATCACCAAGTGGCATGCAGAATATGCATCTGCACTTTGAAAAGATACATGGAGGGGAAAAAAAAAAGGGGTAGTATCTAACAGAGATTATTCCACTCACTTTTAACCTAGCCTGAAACAGAAGCAATCCTGGCTCACTGACCTACCAAGCTAGCTTAAAAAGGAAACACCCTTGTCTACTCTATTCCTAACATCAAACAACTTTAGGTCTCCTCTTCTTCTTAGGAAGAAGTTCCTGGGCTCAGATTGTCTGCTGAACTGTTTCCACCTGGCAAGAATAACATCTGTCAGGGAGCCAATTACAGTTCACTGAGTCTCAGGATTGATTTCCTCACCCTAGGTTAGATCACCCTGAAGGCTTCTCTAACTTCTACCACCTGCCAGGGCTCCCTGATGTGCAGCTGTGCTGTCCTCTGGTCACATCCCCTACTAATACTGACATAGGGGGTAATACCTCAGCCCAAAATCCCTTAGTCTACAAAAATCTCAGGAGGACATGTGGGTGAAATTCTGAGCTCTCATTTTTCCTACACCAGCAGTGTTGTAGGACCAGGATGCTGTGGAGTTGTCTCCTACTTTAAACTTCATTTTCAGAGGCAGTGCATGCTCTTCGCTCCCGTTCCCTTCCATGGCATTTTGAATGCTCAGACTGAGCCCAAGAAAGCCCTTCAGCCTGACTTTTTTCAAAGCTTTCTAGAATTAATAGTATATATTTGAGAAAGAAAAAAAAAGGTAATGAAATATAATCTCGGTGTGCTAAACTCCACCTTTCCTGTGGCACTGAGGTGCACATTCTGTCGTTCTGGCTGGTCTTTAAATCCAGTGAGGTCAGGACTGGTGCCTTGAAATAAAGCCTGCTTGCCAGACAACCATGTCTGAATCGCCAACACGGTTTTATTTTGTCTGGTGGAGTGGAAATTTGGCACTAAATGCTTTTCCCAAGTCCCAAACCACTGCAGGACTTTAAGTGGAGGAAATTTAAATTCCAAAGCTGAGTGAGCAGGGCTCTGGTTCTGATTGACAAACTAGGAAATGTTCCCATTAACCACCTAAAATGCACTCTCAGGTTGGTCATAAAAAGCAGCTTAAAGCTACCACGGTACTCAGAGCCACTCGCTACTATGGATTTGTTTGAATGAAGGGGAGGAGGAAGGGAGTGAGAACATTTATTTCTTTTGTTGTGAAAAAAACCTCAACTTATAATTTAGGAGAACATATTCAGAAATGTCCTTTCAAATTACAAGGTCGGCCAGACTACAGAAAAAGTCAAACAGTGAAAAGTGCTGGAGCTGGTCAGCTTTGAGATTTTTCAGTTCTAACAAAAAAAAGTCTCTGTAAGTTGAGCTGGAAGAGTTTGAAAACTGCTTTTTACTGAAGATGAGGAACACACATGAAATACACAAAATTAACAAAAGGTCTAGTTCATTCATCTGTGACCAAAACCATTCAGATGAAGAAAGAGAGAAAAGTATTTTCATAAGCTTCAGAAAGTACACTTTAAAACAGCATTTCTTTTTCCCATAGAAATGCCTTCAATTTTCTTGACAGAACAGAGTTTTTACCCCATTCCTCCTTGTACAGGCACAACTAGAGTAAGCATCTTGCACTGTGAATATTTCTTGTAAATACAGTGGAATTTCTTGCAGACAGTGCTCTAACAATTACAGATACTTGGGTGTTTAATCTGATTTCAGATGTCCGGTTTAGAAAGCCTTTTACAATTTCCTTGTAAATACTGATCCTGCATCAAATTTTCCTAAAATAATCACAGATCAGTTTGAAAATTATGGTGTGAAGTTGTCAAGGCTATGGTCCCCTGTGGATGGAAATACAATCCAGCATATTCAGTAAACTATTTCTACTTTCCAGTGATACTATTTGGACGTGATGGGTTCTGATCTGTCCGTCAGAGAGTATATAATTATTTAAGACAGAAGCTTGGTTCAAGGAGTAACTCTGCTCCCACTTGTTATGCCATATACATCACTACAGTAATGACAGAACCTCATTTTCTGTCTTCCCAGTAGTTTGGAAGACAGGATGACCAAGCTGTGCTTGCCTTGTAGGCACCTGAAAACCGTATGGTGCTCTTGCTATATTGACACAGAAACTGCTCAATATGTCCCTTTATATTCAGTACAGCAGTAACGTGACTTCCAGTCAGATTAGCATGTGGATAGAATTTGTTCTCACATTTGCAAAAGATGGTGCAGATTTAACCTTAAACAAGTCATGGGAGTCTAATGCACTAAAAAATTAATATCTCTCTTCATCACTGATGACTTCCTAGAGATTTTGAGTTTCTTCCATCCCCTCAGTTTTATGAGGCCTTGTCTAGCTACTCCAGAAGGGTGTTGAAAAGGGAAAAGATGTCCTCAATCACCACAAAGTACAGAACACATCTTACCTTGTTCACAGAGAGCACCTACGTAGCTTGGCAGACACAAGCAAGTAAAGGTATTGAGGCCATCTATACATGTGGCTCCGTTCTGGCATGGGTTAGACTGGCATTCATCAATATCTACAACATAAAGATAAAAGTGTTTTTATAATCCACCCGCCTCCTAGAAGGGAAATGTTCTTCAGCCTTAGTCATACTTATTATTAGGACCAGTTCAATCCAGAAGAATGAAGAATTGCTAAAGATTCCAGTAACCAGTTTATTTTCATGATAACTGATTCCACTGTGCACAACTGTCCTTTCTCTTCAGCCACAAGCCAAGAAGCAGTTTCCTCAGGAAACGTGACATTACTGATCCACAATTTTATATCCTATGCTCCTACTCCTGAGTTAATTTCTAAAATCTAGGCCTTCAATTCCTCATTGTGCAGCAGAGAAATAAGTGATACTGTGCTGTGTGTTGTGCTTTCCTGGACTGGTGGGAAATTTGACTCGAGTTTCTGACTGCAGTGCAGAAAGTTCTCATTAAGTAGTGGAGACCTCAGGTATTTTCAGGGATCTCAAATATTGGAGGTCTTATCACAGACCATTGAAGAGACTGCAAATTTAAGTCTGTGAAGTAGGATGCCCTGGCCTCTTATGGGTTTGCATTTCTGATTTCTTTCTTGTCTAATCAAGACAAGGACAAAGCAGCATAAAGACAATCTCACTAATCGACCAGTCAGATAGTAGCATTCATAGCCATGTAGAGGCTTACTGCTGAGCCTATGGCTCTAGAGTGAACAAATAACACTTATTCTCCCCACTCATCTGGCTGCTAAAATGCTTTGCTTTTTGAACTGGGGCACTAGTTTGTTTAATATAATTACTTTGTGCACAGTTGCAAGCTGGTACGTGTCTTTATAAAGATCACATGATGTTTCCTAATGAGCACTGTTCCCCTGAAAGAATCACAGCTTAAACTTTGATTCATATTTTGCAAACATCTTAGTCCAAAGTGAAGTGCTGGTAGTGACTGACTATTAAATGTAAGAGACAGGTTAAACATATCTACAAACCAACAAATGGTTGCACAGACTGTGAAGTAATCGCTGCATCATTTGAAAGGTTTTTAGGTTTTGTTAAAGAAATATTTCTATTTAAAAAAATGTTATTTCTCTTTAAATTTTATGCTAGGTCTTATTTGTTTGAGTCATTTGGAAAGCTCTCAAATCAACACTTTATGACTTATATCCAGAACATCACTGAATGCAGAGCTGAAAATGTTGAGCTTTACTTAAGCATCACAGAACATATTTCTGTAGGGTAACTGGCTGTGGAGTGTTCCACTCCAGTTTGTTAATAAGACACTAATAGTTCTAAGGGCCAGATGATTCTTCTATAATCTGAAAACAAAAAAGAAAATTATTATCTCTGTCTTCTGGTTTGCAACCAGGGATTAGGGATGCTATGTTATTTAACATCTAACATTTAACATCTAAACCTTGGTATCTACTAGCAACAACCTGCTACAGAACTATCACACTTATCAACATGATCTAGGAAAGCAGAGAAAAACACTGGATTATTAATTTTTTAATCACAGACTGTCTTGCAGAAAGATATCAATCCTGACAATTATACAGCACTGTATAATTATATTTCTCCAAAGCTACATATGACGAGAGTTGAACTCTTTTCAGCAACATTGTGTGAGTTTCTTTCTTTCAGGTTTGGCAGGCCACTACGTCACAGGCACATTCATTGTATTTATTAGCAAATTAGACTAACAATTTTTCAAAATCATAAACCAGCTCTACACCACACAGCCAAACTACCACTTTGATCATGCTTCAGCTTGCTGGTTGGCAGGAAAACCTGGCTATTCTGAGCTGTACTGGTGAGACTATTGAAACTCACAGTTGTAGTAGGGCAGCATAGATGTCACAGAGGCAGCTTGAAGAAGTTCTCAGATAGAACGCTTATGAAAATACTAATTTATATCAAAGATATATATGATTATGATCATATTTACCATTTTCTGAGAAAATATCAAACTGGCATTCAGCTGAGCTTCCCAGTCACATTTGGGATTAGTGTATTTTACCACTCTCTAAAATAACTACACAAAGCTCTTAAGAAATATCCTAAATATTAATGTTTATTTTGTTTGATCATTTATGAATTTATCACGGAATCACAGAATGATCAGGATTGCCAGGAACCTCTTGAGATCACCTAGTCCAACCCCCACCAGAGCAGGTTCACCTTGAGCAGGCTGCACAGAACAGCATCCAGGCAGGTTTTGAATGTCTCCAGAGAAAGAGACTCCACAACCTCTCTGGACAGCCTGTCCCAGGGCTCTGCCATTCTCCCAAGACAGAAGTTCCTCCTCATGCTTACATGGAACTTCCTATATTCAAGTTCGTGCCCATCACCTCTTGTCCTGTCCCTGGGCACCACTGACAAAAGCCTGACCCCATCCTGTTGAACCCTACCCCAGCAGTATTTATAAGCATTGATGAGATCCCCTCTCAGTCTTCTGGGCTAAAAAGTCCCACATCCATCAGCCTCTCTTCATAAGAGAGATGTTGTAGTTCACCTAATTGTAATTTCTAATTTTGTGCATTTCATTTAAAATTCTTTTGTGTGAATACATATCTATGCTCTTTCTAGGTAGAAAGAAAAGGGGCAGTTGGACCTCCTTTATTTTATTGTTCTCAACTAAGCCCTTGCTGTAGAATTTTCCAAATTTCTGTGTGCTTTTTAGTTTCAAAACACACCACTTCTGCAGATTCCATGTCTAATAACATGGTACTTGACTTAGGATCTAGAAGGCATCTCTTACCTAATTCACACTGCTCGCCGTTGAAACCTGGGACACATGTACAGATGTAAAATGAACCACGTGGATAGCAGGTACCACCATTAAGGCAGGGATTGCTTTTGCATGGATCTTGGCCTGTTAAACAAGTAGAAAAAGAAAACTGATTCTGTTTCAAGGAGCTGGCATCTTTTGGAAGAAGCAATCTTTCTTCATTTCTGCACTGATGTTGCAGGCTTTACTGTAGTTACAGAAACTCTATTAACATAACAGACTACTGAGAATACAAGAGTTTTGTAAAACAGTAAAACTAATTTTCAGGCATCACTATTTTCAACTGTAACAACATGGTATTTACTATGAAACAGCATAAATTATTTTCAGATTTACACTTTTTCATAGCAAGTTGTACTACATTTGGCAGTCATGGTAATCTGTAGAGGATTTAGTTTGCGTGACATGGGAATTAATTATAGCTGAAAACAGTTAAACATAAGCAAAATGAATGGAAAATGCTTTTTGCTTTTTTTTTTTTTTTTTTAAGAACAGGGTTAGTTTATGTTGAATGATTGGGTACACAGAACATACTGGCTAGCTGCTGTTGTTTAACTTCGCTATATTCATCAGTCAATACCCACAAATCCTTATTTCTTTGAAATGATGTTTTCATGCATGCATATTTCCCACCCGTCTTTCTTAAAACACATTTCAAGAATGCAAATACATCCATAACTAGCTAAACATTAAGATAAATGCTTACCTGCTGTGAAAGCTTCAGTTGTTATGGGAGTTTTCATGTAAATATCTTTTCCTTGCAGACTTTTATGCCTTGTAGTGATATACCTTCTAGTTTATTTCAACTGAATTTAGGTTTGCATTTGCAGCATTTGCATTTGATTTAATGCCTAGGAACAATCACTCACACAAACAAGTATGCTCTAGGTAACCATTTCTAAGTACTAACCTCTCAGAGTTAGAGGAAAATCATGAAGACAGTCCTTCTGGGATACAAGAAGAAAGCCCTGGCTTTTAAAACTTACAAAACGCATTTACAGACTGGATATTTTCCAAGTAAACATTTTCAAACTGACAACCAGCTGGATTATTTGAATAAAAATTGCAGAAAAAAAAAACCACAACAAAACAAAAGAACTATAAAATAAGGCCATCAATTCCTTCCTCAACTATATCTGGAAAAAATATGAATTGAAGCAATGCTACTCACACTGACTCTGCTTGCATCATTTGTGCATTTAGTGAAATGGTGCCTAATAACCATTATGTAAAACAAATTACTATGGCAAGTGACATCTAACAAAAAGATCTGTAATTAAGGAGAGACAGACACTGTATCAACCAGTTAAAGCTACGCACAAGCTGAAAATGTGAAGTCTCAGTTTCCTCTTCTCTGGAAAATTATCTTAGAGGTTAAGAGAAGTTAAACTTTGTAGGATGTTTGAGTCCTAAAATAGATCTGCTTTTTAAGTCAACTGTGAGGTGTTACAAAACAACCCTACCTATGAACCAATCTCATTAATTACTAACATCATGCCAATACCAAAACAATGTCAGACAAAACTATCTGCTACAAATTGCAAAATTAAATAACTACAGTTAAATTCTCTACCACAGTCAATGTTACCTTCCTGTCTTTTAGCACTGGAGAGTCACCTCAAGTCTCATACAGAGCTCCAGGATGTAAACACTCAGGAAAAGTCACTGAGCTTGAGTTTGGTACTCCCAATCCTCCTTCATCGTGGAGGGGTTGCAATCATGCTGATTTCAAAGCCTAAGTTCTGTTATCATTTCACATGGTGTTCAGGTTGTCAAACCTTTTGTCAGAGTTTAGACACACATTTACAAGTATCACAACAAACACACACAACAGTGATCATATTTGGAAGTTACCTGGAATTTGCACTGCTGTGCCTTCAACTGAACCCACACTGGTGCCAATCAGGAAATCTGATCCGTTAGTGACTTCCAGAAGGGAAAACGATGACGTTACAAGTTCGATAGCGTTCGGCTCCTCAGAGCTGATTGTTGACTGCTCGTTTCGATACGGATTGTTTCCAGGGGCAGTACTGTTTGTTGCAATGTTAGAAGAAATTGTTGTGATCTCCTCCAAGCCTGACAAAGATGACTGTGTTTCCGTGCTTCTGTCCAATGGTCGTGAAGATGAAGTTAGCGTTGTAACTGCTTCCTGGTCAGGTTTAAAAACATCACTTTCAATACTACTGGGTGAATCTGAAACAGGTGTGGAAAAAAGCCAGGGGATCTCTGTCTCAGTACTCCTGTCATCTTCTTGATGAGGGTTGTTTAGTCTCAAAGAGGATGTTTCAACTTTCATTGTGTTAAATTTCAGAACATCTGTGCTTGCTCTTTCTCCAAAATTCAGAAAAGCAGTAGGGAAGACATGTATTGATGGAGAATCTCCAGAAACAGTAGCTTCTTCCTCAACAGCCAAATCAGTTACAGACCTTTCTGTCTCCTCTGTCCTGTCTGTTACAAGACTGTTAGAGAGAGGAGTACTTTCAGTAGTTGTGCTTTCTGAAACAGGCTTGGGAGAAAAATCCGGCAGAGAAGCTTCTGTTCTGTCAAGAAGGTCTGTAGTGGGTGGTTTATATGTTGCTGCAATATCAGAACTAACCTCTTTGAAGGTTCCTTCTGATGAATGATCAGAGTGATTTGAATCCTTGGGTGATGATGATGGTGTACTTGGAATTATTACCTCAGGATACTCAGATACTCCATTAACTAGCTGAACAGTTACTGACGATTTAGGAGTCTGAGGTACAGAAGAAAAGCTCACTGAATCTGTTTCTGCATACTCAGCTGATGCTGATTCTGTGTTTGTGTACACTGTAGGATGTCTTTCTTCATTTTTGCTAAATGATACAGTTGTCAGTTGGGATGTATGCTGTGTGGTAACGATACTAACATCAAGCACATCAGTTGTCAAAGCCTCTTCTGTCTCTGTAGTTAAATCTGGTGTAAGAGAAGGAACCACAGGCTGTTTATCATCCAGGTTTTCTTGGCCCATTCCAGAAAAGCCAGAGACAGAGATTGTTTCACTGTGATCTGCTATTACTTGGTTGTTTGCTGAAGTATTCACCTCATAGGTGTCTTCTGTTGTGCTTATTGCAACATGTTTAGTCTCATGAGGCACATGAGGACTTGCCAGTGATGGTACTGTAGGAAGGAAAGTGCCCAGTTCAGAGAGTTTGGTAGTGATGAGAGTTTCTGTTGCAAATTTCATGGCATTTCCTGAACCCAAATCCTTCTCATCTGATTTTGGTCTGTACCCAGATGTTACTGATTCGCTACTTGACTGACTGGAAGTAGTCAAAGAAAGACTATCACCAGATCCAAGTGCCGTCTCCTTGGTTATGGAAAATTTAGGTGTCGAGTCGTATTTCTCCCCTTCAGCTATCATGCTATCATCACTGCCATGTGTGGATTGCACAACAGGATTTGGCGTTGTCTGCACACTTATTATGTCTTCCAACACTGATTTTGAGTGATCCATGTCTATAATAGTTGTTTCTTCTGATGGGATTTGAAGTCGTTCTTCAATTAGTGTAATATCACCATAAACAGAAACATTCAGTATAACACTTCTCTTGTCATCAATCATGGGAATAATTTTCTCATATATCCCAGTATCACTTGTTAGTTCTTCTGATGTAGCTGTGTTTGGCTGACCAGCAGATGGACTTGCCACTGTATCTTTTTCTTCTGTAAAAATGGACACTGGTCTCATGACCACAGTCTGTGATCTATCTGTCGGTCTCTCTGTTGTCATAACTTCAGAATAAACTTCCTCAGGAACACCAGATGAAGCATTTACTTCTATTTTTGATACGGGGGGTATTGACAAATGAGTAAACATATCAGGAGAGGATGAATCCAAAACACCAACCCAACCAGATCCTTCTCCAGAGCTTTCGGGTAATACTCTGCTTGGCATCTTTGTTGTTGATGTTATGAGTGATTCTTCTGTTTCAAGATTAGGTGTTCCACTCAATATTACAGAAACAGGAGTAACACTATCTTTAATCAGCAAATGTGAAGTTTCCTCCTGAGAAACGGGTTTAGAAGTAGCCATTGTCCTGTCTGTTTCATTTTCTTCTCTCTTATAGGTATTTTCCTTATTGTGAGGTTCTTGAATCACAATAAAATAACTTGTTATTTTTTTAAGGTCTTTAGAGCTGAAGCTCTTCGAACTCTCTTCTGCTAAATCTGGGGATCTGGTTATCACTGAGCTGGGGAACTGGTCTTCTGTTTCTGACAATAGCTCGGTTACAGCACTTGTAATTTTTTCATTGACCTCAGCATTTGGTTCAGTGCTTCCACTTTCAAAGTCTTGTGTCTTGTCAGTTGAAAGTTTGGGTCCCATATTTGCATGATGAGAAGTTTGAGGACTTGAAGTACTCATGATTTCATTGACAGCCAAAGGCACTACAGAAGGAATAACAGCAAGGTCATCTCCCGATCCTTGTCCTGAAAATAATGAATCACCAATGAGCTCATCATTTGTTAGCTTCTCTTCTTCAGGTGTCAGGAGTGATTGGGGAATATCTTTCGTAGGGAAAATATTTTGTGTCAACTCCTCCTCTTGTTCTACATCTGTAACTGGAGAGCTTATGTATTTCCTTTCAACCTTTACAGACTCAGTTACATCATTAAATGGTGAAAGTATTTCTGTAACAGATTCCATTTCCTTTTCCTCTGAATATGGATTGACAGTTGGAACATTTAAAAATCCCAAATGTTCATGGTTTGGCTGTGTAATTTTGAAGAATGAGTCTGTTGTTTCTTCAGAAGATTCTCTAGGTTTTGGTGAAATGTCCTTTGGCCTGTCTTCCCCAGAATTTATATCTTCTATCAAAGGAATCTTCATAGTAAAAGCTCTTATTGTCAGTTCATCAATGGTTTTGTCTTCCATTCTTACATCAGTTATAATTCCCATTGTGGTGACTTCATGGTCCGTACTTATGACTAATTCTTCAGGTTCAGTAGTGAAGGCATGATCCGTAGATGGTGTGCTGACAAGTTTTTCATCATATTTCTCTCCTGTTTCTGGTCTACTAGTGGGTGAAACTGTTGTTTTTGCAAATGATTCAATGAATGTGTCTTCTTCTCCAGATCCCTGATCAATGAATGAGAGATTACTTCCAAGTATTTCATCAGTAGGTCCATTAGACATTAGTTTTTTCGTGCTGCTGTCACCCTTGAATTCTTCTCCAGAGCCATGCTCAATCAGGAGAATCTTGCCTAATGAGACAGTTGAAGAACTAACTTTTGCATTTTTGCTTTCTGTAGATTCAGCTACTGCTTTTATACTGTCAGTACCATGTGTCACCATGATGTCTTGAGGGCTGCTACTAACCACCATTTCTGGAGATGTTACCTCACCAGTTGCTAAATCTTCAATTTGAACTCCTGGTACAACATGTGATATTACCTCTTCTCTAGAACCAGAACTAGTTTTTAATTCAGGAGGAGATGTGTAAGTTGGTTCTGTTCCCTGGGTTTGTTCTCTTGGGTTTCCTGTCCTAAACACATCCTGAGACATCTGACTGTTTGCTCCAGACTCCTTTGTTAAGCCATCTGACCCAGTACTTGAAACGAGTATCACTGACTCATCTGTTCTTGCATGTTCTTCATATTCAGTGGTTGCATTCTTCAGTGAAGCACCATCTATGCTGTAAACACTTCCTTCATGCTTTTCTGTTTGTGTTTCAGTGACAGGCCTTAATGGAACTGAAGTCAAAGTAGCAGACTCAATGATAACATCTATGTCTCCAGAACCCTGGTCAATAAACGGGGAGTCAGTACTTACCACTTTTCTTGTGGGACCCCCTGAAAATATGTCTGCTGGTTCCTCTGCTGATCCTTCATTTAGAAAAAGCTTCTCTTCCAAGGGAGGAACAGTGGTGACTTTTTTGATTTCAGAACTTACAGTACCTGTTACTGGTACTGTTTTTCTGAGCAAGGTGGGCTCATGACTTACAGTTCTGAATTCACTAGTAGTACTCCCAAGTTCATTCAACTCCAAATTTACCTCTGCAGCAGTAGCTGAATATTCCTGACTTGAAAAAACAGTGCTCTGTATTTCTTTTTTATCTTCAATATTGTTTTCTGTTACAAGAGAGCTGGCAACTACTTTTTCCGTAATAAAATCTGACACAGAATTGGTGGCAACAGTTACATCAGAACTTTTATCAGAAGCGGAATAAAGAGTGCTCATTCCTTGGGGCAAAGCAGAGGTGATTCCTGAAGTGGTTACAGAAATTTCTGTTGGCAGTACTGTGCCAGAGCCCAAAGAAATATCCTTCATTGAAAGTGTTTCTGTTACTGCTGATTCTGTTGTCATGGCTGAAGTTATAGTGAT
The DNA here is from genome assembly GCA_027925045.1 of Hypotaenidia okinawae. Classification (NCBI taxonomy): domain Eukaryota; kingdom Metazoa; phylum Chordata; class Aves; order Gruiformes; family Rallidae; genus Hypotaenidia; species Hypotaenidia okinawae. The sequence goes on from BSDF01000005.1 coordinate 68,081,772, forward strand.
ATCTTCTTGTACATCTCCAGAGCCTTCTAGGACTATAAAAGAAGCAGCATTCACCTCAGGCTTTGCTGTGTGGCTACTTGTTTCCAGAAGATTTTCAACGGGGGAATTTGCATTAGGTTTAATAGTTGATTTATAATGATCCTGTGGAGCAGGGGTTGCCTCTTCTGAAACAAGGTCTTTCACACCTACATCTACTTTAGCAGTATTAAAAACTGCATCCAGAGAAACAGTTACAGCAGAACTTTCCACAGTAAATGCATCAGAAGCAGAAGTTATACCAGAATTTTTTCCATCATCCTTTCTTGACGTCATAGTTTCTGACAAGACAGAACTGGTTACATCAGATTCGGTGGAGCCATCTCCAGAAGATTCATTAGTAATCAAAAGCAAGTTCTTTATATCATTAGTAGTGGTCGTCTCAGTTCCATGCCATGTTACAGTCTCTTTACTATTTTGCAGAGACTGCTCATATGAAGAAGTAACAGCTATGGGTTTTTCTGTTGTGGCAACTTCTGATTCACCACTATAAACAGGTTCTAACATTGCAACATCTGCTGTCGGTTGTGTAACTTCAAATGCCCCTATTACTTCTCCAGCTTTGCTTGGTTGCACAGTACCAGAAGCTTCAGCTTCAGGTATTATAAATGTGTTTGTTTCATTGATTTGAGAAAAGGTCACATTTTTTGAGTGTGCAACGCTTTCGATTTGGTCACTTCTCGCTTCCTCTGCTTTTGTGCTCTTAGGTGCACTAGTAACTTGTTGCTTTCCATTGATGAACTGCAAAGCTGGGGGAGTTGTAACATCAGTAGTATTTTCACAGTCTTCTTCCTCTTCAAACTCTATCAAGTTTGGAAAGAAAGGATCCAATATTAAATATTCAGACGAATCCTGCACAGAGTCTGAAGTACAGGGTTCGGTCTGAGCTGATTCTGCATCAATATGGGGTTCATCTATTGCATGAGGAAGCATGTGGCGACTGAACAGATCCAAAAATTCATTCACCGGATGATCTGCAAAAAAAAGAGAGCTTTTCATAATCCCTAAGTGACAGTATTGGTCGTGCATTATAGTAGACACATGAAGAACAAGTAATCCACTGGAGAAAAAAAAAACACCACCAAAAAAGTCAAAATTAAACAGTTCAGTGTGTTTTTCTATTGGCACAAAGTTAAATGCTGCCACAGTGTTTGACTTCCTAGTTGACGCCTTTGTGCATATTTAATGCATTCATTGTGTAATACTGTCAATTGCTGTGAGTATTTACTCCCAGACCCACACCTAAGCTAAAGTACCCTACACTGTTCAGCAGGCATAAGAAACAGACAACGCAAAAATCATTTTCAGATCAAATGACGCTGGTCCCATTCTGCAATAACTGCTTCCATGGATTTGAGACACTATCTAACCCTTACCAAAAACTGAACTTCGACAAAGCTAAGCAAGCCAAGGTCTAAAATAAAATAGGACATATATAATATGCCTCTGCAACTCCTTTTATTCTCAATACAGAGTAATTCAAATTACTAGGAAACCCATAAAAACTACATCAATTGCCCTATTCTTTACACTTGGACCCTAGGTCAGTAAATAAAGTCTTGCTTGACAAAGTTGTTGTTACTTGTCTCTATAAAGCATTATGAAGAAAAAAAATAGTAATTCCATATTCAAACACCAATCACCATTCAGACAGTAGGATTAGTAAAGTCCAGCTATTTTCTTCTGTTACCACTCACTCAGAATTACTTACACATTCCTATAGACCAAAACCCTCTCAATCTTTTTTCTAGGTGGCCACACAGATAAAGAGAAGGAAGGAAGCTCTAAGTAGATATTGTTTTAACTGCAGAAGCCCTCATGAATTCCTCCAAGATTTATGACTTTAAATTTCATCACCATTTTTTATATCTGCACTCTCAGCACAAACATTACCTAAACCTTCTGTTCCAGAGAATAGATGCTATCTTCATAACAAAGAGAAAGAGGAAGAAGAAAAGGAAAAGGAAAGGGAAAAGGAAAGGGAAAAGGAAAGGGAAAAGGAAAGGGAAAAGGAAAGGGAAAAGGAAAGGGAAAAGGAAAGGGAAAAGGAAAGGGAAAAGGAAAGGGAAAGGGAAAGGGAAAGGGAAGGGAAGAGTATACACCAGACTCAGGAAATAGCCACATTTCAAGCTTGGTTGACTGACTTGAAGCTAGAAACTGTGCTGAAATTTTATTCCATGAATGCATCTTTTCTTAGAGTCCATGTTTACAACTGTTTCATCCAAAGCAATATTATTGTTTGCTGGTATAAACTGGTGTAACTGTCGGAGCTTAAACTTCAACTGTCAATAAAAGGTCTGAACCATCTCACAAGACTCCTGTCTTACAGCCCTGTCAGCAATGATTGTTCCCAAAAAAATATTTATATGTACTGACACACCCAGAAAGTGACAGATTGCAATTTTTAAGTAAACCTTCCTCATTAAAACTATTTACAAGGCATAAAACTACGAAAACCTGACAGGTGAAGTATTTCATTAGTTTACAATTTAGTTAGCAATTCCCCTACTTATGAACATAATTTAACCTCTATGACTACTGAGCCCTCAAAGATAGAGTAATCAGATGCTCATTCTGGAAAAAAATCACATTAAACTGGAGCAGATGACTGTGCAAGTCTTGTCTTATTTTGTGTCTGCAAACCAACTCCAATGCGGGTCTTGAAAACACCATTCCAACTCTGCTGAGAATTGATCTTCTAATATCTCATGCCGTTGTTAGCAACTAATCTGAAGAGTTAATAGGAAATTCAGCTCTGTTACAAAGAACATACAATGAGATACCCTGCGTGTGAGGCTTGATCTAATTATTCGGCAACTTGGGAAAAATTAGGATCCACCAAAGCCTTCCAAAGAATCAATCACCTTCAGCATTGTGTATTTCCACTAAAATATTGAGTTTCTACAGCACTAAGCTCAGCGTTCCCAGTGCAACAAAAAAGATGTGGGGTATAACCTCATTTCTGCCTGGCTATTCTATATTGCCCCAGCGAAACCCAGTATTTACTTCATGCTATGACAGTTCTATTAGATGACTCCAGAATTGAAATACCTTCTGTCTCCCTCACCTATGCTTGTCAGGAGTTCTCTTTTTATAAAAAGAGAATTTCTCCCTGTTCCTTCCTCCATTACCTTAGAAATATTTACAGAGGCTGTCTGCTGCCACAGAAAAATACATGTTCTGCAGCTGTTTATTTGTGGCTTGCTAGATCTTCCTTTCCAATTTTGTTCAAGCAGAAAAGCAAGAAGTTATTTATCAAAGATTCGCAAGAGGATGCAGAGAAGCATGTCTAGCAACACCACTTTCAAAATCCACAAATTTTAGCAAACAATAACTTTACTCATACTAAGGAAACATATTTTCATAACAGTAGGAGCTCTAATAAACACAGAACTGTACACCTTCTTTTCAAAACTGATAATGCAAAAATACATGGTAATCAAATAACTGAAAGGGGAATGACAAGTCAAAGCTGCTAGAAAGCTTTGGCAGTTTCTGTTTCTCAGCAAACTCACTACAAAATAACTGCATCAATATACAGAACCAGGGAACTACTTATAGAAATGCGTGTGGGCAAGAGAGACGGCTTAAGAAGAAATATGTATAAATAAGCTGACCATAGACTCACAGAATCACAGAATGTGTTAAGTTGGAAGGGACCTTTAAAGGTCAGCTAGTCCAACGCCCTGCAGTGAGCAGGGACATCTTTACTAGATCAGGTTGCTCAGAGCCCCATCAAGTCTGACCTTGAATGTCTCCAGGGATGGGGCCTCCACCACCTCTCTGGGCAACCTGTGCCAGTGCCTCACCACCCTCAGAGGGAAGAACTTTCTCCTAATACCCAACCTAAATCTCCCTTTTTCTAGTTGATAACCATTTCCCCTCGTCCTATTGCTCCATGCCCTTGGGAACAGGGTCTGTATAGGCCAATGTGGCATAAGGATGAATTATGATTCCATACACAGCTGCTAGGATTGTGTGTGCAAAGCATGCAGCATGTTATTGCACAGAACTATATAAGAAATGATTATTAAGCCTGGATGGGACTGGATAGGCTGTAATTTGTAGGAAGGTACCATGACTAACAAGTTCTGACCAGTGTATTATTTTTGTAGCAGTGCACACCTGGGAGTCCCTCAAATTACTAGCTTACGGTAAATCATTTATGGTGGGTAATAAATTTAATGAACAACATCTGTTCCAAATTCACCTAGAAGACATATACAAATTCTGACATACACAAAGATCTCTATCAAACCTTACTTTTACTTTGTTAGCTCTTTCAAGATCTTACACGCCACGAAGATCCACATAAAAGAACTTTAGTTAAAGGTATGATATTCCAATAACAACCTTTCAGAAGGATCTTATTAAATAATAAACGTTTTTGTTTGAGCTTTTTTTTTTTTTTCCCAAGAAAAACTAACCATCTTTTAAGAAAATCATAAAGAATCCAAGTAATTTCTTTTTTTAATTTGGAATTTCTTCTTTCTGGACCTTTGGTAATTCAGTGTTAGCAACTCAGTTGCCAATGCTCAGGGTTAACAACTATGGAAAATTCTCTTCAGCCCCAGAGATAGCCAATAACCTACATAATGAAGCACATTTAAAGTACAACTTTGTCCTCTAAGAATAAGCAAGACACTGTGATGAAAACACAGTGCTACCATAAAAGATGAATACTGGAGGGAAAAGTCTCATCAGTTGAACTGGTTTCATAGACCCTTAGGGCAGACACATGAACACTCGTAATAGTTTTAAACTGGATAGGTGCAGCTGACATATGTTGCCCCTATTTATGTTCATGTCCATTCCATTTGCAGGTGAAGACATACAGACTTCTTAATAAGAGATGAAATGAGAGCTTTAAAGAAAAGGAGTTTGGCTCCCAAGCATGTTTATCAATAGTTCTCACATTATGATGACGAAAAGCCAAATGGAGCACTTGTTCAAACAGGTGCTTTGCTACCATGACTTCAAGAAAAAGCAAGTAAAAAACAAGTAGCTAAAAAGTAATAAAACCAAGGGTCGTCAGTTCAGATTGCCAATCCAAACAAGTCCTAAAGGAGATTTATTAGTAAAGCCTCTTATTGAGGAAAATTATGAGGTATGTACTGAAACAGAGATGGAATAGATAGTAGGATAAGTGTATATATGCAGCCTAGAGTGTTTTTTAACTAATTTAATATGACTAGGTGTTTTAATATGACTAGATGCTGAGTTGGTTATGTGAAGTAATAGAGTTCAGTCTTTTGCAGAAGGACTAAGGACTGATAAATTCATGAAATTCACAGAAAGATTCATTAAATGTTCTGTCAACTTTGAACCAGGACCTATATTTTGATTATAATAGAGTCATAAAAAAAAAATAAAAATACGACCAGAACCATTTTGTACTGTTTGTTTCAAAAGCATGTGTTCCAGTGCATAATATGACACTATCACAAACTCTGTAACGTTCACTACCAATAGCTCATAAAACAAGACATGTTAGCATGAAAAAATAAAATAGCTTACATTAATCAAAATATCTTCCTACAAAATTTTGGTTTTGGCTTCAACAGAGCTATTTAGAACATACATAGAATGACTCAAATACTGTTAAGCTTTTGTATATATGTGCAGTTTTGTATAAAATTTCTGTAAATTCAACAGCTAGCACAGTAACTTGCAATAAAAATTTTAAAAAAAGTTTGGCTCAGAGAGAAAGGCAATAAATAATTTAATACAAAAATTAAGAAAATATGGGATTTTTCCTCCTATGCACACTTGCTAACAACTCTGTTTTCCATGTTAAGTCTTGTTGTTTCTTCCCTAAATATAAGTACTCTACATTTGTTTTTATATGTCTCCTTTACTCCAGTTGGTCTGCATGATACCATGGTCATCACCTCCTGCAGATGCCTCCCATCCCACACATGGTGGTAAACATCCACTCCCTGGCAGCAGCCTCAAACATCACCTCCAGCTGATCTGATGCTGTTAGATCAAGGTCAGAGGAACTAGGACTGGGGACCAGCAAAATACCTCATACCTACAAGTTAGCACAATGGTTCACTTCATCAGCTGAATGGATCATCAGCTTGGATAACCTGTTAAATGACAAGTCTTTGTCTAAGATGTCTCAAGCTTTTTAACAGCTGTTGATTGGACCCTTGCTCACTGAAGAAACCATTATTCTGAGGAAGTCTCTTGTGCTATGAAAAGCACATTGATGGCAATGAGGACTGAAGGCAGACATGTGAATAGTTATCTCCCTAATTTTTGTGCATTCATAGAATTTGCTGCAGATTGAAGATGTTATAGATCCAAAAAGACACACAGAATTATTCCATAAACCTGCACCCTGTGTTTGATTCAGACTCTCTGAGGAATCTAAACAAAAGGCTGCAATGTGTTGCTCTAAAATCCCCACAGGTTTATGGGATGCACCTGACAGGTTTGCAGAGGTGACCTGCAAATAGGTAGCCTACAGTCCTCAGACTTAAATACAACCAACAAAGAGGTTCAAAATGGTTTATTTAAACCCTCTCAAAGTCCAGTGAAGCCTTGTATCTGGGCTGTGGTGAGGAACTAGCATGAGGAAGGATTTAAACAGCTTTATGTCATATATGGACTAACCTGAACTTCAGCCATGCTAGGGACCAGTTTGCAGTCCGTGTGGCTTCAAGCAGTTTTATGACTATGCCTTGATGAAACCCTTCCAGTGAAACAAAACTCAACCAATTCCACAGGAATGTGTCGGTCTCACTGAAGATATATTGTTTTAAAACCATAGTGAAGAAGTAAAGAAGTGATCTGAGAATCACAGAATCACAAGGTTGGAAAAGACCTTTAAGATCATCATGTCCAACCATTCCCATCCTAAGCTAAACCATATACCCAAGTACCTATGGGGAAGATGACACCCATACAAAATACTTCCTCCTCCCCCAAATACATTTAAATTGGAACAGAAATCTTCAGTTTTACAGAAATAAAACATTCTGATAACATCCTTTGGGCCATTGAAATAAGATTTTGAAATAAAAATTTTCTGCTGAAGGAAAATTCCAAGTGTCAGCCTTCGGTAGGTGCAGTTCTTCTAACTTGTGCCATCTTGTAATAGCATTAACCTACCTAAGCACGGTCAAAGTGCAACAGTGCTTGAGGCATACCCCATCTACCCCATCAGGAAAATGTGGGAATATTGCCAGGGAGCTGGCCTAAGGTATTCAAGAAAAATGGCTACTATTATACACACCTAAGTAAAAGACAGCAAAGAAATGTCCAGAAATAATTAAATTTTTGATTATTTTAATCCATCTACCTCACATTAAGATGACTAGTATGTATGATGAGGTCTAACAAAATCCAGTTCTTGATTACTGTTCGATCTAAATAAACAAAAGGTTTTATTTAGTTCACTTAAAAATGTTCCCCAGGTGGATATATATTTCTAAAAGTTTTGTCAACTTTGGATCACTTTAGAAATGATTAAGAATGCAGAGCACTTTCAATAGGTTTATTTTTTTAAACCCTCTAAATTTTACCCAAATTTATGTTTTGTTCACACTCTGACAGTCAAATGAGAAGTTTGCACTTTTAAAATCTCATCATAAGTAAAAAGGGAAAAAAATTCTGTATAAATTGATGTTGCATAAAAATCTCAGTTAATCAAGTCAATCCCTAGGAAAAAAAAAATACTTGAAAAGAATGGGTTTTGCACAGCTGACTGGGTAAGAGTTGAAAGTAATTCAAGGTGGGTGGTCAGTCTTGCCTAGTCAAATTCACTTACCCAGGCTGTTTCACCATATTTGGGTGTCCCTTTTTCCAGGCAAGACACAGCCCTCTAAAAACCTGAGTATCAATTGCTGGCATGTTCCTAAACAGCAATCGTTTTACAGCTATGCTATTCCCTCAAGATCCCTCTTTGACAGAGTTCTTGGCTATGACCAGAAACACCTGTGGAAAGTGGATGTCACTAATGTGGACATCTGTTTTGCACCGGCCTCTGGCCTTCATGGCTGTGCTTAAACACCCCTGCCAAATTTTAAATTAATAGACATGATGATGCAAAAACCATGTCAGAAATAAAGGAACCATTTTATTATAAAAGCATATCGTGAAGCCTTCTGGCAAACGCTGGCGCTTCCGCCAGCCTCATTGCTTCCTCTGCTCCCCCCTCTGAGGCAGTGGTAAACTTGTGAAGAAAAAACAGATTGAGTGAAATGTCAAGTTGTTAAAAATGGCAGCCTTACAGTGTCAAGTCTAAGACCCAGGAAGTCAGGATACAGTTCCCTGGGTAATGACTGACTATTTGTTATACAATATCCTGATGGATACTATTCCCACTTCCTTTCTACTCCAATATGTCATTAAGAAAACAGAATTCCAGCCAGCGGTGTCTCCTCCTGAGCAGTCCCTGCCACGAGCATCCTTCCAATGACAACACTTCACTTATTGCCTACAGAGAAAACAATTCTAAAACTCTGCAGGGCTAAAAAACCCAAAACCAAACAGCTGGCAAGTCATAAATCATTTTCTCCCTAAACAAAGCAAGAAGTCAGACTGTGCCATCACACGGTATCTGGATTTGCTGGTCTTCCTTGGTATACATATACAGAAAATTCAAAGTCCACAAGACAACTAGCTAGGCCAAGTGGGAAACAGAGAGGGGCTGGAAAGGAAAGACATTGCTCACAAAAATGGCTTCAGCCTTGATCTTTTGTGGTATTTCATGACTGAGGCAGAAAGTGAGGTACCAAATGGTCTTGCCCTATCCTATCCCACTTCACTGTCACCCCTTGGTTACCCTTACACTATGTTACACTGGCACAAGCTCAGACATTTATGCCAATACAGATGAAACAAGAAGGAACCAGTTCTGGCCCTACTAACAGGGGAAGAAAGTGTCCCCTTCCCAGAAGAACTAAAACCAACTTGAAAATTTCATGCAAAAGTCAAAATTCTACAGTTACAATGTGGAAGCAGCTGTCCACCATTTGACTGCTCCGATGGCTGCTCAGAGGTGTGGTGGTCTGTAATGTATGTTCTCCCATGCTTTTCTTCAGAAATGTCATCAATAGTCAGTTTTAGGAGCAAATTCCTTTCTTAAGATAGTTAATTTTTCTCAGGAGAGGAATTTTATGTGTCAAAAAGAAAACCCAGAAAATATTCAGATATTGAAGTAGTGCGACAAAGCTGTTTATGTATGTGCCTGTATATTTATGGTGAGGAGGGAGGGAGGGGTGAAAGGTCTGGAGGGGAAGTCTTAAGAGGAGAGGCTGAAGTCCCTGGGTTTGTTCAGCCTGGAAAAGAGGAGGCTGAGGGGAGACCTCATCATGGTCTGTGGCTTCCTGACGAGGGGAAGCAAAGAGGCAGGTGCCAATCTCCTCTCTTTGGTGCCCAGGGATAAAACCCAAGAGCACAGCATGAAGCTGCACCAGAGGAAGTTTAGGTTGGAGGTTAGGAAGAGGTTCTGTACTGAGAGGGGTGTCAGGCACTGGAACGGGCTCCTTAGAGAAAGGGTCACAGCACTGAGCTTGACTGAGTTCAGGAAGCATCTGGACAATGCACTCAGTCCCATGCTCTGGCTTGTCTGGCCCTGTATGGAGCCAGGAGTTGGACTCGATGGTCCTTATGAGTCCCTTCCAACTCAGGATATTCTGTGATTCTACCACGGGTCATGCAGTCAGCAGTCAAAATCACAGCTAGTCAGATACACTCTTTGACTGATCCTGAGATATTTAGAGCTTGAAAGCCTTTCAAGAATTATGTACTAAACTGTATTTTGATATGTAATTTCTGACTGGATCAACTTTTGGGGTACCTTTGATTCTCACACTCCCCGAAGTCTACAGAAACATGAAAACACAAAATGAAAGAGAAAGAGGAGCAGAGCAGAAAAGGAAGACTGATGCAGCAGACACTCTAGAATAAGCTTATAACTGGAGAAGACTTAACTGAGAGCAAGTTGCAGTGTACCTGTAAATATTAACCATTTAATTGCTTGGAGCTGAGAAGAGAACATACGATGCAAACAGCATGAGATTCTCTTTAACCATATAGTCATATATTTATAAAAAAATGAGGTATGATTTCATTTTTCTTTTAAAAGCAGAACATTTTCCATCTAGGGTTTCTTTTTTCTTGGCAAAAATGGAACATTTATTTAGTAAAAAAGTATTAATTTGTTTTTTAAAACAACTGCTTTTTAAAGAAGACATTTTTGTTGAAAAATATTTGAGAAAAACAAAGTTAGTTGTTGTTCAGGTGATTAGCCCAAGAAATTCTGTAGGAAGTCACACTAACTCTGTTTTATTCAAGCATGAAAAGGAGTACCTGCACTATGGCGGAAGATACTGCGACCACTTGAAAGCTTTTCCAGGTTCACTCACCATTACAAACCCATTATCACTCCCTGTTTCAACAGACGATATAACCTGTGATCTTTATACTTGCCTGTCAACTAGACCAAGCGTACACAGCATTTCCTTCCACATAACTCCAGATTTTTGCTTGTAATATTTAATATTGAAGGTATTAAACACAACACTGGAAACTCACTACAAGCCTGAGTAGTAAATACACAAGTAACTCAGAAATCATTTCACTTTACACTTGCAAGTAAGGGAAAAATACTTTAGACAAAATCTCACAATAAAATTGTATTGAAAAAAAATCCCAGTGCTACTCTGTGAACAAATAGTAACATTCTTTGCTCTTATTTAGGCCAAAAACAATACATCAAATACATAGAAAATCTTTCCCTAATGCTAAAAACCTCCCAATGAAACATGGAACTCTCATTTGATGAGGTACCATATGAAAAATCCAAGATTATTGTTTAAAATGTAAAAATTAATGTTTCTTATGCACTCTTTAAGCTAATGCAGGTAACAAAAAAAGTAATGAAGTGCAATAGAGGTAATACCAAAGCAGGAACAGACTGATGGAAGATAAAATTTCTCCTGATCAGCAACAAAATTCCAACATCTTTTATTCTCCTCAGGGTTTTCAGCTCTAATTAATAATGAAGAGAAGTTTCTATACAAATTTTGTACTGAATTCTCCTCTTTTAAGCAAATATAGCGACATGGTACTGGTCAGACAAATCTTACCACAATTCACTAAGCAGGTTTTTTGTTGTTCTTATTTTTTTAATTAGTTAATTACACCAGAGAAGATAACTTCATCTTCATGTTCCCAAAAGTGACACAAAATATGCAGCAGGCACTCTGAACACATCCTGACTTGTGCCAGGAAAAAAATTCACAAGTATCTTGAAAGACACCAGAGGGTATTATGTATATTATTAATCAAATTTATCTCCTAAACATTTCCAAAAAAGAGGGAGATGGAAAAAGATTAGCTGGATTAACAAGGATTAATTCAATCATTAAATCTAAACCATGCAAAGAACAACTGCAAAAAAAAAAAGACAGCTGAAAACTACATACTCAAAAAGAAAGAATAGCCAACAAATCTTTTTAAAGTGCTATTATCAGACAAATTATCAAGGGCCCCATCTAAGGGAATGACTTTCTATTAAGATCTTTAGCCTTTGAGCCACTTATAAAAATTGCTTTATTTACAGCTTCAGGATCACTTCCTGTATTCACTCAGTTTCACTGCATCTAATGAATGACTGCATGTAATAAATCACTGCATGCAAAGTAAAATGGTATAGATATTTTCTGAAAGAGGAAAAAAAGGATAGATATTCTCATCATAAGTACTGATTTGTTACAATCTGAATACATTCAGAAAACTGTTGCACAGAGAACCACTTTCCTCAAAAAATTTAATTCTTACTGTGTTTCCTTGTAAAAGGCAGCCCTTCCTTTCTGCAATAGGATTTTTAAAGACTTTCTCCACACATAAACAAAGGTTGTAAAAGGATTCCTCTTCTTCACAGCAGAAGTATGAAAAACTACATTGTACCTATGAATAAAATTCCTTCATTTCTCTCATGAATAAACAAAGAGCTATAAGAAAGCTAGAAATGTGTAATCCCTATGTCTAGATCTGAGACGTTTCCTTGGAAACAATGCAAAAATAGCAGGGAATGTGTAGGCATCCTCTGAACAGTATTTAATGTGAGGGCACTATTCCTTGTATCTATGGAAATTTATAAAGGAATGTGAAAAAAGAAATTATTGTTCTATAATAAGTCTTCAGGAAGAGCCAGCAATAGTGGCCAAAAGACTACTTATTAATTCACAGTCTTAGCTTCTTGTGAAACTTTCTAAGTATCAAGTTTCAGCTCTGTTGGATTTTTTTTCTTCTTTCTTTTCCTTTGTTTTGGAAAAAGGAGCAGTGCACAAAAAGCTTGAATTTATTACAAATACTTGTTTATTAGAGCTTGCTTTTATACAGGGTATCACTGCTCCTGCATTTTAAATATGACTTATAAGTGGTAGTGTCCAACCCATTTTAAAAAGTCCTCCACAGCACCAGTATTCTGTTACAGAAAAATTCCAACTGGTTTGATTGAGTAATAGGTCTATCAGTCTGGGTTAAATGTATGACACAAATTTGTTCTGAAAAAGAGAAAATCACCTAATTATTGAGTGAACCAGAAGCTGTAAATGTTACAAAGACGTTTTGATACCTACCATCCCCACATCCCCATAAGAATTCTGCTCTCAGTCACCTCATTGGAATTACTATGGTGTAATTACACTGGGGAAGATGATATCAGAATCTGGCCATGTTACTAAGCATTTAACACTTCAGTTGCTCTAGACAAAATGAGAGCTTGGTTGTCTCTATGCCAGACTTTATGAATAACACAGAGAGTTCGGTCATTCAGGGCATGAAAATGACTTGAGCAGCTATTGGACATTGACAAACCTGTTTCATTTGGAAATGTGTTTCAAAAACACTAGGTGGTTTTCTTTCTTAGCTGAACACACAAGGCTTGGGCTCAAAACAAAGCACTACCATGAAGGACCGCATTACAAATACTGAAATAAGCCCATGTCCATTGACTACCGTGCACTCAGTACAGCGGGGACTGAGGTCTTTCTCCAGCGTTGATGAGGAGCAGCAGCTGCCGTAGCCTTAACGTCAGCTGGAACACAGCAATTAATAAGGAGACCAGCCCAGCTCTCCATTCAATAAACAGGAGACTTTGCATTCAATAAGATGGGAAGTTGGTTTAGCTCACGTAAGGCCACTTTTACTTCAACACCCCACCAGAAATGTACTCGGGTCAGCCTGGAGCACAAGACCAATAAGCTGGGGCCGCAGGACACCGTGTCCAAATGCATACGAGTTGAAATGCAAACTAAATGTTACTTTGCTCATTGCATTGTACAGGTTAACTTGGAACTCCTTCTCTTAAATGTATGACAGTGATACTACGAATTAAGCATTTTCTAAGAAAACTGAAAGGCTTGCATAGGCAGGGAAGTCCTATTCCTATGCATCCGCTGGGCATGTTATCAGTCACTGATAAAGCAGCAGAATGCAGTGAATGCAAGACAGCATTATTCCTTTCCAACAAACTTTGATTTGAAATGGGTCCTAAGCATAGACAATAGGTTTCCACAGCGTATACTTCTGATTTGATAGAAAAAACCAGAAAAATAAGTTAATTTCAGCAGATAAAAGACAGTCTCCTAACACAATGACTAATACATATGATTTTTGAAAGGTACACCAAAGACTGCACATAGTGCATGTGTGTATACTACAAAGAACAATGTCTGGATAGATATTTGCCAGTGGGCATAAATAAAATAACTTGAAAGAGAACAATGTGGGCACAGGTGCAGACAGATACAAACCTACATGGTGCATGTTTTTAAACTGGCTCTACTGCAAATGAGGTGCTGCCTGGAATGAGCGTTGCAAGGCATGCTGCTCCTGTCCCTCCACACCACCATCTGATCTGGTCACAGCACTATCCTGACACCCACAAACTCTGGAACAGAGACAGCATCTTTCCTCCCAGCATGCTCCCAGCACATTTCCGCTCTCCCACGCACACATTCCCCTCAGAAGTTAGCAAAATGACGGCTGAAAGGGGACATGGTTATTCTCTATAACTGAACAGAGAAATAAAAGTATCAAGGGATAAGTGTCAGGAAGAAAAAAGACCTATTCAAGCTAAAGACAATGCTGGCAAGAATAAGCATGGGTATAAACTGGCCAAGAAGCAATTCAGGCTAGATATTAGAATCAAACCTAAAGAGAGCCATGACGATCTGGGACAGCCCTCCAGAAGTAGTTGTGAAGACAACAGGATTAAGTGAATTTTAAGACAAGGCCTAAAACAGACCTGAAAAGACTCTATTCTCCCTTCTTTGTTAAGGTTTATGACTATGACTCATTACCATTCTGCTTTTCATTCAAATTTCACATGACCTCTTACACTGCTGAGACAGAAATATGCATGTCAGAGAATTACATGTTGAAACACAAAGGTTTGCAACCTCTTTCCATAAAATTCCACATCTACAAAGCACAAGTTACTGCAATTTCATTCTCTTCAAAGCTGGAGGGGACAAGAAACCAAGAAACCAGACAGAGCTCTTGTGAGTCCCAGGGTCCAATAAGCACTTTGAAACATTCACTGAGTAAAGACTTTTAAATGTCTCCAAAAAATGCAGGTGTGCAAATTACTCCTGATACAGACAGGAGTTATGTTTCCAGCATCCCCTCAACCGCTGTTAAACAACACCCCCACAAGCATTTTTCAGCTCATTAAAGCTTTATGAGCTGAAAAGTTCCTTCAGGTTTGGGTTTGGTTGGGTTTTTTTTTTCCAGCTCCTACTCCATTACCTTCCAGCCCTCACCACCGCAATATGTAGGAGCTAAGAGGACATAAAAGAGCATGAGGTGGCAAGTTTTGCGTCCTTGCAGGGCAAGGCAAGCTCCCCTGTCCTATCTGATGCAAAGGAAAGCTGCTAATGTGATAAGTGTATTTTGCTTTATCACTTACACAACACAGTCAGAATCCCAAGGGAAAAGCCTGTTGTCCCAAGCTCCTTCCATTATAAAACATGTGCGTGGTCCTTTCTGTAGCATAAAAAGGGATGTTTCCCCACGCACAAATATACTTTCCTCATTAATTGGAACACCTGCCCTGGATCTGCCCATGTGCCATAGGCTGTCAGAAACAACACGCCTTATATCCCTCATTAATTTGTGCACCTGCCTCACACTTGCTCACACGGAAGTATATGGGTTGTTTGTACAATGCATTTTCCCAATGAAAACTGCTGTATTCTTGTACAAATAAGCAGCTTGGTCCATTCAGTGCTGTATTCTTTCTTATCAGCACTAGAGAGAATTTTCCAGAATTTAACGAGCTTGACGATCCGTCAGGCCCCCAAAATTCCTTGTATTTCCATGGGCACATCTTTTTTTATCTAAAAAAGTAACTGAAACTTCTTTTATCCAAGCATTAATTGATGGCAAGCGTGCCTTTTAAAAGCTAGGATTATAACTTTACCTCTTAGATAGCATAAGAAAAGAAGTTCTCTAGTAGAAACTTTTCCTGGTCTAATAAGTTTCAGGGATTTATGTTTAAAAAAAAAACAAACGTTTACTATTAGCTTTCAGTTCTATGTTGTGCTACTTCATATTTTAGGGAATTGCATGTATAAGACAATTTAGGATCCTTGCCACTATATTTAATTTAATTTACCCAGTCAACATTCAGTGTCTTTCAAGTGCAGCTTGAGTCTACAATAATAATGAAGAATAATATCCCCCACATTCCATACATCCATAACACATTCCATACATCGACAGCACATTCCAGCTAAAGACTTCAAAGTGCTTCAGAAAAATGGTGCCAGTTTAGCAGGGGTTTGAGACTGAGAAGAAAGGCACAAGAAATCCTTCCTGCTCTCCCTCTACCAGCACATGGTCACAGGTGAACTCAGCAGACCCAGAGCAACAATGGGCTGCTCTTCACACCCTTCACCAGGAGGTAGGACACCCACCCATCACAATGGGAACCTGTGCTGAAAAGGATATATTCTTTCCTTCTTACTGGGAACTGCTAAATACGCCTGCATCTCTCAAAACTCCATTCGTTTGGAATGACCCTTCTCTTCCACATGGATTATAAAATACTTCTCATAACTAACAAAGCCTAATAGCACCTCCATGGAGCACTTAAATATTATTACACCTATGTTTCAGATGGTAAATGGACCTGCAGAGACTAATATTCAGCTGTGTTGGTATAATAACAAGTTTTTACTGTAATTAAGTGATATGGCTGATAGGAAACAAAACATGGTACCGTACTTCCACTGAGCCCTGTTTCACTATTAAACTGTTGCTTCTGGCAAAAGCAGAATAACAAGGAGGTGAAGAAAGATGAGGAAAAAAAATTCATCTCACAAATATTTCCAACACTTGTGCGTACATAAAACATAAAATATATTCATTCATACACAACATCATTTATACAGCAAGCATCTCATTATAATTCTTACTTGAAACAGCTATTATTTATGGGGCTTTGGTAAGCAAGCTGTCATTTCTTAGGCAGCACTTTTGGACTCTTAAGTTGGAAAACATGAAAGCCTTTGTTTATATTAATTTGCTATATTACCTTGAAAATATGCCATAGCAAAGGAGGAAAAACCCTTGTTTTATCAAAGAGGAGTACTGACGAAAACTTTTGCTTGTTCCCACTTAGCAGAGAACAAAAATCCCAAGTTACAGTTTATGTAGTTCTTGTATGACTGCAGACCAATTTCTAAAAGGAATAAGAAGTTGAACTATGTCCTAGTCAAAGACATATGTTCAAAGACATAATCCTTCTTCAGTACATCATATGTACATTTTCTTCAGAACAAAGGCAAGTTTATGGGTTGTGGAACAATGAAGGGAAACTGGGCTTGACTTGATTTTTCAGATGCAGCCTTTATTTTCTGGAGAAATAAATGAAAACACTAATCTGAATCCTCAGACAGAATACATCTTTGGCAGCTCTAACTTAATTTGTGTTAAGTAGCTATGGGCTGCCTTCTCCCTGTGGATAGCTAAATGGATAAATTTCCACTGTCAGATTCTGAAAACAGAAAAAGAAAACTCCTTTGTGACCTTGCATGAGATACATGATAATCCTGAAGTCTGTCCTAAGGACCTGATTACCCAGGTGAACGCAAGAGTAGCTATGAGGAGCAGCTATGCACTGATCCATCATCTTACATGTAATCCAACTTGAACTAATTCCTCATTTAATGAATCACCGTACCCAAACTATTCTGGAAAAATGTATAAAATAAGACTCTCCTTGATTTATACACAGAAAAATCCTGAATCATATGCCTCGTGCACTACCTGAAGTAAACACCAAGTTATCGCACCCCCCAGACCATCCTCCTTCTTACCATCCACCAGTACCAGCACAGCTGCCCAGCACAAACCACTCTCCTAGAAGCAGTAAGCTGTAGTATAACTCAACAATCTAACAGGGCAAACCACTACTACACAGTTCGACCATTAATTATTAAGCAGAATTAACCAAATGTCCACAGGTACAAAAGCATTTAATATGTGGCTTAACACCGTTCTTCAGGAATTACTCTTCAGTTCTGACTTACCGGACACCTCTCATTTAATTGAGACTTCCAAGACACTGGCAACATCTAACACTTCAGACAAAATAACGATGATATACCACAGAAACAGAAGTAGTGTTTAAATGTAAAAATAACAAAACTATTATTTTTTCAAGCAGAAGGTAAAGCTACCACTGATATAACTTGTGCAGTTCGACATCTTGTAAATATAAAGTATTATAATAAGTGAATAAAGACACCAAATCTGCTGGAGGAAAAGTCTGTTAGTCGTATGGAACATCTTCAGGAAACTACTTCTGCATTTTGATTTTGAATTAAATTCTACCAAAAAAGACTTCCATAAACTGTGAATTTAACTGGATAAGTTCTTCAAAGATACCAATATTATCACTAACAACCAATAACAAAACAATTTCTTAAATAACTATGCAAAAGCATTGCCTAGAATTAAGATATGTAAGATATAAATTTTACTGTGTTCCTTGAAAAAAAAGTTATAAAATAACTATAAAAAAATTAAACAGAATGCAGCACTGAACTTAACAAATATTTTGATCTTTATCCTTTTTGTTAGTTTTTTTTACATTTACTTTTTTTTTAAAAAAGGTTTTACCAAGACATCTTAAACAGTAGTCTGTTGACAGGCTTCACCTATTTCATTATGGAGATATATTCATCATAAAAATCAACAGTTCATTGCTACTTCAGGAGTTTCTGTTCTGGATACCCATGGAATTGAAGCTACATACACATGTACAATGCCATCAGCTAAAACATCTAATGAAACTAAAAATTATGTCAATTTACCTCACAGAGTCTACAAAACAGATTAAAAAAAATTATGATACATTATGAAAACATGTGAAATCCCCTCCCCCAAATCACAGGATGTCCTCTTGTGGACACAGTAGAATGCCTGAACCCTTTTTTTTTTTTTTTTTAGCTGACTACATTGTACATTGCATTGTTAATTGCTACAGACTAATGGAATGTTAAAATAATCTAGTGCTTTGTTTAGGACTAGTAATGCATGGAATGGAAGCTGTGAAATTAAAATGCTTGTTTCACAGATAGCTGAAGTTAAATCAGTGATTTGGCAACATTAAATAAGAGAACTGGACCACAGTCATCATGACTTTTAAGAGGAAATAAAACAGTTTTTCACTGCTATGTAGAAAATAATCTTATCCCAAAACATATATATAACACATTTCTGAGATTTTTTTTAACAGCTAGAAAAATAGACCTACCAATATTTAAGAAGTTGCAGTCAAGATAATGCTTGTACTTTGCATCCTTCAGTGATCCAAGAAACATCTCCAGTATATTCTAAAGCACACCACTTTTTTATGATAAAATGTCCATTCTGATGGACTGCAGGTCTAAAAGACAAAATCTTACCTGTATCATTGCCTGTGATTTTAATAACATATAATCTTATGTCATTTCCACTATCAGGTTGTGAAGTAGGAGACACCTCTTGAGGTTGTAATGCCTCTGTGGTCTCCTTCACTTTGGGTGGTGCAGTAGGTCGTGCAACTGCAGTAGCAGTAGATGTTGTGAAATACTCCTTATCAATTTCTGGTTCTAACATCTTTCCTGTCAAATCGTCATCAGCAGTGGCTTTACTGGGAGAAATAGATTCATCAATTATGATGATGTCATTGCTTGTTACTTCCTCTTCTTCCTCAGGGATGATACGTGGTGACTTTTGAGTAACAAAAGGTTTGGATGCTGATGTAGGCTGAATTTTGTCTACAGAGCTAATGAAAGGTGTTGTTACATCACTGAGAATCGTTGCTTTATCTGTTGCATTAGCTGAAAAAACAGTTGTCTGGATTTCTTCAGGTTCTTCTGATATTCCTGAACCTTCCAGAGTTTGGCTTGGAGAAGCTTCCAAAGTCAGATGAGTAAAGCTTTCCACAGTAGAGTGATGTGTTGGCATCGTATGGCGGGACAACACAGACTCCCAGCTCACAACATCACTGTCTTCTTCCTTGGTGGGGGTTCCTCTGCTTTCATATGTTGTTGCTTGGGTACCCGCAGCTACAGGCATCGTTTCAGTGACCTTCTCTTCTTGATCAGTAGCAGTTTCAGCATTCGGAGTCACCGTGAGATGCAAGGTCCCAGCGCTTGTTTCATCAATTTGATGAACTCTTCCATAATCTGTGATCTTCACTGCAGGCACTGATACTTCTGTTGCTGGATATGTCTCATCATAAGCTGAACCTGTCTCATCCTGCTTTTCCTGAATAGTGGTTTGAGTTGATTCAGATGCTGGTGGCATCTTTTCGTCATGTATTTTGACAGATGTCACAGATAAGGCAGACTCTGTGGCAGTACCTGCTTCCTTTTCTTGATCATCCGTGAAGAGTTCCTCTGGGAACACTTCAGTGTAATTTCCAGTTGTTTCTGTTGCTTCTGTATGAAAGATACCATCAACAGGAGTCTGATCAGTAATTGTAATATCTCTAGTGACCTCACTTTCTACAGTAAATGGAAGTAGGGAAACATCATCTTCTTTCTGTGGAACTGTAGTATCTACCTTCGTTACATCTGTAAATACAATAGATTCCTTTGTCCCTTCAAAGCCAGCTGATGCTGTTACTTTTCTGTCTTGAAGTGTTGCCACTGACTCCTCTTCAGATGATGTTGCACTGGTTGTCTGGCTTTCCTCTGTCACTGTGTATTTTGGGACCTCCGTTTCAGTAGAGACATCTTCAGCGGGTGTTACCGATGTGTCAGTAGCCTCTCCTTGCTCAGCTTCAGGGGTGGGAATGGATGCTTTCATAACATACCCTGATGTTTCATGTCCTTCATGTTCTGTTACCTCCAAGACTTTGGATATAGCACTTGGCAATACGGTAACACTTGAAGAGCTAAAAGACTTCATTGTTGCACTACCTTCATCCACTGGTATTTTTGATAGTGTCATCATTTCCAGATCCAAAGAGCTGCTTGTGTGGGAGACATCTGTAGTATCTATATTCTGATCAAAATCAGCTGATACAGCTTCTTCATCACGTTTTGTTTCCTCTGGCTCAATGCTTGTCTCAGTTTCATCTGTAACTGCTGAAATCAGAGCTTCTGGATGTTTTGTGTGTTCTATAATTTGCCCTGGAGATGACGTCGGCTCCATTCCAGAGATACCATCTTCTGTATCTAGCTCCTGTATTCTCTTAGTATGAGACAACTCTTCTGTCATATACCCCTGATCTTTATCTGTTGGCAGCCACATGTCAGAAGCTGGAGGAACCTGTGTGAACTTCTCACTTGCAGAACAACCCTCAGTAATACAAGTAGGAATAGTGGTTGGGGCATGAGTGATCTTAACATCCATTGTTCTCGTTTCTGGCTCCTTTGTTTTTCCCTGCTCCTCTAGAATGTCTGATCCTTCCATTTGCTGAGATGAATGGATATCATACATGGTGCTTTCTGCAAAGTTTTGTGGGGAAACTGTGCTTCCTGAAAGAGCAATGGCCTCAGATTCCGATTGATTAACAGCTGATACAGAAAAGGATACAGGTATTCCAGATGACATAGTAGGCTGCACATCTCTCAGGTCCTCTCTGCTTCCTTCAGCAGATGCCTCATTATCAAACACTGTTGCAGAACTAAATTTAACAAAGGGAGTTGACTCATCTGCTGTAGAAAATTGCCCAGTGGTTACCGCATGCTCGTCTCCAAGGGTCTCCGATGCAGCAGGCACGTCTGATTCTGGGACACTACCAGTGGCCACGCCAGAAACTCTATCAGGCATAACGCATGCTCTCTCTGCCCTCCCCCTCTGTAGTAAGATCATACTGATCAGTGAACAAAGCTTTAGGGACTACAACGGTTGTAAGTTTCTTGTCAGATTTCGCCTCCATTGACTTTTTTGTGGGTTCTTTTGTTGAGTGGGGACCAAGGTATGTATTCTCTTTTGTTAGCGAAACTGAAGTCCCTGTCCTGGGAAACTCTCTCCGAGAAGCTGGTACCAAGCTATCTGTAGCTGTCATCATAGGACCCACTTCTATTTGTTCAGTCTGATTATCAGCATCATGCTTTGGTGTGTCTCCTGTTTCAGCATCTTCCCACAAACCAGGAGAACTCTTAGCTACAGCTGTGCTATCCTGAAAACCTACAGAGGTCAAGAAAGCGTCCTCAATGCTTTCAGACCTACCTTGTTCCTCGGACAATTCTGCTTCAGAGTAAGTGTGCTCCAGCTCCAAAGCTGCAGATGTGCTCTCTGTTAACCTAGGTGAAACATCATATTCAGTCCTTCCCAGTGTATCATAAGTGCTTATTTCACCATCTGTGACAGTCTGAGGTAGAAGGGTGGTTAACTTAATGTTCTCCATAAGCACTTCCATTTCCCTTTTTTCCTCAGCCACATCAGTAGTCATTTCTGCATCTTCTTCAGTCTCTAGGGTTGTTTCCTCCAAATAAGGGGCCTCTGTCTTGGTGACAGCCACTTCAGTAATCGGAGCCTCAAAAACAGGAGGTTTAAGAGTGACTTTAGCAGATGACATTTTTACACTGTCAGTTTTCAGAGGTGTAATCAGCTTAACAGTTGTAGGCTCTGTTACAATTTTTTTACCTTAAAAAAGAAAGAAAGAAAAAAAAGTTAAGGAATCATTCCATCAGAACACAAAAAAAATTTACTTAATTCAGTTTGAATGTTCCAAACAAAACCTAAATGCTACACTGAGTAATAAGCATAATGCTCATGGGCTTTAAATATTTTTTTAGCATACAACAGAGCTTTGAATGGCATAAAATAACATATCATGAGGCTGCAGAACATCTAACCTAAAGTCAGATGAAATGAGAACAACAGCATTATTGTTCATATTCACTGTTTCTGTAATTATTCATAGAAGTCCTCATATTATACAAGCACTCAGCACACAGCTCGGTACCGATCAGTTGGTATGGAAGTTTATTTCATGATGTCATGAGTTGCACAGAAAACCTGTGGGCTTTCTTCAAAGCTTGCTATAGCATGCAAGTCAAATGCATGGAGGGAGTGAAGTACCACTTTATTTTCAACACATAATTGCAAATCGCAATAAAGAAGCCCTCAGTGGAGTGAGAGCATGCTTAAGCAACAGGAGCAAACTTGCCATCAGGAAGTACTGTTTTACAATGCTGCAAGAGATGCTGCCTTGCATTTCAATTACACTGAGAAAAATTTATTATAGGGAAAGGTGAGAACAGTAAACCATAAGAGTTAATAACTTGTTGCTATAATGATGTTGATCTTTGGAAAACACTTCAAAGACATACATCTGAAACTCCTTCACACACAAAAAGAGCTTCTATGGGAGTGTTGAACATGAAAAGGCAGAGCAGTGAACCCTCTGAATGATGGGAAGAGTAAGGGCAGCAATCCTAATTTACAAGAAAGGTTTTTCCAGTGAATGAAACTAATGTTTTTAAAGATGTTTCAGAGAATCTTGCTGCCAACTGTCTTGTCCAGTTCTGCCCAGTTTTCCATCCTATCTGAGGAGGAGATATGTGATGACAACCATGACACTGCCAAGTTTGGTAGCAGGTAGTGAACTCCTGGTAAAAGTGAGTTTGTGCTCAGAAAAGCCCACAGTGGAAACATCACCTCTTCTGCCAGTTCTTCCAGGTTGGTAATCTTTAGAAGAGCAATGGGAGCAGAGAGGTGGAAGATGTGAATGTCTTAAATCAGTGCTGTTGATTGCTAAGTGACTGAGCGTAAAAAGCTGGTCCATTAAATCACATTACATTCCTAAAGGAACAACATACCGTCCTTTAAATCACACTAAGCATATGAAGAATGCATGAAACAGGCTGTATATGTGAGGACTAACTTCTTACCAGACAGACACAATTACATATGTAGCTTCTTGCAAAGAAAATATTCCTCCATTTCTAACAGAGCAAAGAACTCTATTAACCTAACATGCAGAAATCTTTTACCAGAAAATATTGAAGCCAAAGTCTCATTATTCTGGCTGTGAGTTAATAAGTGAGGTCAGGAAATTTAACTCATTGCAAGTTATGAGTTATCATGAGAAAAAGGGATTTCTGAGATTGTTTTTTTTTTTTTTTTACTGCCTTGCACACTGAGATGAAGGTGTCCTTGATGATGGTGCAGCCTCTGACTGACTCTGGACTTGCAGGAGCTAGTAGAATATAAAAAGAATAGGATGAAAAATCCATGAAAAATTGAGAAAGGTGCAAATTAGTCAGATATTTTTGCAGTGACAAGTTATACTCAAGCATATGCAGTATGTATGCACAGATCAGTCCTTTTCACACCCCCATGTCTAACTGGGTACCCCTTTGATATTTTTAGATATGAATTCTGCAAGTGTAAGCTAGGGTCACGCAAATATTTGTTTAGTTTCACACACCAAGCTTTGAAAATGTCACCTTTGCAAGAGTTCTATTTGATTTACCTTGAAGAAGACAGGCTTGTGAGATGATGGCAGCTTAGGGTTTCCAGAACAACTAGTAGATTTACAGAGCAGGGAAATGAGAAAAAAAGAGCTGATATTTTGGCTTTCTTGAATGAAAAGTAAAAGGGAAATTGTGAGGGTAAGAAAATATGATATCACTACAATTAGAAGTGCTAGTGTTCTTTCCCAGCAGAAAAATTAATGGATTCTTTTCTCTATCATATGTTAAATCATTCTGTGGTTTTATAAAGAAGACTTTGCTACTTATATAGCCTCTCTTTTTTGTGGATTAAAATATTCAGTTGAGCCAGGAGGAGTAAAATTCTTGATCTCAATAAGAAAAGCATGGCATTAATACAAGTGATTTTTGTATTCTGGAGTTCTTCAACCTGAAGTGGATGTTTATTGCTCTTTTCAATGCCTATGTGATTCAAGTGTGGGATGGTGTTCACACAATCAACAAACTCTTGCAATTTTATCCTGATCTGCTTGCAGGAGGATGATTTAAACCAGAGTTTGACTCCACAACTAGGGAGAGAAAAGTACACATACGGCACCACTGTCCTCCTGAGTGGTAGGTAGTTATTGTTGAATTCCTACCAAAGAATCTTAAAAGTACTTTTTTATGGCAAAAAAAAGGTGACAGAATAGTCTCACACTGTCCCTTCTAGCCACAGGATGAGTTTCCTTAATAAAGATTGAATATATTTTGTAGCCAACACCAAGTACTCGGTCAGAGAACCCAGTTACCATCTTTTATGTGACTACCAAGGTCCGTGTTCATCAGAACATGAAAATGCAATAACCTCTAACAAACCTAGACAGAAATGAGACCATAGGAATAAACTTGGGGGGTGAAGTGTGTGTGTGGGGTAACTTATGTCATCACTACAGGGAAGCTGTGTACACTTAGAAGCATTTATGTAGCTTCCCAGTTTCCAAAAAATATTTGGAAGTCACAGAAGTTCACATATTTATGCCTGAGATGCAGTTATGTGTTGCTCATGATTCCTTATCTGCTAATTACTTGATAAAAGAGATACAGATTTATGAAGTAAACCTGAAAAAAACACCAAGAGCATTTGATCACTTCTATTACTAAGTGAATCAACAAATATTAAACTGATATACTGGTGTAGAAAAGCACATTTTAAAAAAGAGTTGGTCAATAAACAGCCAGATCTTCTCCTGTGAAAACTGACTCAGGGTTACCAGTGTGCAAAGAGCAGTTCTGGTTAAGATCAACTACGGGGCCTCTAAAACTGCTTTATCATAAATATTATACATAAGATTTTTTCATATAGATCATTCAGGTTTGCAAACTTAAATTTGAGTGGATCAAAAAAAGATGGTTCTTCATAGAGAAATCTCTCAATTTTTTTTTCCTGAGGGGAAATAAAAAAACCAAAAAGCCCCAAAGAGAATGTTGCTTTTTTTAATAGGCTGAACATGAGTTTGAACTGTCATCCACTCCACTCCACCCAGATGTTTTGCGTTACTGTACTCCTTGCATCATGCATGCAATATGCTACCTCCTTTGTCATTATTCTGAATCAAGACATGAGGATGATTTTCCCAATAAAATTCACGAATGTATTAGCACCAGGAACGCAAGTTACCTCACCCACAGCTGCTCATATCAAAGGCAATATTGACGGATTTTAATCAATTCCTTTTATATTGAACAACCTGCATGAACTTGATTTTGGATGGAGTATATGACTTTGAAGAGATACTATATTTTTCACTCTGTTTGTTTATTTTACGCTTTCACTGTACAACATTTTCTTTCTCTTCTCTCCCACTGTTGTTTAAATAAGGATTTAAAATAATGGAGCAATATTAAAACTTAATATTTTTTCAAGGAAATCGCACTACACAACTTAAGACATGGTTTAACTTTGCAATTACCAGATGAGTATTCTAATATGTTTTGTGCTGTTTAAAAATAATTTTGGGATATCTGGGTGTGCTTTCTGGATGAGAAAATGTTTAGTTTAAAGATTAAATACGGTTTTTGTATATGTATTTTAACTAGTTCCACAACATTTTTAACCATGTGTCTAACTTGAACCACTTGAGCAGTTTCTCTGTATTCAGATATATTTTTTGTGTGTTTACATTTAGGTAAGCATCAAGAACCTGGAAGAACATACACCCTACAGATAGAAAAAGAATTGTTTTGAGTCAGTACGAAGAGCCAAAACAATAAAAATCTGGTTTAAGTTGGAACCTGGAAATAGTGGATTCTTTCTGTCAATAACAGCCAGAATAGATTTGTGACACTGAGACAGTCAAAATTAGTGGTTTGACGTCTTCCAGCACTATCTTCCAGCATGATGCCTATGCAAAAAGCTTGCTTTCCTTAATTTTCACATAGTTTTGTATATTAATTTGTTTGCTGCTTTTTTAAGGTTGCCCTGTGTGTCTGACCCTTCCCTTCTACCAAACATGGGAGAGAGGACAGTCTTGAATGTTTTCCTGACTCCAAGAGCTATGCCAGCTGCAGTTTAAGTAACTGTCAAAGACTTCCACATTGGACAAGTCTAAAACTAAGAACAAATTTAAAAAAAAAAAAAGTCAAATTGGTGCTCTGGTTTGCAGATTGAGACAGAACCCTCACCTTATTATACAGACTCTGTACCTGCTCATTCACCCATTTCCAGAAGAATAAAGGTGGATGAGGATGTGGAGTTCTGCTCATTGCTTACGAGATATGTGATAGCATGAAGAGGATTCAAAATCTGATGCTGAAGCAGTAAGAGTTTCTCTATAATTTCAGTTGTGTACTCCCACTTACCTATACAACACATTGACATCAAAACACAAGCTAAATGTAATGAGAAAAATAATTTAAAACCCTAAATGCAGTATCCATCCCCCCTTACAAAATAGTGTTATCAGAGAAAAATAATGGGACTGTTAAAAAATAATTAAAAGCTATTATTCAATCTTATTGACTTCTTTGTAAGGGAAAATCTCAAAAAGTTAACAAAAGATCATTCACACTCTTCACACCACTGCCCAAAGTTCTTTTCTTCCAGCTAAGAAAACAGCAGAGACAGCAGTTCTATTAATGCTGTGAATACAAACACTCCTAAGCAAAACCACTTGCTATTTCATAACTTCTGAAGTCAGACAGTTAAAAGTGGAAGGATGTGTTATCTCCTGGTTTTCCCACATGCAATTGTAGTTTTGTGAACAAATTATAACCTGTCAATCTATCCACAGAAGAACAATAGCAAAAAAGTATTTATCTTTCCACATTTTTTCTAATAAATCTGCCAAAGAGGGCAACAAATCACGGAGCCTCTTTAGTAAACTGTAATCCCAGCTCCAAATAAAAGCAACAATTTTTGCTTCCTGACCACAAAAAAACAATTGAAGAACAAAGAGAGCCAAGACTGTCACTTGGGTTCAGAGCTGACAGCAAAATTCTTGCTGCTTTGCTCTCCTCACCTAGTATGAAAGAAATGACCCATATGTCCCATGAATGGTACCCAGTTCTCAAAACTATACTTGAACATGTAAAATTGATGGATCTTTTACTTCTTCACCTTGTTGTTCCTAATCCCATCCTTGTTTACCTGACCTGTTCAGTAGCCTGAGTGAATGAAAGGAAAATGCCTTCGACGTTGTCTTCTTAGCACTGGGACAGGCTGCCCAGGGGGTGTGGAGTCTCCTTCTCTGGAGATATTCAAGACCCATCTGGACGCCAACCTGTGTGACCTGTCCTAGGGAGCTGCTTTGGCAGGGGGTTGGACTGTGATCTCTGGAGGTCCCTTCCAACCCATACAGTTCTGTGATTCTGTTTTATTTCCTCTTTCCCTCTGTCCACAATATTTGCACTTTGGGACTATTCTTACAGAACCCAGTTTTGAATCGCTCAGATAAATGAAAGATGCTCCACATACATCAGTTAGATTGATAAATCAGGTTCTTTCTGTTCATAATCTACACAGAATTCAAAAGCTTGAGCTGCACCCAATCACCACGTCCTCCTCCTTTCCAGGGTGAGGAACTGGTGAGGTCTGTGGGACACAATGGTTTGAAGTGGATTGAGATCTTCCTCCCGCTTTCAGCCTGGTTTGACCGAGCACAGCCGTGTGACTGAAGCAGAGCAGAGTAAGAAACAGGCTGCAGGCCGCAGCGTGCACAGCCTCTGTGGCGTTTGCCTGTTGCTATAAACCCAGGAGGGAGCTTTAGGGATTTATTCCTCCTACACCTGGTCCAAGATATTACTGGAGATTTCTGTAGTTATGTAGGTCTTGCTAAGCTGCGTATCTGAGAGAAGACAGAAATATACCTTCTTAGCCAAACAATAAAAGCTAGAGAATCGTTATCTGGTGGCAGCTGCCTTCAGTAAGGCAGCTTAAGCCCTTTGCATAGCTTCACCTTCAAAGAAGAGAAAGGAAGCAGGAACAGGACCAGGAGTCTTGTACACACTGTGGTCAGTGCCATGGCCTTGAGGTGCTTGGCTGCTCAAAGGCATTTTACTCATTCTGATACTGGACTGTGAAACAGGGTGGGACACTGGCTTTATTATGTTCAGTACTCTATTGTGTTGTGTCAGAGATAACCTTTGAGTTTTGTTCTTGGGGATTTTTTTTTTTTCTTCAGATTGACAATTTTGTCCTGTGGGTGTCACCACACCCTATGTCTTCAGTACTCTCTAGTCATTCCCAAACTGATCAAAAATCCACAGATCTCCCGTAATACAGTCCCTGACATCAGGCTGGAAATAATTCCCTCATCCAGGAAATAGCTGGGACATGTAGCTACTGACGGTTGCTGTGGAGAAGGACAAAACTGACTAGTTATTCCAAGTTTTCCAAACTAAGTCACATGCAGCGAAAGGGAAGACAACATTTCTTCTGCCAGCTTTTGAGCTATGCCTAAAAATCTTATCCTTCCTGCTGCTGGACAAGTAGGGCACAGTTGATGTTTTCTGATCTCTATCCTGCAATGATGGTGGCTCATATTGTAGGACCTCTCAAAGAAAGGGTTTTTTTCTTTTTCCTTGCTCTGAAGAAGAAAAAACTGCTTGCAAGTCACCTTGCATTGCCAAACACCCTTGTCCTGGTGAAACACTTAAAATTGAACTGACAAGAACCAGGGAGTTTGGTTGGTGAGGTTTTGGGGTGTGCAGGGGAGAGGTGTTCAGAAGGACAATCTCCACTCTCATTTTAGAAAGGTCTGTCCTGCTACATGGTAGGAAGGTTATTGCTTCCTCTGCTTGGTCTATAAAAGAGCTCTCTGATTTTGAACTCTAGACAGATGAAGTATCAAAGAACGAGGCCCTCCATCACAAGCAGAGGTTTACTTGGATACACTCTTGATGGGGCTGCATTGGACTCCTTTCATGACAAACACTTATGGCAACACTGTCTCAGAACTGGAATTTTCCAATCTGCAGCTAGAATGAAATCATAATGCCAAACCAAAGTGTCATAACCAAAGAGAAACAACAAAGGTGCATGAAACAAGGCAAAATGAAAGAGCAACTCTGAAACAAAATGGTCAAATCCAGAGCAAAATGGTCAACACATGTTTTGAGTCAAGCAAAAAAATGTTTTGCTGACGGATTCGCCAAAACCAATACAGGTCTGTGAAAGAATTCAGCTTTAATAAACCAGTGTTTCTCAGCAAAACGCAGATTTGTGTTTCAAAAATTTTACCGCCTCTTTGTGAAGTTCATGAAGCTGAGTTTTCTTGCAAGTATCTAAGGCAAAAACTGTATATATTTTGATTAGCACATTTCTGGAGTGCAATTTATTCTACAGATGCTGTAGTATAGAACGCCCCATCCAGAGTCAGTTGAAGTCTGTGACAAGCCTCCCACAAACTCCAGTGAATTAGATCTGAGGAGACTCAGGGAAAGAAGGATGGAATTAAACAAATACCCTATATGTCTACGCAAGAACTAACTATCAAATAGGTACCTTTTTAAAAATCACTTTTTTTGTTGCTAATATAATGTTTTATTCTCTTATAAATACATTATATCAGTGATAATGTTCTGCCATTAAAAAAAATAATTGTAAATAAGCTGATACAAGCCACATGTGTTTACACTTGAAAATCTTCTCCCCTGACAATGGAATCCAAGGAGCTTCAAGTACTTAATCATGTGTCTAACCTGAAACTTTTTCAAGCCCCATCAGACACACGATTATGTACCTCTCAGAAAAAAAAAAAGAACTAAAATGTCTATTGAAAGTCTTGGAGCAATGAGATGAAACATGCAGATAATGTTTCAGAAACTCAGGGCCATGTGGTTTCTGTAGAGTGAAAAACACTTGTGATCAAAGTGAAGAGGGATTTTTATTTTTTTAACAAGAGTTTTAGATTTTAAATCATGTATTATGAGTCTGGCCACTTCTATTTTCACAAAGTCAAGACACTTTGTACAATGTAGTTTTGTAACCAGAACACTGTTGAAGTTAAAATCCTGAACTTAACTGTACTGTAAAATGCTGTCCAGGTTGGCTGCTTTATTGAAACTAGTGTATATCATTTTCAAGATTAATTTACTGCTTGGGTTACTGCTTCTTCACATATTCTAATAAATATGATTCCCTTTTAAAAGTAAGTAAAATCTTCAAAATACTAATTGAAGTTTCTTTTAACTGCAACTTAAAATTAATATTTGGAGGCTTTCCACCAAAGAGACTGTTAATCACTGGATATGAGTGAAGACTCTAAGCAGGGCTGGAGAAAGACATATCCCCTTTATGAAATAGATGATTTGTCCTTGTAATGACTGCAACAGATGACTGCTTTGCCACAAATCTATTGCTTCAGAGTATTTGGAAATGCAACCATTGGATTCACCCTTTCTGTGGCTGGGGGGCATTTGTTCTGGTGGTCTTATGCAGGGAGCATTACTCATCCTGAGTAAAAGTGGCAGATGCAGGTCTTCCATCATTGCCTTTTCACTTCAAACTAAATGTGCAGCCTGTGGCCATTGCCTTCAGAGTTAAGTCACTGGGAACTTTGCTAGCCTTCACACAGGAGGCAGAGGAAACTTTACAGGAGTGCTGTAAAAAACTGAGATCACTCCACGAACATCTGCGTTGCAGGCTGTCGGCACTGGTGCTAACCTGGATAGCTGGCTTGATCTTAGCCTGTTCACAGAGATTCTCTGTGTTTTTCACTTTAGCTGACCAAGATCTCATCAGGGCATGTAACAGCATCGCTTTTTTCTTTTTTTCCACCAATAGAAGGGGTTTTTCTTGTCAGTGTGACTGGGGATTCAGGTGAGAAGGCAAACATAACAAGATGTATGTGAGACACATAATGGTCATGGTAAGAACTATAAGCACTGGATTGGAATTGTGTGAAGAGTCAAGGTCTTGGGAAGGACAGTGTTGTTGTCTGGTACAGTGGGAATCACCGTGTAACAGCTTCATATCTAAACGCTAAAAGTACAACCTTGGGGACAAAGGACTTCATGTGATGGACTACTGTGATGAAACTTTGAAATAGAGATATTGGGAAGTTTCAGAAGAAACCCAGGAAAAAAAAAATATGATAAAATGATTTGGAACAAGGACTTACATTCAAGGCTCCTGCTATACCACTGACCATGGAGCTTTTTATTCATCTTTTTTTCCCTTCTCCCCCTTTTTCTGGCCAAAAAAAGGACTGACTCCAAGGTTCCAAAGGAGAGAGTGGCTCACTCTACAGTCACTGTTACAGGCAGCTGCTTGAGGTGTGAAAGATCAGGATGATAGGCAGCAAGACTAATTAGTCACTTCTTGCATAAATCTTCTAGCAAAAGCAATGGAGAGTTGCAGCTGATGCCTGTGAGACCCCAAGCACCTTCAGAGACGGAGGCAGAGCCTTCAGTGACTTCTGAAATATGTGACAGACAGGCACCCACAAGGAGGATGGATGTACAGTTCAGGATTACACTCCTGCATTTCCCTAGACAAAACCAGATGCAGTTGGCAAAAGCTGAGTCATATAGCAAGCAGCATTTCATTAATTCTGATGCAATGTTGTCTGCAATTAAAATTACTAGAGAGAAGACGAATGTCTAGAAACTCGTGTTAGTTTAGTAGTTTCTCTTGTAAAGGGGTTGATAGTCACAGACTGTCTACTTCCTAGTTTGCAGACTGATAAAATATTTATTCTCTATCTATCAAGGGCATGAGTTTGCAGTAAAAGCAGTTATACAAAAGGCCAATACTTATCAAGGAGCTTTTTTAGAACAAACGGTATGTCACTAGCATTTGTGAAATAAAACCTCCAAAAAGAACAGTGAAAAGACACTTCTTGTTTGAAAGAGGTGAAATTCACACAAACAGAAAGTTGCAATTTGTCCTAAGTAGTTTTGCCTTGATTTTTTTGCCTGCTTTGATCTTTTAGAGGGACCAATTAATTTCATCCCCATTAAAGTCACTTTTACCCATGACAGAAGTAACCATAAACAATTTGGGAGAGGATATGACAAAACTCTGCTCTGCAGATTAGAGCACACCCTCCTGAACTTAACTAGACCTTATTTCTAAATGCAGCTTCCTTGAAGTCCATTAGGACTACTTCCATATGAAAAGTTTTGGAACACTTTACCCACAAGAAACGAAGGAAAAAACCACCCAGTCCTATTTTAAAATATTGTGGAGAAGAGTGTCTGAGAACAGACGGGCTGCAACATCACACCAGATGCTGGGATTTGTTCTCAGGCAGTACGTTTTGTTCATAAATGAGCCGTCAATGTCTGAGTTGGAAAGATCTGCAGCTGCAGTTGGTTCATCATCTGTCGTGGGGACAGCAGAGACTGCACATGCAAGAAGTTCTGACTTACAGTCACAGGACTGAGTCCAAAAAAAAGTGGATATTCATAGCTAAAGATCAAGTTCTGAACTTTTACATCCACACAAGTAGCCTTTACATGTTAATATCAATTGCACCATTTACAACCACAGGAATTTCCTTGAACAGAGGGGCCTGCAGGAAAACTCTTGAGCAGTGAAACCTCCCTGTGCTGCTGAGGAGACTGCAAGTCTCAGGGAAGGAGGACATTCAGCTGGGAAGAAGCACTCTCTTCTATGAGATGCATCTTCTAACAGAATCCATGTTCTCTCAAAGAAAGAACCCTGCAGTGAAGGAGAGTATCTTAGAGGACAGAAAAAAGGAGATGGCATATCTCCTAACAGACAAGTATCTGGTCTATGGTATTTGAAAGGACTATACTTATATGTTGCACATCATGATACGTATGGATGTGTTTCTGAAGGTGTGGGGAAAAAGACAGTAGCTATCACTAGAGTCAGGGAGAAATGCAAGCAAGATGTTCTGGAGAAGGGCAGGCAAATGAAACCAGGACCTCCATCATGGTCATCAATGAAGGACTGCCAGTTCCAGGAAGACCTGGGAGACAGGCAAGCATTTGGAACTGCTGAACAGGCAAGATCAGAATCCGGTAGATGCTGGTCAACCTTTTGGGACTAAAGCCATCTATTCAAGGATAGGCTGCACCATAATAGCAGATCCAGGCTGTTGACACTGAAGATGGAAGAGGTGACAGAGGAATATTTAACCCCAAAGCCAAAGGAGAGGTGACAGTTGTAGAGGAGATCTCCTTTAGGCTGATGCTGTCTACCAGTTGAATGTGGCAAATGCTTGTTGTGTTTCTGCAACTACCAGGAGGGAAACAAGCAGCAGTAAGAAAGGCAATTTAGACCATCCACAGTACTAGCTGGCTGTCATGTGAAACAATGAGCAAGTGCAAGGAGAATTTAGAACTGCTTTGCAAGCCTAAAAAATATGATGGGAGAAAAGCCAGAGACACCTCCCAAATTACTGGCATATCAGAGGCCTGAAAACAGCCAGGCTTGTATGCAAACAGCCTCCCTTGTTGCCATCCCTGGAGACAGAACATCAAGTTAGATTACAGTCATTCACCTGGTCAGGTAGGACAATTCTTCTGTTCTTATGTTCATTGGCATGACACAAAAATACCAGAGCACACTCAGGCACCAAAATACATAGCATTCACAGACTCGGGATATCTGCAGGTACAGTGCTGCATCACTGGGTGCAAAACCACTATTCAGGCTGAAATCTTACCTTAAAACTTTTCCTATCTTTATCTGCCAATGTTACTTTACAACATTTGATATAGTTCATCTTTTCTCTCTTTTTTTTTTTTCGGTAAAGCTGTGGTGACAAAGCAATTAAAAAAAAACCCCTCATGCATGCTGCAAGAACTGAAACACGAGACATATCAAACACTTTTCAGGTTTAGCATGGTGAGCATACTGAAAATTGTAACTAAAAAAAAAAGCTTACGTTCGTAGCAGTAGGCATCAAACTTGTTATCAGGGTAAGGAAAGCCTGTTTGGTTCTCATAGCGATACAGGGTTCTCACCCCAAGTAAACCTCCACCACACTGGGGCCTTGCCACTGAGGCTGGGTAACGGACGCTGCCATCTGCCAGCCAGCCATAGTCACACTGGTCGAAGCCGTTCCTCCAGGCGACGTAGAGGTTCCCAACAGAAGCCAGAACACCATCTCTTTTCCGACACAGCTCCTTCGCTTCCTCAAAGGTGAGCTTCTCGGGTACTGAGACGTGAACCACTTCATCTAGAGGAGGAAAAGGAAGATAACAAAGAGTGAGTACCACATACATCCATCAAGTCTGCTTAGTACCCCTCTTCCAGTCTGTGTCCTACAAGGTTATGGGGTTTCATTTCAAGCTTTGTTTGAATAGTTTTTGCTTTAAAAAAGCCCAGTTGTAAAATCATGTGTCTTGGATTTGAATATGAGCACAAACCTAACACAAAACATGAGCATTTACATGCAAACTATATCACAGAATCACAAGGTTGGAAAAGATCATCAAGTCCAACTCCTCCCATCCTATGCTAAACCATGTCCCTAAGTACCTCATCTACCCTTTTTAAACACATCCAGGGAAGGTGTCTCAACCCCCTCCCTGGGCAGCCTGTTCGACATCACAACAACTCTTTCAGTGAAGAACTTTTTCCTAACATCTAATCTGACCCTGCCCTGGCACAGCTTTGTGCCATTTCCCCTTGTCCTATCTCCTGTCACCTGGCTGAAGAGACCATCGCTCACCTCTCTACACCCTCCTGTCAGGTAGTTGTAGGTGGTGATAAGGTCTCCTCTCAGCCTCCTCTTCTCCAGACTAAACACCCCCAGCCCCCTCAGCCACTCCTCATAGGATTTGCCCTCCAGCCCCTTCACCAGCCTGTTTGCCCTTCTCCAGACTCACTCTAGGACCAGAGTAACTGTACGTATGCCATGAAGTACACTGTGGTTGAAGATTGAGGCCCTCAGCCCCTCTAAGCATAGTTAACAGCACCCTTGAAGCTCCTCTGTGACCTTTGTGACTCAGCTGTGCAAATTAAATGCAGTCCAACAGAATTTACTTTCTCAGTAAAACAAATCTTTTATACCTGCAAGTCTCTTACCTGACCTTTTTTAGTCATAATTAGAATCTCACATGAAACACACAAAAAGAGCAAATGCTCTTCACTTACTGCTCCACAGCAGCTTCTAATATCATATTTCTATCAGTCTTTGTCTTTCCCCATGGGGAAACAAAGGTGGGGACATGCACTAGACAAGTTGCACCTTTTTTTATTAAAAAGCTGAACTGGTCTAGGACACTTCCATAGAATAATGATCTGGAAATAGTGGCCATCTGTTAAGAAACTAAAAGGAAACAAATGGCACAACTAACATTTTACTTCCATGCTAAATCACCACTGTGCAGTTGGTTTGGTTGCCTGGCTCACCCAAACACTATTAACAAAACCAAGGCTCTAAAGTTCATGCCCTCAGAAGGAAACAAAAAACGGACTCCTTTCTAGTTCTTGCTCAGGCTTCAGATGGAACTGTTGGGACCTAAAATCAACATGTTCAACTATAGAAAAAGAGTGCTAATTTGACATATTTGTTACAAGATGGTAACTCTCTTCCTCAGCCACAGTAGGCCAGAAAGCACTGCTTATTCATATTGGACATGCAGTCTGTCTTTACCTCTGCAGCTGTCTGAGAGCAACCCAGTAAAAGGCAGACAGAAACTGCATCACCCCAAGCTGTTTCATTCACATCAATATTATGTTTGTTCCAGGTTTGAAAGGAATGCAAGTGTGAAAGGGGGCAACATGCCAATTTTCATTTTTCCTCCTAGGTAGAAACTCTCATTTGTTATTACAGGTGTAGTATCAATCCCATCATATAAGCTTCTTTATAACTGTTGTAGGGAGTTTCTAACTTAGAGGTAAAGGGACAGGGCATGTCTATTGGAGAGGAACAGGAAAGGAAGGCAAAGAATCATTCATCCTCATTCAGCTCTTCAGACCATGCAGATAATACAGTTTGTTACTACACACTTCTTCAGATGCAGGTTTTTCTGCACCAGGTTCAGATTTTAGAATTCAATCCAATACAGAATGATGAACACAGTTATTCCACCACACTGTCCCAGCAGCAGTATCATGAAACAATGGAACAAAGACAGACCTGTCCAGAGCAGCCCCCTTTGTTCTGAGTACTATTCACTTATTCTCTCACACAGCAGCCACGATGTATACAAAAATCAATAGTTAAAATTATCGTCCAGTTAGACCAAAAAAAGAGACAAGTAAGAAGAACAATGCCTTCTAATGGCTTCTAGAAACAAATGTGATAGATCAAAAACTAAATGTCAGACAATCTGGGGAAAACTCATTGAATACAAAGGAAAATGGGTAAATAGTGCAAAATTAATAGCAAAGCAGTTTTTCCATCAACTGGATTGCTGCCTCCAAATGTAGCTTGCACATGACATCATTAAAGTTAGGGGCATTTTTTCCTCTGAGCTATCATCTGCAGTCTGTTGAAGCAAAGAAACTTAGTGACAGTTTTGTCTTGCTATAAAACTTGAAAATACAGGGTTCAATCAGTACTTGTGTAAAGAGGTCACTTTGCAGAGAACTTAATTATCCAACTTGCACAAGAACATTTCTATACAGAGATCTGCCTTAGGTTTGGCTTGGGGTATGCCCAGATGTTCCATACTAATGATACCACAAGTTTAAAAGGTGGGTGGCATATCTTTCTTTGTATTGAATATATTCTTCCGCCCCCACATCTGTTTTGTTCGTCTCTTAAAATTAGCTGCTGCCATACAGATAGGCAAAAACGTGCCAGGGGAATCAGCAAAACGTCCTTACTGTCATTCCATCATATACCAAGTAAACACTCATGTATTTCTGGAATGCCAGTGTTAAGATACAGGGTACGAAGAAGTTAAAACATGTCAGCTTTCAATTGGTCTACTGAAAGGAGTTTTGGGGGTTTTTATTACTCCAGAACTTATATTTTACAAAATCCAATAAAGTGCAGAAGTTAGATTCCAAAAAGCAGTCTTTTACTGTAGGACCCCACAATTTGATTCTAGAGTTTGAAAATAAATTAAAATTCCATATGATTGTGTATAGTAATTCTTGAAATCAAATAGGAAACACAAAGTAGAATCATAGAATAACAGAATGCATTAGGTTGGCAGGGACCTTAAAAGGCCATCTAGTCCAATCCTCCTGCAGTGAGCATTGACATCTTCACTAGATGAGGTCGCTCAGAGCCCCATCAAGCCTGACCTTGAATATCTCCAGGGATGGGGCCTCCACCACCTCTCTGGGCAACCTGTGCCAGTGTCTCACCACCCTCAGAGTGAAGAACTGAATATCCAAACTAAACCTCCCCTTTTCTACTTCAAAACCATTACCTCTTGTCCTATTGCTACATGCCCTTGTGAACAGTTCTTCCCCAGCAACAACTCCAATTCTCTCAGCCTGTCTTCATATGAGAGGTGCTCCAGCCCTTTGATCATTTTTGTGACCCTCCTCTGGACACGCTCCAACAGCTCCATGTCCTCTTGTGCTGAGGGCTCCAAAGCTGGGCAGCTGCAGCCCTGCAGGTGAGGCCTCACCAGACCAGAGCAGAGGGGCAGAATCCCCACTCCCAATCTGCTGGCCACCCTTCTTTTGATACAGGCCAGGATGCCGTTGGCCTTCTGGGCTGCAGATGCACATTGTTGGCTCATGTCCAGCTTTTCATCCATCAGCACCCCCAAGTCCTTTTCCTCAGGGCTGCTTTCAAGCAAATAATCTCCTAACCTGTATGGATAATGGGAATTGTCCTGACCCAGTTGCAGGACCCTGCACTTGGCTCTTCTGAACCTCATGAGGTTCTCCAGCCTGTCCAGGTCCCTCTGGATGGCATCCCATCCCTCTGGCATGTTAACCTCACCACCCAGCTTGGTGTCATCAGAGGAGTTGCTGAGGATGCACTCAATCCCACTGTCAATATCATTAATAAAGATATTAAACAGCACTGGTCTCAGTGCAGACCTTTAAGGAAGTAATTGACTAAAAGCTTTGCTTGCAATATGAATCCAGAAACAGAAGTCATCTTGCAATCTTCCAAAACCACTCAGAAAAAGAAAAACAAAGGAAAAGAAAAAAAAAAAAAAAGAAAAAGTAAGGTTTATGTTTTCTGTTGAGCACTTGGGAAAAAGAGTGTTCAGAACAATTCTTAAGCTGAATGACTTCAGTTGGATTTACAGCAAGTCAAAGTTGTGAGGTGAGAAAGTTTGCACGTAGCAGCTGGAACAGACTGTGGGCATGTATATTATACAGAGCAGACTTAGGACCAGGGATGTGGTGACCCATACAACAGAGACAGCTAATCAGGACCTACTGTTTGTGTGCCCTAAGTGCAATCACTTGGAATGTGCAGGAATGACATTTTGCTCCTCCTATTGCCTCTCTGACGTGATTATCACTTAGAGAGTTGCTCACCACTAGTCTCCTTGGTCTGAAAGAGATGGCTGCCAAACTATTGATATTTTGGGTACTCTCTCTGGAATTGCTACTTAATAATATCTCTCTTTTTTATCCTCACAGCAATGTGGAAATTCAGTTTACTACACCATCAATGTGGCTTTTTCTTCTTAGAGTGAGAACCTGGGTCAGAAAACACATTCTAACCCAGCATGCACAAAAGCAGGAAAACACAGAAGGTGGCATGTGAAGAAAGGTGCTGATCGCTGAAGGAAAAACATGGGAAGCTCTAGAAACTTCCTCTGGTACTGCCAAGAGATTTGGGAAAAATTGTAGAGTGGAGCTCAGGTTCTGCTGAGTCCTTTCATGTACTCAACCAAAAAACTGACAGCAGCTTTTGAGAGGCCATGGAAAAATGACTTGTGCTCCAATCCTTGTTTTCAGCATGTCAGTCAATGTAGCTGACTCCTGGCTCCTTCAAAGTACCAAAGAGAAAAGGATTTGACCCTTGCACAGAAACTTCCTTGAAAAAGGAAAAAAAAAAAAAAAAAAGGTGAAGCTAATAAAATGCCTTTCACCCATGCAGTCCCTAAAATTAACTGCTATTTTTGGAAGCACAACAGGTTCCATATTTAGCAGAGGGATTCACTCTGTCACACTGTTACAATGTCTTTATTATGACTTCTGAAAGCAGGTCAACTTCCTAACTGAAACACTGGAAACAAGAAACCTAGAGAAAACTTGTCTGCTCAACAGATAAATGACACAGCACTAGTACCAAAGCAGGGCAGGTTCATGTGTGCACGTGTGTCTGTGTCTGTGCCATGCGCAATGTGTTTATAGCTGGGGTACACTCCAAAGAACTTTGCAATATCGTACAGACAAACCCCAAGGCATAGACCAGCAGATGAAGAGGAACTAGTTCTACAGTACCAAGGGGTGAAATGGAGACTATGACAATGTTTAGACCGCAGACAATAGCATAATGTATATTATTACTGGCTCCTCTTTAAAACCAACCTTCAGGTTGGTTGTCCAGCCTCAGCGGTCAGAGCACTGGAAGGAGCCCCAGGACGTTCCTGTTGGAGATGCTTACTTTGCTTGTTTACAACAGAAACCTGATGAAAGTCATGCTTTTCCCCCTCTCTCTTTCAAGTATATCAAGCCAGATGAAGAAGCTGTTTTTTAATCTTGAAGACAAAAGCTGATTCACTGCAACCCTCAAGAAAAAAGCTTAAGACTTATCAGCTGGTTTTATAGTGAACTTCATTCCTTTGAAGGCTAATTCTCTCACTCTTCAATGTTAGAAAACATCAGAAGACATCTCACTGAGCTGGGCATGTTTGTAAATGAGAATTTCATGAATCACAGGTCTTAAAAGAAAGTGCAGAAATAAGGGCAGGCTGGAACCATAGCCGGGGGTCAGTACACAACAGGTATTGACTAGGGTAGAAGTCATGAATCTCAGTGTAAGCCCTCCAGCACAGACCTCAATAGTATTTTTTTTTCTTTGTTTCTTTTTTTCATGGATGAAACCACAGTTAACGGGGTGGCAGTCTGCTGCTTCCTAGATCTTTGAGCCTGACTTTGTAGCACTCTCATCCCAGACCAGAGCATCACCTCCTCAGCTTCATCTACTATCCCCCACTATGCCAGACACAACAAAATGAGCCAGAAGTCACTTGCACCTGGCAGATGAAGGTGCCACATGCAAGATCATGACATAAATCTTACAAATATCTGAAGGGTTCTCTCAAACTGCAGAGAAACTTAAGAGGTAATTTGTGAGTCTCCTACTGAAACTTGTGACGTATCTGGCAACACACCAATGGCAGTGGGTGGTGCAATATTTTCAGTATTTTCCTCCATTGTTCTCTCCCAGTGCAACAGGAGCCTGCATTATTACTGTCCCATCTCAAGGGTCCTCACAAGCCTTACTGTGTGGTTGAGTGAATCAACAAACTGCTACTTTCAATGTCAACTGAAGAAAGACATAAGCATATCCAAAGGGGTGTTAAATACACAAAAGCTAGTCAGTCCTACAGATGGAAATGCTTAATTCTAACAATTTTAAATAAAAAACAAGATTAGAAAGTTCCAGTTCCTTTCCTTCTTAGCTTCTCGGTGGTGTCCTTGTTTGAGAAGAAAAAAATATTCCCTGCTAAAAATTTGGCAGCTTTCCTTTTTGAGGACAATGGGTCTGTGGTGAACTCCAGAGCTCTTCATTAGTGGTTTCTGAGAGGTGGAACCCACCAAGCTCATCAAGCAAAGACGCCTTTACAGAGATATTAGTACTTCAGGGTTCTATAGTTGGAGACCGAGGTGTCCTGGTCCAGGTATGAAAAATGGTAAAACTGAAAAAATATAATCTTTTGTGATGTTATGTGGAACACTCTAAGTACATTTCCCCACCTGCTGCTCAAACATTTTGTCACAGCCACATGGCTAGCAGTTAGTGTGCTCAAGTAGTCATGAAACACTGCCATCATGACTTCCTTTTCTCAGAAACATAGAACCTATCCAACCCTTAATTTATAGAACACAAGCAAATGGACAAAGAAGCAGGACTGCTGTAACCCCTTTGGGGACTAAAGCATTTACCCTTGTTCCTTGAGGACCACCTGTCATAAGAATTTATGTTTCCTCCTCTCTCTTTGACCAATAGGCCCAAACAATAAGGCATCCACAGACACCAGAGGACTACCAGACTGCTTGTACACCAGCGAGGGAGGAGATCCTGTCCACATCTATCCATCTGCTCCACACAAGGCTGAAGGTAATAGAGACCGTTACCCTTGCCTTGAGTGTTCTGGAAAAACACACAGATACACGTGGGCCAAGACAGAACTGAAAAGTTTCAGCTGTCTTCATGATAGGCAGGGGCTTTGGAGTCTATATATAATCAGCCTGTTTATTAAACCAACTCATTCTCCAGCCTTCCCCGTCTTGACCAAACTGCAGACAAAATGCTTCTGCTCTCTTACTCCATCCTGACACTGTTAAATCTGCTTCTTTGACAGACCAGACTAATAAAGAGGTATCCTTAACAAAGTCACAAATTACTGCGAAACACTTTCTAACACTGGAAAACCACAAGTAGCAAGTAACTACATTCACCTGTAAAGCTAGACAAGCTGAAGAAGTTATTTTCTCTTACACGTTAGAACAAGATAATTGATACACATCAGTAATGATTTAATTAAACTCTCCTGAACGTCTTTAGTCTATTCTGAACATCGTCTGAACAGGCATCCTGCATTTGATGAGACTGGAAGACCATACTGTACCGTAGGCTTGCCCTCAAGCATGAAGAGTTGCATGGCAACTGCTATATCCTTCAAGAGCTCTGCTGTAGTTGCAAAGTGTTCTACACTTTTCATTATATATATAATGAAAAAAAAAATATATAATGAAAATATAGATAATATATATTTTAAATTTTTTTTACTGTGTGTCTTATTCTTAGAAAAGTAATTTAGATGTCAGGATATATGGATCTCTCCCAAAATTTAGTTTTATCATGTTATAAGTTAAGTCATGCATAAAAAAACACCATGGCATT
The DNA here is from genome assembly GCA_027925045.1 of Hypotaenidia okinawae. Classification (NCBI taxonomy): domain Eukaryota; kingdom Metazoa; phylum Chordata; class Aves; order Gruiformes; family Rallidae; genus Hypotaenidia; species Hypotaenidia okinawae. The sequence goes on from BSDF01000005.1 coordinate 68,124,124, forward strand.
GTTTCTTTTTTGGTTCAGTCTATCTGGACTCTGTACTCCTCTTGAGAACTCCTGGATTCTTAACCCTGTATTAGTCACAAAATTCAATGCTGGAGAAATGCCCACTGTGAGCCAATACAAAGGCTGTGACTATCACAGGACCTTTCCTCTGTGTCACAGCTTTAAAATCTAATCTAATTGTTCTTGCAGAATCAGAATGGACACCAGAGAAGATATTTAGCTGCCCAGCCCACAGAGGAGACTTCTCACCTGAAGCTGTGTTTTAGACTGTATTAGTATTATTCTTACAGACATTCACATGAAAATAGCAAAACTGCTAAGACTAGGTAAAAGGCATGGAAAAAACCACCTGGATTTGTATTTTCTTTCTGTTCCCTGTACTCACTGGGTGGGGGTGTTTGTGGAAATGGTGCATGGAAGGTAGACAGTATAATCTTCCCTATGGCCACACCAAAATAACTTTCTCAGCATGAATCCCCATCTGCATATTACATATGCTGGTTTGACATACATGGCTTCTAACTGGCTTTGGCCAGAAGACAGTGCTGCATGGAGCAGTTTGTGCTTTGGCTCCTCACCACACACTCACAGCCCCTCACTTCATCAGTGGCTTTGGCGAGCCAACCTCACTTTGTCTCCATTTCTGACACTGTCAGATCAATCACAGACATGTTTATCTGAAGACAGAACGGAAACCCCTCCTCTCCCATCGCCCTTTTCCATTCAAGGGATTATTTCATAGAAGACACTGGTCCAAACGCTCCTTCAGCTGGAAGTGCTAAGGGAACCCAAGAGTTACATCCAAACCTTCACACTAGCTCAATCACTTTACACTCTTTATTAGTAAATCATCTCCCACAGTTAAAGGTGTCCTAAATGTTTTTGTTAATGATTGGTACACTGAAATATGCAATGAAATGTAAGGAATGTAAATCAGTTTGTAACAAGAGACCATGCCCTGTACCTATTTAATGATTTTTCGACTCCAGATTCTTATTTTTATCACTAGGACCTCAGAAATTTTAAATCCTTCCCATAATTGTTCTTCTGTGTGTTTTAGTAAAACTCAAAATATTTAACTTACAATTCTGCAGTCTCTCTGGCTTTCCTCAGAACAAGGAAATGTTAAGAGTTAGCCTAGACAACTGGTTTTAATTTAAGATAATAGTTTGTGTTTCAGGGAGAAATCCATGTCTCTGGCTAACTCTGTGATTTCATATGGCCAAAAAGGAAGAAAACTGAAATGGTGTTGCTCCTATGAATCGTCGGTGCAAGCACCCAAATTAGTACTGTAAATTCAATACACACAGATTTTAAAGTGTCTTGCAAGAATTCCTACCACCATTTATGGCCTTCTGGGGTAACACATTAATAGCAGCCAACGGACCAATAACTGTTAAATGACTACCATGATGACATTCTCATTATGGCCCAGATTTTGATATCATTAGTCAAGCACCATCTTATTCCATGAATAGTCATCCCACTGACACAGGCTCTCCAAATAAGGAGACTTTAGTACAAGGAAGTCTCACAGATTTGGCACTGAATCAGAACAGGCTATGCGGATACAAACTTCCAAATTCACATGGAAAAAATCATGTTTAAGCACAATTCTACAGTATGCTAAGTACCATGAATGGTCTTTGTTATTAATAAAATGCTGAGGGGTTTCATTAGAAAAGAAAGGTTGTACCTTTGTAGACTGTTGTCTTTGGTGGACAGAGCAATCAGAAATGTAGTGATCTATGTAGTGATAGGAGAAGGGGTAATGGGTTTAAACTGAAAGGGTAGATTTACATTAGATATTAGGAAGAAATTCTTCCCTGTAAGAGTGTTGAGTGCCTGAAAGAGGTTGTCCAGAGAAGCTGTGGCTGCCCCTGGATCCCTGTCAGGGTTCAAGGCCAGGCTGGATGGGGTTTTGGGCAACCTGGGCTAGTGGAGGGTGTCCCTGACCATGTAAGGGGGTGGGACTAGATGATCTTTGAGGTCTTTTACAATACAAACCAGACTAGATTCTACGATTCTGTGTATTTGGGTTAACCTTAAATCTTGAACTGTAAGTCTACTACAAATGTGTAACAACACAGCAAACAAAGCACCAGATCTAGTTTACTGCAGTGTTCACTTTCCAACAACTTACGTTGACATTTTATCTAATATTCTGTTGTCTGTGGATGTGTGGTACCACCGTGCAATCTCACTGATGCTATGAGACAAACAAGTTCTGCATTTGAAATCAACATTTGTTCTTAAAGGAACTGCTTCTGTTAGGTAGACAAAGCCACTTTGACTCCTTAGCCCCATCTTAAAAATGAAGTCTGAATCAGAGGCTCAGGTTTCTGTGAAGAGACTGAATAATAAATTATTCTGCACTATAACATGATATGGTACTGTGTCTTCCTAACATGCATCTGTTTCTCTTCATCCAAACAGAATAAATTCAGTCCTCCATGTGTTAATAAACATGCCTATAACCTATATCCATAAAACCTGACTCCTGGAAGTTATTTTCAGGTTCCAGCTCATCTGAAAACTTCTTAGAAAACAGGGGAAAAACACCAACCAAGCAACATAAAGAAATGGTGTTATTAAGTATCTGTAGTTAACTATGATAGTAATCTGGTGTCACCATTGGCTGATATGATCAGAAAAAAAAAATCAATCCCTACAAAGTAAATTAAGGATGCACAGCTAACTGACAATTATCTCATTCACAGCAGTCACATCTTCACAGCAGATACAGGACCATCCTGCTACATAAATAGCTTAAGAATGAGTTTTCCTATGTGCTTAGTGTTGACCTGACTCTGTTTTATTGAAGCCAATGGCAAAGCTGTACCAGAAATTCTCCTCTGTTCTTAGATTCAGCTTACTACTGCAGTAAAGTAATTCTAGTAGAGATGCCAACATCTATTAACATAACAAAACATGCAGCCACCATTTATCACTGTTTTGTCTCACACCCTGTTCAGTGCATAAAAAGCGTACAATATGTACCAGCCTAAAAATGGAGTGCTCTTTCCTTAATTTGGGAGAAAAAACTCTAGATATTTTTATAAATGCATATCCTGAGAATAATTAACCTAAAAACTCGGTCAAACACATGTTGCCTTTGGGAAGGACAGTAACAGAACTCACAGGAATCTTTGCCCCCTGCAGAGTTTCCTTCTGAACTTGTGCCCACGTCTATGAGCATTCTGTTACTAAACAACAGGCTTTGTAAAGCCCTTAGAGAATTTCAATGGATCATAGAGGTGAAGTGGTCAACCATAGTCTTCTTCACATCAGACCTACAAGCCTTTGCAGGCCTTGTCCTTGTAGGTTTTTAATCCTCGGTCCAGGCCTTTAAGATAAAGGATGAAACCATACATTTTCTTCAATTGGTTTTCCACTGTTTAAGGAAGATGGTAAAATAAACGTCTTTATTGTTACCTGAATTCATGATACAAATCTCACCAATACTCTGTATTAGCTTATATTTCTTAAATGCTGAATATTCCACACCCAAGCAGATCACATTAGCAGTGTCCAGCTGATAGGCCACAAAGACATGTGCACATTTAAACAGCTCATCACAGTGAGAGGACAGAAAAGTATAGCCATCCAGAGGGGAAAGACTGCATTGGTAAAGGAAATTTTGTACCAAAGAAGTATCGATTTGTGTTCATGAGAAATTGAAAATTTATGCACGTGCATCTTCACCAAAGGAGTCTGCAAAGTCGCTGCAACCTCTCTGAGCACCATGGCTTGGTGCCAGGTTGTTCTTAGCACAGAGCATCAGCCTCAGCAAACAAGGGTTCAGTTTTGACTTGTGAAAATTTTTATAAACACTTGGTGAGAATACTTGACTCTGAGAAACTGCTGACTTACAAGCATCCAGGATAAGCTTCTCCATATTAGTTACACTTCTCTATTTTTAAAAGTAAAAAGAATAAGGCAGTGCTCTTTACCCAGGAGTGATACAGACTAGTCAAAAGCCTTATTTCAGAAATTATTCAGAATTCAATCCCATCAAGGATTGATGAAGGATCAGCTAGGTGTTCATATGAGCTGTTCACTGACAGATCAAGATGGACCATAGATAAAATTAAGACAATGCTGAGCACTAACAAAATTCCACCACTTTATTTTCAAGGTTCCCAAGCTTATATGGGTTTTTTTGAGTCTTTGCAAATCTTGTACAGCTTGTATCTAGTATCTCTCCCAGGTGAACATAGTCTTGGGCAGATCCTCAGCTACTAAAACTAAGAGAAAAACATTTACTGATTCCTGTGACTAAAGCGTCTAAAAGTCATCAGAAGGAGAAATGCATGATCTGATTTATTTCTGCTTTACGTTAGAATACAAACAAGCACTGAGCACCTTAATTTTGCAATAGCTTGTTACAAATACACACATACAAAGGCAGGCTTGCTCAGAGCCATGGCTGATTTATATTGTTCTGCTGCCTTCAAGAGCACTAATCTAAATGCATATCAGCCAAGGATCAGCCCAAAAGATATTTAATTAGAAACTGTAAGCGTTTTTTAGTAAGGAACAGTGAAACTAGTGTTGAATATAAACCTGTCAAGAAACAGTGTGACACTCTCAGACCACTGCAGTTAATGGAAAATGTATTTGGTCCTGATTACAAAGTATTTCTGTACCAGAATGAACTTCCCATGTGCATAACCAGCACAAAGCCAAAAAAAATAGGCTAAAGGACGGGAAAGGCTATTTCTGCATTTATATTTTAAGTATAGGTATTCAGCTAGTCACAGTAATGTCTAAGCGTAAGGATATCTGGTGTCTGGAATGTATCAATAGGCCCACTGAAAGGGCATAGTTAAATTCAATTCCAGGAGAGAATTATAAGAAACTATTACAACATCACACCTGTAATACAGAGATTTGTGCATGCTAGAACTACCTAATCGCAGAAAAGCTTACCATATTTTTCTTTTTACCATCAAACTCTCTGTTGAACAAAGACCAATCGTAGAGCCTAACCATGAATCACATGTCCCGTGGGGTTCACCGCATGATCCGTGGTTCACAGTCACCATGTGGCAGAACCATAGAGCCACTCAATTAGCAGCTTTTGCAAAGACTGTTAGTTGGACTATGGAATTGCAAAGAGTTTTACTAAAGGTCCAGATTCCTGACTGAAAGGATTTTCCTTGTCCATTTCTTTTTGATGCTGAGATACCCTTTTTAAAAAAAGATATCATTAAACTTGGATTGCGATTAAATATCTGTCTAATTTTATGCCATGGACACATAAAAACCTTAATTACATGCCTTATAAACTATAATACAGTTAGCACATGGACTATATCCATCTTTATATTTATTTTGTATATATAGTTTCTCAAAAGTTCAATGCATTTCCTTGAAAATCCTTTTATAAGATTCAAAAAATAAGTTGCTTCAGCAGCAACTGCACTAACTATAGCAGCTTTAAACCTGACCATCTCTTTGTAGACTCCACATTTGTCTTTAATTAAGGCCTACTAGACCACAAAACATAGGTTCACTTCATTCAGCAACTCTCTTCAGATTCAAAACAGCCAAAAAGTGTATTTTACACAGAATTCCTGTTTTCTTTGTCTTTTGACATTAGAATCTCCAGTCATTTGTAAATTTTGCATGGCAGAGTAAATATGGATTTATCTTACCTTCCATGTGTTCCACATAGCAGTACACGTCATAAGTTTCATTAGGAAAACGGCGCCCATATGTTCTGACTCCTTTCTTTCCCATTTTATCTCCAAAGCAGCCGACCCTTGGATGTCTAATTGGATACCTGAAATACAGCACACTCATAGTTATTATTACGGTAAGTCAGCATTTTAAGTCTGTGCAGGCCAAGCATATTAATTTCAGGAAACTGTGTTAAGGAGCCTTTTGAACATCTCACCTAACAGTCTGATCAGACAACCAGCCGGCATCACACTGCTCAAATCCATCTTCATAGGCTGCTTTCAGTTGTTCTGGGCTTGCTATGACAGCACCGTTGTCCAGACAAGTCTGCTGAGCTTGTGTAAAATTCAGAGTATACCTGCTGGTTGCTGCACGATAGTGAAATACAACACCTGAAAAGGCAAAAAACATACATTAGTGACATATTTTGCATTGTTTTTGTAACCATCATAATACTGTAACTTTACCTAGGTAAAATTTTACCAGGGTACAATAAAAGTATAAAAGGGTAAAAGATGTGCTATCACGTAAATGTTGTCCCCCCTCTAGTGGCTGCAACCAGTAATTATGTATCACCTTATGGTTAATTGCTGGTGTGATTACATTCACTATACACACAGGAAAAAAAAGGGATGAAGTCATTTATGTACTTTCCCTGCTGCATTACAGAAAATCATGATCAAAAGGGAGAATGAATGCTAATAAAATGTGTCAATAACATCACACAGTTACCCAGACTCTTCCTGCTGCACTGCAGCACACTAGCACGGCTACCTGACCTGTTGGCTTACTGGCCTGCATAACACATCCAGTTGTGAGTTGAACTGTGTGACCAGACAAGACTAAACACATCTAGTCCCTGGGAAAAGTGGGCTTAAAAATAGACTTTCTGAAGCAGCCAGCCACAGTAACTGCACACAGAAGATCCCTGGAGTGCTTGAAATCTGCTAGCTGCAGTGAGACATGTGACCGACAGACACACCAAACAATTGCCCTTTTGATGCAGATTTGTTCATCAGCCATTGCCCTGATGCCTGTTCTTATGCATCAATGCTTACTACAAATATAACAACAGTTGTTGGTCAATATTTCACAACCATGTTTCCCTGCACACACTACAAATGATACAGACAAAACAAAGCTTGCTTTCATCTGGGGCCTTTCTGTTTCTGGAAAGGATCTTGACAATTTCAAAAGTTATTTGAGCACGTCAGACATTTGGAGAAGGAGGCCTAGAGTTAAGATGGTTTTGGTTATGACAGGATCTGTCTAGAAGCCACATTCTGTTTTCTATATACACATAATTCCCGCTGAATTTGGCAACAGCTACACATGCACACCTAAAACAAACCATAAAAGGCACCAACTATGAAGTGGCAGAAAACAGATATTCTGCTTTGCAAAATCACTTCCCCCTACTGCCAGTGTCTCTTACAGTTTAGCATGAAAAGGATGTACCCTGACAATGTCTGAAAATTTATATTCAACCACACTTACTGCACTTTAAAATCTTCAGAAGCATTGCAACACCATAAAACATCCATTACACAGAATGACTAATGACTACAAAGCAAGAAAAATAAACCATAAAACCTTTTCCTTCCCTGATTATTTTATTTGAGTAGTCCATGATGAGGAAACAACATACTGTAATACAGTTTGGGAATATGGTGGCATTGTCACAAAAAAGAATTTAACAACAAGCTTTTGTTATTAGAACATTGTTGAAAGAAGGAAGAAGTCTCCTAATTCATGAGTAAAAAGAAATATGGTGTTGTGGCTTTGTGTGGCAAGGTTTTGGTAGTGGGGGGCTACAGGGGGCTGCAGGGATGGCTTCTGCAGGAAGCCTCTGGAGCTTTCCCCAGGCCTGACAGAGTAAACATTACCTGGGTTCAAGGCCAGACCTGCTGCTGACCAAGGCCGAGCCCATCAGCTATGGCCTCTGTGATAACGTATTTAAGAGGAAAAAGCCCAAAAGCAGACACTATTTGCCCCCAGAGGAGGGAGTGAGAAGATGTAAGAAACTCTGCAGGCATCGAGGTCAGTGAAGAAGTGGGGGAGGAGGTGCCTCAGGTGCTGGAAAGAGAGATTCCCCTGCAGCCTGTGGAGAAACCCATGGTGGAGCAGGTCATTCCCCCACACCACGTAGATGAGGGGGAGTAGAGTAACTCCCCATCATCTTCCATGGGGTCTGCAACTCCAGTTGCAGCCATTAACTGGAAGCTTACAGACCACTAGCACTCATGCCTTTTCAGTACCACTGGCAGAACCCATCACAAGCAGTGCTTCTTCCAAGCAACAGCGTAATTTCAGCTTCATATGGACCCAAGTGCTGTTTGGCAACAGTGACAAGTGAAGAATACACCCTGACAAGTTATGGTTACATTTACATCACTAAATTAAATATTCCAAGCACCTGCCACTCTGTCATCAAAACTGTTAAACTGCTAGAATAGCTCACTGCAGTATTTGACCCAGGCCCCATAACACCCTTCCAAACAATTTCTGGCAGATGTCAGGAGCTAGCAGAGACCAGGGACAATTTCCAATGGCCACCTTCATTCTATGCTGGGAGTCAAGGGAACATAAAGCACAGATGGGGGACACAGCTCCAGGCAGCCTCAGTGCTGAAGCACAGCTTTGAGCATGTTTTCTGATTTATGTGAACTATCTGTACCAACAGAAATCAAAAGGGAATGTCAGAGGGAGGGTTTTACTAGCTCCTGTATCCCTGTGCTTTCTCTGCATCCTCCATTGCCTGGTCAGGGCAAGTTTACAGACTGTTAACACTGTCTTAATTTATACACATATGTATATATGTGTATACAGGTGTACATGTTTTGGCCTTGCATACCCTAAACATCACTGTCCTTTACCACATGTTCAACACAGATCACTGCTTCTCAACATAAAAAGAGCTAGGCAACAGCAACTAATCATGTTTAGAATTTAAAGCTTAAAATATCCAAAAAAAATATTATATGCCTTTTTTCTTTTCCTTTTCTTTTTAAGCTGTGGTATGCATTCAAATATTTATGTTATCGTATTTAGAATTCAATATCACTGATTTTCACTATAAGCAAGTTAACTGCTGGGATGAATGAGTATTACTATATTAAATGGTGCAACAGTAAGTGAAAACAAGAGTTCAGGTGACCTGCTTGGTATTCTGGAACTAAAAATAAGAAATGGGCAAGTTTTATAGAGCTTACAACAGAATCAGATAAAACACTTACCCTGAATTATAAGTATGAGCCTATAATAACACGATGGGCATCTGGCTTTACTGTACATTAGTGCTGATAATATACAAATATTTTAAACATTTCTGGTTTGGTATGTGGTACGCATCAGTGTTTCTGTAGTGTACAACATTTGACACTGACTCCGTAACTCAGGGTCAAACCACACATTCCTAAGTACATCAAGCAATTTGTTAATTGATTTGTGATTTTCATCTTAATTAAAATGTATTTTATTTTAGATTAATTGCCTTTTTTGGTTTGGTTTTGGGTGGGGTTTTTTTCCCCACAAGAATGCTTAACTGATGTTAGATGACTTCCACAAGAGCACTGCTTGTCAGTACATCCACAACAAGGTTCATTAATTTATCAGGAGACAGCAGCATATTTGTCTGAACTTTGGTTGTTGGGATTTTTTTTCCCCGGTTTCCTATTATTTAAATATATGGGTACTTTCTCCACATCAGCAACCTCACCTCTTGTGTTTTCCATATCAGAAGCAACCACTGTCCTTCCTAGCTGGCCTATGTTTGAGATCCCCCTGATACCTGAATAAGGCAAGACTAAAGAGTTAATACCACTGCCAATTTAAAGTAGCTTTTGCAGTGCTGAGAAAAGATTCTGGTCATCTGTAAATCCTGGAAAGGAACTTAGAGAATGCTTTGTTCTCCTCACCCTGATCCAAAAGGTAAACCTCACTCATTCTTAGAGCTGAAGGCTCTTCCATTTCTAGTGAGGAGCTAATGGACATAAAAGAGCCTCCAGGATGAATGGGAAGGAGGACGTCAGTGTGTATAAGCCTGTGCAACAGCTGCAATAATTAAAAGACCCCCGGGGCTAAGAAGATTAAAGTGCAGGACTTTCATTGTTTCAGTTAGACAGAGAGAGAGGGGCAAAATCCATTGTCCGAGTTTTTGCACTTTAAAACATTTGTAAGGGATTTTTTTCCCTTTGTCTATTTCCTCTCTGAAAGAAAAGGCAAGAAAGAAGTTGTCCTAGGAACAAATAAAGCAACTGGAAAACAGACTAAAGCAGTATAATGTTGTCACTGCACATCTGGCAAACAAAGTCAGTGTAATTACAGGAAGGAACAGCAGCGTCTGCAAGAAAGAGCACTCATAGGAAAGTAAATTGTAGCATCCAAAATTCCCTTCTGTCTGAGCAAGAGAGAATGTCCTTTAATCATTTATCTCTGTCCTAAAACAGAAAGTGAAAATGTAAAGGATTTCACTTTTAACAAACTTGGGCTTCCCTGGGTAAGATCCTGGCTCTGCCCTTTGGGGCGCAACTTTCTCTTACTACTTGCCAGGGCAACACACAGAGCCCCGTGACACTGCAGGGAAAGGGCTCCTGGTATGGCTAATAACGTTGTTACAGTGCACTCTCACTGCGGAGCTCACACTGCTGCAACGTGTGTTACTGGAGTCACATAAAGCCTGAAGTTGTCTCACAATGTAAAGAATATCTGAAAAGATTATTATTCTGTTAATTTGTATCTTCAAACCTTAGCCACTGTGGTGCAGAACCCTGAAATCACTGCCAGGCTGCTGCCAAAGCTACCACACAGTTTGGTGATGCCCTTGCCTTTAATGCAGAAGACAATTTACATTACAAATACACAACAAAACAGAGGTTGTAGGACTGAGCACTGTATGAAAGGAAGGAATAGGGCAGCATTTTCAGCTTCTTGCATGAATAATTCATTTGTGTTCCTCATTGGAGGTTTTGCACCCATCTTCTGACCCCTGTCTTAAGCTTTGGCAACCTGAGAAGAAGAGGCTTGTCTTACATCAGCAGGAGGTCCCTTGCCAGACGCCTCAGGCAACTTCTTATGGTGGGGAGAGAAAGTGCATACCAACTCCTGTGCTCTGTCAGCCCCAGTACTTCCTGCTCCCCAGGGACAGACACTTCTTGTACAAACTCACACGTTGCTCCTCTGTGCAAAATCTTTGCATCCGTCCTCACAGAACAATGCAGTTGCATGAAGGTGTACACGACCTCCTCTGGCCAAGTTGGTCCAGATAAGGAAAGTAATTGATGCTGGGCTTTACCTGTGTTTTTATCAGGGGAGATGATTTATTTACTATATCTGTACTAATTACTTACTAATCTCTGAATACACATTGAGATCTCCTGCCCCACCCCATTTTCTCTGCACAGGGTACTAGGTCACAGAAGTATTCACAGAGGCCAAGGTATGCTACTTGAATTAAAATTACTTTAAAAATATATAAATATGCAGCCTCTCAGAACTGTCCTCATACTGGGAAATTACCAATATCCTAAAGACAGTTTAGTCACTAGTACTGTCTTCTGCTTTATCATCCTTCAGATGAAGATATGCCATGTACTGCCTCAGCTCAGAGCTTTCCTACCTAAAGTCCTCCATCCAGCCTGATTCAGAAGCCCCACCAGCCTTCTCATCATCTGCCATGCTCCCAGTCCTACATGAGGGACGTTTTCTTGCCTGTTGCTGATGTGTGCTGCACATAGACCTTGGGTCTTTCTCACCCAGAAAAAAATTTCCCTCTCCCATCATTTGATGGCCACTACCCACTGTGCTGTTTTCTTCTCAGTTACAGAAGTCAGAAATTCCTTGGGATCCATGATGTAAGGGAGCAAAACACAAGCTTAAAAAGGCTCATATTAATTTAGTTAGCAAGGAAGAAGTTCAACATCAAGACTCAGTAAGGTTTTGTCATGGTTTAGCCTCAGCCAGTAGATGAGGGATGGCGGAGGGAAACACAACCAAAAAACCCCATGGGAAGATAAGAGACAAACCTTTTGGGTTGAGATAAGGACAGTTTGCTGGGACAGCACAGGGAGGTAGAAATATCACTACCAGGACTTCATAGCCAAATATACAGACTGGTGATACATGATTCAGTTTCTCACCAAACTGCACAGCTCAGGCCATACAGCTCAGAGCCATCCTGAAGCTGGACTGTCCCCAAACTATATGCTCCTCCTCCATCAGCCCCCCTTTATGTTGAGTGTGAGGTCATGGTATGGAATAGCCCCTTTGGCCAGTTTGGGTCATGTGTCCTGGCTGAGTCCCTTCCCAGCTTCCTGGGTGCCCCCTGCGCTCTCATTAGCATAGCAGCATGAAAAGGTAAAAAGCCCCTGACTGCTTGGCAACAACTAAACCATCAGGGTGTTACCAGCACTGCTCTCACCCTAAATCCAAACTACAGCCCTGCACCAGCAACTAGAAAGAAAATTAACTCTATCCTAGCCAGACCCAGGACAAGCTTCAAGACAGACCATAGAATCGTAGAAATATTCAGGTTGGAAAAGACCTTTAAGATCATCAGCTCCAACCATTAACCCAGTACTGCCAAGTTCACACTAAACATAAGCACCACATCTATACATTTTAAATCCCTTCAGGGACTCCACCACTTCCCCAGGCAGCCTGTTCCAGTGATTGACAATACTCTCAGTGAAGAACACTGCTGACACCCAATCTAAACCTCTTCTGGCACACCTTGAAGCTTGTTACTTGTGAGAAGAAACTAGATCCCACCTCACTACAACCTCCTCTCACATAGTTGTGGAGAGTGATCAGGTCACCCCTCTGCCTCCTTTTCTCCAGGCTAAACTGTCCTGGTTCTCTCAGCCTCTCCTCATGAAACTTGTGTTCCAGACCCTTCAGTAGCATCGCTGCCCTTTTCTGGCCATGCTCCAGCACCTCAATGTCTTCCTTGTAGTGAGGGGCCCAAAACTGAACATAGTATTTGAGGTGTGGCCTCACCAGTGCCCAGCACAGGGGGATGATCACTTCCCTAGTCCTTCTGGCCACACTATTCCTGATACAAGCCAGAACAACATCAACATAAGTCTAAGTGATTAAATAAAAGTATCTCTTCAAATGCCATAATTAAGAGATAATGAAGGGGAATTCTGGCCGTAGAGAGAATAAATCAATTAGGTTGTCAACACACAATCTTTCAGGGCTAACAGTACAATTGGGTGGCAGCATTCCCACATTAGAAACAACTCCCAGTTACTAACAGTATAATGCCTGCAAGAAAAAGACTTTGCATTAAAATGAAAATGTGCTTTGTCAACTACTCTGTTTCCCTGATTGCTGCTTCTTTCCATTAAGAGAGTCAGCATTTTAAGCTCATGATTTTCTTTACTGGCCTTCAAAAAAACCCAAAAGCAAACCCAAAACAACCAACCAAAAGAACCAAAACTATTTAAAAGACTGAAAAAGTCTCTCAGACATGAGACTTGGTAGTCACTCAATCTACCAAAATGAGGCCCGTGAAAACAGTGGTGGCCTAGAACATCAGTAAAAAAAATAAAGTCCTCTCACTATTGGTAAAAAATATTTTTAAAAATATGAAAAAAGAGCAACAAAACTGAAAGAATTCCATTAGCTACTTCGATCCCATTAAATGAAATCACCTCCAAGGAAGATGACAAAAAAATCAGTTCAAATGAGCTCTTTGTTCAAATTTTTTCTTCTTTGTTTTAATTTCATTTGCTCGTGCATGTTATTTTTTATTGCACAATATCATAGCTTCAGACCAAATAAAAATTTCATTAAATATTTAATTATGTTCCAGAACAAAGAGTAATTACATTGCACTTCTAGTTCAGTTTTTTGCAAGGTATCTCAAAAATATTTTATAAAATTGGACTTAGTTATAACTAAAGAAAGGGAATAAATGTGAACATTGAGACATACAGAACTAGTTTTGTAAAAGCCTTTCTGGGTTCTTATAAATCTTAAAAAAAAAAAATCACTGGCCAAAGTTTACTTTGTCTAAAGGTTAGAATTCTACTCTGAGTTCGTCACCTAAATCTCTCTAATTGGTCACCAGGGATACACACAGCCAGAGACTCATCTTACTCAAGATTTTCATCATAAAGAAGCTGAAGGTAGCATGAATTTGCATGTTTAGCTTAGACTAGGCACATAACCTTGAATTGTCCCACTCTTACTTCAGGTTTCCTGATGTCAGTCTTGGCATCCAAGTCAAGGTTGTGAAATTGCTGTGGGTAAACTATCTGTAGGCAAGCGAACACTTGGAGAGGATCTTCAGAAGGCATTACCTGCTGGTTGTCAACCTCCATCTTGTTCCTAAATGTCTCTACTGGGACACAATGAGAACCCACCAGTGTCCAAAAGTAGCTCAAAGTGGGAAGGAAGTGACAACTCAGTGTTATCTGCTGAGAAGGGAAAACCATCTCTCAAGTATCTGAAGTATTCTGAGACCTGACATTTACGGACAACAGTGGCAAGGAAACAACTAAGAATAAAGATGAAATAAGCATTTAAAACTGTTTGAGATAAAACTTAAATAAGCATTTAAAATGCCAAGGACTCTTAACATGAGACAGATTGACTTGCAGGTTTAATAAAGGGTCAAACAAAAAAACCCTGTAGAAATATAAAATTACGAGAACTGACAAAGAAAGAGTTGTTCCTGAGAAACAAAAAATAAGTTTCAGAGAGATGTGCAGAGAAGGCAAATAAGAAAACACATGGAAAGAAAACCAAATACTAGCGATGTTCTGCATATTTCCCTTCTTGTAAGAAAGGAAACACAGAATACTGGAATACTGTTAGATCATTTAAACATAAAGTATCCCTGTCTGAGAGGTTGATGTAATTACAGAAGCATTCAGGGTGTAAGGAAAGGAATTCCCACAATCAGTAACAGAAAATAATGTATTTAATGAGACAAAACTGCCCCTGCGGACTTGTCGACACTGGTTCTGTCCCCTGCCTCAAGGACAGCTCCATAGTTGAAATTAATGAGCAGGGCAGACATCTGTCCATCCTAAAATTTCCTGTGTGGTCTAAAATAAAGTGTTTCACTCCTCTCTCTTGCACTTTCACCAGCTGTAAAATGAAAATAGTAATATATAGATAACAGTTCAATCTACCCTCATTGATCAGCAAAGCAGCTGATAAAGTCATGTGATGGGTGCTCTCACTTGATTTCAAGATTTACAAACACATACTATGTAACATGATTATTTGTGATATCAAAGGAACTAGAGAGTGTTCTTCTACTCCTACACTGCTAAGTTTCCCAGATCAGATGCCCATGACTGTGCACACAACAGTCACCACAGTTAGTAACATGAACACAACTATTCTTACACTCCCAGTGAAAACAAGGCAGTTCAGACTTAGCTGGAAGGCAAGCAATTTAAACAGAGTTCTAATCTAACTATTTCACTGGTATCACAAGCTAAAGACACATATACAGCATTGCTCAGCAGACACACAATACCATATATAAGCCATAGTGTCTTAATAGTGATATCTCCAAGCTCCTAGTGAACAGAATATAAGCAGCTATTGATATTGTAGTAACTTGCATAGGTAGTGCCTACAACCAAGGCACAAAGCATGGAATTAGGGCAGTTTTCAGGATCCTGCTATTATTTTGAAAGATTTTACCTGTCAAAAAATGATGTAATAGAAACTTGCAGTGTAAAGACAAAGGCAGTGTGGTTAAACACTTTTTTAAACAACTATCTTCCAGGTGTGGTCAAGTGGTGTCTTAACCAAGAGTCCAGCTGTGAATACTAAAAATTCACATACATTCAAAAAAAATGGTAAAAAAGAAAAAACCTGCAGGATTGTCTAAAATAATATCATTACTTCTGCCTCACAAGTCCTTGAGTACCAAGTCTCTGACAGCAACAGAGTACACAGGAAAAATGGTTACATTTGCCCTGTGGTATCAGCTGTTGCTGCTTTCATTGGAACAGAGCACTGGGACAAACAGATCTTTGTCTGAAATAGTACAGACCCAAGTTTGGTTTTGGCTTAATTTGTACAGAACGTAAATCAGGCAACAGGTATTATATTAAAACCAAAATCTACTCAGAACCTATATAAATAATCCTATGGCAAGGTAGGATTTGATGCTGAAGCTTTACTGAGTCAGAGCAATGAAATACAGCTTCGACATTGTCAAAGAGGGAAATTTTGTATGCACATCTGTTGTGTGTTTGTGTGGCACAGTCCTGGTGAAGGACGGGGGTTGCAGGGGTGGCTTCTGCAAGCAGCAGCCAGAAGCTCTGTGCAGGCCCCACCAAGCAAACACCAGCCGGCTCAAGGCCGGAGTCGCTGCTGACCAAGGCCGAGCCCATCAGCGATGGTCACAGCACCTCTGGAAATCACATTTAGGAGAAAAAAACCTCAAGCAGCTGCTGTTTGCCCCCAGAGAAGGGAGTGAGAAAATGTAAGAAACTGTGCAGACACCAAGGTCAATGAAGAAGGAGGAGGAGCTCCAGACACCTAAGAAGAGAGATTCCCCTGAAGCCTGTGGAGAAGACCATGGTGGAGCAAGTGTCCCCTCGCAGCCCATGGAAGATAACAGGGAGCCAAGACCCCACCTGCAGCCCATGGAGGGGTCCCACACTGGAGCAAGGGAAGACATATGACCGATGCTGTGACTCACATTGGAGCAAGCTCCTTGGCAGGTCCTGCCGCCCAAGGAGAGACCAACCCATGTCAGACGAAGTTTACTGGGGGGACTTGTGATCCTGTGGAGGACCATGCTGGAGCAGTCTGGGCCTGAAAGACACTCTCTGATTTATGACTGCACCCATAGCAGTGACCCATGCTGGGGCAGCTGGGGAAGAGCTGAAGCCCAGTGGGAAAGGACTCCCATTGGAGAAGTTCATGGAGGACTGTCTGCCATGGGTGGGACCCCATGGTGCAGCAGGAGAAGGGTGTGAGGAATGCCCCCACCCCCGCAGCTCCCCAGCTAAGACGGAAACAGCACATGAGGAACAAACAGAAACCCCCAGACCCTGCCCCTCCTCATGCCACAATGGGGGGAAGGGAGTGAAATCCTGACTGAAGTCTGCTAAGAAGGGAGGGGTGGGGAGAGGTGCTTTAAAATCAGGTTTTATTTCTCATTATCTAACTCTGGGTTTTTTGGATACTTTCTTAGGGACGAAGGGAGTAGTGGTAAATTCAATTTTTATTTATTCCATGTCGAGTCTGTTTTCCCCTTGATGCTGATTGCAGAATGATCTCTCCCTGTCCTTATCTTGACTCCTGAGCCTCTCAATGTATATTTTCTCCCCTGTCCAGCTGAAAAGGGGAGTGGCAGAGAAATTTTGGTAGGCATCTGGCCTCTAGCCAGGGCCAAACCACCACAACATCCCATGTTCTTGGTAAAGATAGTATATAAACTGTAATCTATAAATCTGATTTTTTTCTGAACTTCAGATGTTCTTTTGACATCTAAAAATAGCAAATTAACTGGATTGTTATGAAATTTGTCTGTTGCAATAACTATGTAGGAAAAAATGTGCACAATCATACATATCTTTTGTAGACAGTCTTGATCTTGGAACTCAGGCAAGAAACAGGTAGGCATTACAAATTTTACTATTTACTTTTGATGACTTTTACCAATTGTTCGGGTCATTCAGCTTAACCTGGGAAAAACTGTATGCTACAGAGAAAACAATTCTTTTAGAAATCCCATTTGTTATTCACAATACATTCCATCACTGGTAAAATAATTTAATATGCAATGGGTTCAATAACAGTTCTATATTCCTCAATTAAAGGACAGAAATAGCAGTTAGAGTGAATTTTTTTCGTGCTCAAGTTAGCTCTCTTGGTTACATAGAACCTTACTTGCAAAGGCTCGTTTGAAAAGAAAAACCAAAACAAACCTTAAGCTAAGATTAAGTGCCTCTAGCTTCATCAATGCTGAAATGTGGGTCTTGTTTTAAACTTTGAAGTTAGGGAACATCCATAAAGCAAATGAAAACATTGAAAATACCTAGAATTTCAATCCCTCATTGGTTTAAAAATACTCCCCAACAAACAAGCATTCAAACCCCATAAATTTATCATAGCAGCAAAAGAAGAATTTCAGCTACTTCAGAATGATGCAGATAAATTTAGCCTACTTCTTTTGGCCATTTCTGAGAAATGTATTTATTTGGACTTTACACACATCAGTGTTGGCACTTAAAGAAACACATAAATGTTGCTTTCTGAAGGATTAGTAACTGTTCTTCCACACTCAGTTTGTCCCACAAAGGGATTTTTTCAGCAGCTTCCTATTTAACAAAATGGCTCTACTACAATTGAGGGTTAAGCTCAAGCTTATCCCTAAGATCAAGGCAGTACTACCTGAGCTAGAGTTACTACTTTTTCTGCGTACTTTTAATCTGAAAAGCTAAAGCAATACATACCTGCTCAGTCCTCAGAGAAAGAAAGCTACACAAAAGTGTTTTGTTTTGTTTGTCGTGAGAATAAGGTGTGCAGAATAGCAAAACAGGTTATAATTTTGCCAGGACTTCACATGTTGTCCTGCATGCACCAGGCCCCAGCTGCACACAGGAGAGCTGACCAAAGCACAGTGCTGAACCCTGATAGCCATCAGCTCTGAAGCTACCACAGTTAATGTGGGAAAGTGTCCCCATGCCATTCTAACAAGAGGTAGTGAAGAAGGCTCAAAGAGTGTAGAGAAGATCATATCTCTCCAGTTGCTATCACTTTGGGGTGCAGATTCAAAGTGACAACAGAATTACAGAATTGTAGGGGTTGGAAGGGACCTCCAGAAATCAAGTCCAACCCTCCAAAATAATGGATATAAATTATATTAGGGCCTTACTTTTTTGGGGTTTTTTTACATAAAAGTTGAAATTACACAAGACAACCCAAAACACACAAAAACCCACACCAACAAACAAAAAAAAAACCCCATAAAGCCTTACTGAAATGAGTGCAGAAGACCTGAGAAACCACATTCACATGAAACCCTTCCAACTCTGATAGACATTATTTGTTTACTTAAAGTAGAAAATGGAGAGTGGTGTGCACATATGACACTCTAAGAAAGCTATTTTCCATTTGGGCCAAAAGGTAGCTTTTTTGTCCTTCTGAAATTTTGACACTAAAGCAATCATGGAAAACAGCAGGTGCAAAAAGAAAATTGAGTGTGTGAAATTATATTTCAATTAATAATAATAAAAAATCTGATCAGTTCATATCATTGCAGTGTTTTACCAGAGCACCAACTATGGGAGTTAAAGTACTGCCATAAATCATCAGATATTTCATAGTAGTAAACATCTGCTGGTCCTGGATATAGGTATGTAGTCAAGGGACCACTCCAAAAGGAAAAAGGAATGCCAGGTACTCTAGTTACTGAAAAGTAATACTGAAATCAGGATTTCTTTTGCTTTTGCCATTAGGACTAAACAGTTTATGAAAGTTATACAAATATTAATGGTTATACTGATTTATTGTATTTCCAAATTAAGCCCACACCTTCAAAACTGTTAATTGAATCTATGCCAAAAGACTATTCAAGTTGGGTTAAACATATTGGAACAATACAGTATTAAGCTCACACACAGAGGGAAAAAAAAAAACCCTTCTTAGCCAAAGCTATAACTTCCAGCAGCAGATATTAATGTTTGTTTTGGGATTCAGCCATTTGAGTAAATACTGAACTTTCAAAAAACACCTAAGTGGAAAGGAGTGCAAGGCAGAGCCCAAACGAAGGCTCATGGGAGCTGGTACATCCATACAGCACAGTGTTGTTCTAAGCACGCACAGTAATTTGGGTCCAGAATCTGCACTGACATGGCACAGAGCCTGGGCTAATATGTCCTGCCTTTCAGCACAGTTTGTTAGCTCAGGCTCAGTGCCAAACTGACAGGGCTATACAGCACCAGGACCTGGAGCAGTTTCTATGCTGTACTTATTGTGCTGTATAAGCAGGCTCTTAGGAGAAAAACACCTATAGTTCAACTGCTCCTTTTGCCACTTACATAGTTTTGAAAGTCCTGTCTCTTCTGTTTACATGTAGCCTTCTCTCCCTCCAAGTTTGAAGGCTATTTCCTTATAGTGATGGCAAGCAAACTCTTAGCCCTGGAACCCCCACATGGAAGAACATTACCATCCACCTCCTTACTTGTTTCCCTACAGCTTCTGCCAGGTGGGTTTCCTCCTACCTATCCAACCCTTGTTGCAGGAACAAAAGATGTTCCTTGATGTTCCTACCACAGCAAGAGTGGCCCAAAGTTCCGCTGGCATTATGGCTTTGCACCTCAAGTGGCAAGATAGGGCAACCACTGCTTCAGTAGCAAGGCAGTTGCTTCTTTCCATCCTACACAATTAAAAAGAAACTGCTTCTGCCTGCCAAGCCTGTCTTCTTGTAAGGACACTGACGTTTTCAGACAAATGCATTAGTACAAATTTATCATGTTTTAAAAGGGCTGGTTTGAGAAAACTTTAGGGGTATCTACTAAAAAAAATATAAAATCAAGGAAGGAGCTTGTCTTACGAAGTATATAAATCCAACCACACCACCAAACTACCTTAAGAATAAGCAAACACCATTTGTTCCAGGAACCAAAAGTAGGCTCCCCACAGGTGTAATTGAGACATGAGAGATCTAAAGATTTGAAAAGATCAATCAAAATAAATAAAAGACAGAAAGAGAATGGTAAGAGTGAGCAGTTAAGGAAGGGTAAATTGCTAGGATGTTCCTTTAAATGCTCGCTAGTTAAATGTTAACTATTAATTTTTACTGCTTTAACTGGAATAACTGCTGGCTACAAATGAAAGAAATAAATCCTTACCTTCAACTGCCAGGGACACGATGCCTTGTGTGTCTTCAACTCCGTACATCACATCACAGCGGTACACCCCCGCGTCACTCGCGCGCAGCTTGGAGATGGTCAGCGACGCATCGCCAGTCTCCTCTGAGTGGGTGGGAACAGACACCCTGTCTTTGTAGCTCTGACCGATTTTGATGTTGCCATTTTGGGCCACCAGGACGGTGGTTTCTTTTGCGTCTTTGCCGCTCCTATCCAGTTCAACCTTGGACCATTTGATTCGAAGATACTCGGCTGCGTAGCTGGAGGCTATGGTGGGTGTGGTTGAGAAGAAGCACGGCAGGACTGAAGTCCCAGAGAGGGATGCCTTTACCAGGGTTTTTTTTTCTGCTTTAACTAGAAAAAGGGAGAGAGAGGGGAGGAAAAAGGAGAAATCATATTAGTGGAACAGCAAAATCAGAAACAGATATATTTCACTGTTATTTAATCATTCACAGACATGCAAGACTTGAAATCCATGAATCTTAGCTGATTTGTAACAGCACTGATTAACATAAGCTAAAAAATTTGCACCAATATCCTAGGCTGCTGATGGGGCCTTTTGCTGTTTGGGCAAATTTAATTCACTGCTCTCTGACTTCTTTCCTCCATTTGTTACATGCACTAATTTATTGACCTTCTTTGGAAACTGTTTAGAAATTTTAGATGGCAGATGAACTGGAAGAGCTATGGGGTTTTGTTTTTGGTTTGCATGGCAAGGTTTTGGTAGCAGGAAGGCTGCAGGGGAGGCTTCTACAAGAACCTGCTTGAAGCCTCCCCAGGTCCGTCAGAACCAATGCCAACTGGCGCAAGGACAAACTCACAGCTGACCAAGGCCAAGACCATCAGTGATGGTGGTAGTGCCTCTGGGGTAACATATTTAAGAAGGAAAAAAAAAAAAAAAGAAAAAAGGAGAGAGAGAGAGCAGCAGCAGCTTTTTGCCACTACAGAAAGGAGTGGGAAGATGTGAGAAACTTAACTTTGTAGACAGCAAGGTCAGTGCAGAAAGAGAGGGAGGAGTTGCTCCAGGCACTGGAGCAGAGATTCTCCTGCAACCCACGGAGAAGACCACAGTGAGGCAGCCTGTCCCCCTGTAGCCCATATTGGTCCATGGTGGGGCAGATATCTACCTGTAGCCCATGGGGGACCCCCTGCCAGACCAAGTAGGGTCACCTGAAGGAGGCTGTGACCCTGTGGGAAGCCCACACTGGAGCAAGCTCCTGACAGAACCTGTAGCCCATGGACAGAGGGTCCCATGCTGGAGCAGGTTTGCCGGTGGGACTTGTGACCCCATGGGGGACTATGGTGGAGCAGTCTGGTCCTGAAGGTCTGCACCCCATAGAAGGGACTCACACTTCATGAAGAACTGAAGACCCTGTGAGAAGGGCTCATGTTAGAGAATTTCACAGAGGACTGTCTGCCGTGGGTGGGACCCCAGGCTGGAGCAGGGGCAGAGTGTGAGGAGTCCTCCCCTGAGAAGGAAGAAGTGGCAGAGGCAGCATGTGATGGACTGACCTCAACCTCCATTCCCCATCCCCCTGTGCTGCTGGGGGAGGAGCGAAAGAAATGGACAGTGGAGTTGAGCCTGGGAAAATGGGAGGAGTGGGGGAGAGGTTTTAATAGTTGGTTTTATCTCTCATTATCCTGTTCTGTTTTAATTGGGTAATAAATTAGATGAATTTTATTCCATGTTGAGTCTGTTTTGCCTATGACAGTAACTGCTGAATGAGCTCTCCCTGCCCTTATCTTGATTTGTAAGCCTTTCATTACATCTTCTCTCCCCTGCCTGGCTGAGGAGGGAAGGGATAGAGCCACTTTAGTGGCATCTGACCTCCAACCAGGGTCAACCCACCAGAGGTTTCTACTTCACAGGAGAAAGACCCCTCCAAGAGAAAGATGGAGAATTACCTCCTATCTATTGCTGGCCAAAAGTGTGCACACAGAGGGGCTACTGATTTTCACACCCTGCCTTACCTCACAGTAGCTTGGTCATTGGCTCCTGCCCTAGGAGCAAGGCATGGCCTTTGCATGCGTGACACCCCCTACCCCATTACTCTGTCAAGGGTTAACTCTTTTTATTGCATAGGTGCTGAAACAAAAGCCTTTCCAGCGAGATTCTCCCAAATAGTCATTCTTTTAAAATAATTTCTTTGTAGCCTCGGGGACTTTAACACATTGCAGAAATAAAGTATTTCAGGATGTTAAGGCAAAGAAGGAAGTAAAGCGCTCAGAAAGTCCCTACTTGGCTCAGGCTTGACATGATAGGACCTTTATCATTTTTTATGACATCTCCAGCTGCAAACACTTTGCAGTGAAATGCTTCCATCCGACAATATCCTGAGGGGAAAGTTGACTACTGTTCTTCCAACCTGCACAAGGCAACCATCTGAAGAGAGGATTTCTGTTAGATATATTTTTAATGTGCTGTTATTTCAGCATACATAATGGATTAATGAAGACTAAAAGCTGATGCACAACACTATCCATCTTGCCTCTTTCACTGCATTGCACTCTAGCATTTTTGAAAGGTGGACCATGTTGATTGTTAATTTGGAGTGAACCAGGATTAATAGAGTTTGGAAATACAATAACTTCAAATATTAGCTATTAACAGAGATAAATGAAATAGGAAGCACCAAAACATGAAAATTATATAGCTACTTAAAATAAAAAATATAATTTCTCCAGAAAGAGTAGAAGACTGGAGAGAGGGAAGGGAGAAAGGAAGAAAGAGAAGAAAAAAAATTAAGAGAAAAAAATTGGAAATATTGCTAATGAAGTTGATTATTTTTAACAGAGAGAGATGCCTTTATGCAAAATAAAGTATTAGTGGTATTATCTAAAAGGGATGAAAACAAAAATCAACAGCCTGATGGCCAAACATTTTAACAATAAACTAATAACTAGGGGAAAAAAAATAAATAAATACTGGGCTGACCAAGGAAGACTCAGAAGTTTGAAAGGAAGTCTTTTTGTCCTTTCCATGCATGTCTACCTAACCAGAAACTCTTGGGAACACAATGCAGATACACTCAACATGACTGCATCAAAACTGATTAGACCAGAGAGAGTATAAAACAATGGGGTAGAGCTGTGCCAAAACAGCTGCATTGCACCCAAAACTCAACTGAAAAGTTCACATGGAACTGTCTGAACACATTTAACAGTGAGATACTCACAGGCATGCAGTGAGATTTTCATTTTTCCATTAGCTTGTAAACAAATCATGTACCCACGATGGTACAACTCACATTTGATACTCAAACAAACTAATTCCTTCATGCACTTTGGGCCCAGACTTAGAAATAATCTATTAGTTAAACAAGGAAAGGTAAAAACAGATCCAAGGTAAAGCTGAAGACCAGAGAATTCACAAGGCTTGGAGACAAGCCTGTAGAAGTTACTGATGACTAAAGACTAGCTCAAAAGCTTTGATTGCTTACATATTTCTTTAGGAAAAGAAAAAATCCATTGATTTTTTTTCTGTATTATTATTTCCATAAGGAAATACAACTCAACTCACCTAGAGTCAATTGATTGCTAAAAAGGACTGATTTTATCCTGAAGATGTACCATATAGAAACACCATTGCCTTTTATATTACCTTTAATTTCTTGAAACTTTTCTGAGTTACAATGGGGTAGAGATAAAGAAACACAATGAATGCTCAGTCCTATCAGTTATGATGGAATTACTGCCAAGTTTCACAGGTGGGAGATCAAAATCAGTCTCAAAATATTTATTATTTATTATGATCTCTTGTCATCTATAAACATTACAGGAACTTATTAAATGAAAAATGACCTAGTTATAATTATCCTGACTGACAGAATTTTAATAAACTTTTGAGAATATCATCACTGAACCCTGAGGAAATTTCCTCTCTTTAAAATTTGTGTCTTCACATCAGCAAACTGAAACCCTTGGCATACAACATATATCATACTGATATGCAAACTAGATGTCTCCTAAACTGGGCTACAATCCAGAATAGGAGACCATGTAGCTACAAACATGCCTGTCTAAATGTATAAAGAATTATAAAACACTATAAAAGCACTTTTTCTGTTTTGGGGTGGAAGGCAAGACGAGGGGGGAAGCTTTTCTTTACTGAAAAAAACCCAAAGATTTTGCACTGAAATGTAAGTTTAACTGATGTACCTGCACAGTTACTGTTTCTTGTAGCAGGCCAAGTTAGTCAGTCAAGCAGAATTTACTGACCAATGCAGAAAGTATCACTATCCTCTATTAATCCATATAGCCCTTTTGTTCCTTTAGCATTGTCTCTGCACTCGTATTCCATGTTCTGTCTCCTTTTCAGCCACTATCAGTGGTATGTGATAGACGATGCCTTAGAAGGGCACATGGTGGGCCAAAACATTTTGTAGCTGTTTCTAAATTGGTACACAAGCTGAGAAAATCCATCCCCAAGGAAGCCTTCTTAGGTCCTCCCAGGCTACCATTTCAGTTGCAAAGTCAGTTTATCCCACCAATGACACATAGCTTGGTATCTTTCCTTTGCACAGTGAGACAAGCTACAGAACTTCTTGGTTGAGAAAAAAGTTTCTTTCCCTAGAATTTGTACATTTTATCTGCTGTAAATATTACAAAGCTCTTAAAATAGAAACTGGGGGGGGGCGGGGGCGGGGAGAGGATAAAGATGTGTCATTTTGTATTACATTAACCACAATGACCAGACCAGTAGGTCTGTAATGGACAAGAAGTCGGATGAAAGAAATGCCCTGCATGAAGTGACATTGTTTAGAGGAGCAATTTTGCTGTGTAGTTAAGCTTAACTGAACAGCACGTTACTATTCAGCATGCAGACAAGAACCACATTTTAAGAATATATATTTAAATACTATATATTTTAAGCCAAATTTATAAGAAAAAGTTTAGTTCATCCACAGCCTGCCTAGGCATATGGTAAGCAATAGAAAGGATAAGTGAAATTATGCATTCTGTTACCTGACCACTAACACTGATCCTAACAGAAGTCTTTTCACAGACTCACAGAACGGTTTTGATTGGAAGGGATCTCAAAGCCCATCTAGTTCCAACCCCCTACCATGGGCAGGGACACTCTCCACTAACCCAGGGTGCCCCAAGTTCCATCCAACCTGATCCTGAACACTGCCAGGGATCCAGGGGCAGCCACAGCTTCTCTAGACAACATTTTCCACTGCCTTGTAAACCTCACAGGGAAGAAATTCTTACCAATATCTAATGTAAACTGTCCTTCAGCTTCAGGCCATCACCCCTTGTTTTATTACATTAACCATAAATCTTTCAATGCAGATGACAACAAATTAAAATGAATGCACAGCTTACAGAAACTTCTGTGAAACTCTGACAGCAGGACACAACAAAAACCCTCACTGACTTCTTTACCAGGTGATTTGTGGGCTGAGTAAGAGAAAGAGGCACAGAGAGATGAAGAACCAACTACTCTCATGTTCTACAAGAAACTCACAGGTAAACAGGCAAATGGAAATCTGATCAGCAGAACTCAACATAACTTATCCAGGCAACATAGGCATACACACATGTAGCTTATAGGACATACAGGACACAAACATGATCAGATAAACTGATGTTCAAACTGGTACAGTATGTTATTTCACCAGTATATAAATATCACACACTGCAGTCTAGGGATTTCCACTGTCTTCTGGATTACAGGGTTTCACAACAGCACCCTCACTCATGGTGCGACAAATGACCCATAGCTGCTTTAAACAGGCAAGGTAAGCTCCAACACTGATCATAATCACAGAATCCAGTTTATAAGCTACTATTATCCTAACACTGGCTAGCTCAAAGTAAGTAAAGGCCTCACTAACAGTAGGCGTAACCCTTGCTTGTGAACTTGTGTCATTAATGCTTCACATGTACCGGAGCAAAACAGCAAAGGTCTTGCTAAAGGGCGCTCCCGTGACCCCAGAGGCTCACACCGTATTTCCTGCTGCCTTCCTGACTCACATCTTCTAAATATCTAAAGTCTGAGAGAAGCCATGCAAGACCATTCTCCATTTACCCTGGAAGGAAAAATGCTCTTGTTGCTACATGAAAATCTAAAGAGCATGCCATACAAACATCTGAGGTATTTATGAATGTGACCATTCACAAAGATGAGGGTGGGAGAGAAAACAAAGGTGGGAAAAATGATCAGCAGTGAACACACAAATCCTTGCATGCTCATGACTTGCCTTGTTCTTAATTAAGCTTCAGTTTTATTATGACTTAATATTAAGGCTTACCGATTCCAGGACTTACACTCTAAAAATTACTGCTGATTTTGACACATTTCCCATATGACACTTGAAATACATAAAAAAAAAATCCAAAACATTTTAGAGAGACTATTGCAATGCCTCACATTGAAATGATTATTTAATTAAATCTAGTTGAATCAAATGGAGTGATCCAATCCATTGTGGGAATGAAAGCATGGGAATTTGTGTTTCATGAAAGATTTTAAGGCCTCAATTTTATGTTCAACATTTCTACAAAACAGAAGAATGTGACCTGATCACACAGACTCTATTTGATAAATTAATGAAAAAGAAAAAGGTTTTCATCTTTGTCTTCTTCACCATGGCTATACATGGAATATAATTAAGACTCTTTATGACAAAAGTATGGCCCCCAACTTCAAAAAACAAACCCAGAAAGTTCACTGTGTTCTAGGAATATAAGAGTCTTCTTTCTGAATTTCTTCCAGAGATTCAGGCAAATAAAGACCAGTCAGTACCTGGTCTGTATTCCAGAGAAGCCCTTGCTGGGATGTTCATACAGAACTTCCTTAAGTACTGAAAGTTCTGCTCTGGAGATAACACAAGCCATATAAGTTGAAATTCCTTGTCAGATTCCTTTGCCTTATTTTATCTCCTTACCTGTTCTCCATGCCATGGGTAATTTTCAGGTAAAATCTTGTCTTTGGACTTCTCACATGAGTGATTTACTACCATTTACTCTGTTTTGAGGCTCTCTAATTATTGCCAGCAACTCTTATTTCCATTTTGATTAAACAGACATTTCTGCTAAGTTTTAACTTAGAATCACAAAGTGTGCTGGTTTGGAAGGGACCCACAAAGATCATCGAGTCCAGTCCCCATGCCGTGGGCAGGGACCTCTTTCCACCATGTCAGGTTGCTGAGAGTCTCATCCAACTCTCCAACAAAAACAGGCTGAAAGAGTTGGAGTTGTTCAGCCTGGAGAAGAGAAAGGTCTGGGGAGACCTTATACTGCTATCCTGTAGTATAGTACCTGGAAGACTGATACATCAGTCTACACTTACAGATATTTTAGTACATAAAAAATGGGGGGTGGGAGTGGTGTGGGATGGGGAAGGTTGACATTTAATTACCAAAGAAGTCTCCTCCCTCCATAATAAGAAAATGGAAACTCAGTAGTGGCTTGCCCCTGCCTGAAGCTTTGAGTCTCTTGTCACTGGGGACAAGTCTAATTGTCCTCTCCTGCTGTATGCTTATTGACAGCCGGGGGAAGAAAACCCAACAAACACAAAGAACAGCTTTAAGGAGAAGTTGATAGTAGGAAGTAATAAAGGGTGCCACTCCCAACCTGACTGAGAAAAAAATCCCTCTTTTCAGTTAGCTCCACTAACCACAGTGGTCTTTTCCTTTATCTTAAAGAACTACCTAAAGAAACTGCTCAAGGTGCACAGGGGAAGGGAGGAAGAAGTACACCCGATTTTCTCAAAGGTTAAAATCAGTTTAAAGAGCTTCTGGAAAGAAAATAAGAAAAAAATAATCTTACTTTGGGGCTCAAGAAAGCTGGTGACCCAATTTTGTGTGCCTGCAATTTTGTAGGGACTTGACTAAGTTTTGACCCAAACTTTCAGACAACCATGGCAACTGCACATGAATAAATACTTTAGTGACAGCATGCAGTCACCAAGAGAAGTAGCAAGGGCTCCTCCTTTCCACCCAAACTGATGACCTGCAGCTGCCCTAACAGGTCCTTGCTCCAGGCCCCAGCAGCCAAGGGAACCAGCCACCAGCTTAACTCACACCAGACCCCTGCAACAGAGGTCTGGCAGCCAGACTGCCCACTCCAGGAGGCATATCCCCAACTGCTCCTTCACAGATCACAGAACAAAGCAGGAACTGGGCCTACTGGCTTCCCCTGTATCCCACTTACATGTGGTGCCTTTCACCCTGCATACAAAGAGGGTGCGAGCTGTGATCTATAGACCCAACTGTGCTGTGACACAACATACAACTTGAGGACATGCATTTAGATCTGACTGGGAAGTATGCCAAACCAGCATCCCTGTCACCAAAACACTCCCCTACTTAATTCACTATTTCTGCAGCCTGGCGAGGTCTGTCCCAGGAACCTGTTGCTACTGGTGCATCCTCTCTTCTCCCTCCCTGGCACCAGCCTGAAGCTCCCACTGAAAGTGTCTACCCTCCACAGCACTTAGACCCCTCCTGTCAGCCTTCACCTCATCTGCTGCAAGTAGGCACTTCAAGGATCACGGAAAAGGGAGGTGTGAGACACACCTGGCCAACAGGTCCAACTTCTCAGAAATACCAGTTAAAGCATTAAAATTCATTCTTGAGTATTTTGAGAAGGCAATTTAGTTTGCTTTACACAATATAATCCTGTGGCACTTACTTTATTATTACTAGAATTACAGTAATGGCACTTACAAATATCAGCAGACACTTGACAGGCATATAAACACTATGCTGAAAACATGCCCACACACCAAGAGTTTTCTACATAGATCAGTAGTGTAATTTGGAGAGCATGGAAACAAAGTTGGTTACACAGTGCAACAAAGAGAGTGGCAAGGAAGGACCAGAAACCAAATCTTCCAGGTTTAGGTTGCTTCCTGAGTCCTGGGAAGTACACTATTGACTACAGACAACTAAAATGAGTGTTTTAAAATGGTTCTGTGTGTAATAGACTTACCTTTAGGTAGCATATGTGTTATAGCTAACGTAGAGTACATCCATAAGATACTTTTTATACTTAACAACATCTTGACCTACAAATAGAGAACACAAAAGATTAAGTGGTTAGTATTGCATTGTGTCCTTATCAAGAGCTGTAACTCGGTACATCAATATTTGTCATTAATATTAAAAACAGTCATTTACTTAAAAGAGATGTTCAGCAGGACAGTGAATAATTCTTAATATATTGATCTGCCATTTTGTTCACCATTTAAAATTTATTCCCACTAAGTGGTAGCTGTATGAGTATAATCTGATGATTTTTTCCTGGTGTGGTGTTGTCAGTTCAGACCCAACCTCTGGGTAGTAACACAAACCACCCTGTCAATAGCAACAGCTAACAACCCAGTTCATAGAAGAAGAGGCTTCCATGGCAAACTTCTCATGAACTTTGATAGCAAGTCACCATACACACTGCAATCCTTCCCACCTGCAAGTAGGTTGCCAGATGACTTCCTGCTTTCAGGAGTTCATCATACAATATTTTATGGTGGAGATACATTACAATGATGTGTCCCTCTAAGATAGAGATTCATAATAAGTTACAGGTTGTTAAGTTAAGAATGATACCCAGACATGTCAGTTCCCTTCAGGTTTGCTTCTCCTTTCCTTTACAGACTCCACCTTTAAACAGCTGAAAAGTTCTCCACAGTATCATATGTACATAACAATACATTACATGTTCATAATACTATATCTTCATTTTTATTCCAGTTCTTAGTTACACACAATGAATCTGTAAACATCTCAAAAATTGGAAAAAGTACACTAAGAAAAGCATTACAAGGCCCATAAACATCAACTGCTATAAAGGGTTATAAATAGTCCCTCTTATGTACAGTTACAGATGTGTACTACGTAGCCAATATAAGAAATAACTTTCAGCAACAGTTTGTCAAACACTGCTGCTGGAAATTTTTATCACAAAATCCCGAGTTTCCTGATACTGCTGTCAAAATATGCTGCTTGAGTTCTTTACTTGGGCAAGTAACCTGAACTGATCGGGTTTTTTTCCTGTCCAAGAAAGATTACAGTTGAGTAGTGTTTTAAGAAATAGTGAATCAGAGATTTAATAGATGTACATCTGTGTTACAACTATGGAGCTTGCACTGCACACGGGTGTATTCTAAGATTTTTTTTACATTAGCATTTTAGTTCTTTAGTACTTACATATAATGCTTCAGGGTAAAAACATTAACTAATACATTCAAAAACCTCCACAAGCTTATACTGAACATGATAGCAAGACACAGGGAGAAACATCTTCAGAAAACTACTGGTGACGTGTTCAGTCTCAGCTTACAGCTGCAGCCCAAACTTCACATGAGTCTGTGTGAATTGGCATCTATCCTGTAATGGCTGAATCGTTCAGAAAAGATACAAAACATCTCAAACCAAGCCTTTCCAATGAGGCAATCTCCAACATAACAGGATCATGTTAAAAATTCCCACCCAAAAGGGCTGAAAACCCAAGAGCTTTTCATTCCCTATATGTCGATGGCCAGAGTCGGCTGGTTGCACTGGGAAACATATGCTGCAACCTATTCCCAGGGCGTGGAGGAGAGAATACAGCTGCTTTCCGTAGAGCAAACTGCACACTGCCAAAGACGCCCCATCTCTGCTTCAGCCATTCAATAGAGCTGAGTGTATAATGTGATATCACTTATTTTGCAATATTATTTTAATGGAATTTGCACTTTTTAATGACTAACTCCCAAACAAGGACCGGGGTTTCTTTGACTTGATTCAGTTTGAGCCCTACCTGCCACAAATCTTTCTCTGACGACTCTAACACCTACTTCCAACAGAGTTATCTCTCTCCCTACACTTAGACAAGCCAAGCTATACGGGGAGAAAATAAAAAAGTCTATTTAATAGCTAAAAAATCTAAGCTGTGCCCTGGTATACTACGTGTGCCCCAATAATCCCCTGTAGAAGGTTGTTATCAGTGAGGAGGTTGCACAAGATAAGAGCTGCAGACATCTAAGTCCTTTTAATCCAACGGAGCAGCTCTGAAATAGACAATTATGTGTTTGCTTAAATAAACACTTAAATGATCCTTACTATTACACAACATTTAAAAACTGAGAGGTCACGCTGAGCCTACAGATGTGCACAGACCAGAAGGCCCTTCAAGGAACCCTTGTATCCCGAAACTGCTGGAAGCCCCAAGCCCCAAAACCACTGCAGTCTTATTCCTTAAGTAACCCAAGCACTCAGAAGAGGGTACAAAAGGAAGAGGAACAGCATTCTCTACCTTCAAAGGGAGTGAATGAGGGACACGCCTACAAGACAATGCAAAAGCCCTGGCCCCTGTGAAAGCAGAGTGGCTCCAGACCTTCTTTCAAGATGTTCTGTCCACATCTGTTTCCCATGTGTCGCACACAGGCTACATCAACAGCTAAACAAAAATCTAGAACAAACTGTTTACAAGTTTGGCTCTCCATGTTTACCCATACACTTTACCTCCCTCCACCCCAGAAGGCAACCTTAGCTTTTGGGAGCAGAAACAAGGGAATCCAATAAATTTGCCAAGAAAAAGAATACAGGATTTTCTTTCTCCTGTAAGACAGGCTTGCTGCACCTAAACAGCACTGGCTGTGACCAAGAGCATCTGTGTACTTGACTCATGGCCTGCTGCCCTCGGAATCACAGAATGACTAGATTGGAAAAGACCTTTAAGATCATTAAGTCCAACCGTTCCTGTCCTCTACTAAACCATATCCCCAAGCACCTCATCTTTTAAACACATCCAGGGTTGGTGACTCAACCCCCTCCCTGGGCAGCCTGTTCCAGGACCTGACAACTCTTTCAGTGAAGAATTTTTTCCTAACATCTAATCTGAACCTGCCCTGGTGTAGCTTTGTGCCATTTCCCCTTGTCCCATCTCCTGTCACCTGGCTGAAGAGACCATCACCCACCTCTCTACAACCTCCTTTCAGGTGGTGATAAGGTCTCCTCTAAGCCTCCTCTTCTCCAGGCTAAAAGCTGAAGCTCAGTGCAATACTGTCATGACAAGAGCTGGCAGGTGAGCTGCTGCCCTACACTACAAGTCCAGAGTACAAGGAAGGACTCATCTTTCTTCCAGTTTACTCATCCTTCCTCTCCAGTTTACACACAAGCATAGAGCTCCAATCCTTCAATGTTGTGTTGGAGAGAGCATTCAAATGCAATTTGAGGAATCTTACTGAAAAAACAAAAAAAAAAAAAAAAATCAAAAAAACCAACTCATATCTTCAGCTTCCAGTCGCTAAACACAATACACACACCCACAATGGAAGATTAACTATTGAGACACCCTGTGACTGCTGAAGCCAGCCATCAGTACAGAAGAGAGTTCATGGCTGTGATGGCTACTTCACCTTTTACTGGGTAACACAGGAGTTACACCTGCTGCACCAAAAGCTCAGATAGCTGAAAAAAACGGTGCTGTTTGAGCATGGAGCTTACTATGAGAGACCTGCCAAAAATCACCACCTGGCTCTTGGAAAACCATCTCTCAACCTTTTATTATTCTAAATCTCCTCTATACCCCAAGGTGCTTACTCAAGCAATAAAAATGTTGGGAGAAAGGCCCAATTTTCAGCCCTTTGACTAACGAGTGTGATTCCCATGCAATACCCCAATGCATGAGGGTCTTCACACTCCGGTCCTTAGTGTGCTCCCATAAACACTCCTGGGTTACTGAGTGCTGTTCCACTACAGCTGCCAGAATTAAATGCACAATTACCCCCGCCACCCTTTCCAAATGACAGCGGGCAGATAAGGGCGCATCTGCCCAGCCCAGGAGAAAGCAGAGCTCCACAGACATGGTACCAACAACCCTTCCCAAGAGCCACAGGCAAGGTAGAGCCTGCTGCTTACATCTAGCATCATGATTCCCGTTCAGTGCTGCCTGCATCGCCACACCGTCGCTATCAGATGCGGCTCCTCCTGCCTCCTTCACTCTCAGTGGCAGAGGCAGTGGCAGACTGTGCCCCCTTACATCCTCCTTATTCTAAAACTGGTTTGAATATCCCATTCCAGCACTCTTACAGCTTGCAAAGGCCTCTGCTGGCAGGGTGCCATACTGCCCCTAAGTCTGCTGTAATTAGCCAAAATCCTTCTAGCCATACCTTTTTCACGAGTTTGGGTTTCCTCTTCCCACACCGCCCCCTCCTCCCCCCACTTTACTGTCACTACACCTAGAGTAAGAGAAAGCCATAATACTACGGACAGAGTAAGAAAACCCTGCCAACTAAAGACTGCAAGACTTGAGTAAGTGTTTAATTTCCACCTCTGTTAAAAAAAAGTATCTCGATGTGACCACACTTGGGTTGTCTGCTGGCTAGTTTCCAACTGCACTGATCCATTTTAGTAGGAGCTACTACAGGCAGACCCATCTACAGTAGTAGTTTGAACTATGTATAAACCGGATGCAACCCCAAGCACAGCATCTTTTAACCAGAAGATGCCAGGCCCTGGACAAAGTTCCCATCTCTAAAAACAAGCAGCAGAGGTTCTTCTCTCCATAGGGAGGGAGCAGGGTTCCTACTTTTGCAGGCACTACTACCTTTCCTCACCACAGCAAAAACTCGTAGGAGCAATAAGTTCTGATCAAATTCCAGCTCATGTTTAGTTTACAATGTAAGCTTGATCTCACACCAATGCTATTTTAATTTAACCAGATGGGAGGACATCATGTCTCTCTTTCTGTTTTAAACTCCAGGTTAATAAAGACAGTGAAGTGTCCGGGTGTGAAGCAGGCTAAAAATCTATCATCAAAAAACTATTTCGCATTTCTCTGAAGTTGGGACAATGAGAAATTTGCTACTGTCATAGAGGTGACACTGTCTTAAAAGGCTGCAGCTCCTCAGGTCACACTGAGACTGATTCAGCACATGCTCTACAACTGTTAGATGAAAGCTGGGCACACTCTTTAAACGTGTAAAATGCAGCCTCAGTCCATTGATGCTCCTTGCCTGCACAGTGAAAGTCAGGTTTATACAAAAGGAAAAATGAGAGAAAAAAAAAAGGGAGGCAAGGGTGAGGTGGAACCTTGACAGAACCTGACACTAGAGAAGTGAACTGAGTTTGCCGCTCCTGTCAAATGGGTCAGAAGGTAAATTACACATCTTTCCAGGGAAACCCTGGCAAGCTAGAAATGACAGATCCCAGGCACAGCACCGCTCTTGCTACCTTCCAAGC
The DNA here is from genome assembly GCA_027925045.1 of Hypotaenidia okinawae. NCBI lineage: Eukaryota > Metazoa > Chordata > Aves > Gruiformes > Rallidae > Hypotaenidia > Hypotaenidia okinawae. The sequence continues at coordinate 68,158,835 of BSDF01000005.1, forward strand.
TCTACCTGAAACCTTCACAGCTGCTATCCTTTCTCAAATGTACACCATCTGCACTTCCTTTCGCGTTTGCAGTCCTTTGAACCTTTTATGCCATCTGACTGTTAACTGCTGACATGTATCAACCTCACCGTAAGTGCTGCCTAATTAACTTCGCCAGATTCACCACATCTCTGCCATATGATTAATTAGTCCGCTGTGCTGCCACATGGTGGACTCAGCCTGCATCTGATTCATCGGTGGCGTCTGCTTAGCCCATTATCACTTGCAAAGGTCCCCCCAAGTCCTTCCAGAAGCTCCTAGGGACACCAGCATCACCACTTCCCCACCGCCTCCAGCACCAGCAGACATAGGGTAAAGTCTTCCCACACTGGAGCCTCAACCGGCGAGTGCCGCTGCCTCCAGCCCCAAGAGCAGGCAGGGGTGCAGACGGGAAAAGTGACCCGAGCACAGCGTGTTCTGGCACTCCTCGCTCTGGCAGCTGCCGAGAAGCTGCTGCCTGAGGACATCCCTCCCAGGCCTGCGCTAATTTATGCCAGAAGTAAGCTCTGGGCTCTCAGGCAGCCTCACAGTGGAAAATTGTCGGCAGCAGCGGACGGAGCGAGGTCCCAGAACTCACATGCCTGCGGAGCCCCGTGCGACCCCATGTTCTTTCCAGCATCACCCCAACGGCAGCCTCTGCCTTCTCGCCTGCCAGCCTGCATCCACGGACATCTGTGTGTGGACCTCTTCTGCCCTACCCCTCCAACACCCACACCACCGGCGCAGTGAAGGCATGTGTGAAGGAGCAGCAATGAGAAAGAAGTACAGAGATGCAGCTCACGGTGCCCACTGGCATGACACCATCCCGCCATGGCAAGGCTCAGCACCAGGACCAGTGTGCTGTGTGGACACGGGTTTGTTTCCTCAGCTTTTCCTCAGGCCCTTGCCCAGCCTCGGCACTGGGCGCTTAAGAAGACACAGGGTGCCCTTATCCCATCGCAGCCGGGGACTATCACCCCCATTCCCACCTCACACCTTCAGCCCTGGGTGCTGAGGGAGCCCGGCCAGAGGTGGGAAACCCACCAGTCCCGCCCCACTGTCAACCGTCACCCGACGGGCTGCCATCGACGGTGCCGGCTGCCGCGTCGGCCCCGGGAACACAAGGAAAGAGCCCGCAAACGCCGCGGCGACAATCGTAAAGCATTCTTTTATTGGGATGGATGGATGGATGTCGCAGGGTCGCTTCCCCCCGCTCGAAGGCGAGGGAAGCCGGAGACCTCTGGCGGGAAACGAGCGGCTACAGGCGCGGCGAGCCCCCCGCTGGCCGCCAGGGGGCGCCGCCGCGCCGCGCCCGTCCTGTCCCGTTCCTCGACAGCGGCAGGGGCCGCGCCCGCCTGTGGCGGGACCCTGTGGCGGGACCCCCGGGCCCGGCCCGCCGCTCCCCGACAGCCTTCCCACCCACCCCACACACACACCCTCCGCCCGCCTGAGGTCCCTCCTTCGGCGGAGCCAGGACGCCTTTGAGCGGCGGCTGTCGGCGACCCCCACAGCCGAGCCCCTCTCCCCCCCAACTCGCCCCGCCCGGACCGGCGGCGCGTCCCGGGGGCGGCCGGGTCCGCCCCTCCAGCGCGCATCGTTGCCAGAGCAAGGGCTCCCCGCCGGGCGCTGCGCCCCTCTCGCTCCGCCAAGTCTTACTCACTCCTTTTGGGAAGGAAACTTCCCCTTTCGCTCAGCCCTTTCCAAAAGAAAGGGGGTGGGGGTGGGGGGTGGTGAGGGGGTGGAAATTAATAAAAATTTTTAAAAATCCACAGAAGTCCCCCAAACCCACCCAGAATTTGCACTCCTCCATCCTGGAACAGGATTCTACCACACGTTTCAACACTCGTTCCTTTAAAGAAGGCCAAAAAACCCCCAAAGACATCGGGGGGTTAATCCCGAAAGCCGGTGCCCGGAGGGAGAGGGGGTGGCCGGGGAGGACGTGACAAGGGGGACAATGAGGGCTGGCCCCGGCCCTCGCCCGCTGCCCCTCGCCTCTTTGTGCGGGGACGGTGCCTGGGGGCCGCCCGGGAGGGGGCTGCCCGCGACGCCCCATCCCCTGCCGTGGGGATCCCGACCCTCAGCCACCTCCCCTCCAACCCCCCATACACACACCCACCCGCTTTTTCCCGCCGTCGAAACTCCCTTTATTCCTTCCACGATGCTCTCTCACTTTTTCTTTGTAAAACAAAGGCGAAATCCCGAGGAGCGGAGAGAGAAGGCAGTGCCTGTGCCCCGAGAAGCCGGCCGTGGGTGTAAAAGGGGGCGTTTTGCTCCACTGACCTTGTGATCCTTCTGCTCACCCACCGGCCCCCCCTTCCAGCAATGAAAATGTGGCTCAGAGGACGCCGCTCTCCGTCTCCTCCGGAGGGATGCTGCCTGAGCACCTCAGCCCCGGCTCTGCCCCGAGAGCGGCTTTCCAGGAACATCGGGGAAGGAGGGAAAGGAGGATAAAAAAAAGAAAAAAGGGGGTGGAGGGGAGGGAGAGAAGGGATGTGGGGACCACACTAAAGCGGAGGAGCCTGAGCACACGCAGGAAAACCTGGTGGCCGCAGGGAAGGTCCATTCTCGTCGCTCCTGCCACACGGGCGCTTTGTGTCTTTAATACCCGTAGGAAATAGCTTCCTTCTTTCTCCCTCCGGAGCCCCATCGCACACCAAGGTGCAGCTCTACCTTCCGGGCCATTCAAGCAACCAGCACCTTAGACTTCTGTCAGGACTCCCACCCCGAAGTCTTTTATTTCCTAATTTTCTTTGTTCTCCTCTTTGCACCGGGGGGATTTTCGTGGGTGCCCGAGCATCCCTTCTCCTCTCCGCCCGCGGGTCGTTGAACTTACCCAGGTTGATTTAATTCACCAATCATCGCTATTCTGTCCCGCTTAAGGTTTGCGGCTCAACTCTTTGTCCTTACAGGTACCAGCGGTAAAACAATCGGTTTAAATCTTACACTAGGTGTTTGCTGGTAACCGTATGTAAAGAAAAGAAGAAAAACATGGAAAAAAAAAAAAAAGAAAAAAACAAAACCAAAAAAAAAAAAAAACCCCAAAAACCCAACCGCATTAACAGAGTTATAGTTACCTTAAAAGGTAGCGTATTGCAGAGATTGCAAAAAATCACAACGTGGTGGCTAGGCTAGTCCAGAGATCCCAGTGGCCGCATGAAAGAGTAAATCCCCTCGTTAGCGCTGGAAGGAGACGGTGGTTCCGGGGTCTCCCCTTCTCCCAGAGCTCGGTCTCCCCCTCCCTCCCCGCCGGCGAGCACCTGACTCCGAGCCGCGGAGCCTGAACCGAGTTGTGGGAGCGCAGAGAGCTCGCCTGCAAGTTCAAATGCGAGCCTCAGCCACCCATCATTATTATATCGTTGAACCGTGCAGCAGAGGAGGGGCGCTGGCTCGGGGAGAGGAGGGTTCACAAGCTCTGCAATTTGCAAAGCTCCCGCAGCTGCTGGGCGCAGGAGAGCCCCCAGCGCCTGCCTCCGCGGAGCGGCGCGCCCCAGTCCCCCCGTCCTCCTTCCCTCCCGCCCCTACGCCCCCCTTCCCCCCCCCAACCCCCGCCCATCCAATCCGGCCCGACCACCCCTCGGGGAGCCTTCGGGGCCCCGCAGACCCCAGCCCGGGAGCGGCCCGGAAAGTACCGAGGAGCCGCAGCCCGTGAGGCGGGACAAGGTCCCTTCGCATCGCCCGGCACCGGCCCGCCGGAGAGAGGGGCAAGCGGGTGCGAAAGGCGCATTGTTCCCCAATTAAACAATTAACCGGGAAGAGAATGGAGAGACCTCCTCCGCCCTGGCTCCCGAAGCCGGCTGAAATGGGGGAAAGTGACTGACTAGGACCGAAATCCCTTTTCCCCCCTTTGCCTCCCCAATCTCAGCAGAGACTGCAATGAAAGAATATATCGGTGCTTGTTCCAAACTTCCCTTGCCGGTGCCAATTCACAGGCAGTCTCACATCGGCAGCCTCCCGAGCCAAGCTTCTCCACCCTAGTTTTAAGCATCTCCAGCCACTTTTCTTTTTCCTTTTTTTTTTTTTTTTTTTATAAGATTAGACTCTGCGTTTGCTGTCCAAACCTCTCAGAGATGAAGTCATAAGCAGAACTCAAAACCACCCTTTTACAAGGGAATTTCACCAATTAATAAAGGGTCTGCTGTGCTCCTCAGGCAGCTCCTTTCCCAAAATGTACGTAGCCTGGTATGTGGCAGACACTTAAGGCACCCTTCACCAGGCACAAAACACTGACAAGAGCAGTGCCTCTGGTGTTCTCCCTCCGTGAGAGGAGAGGAGCCTGTGCCACAGTCCACATACATACACACACACACACACCCCACACACACCCCTCCACACCCCTCCAGGAAAGTGTAAATCTGGAGCCAGAAAACAAAAGCCTGGAGAAATAGGTGTGTCTGATCGCACCACTCTGGGCACGTTTTTGGCAGACGCAGGTATGAGTGCTAGGAAGAGACAGGAGTTTTCCTTCAGTGCCTCTCACTGTTACTTTTCCAGCTACTCCATCCCCAGTTATGCTGACAGAGGGTTTGAGGCTAGCCCAAAGCCTTCATTTCCAAAGACAGCCCTTGGTGCCAAAGTTGGAGGAGTGGGAGGTGGAAGAGATGATGGCCAAGCAAGGAGAAATGGAGACCTGATGGCTTAAATCAGGTCAGGTTTGCATGACCTGTTTCCTTGGGCGTCAGTGGACCTGGAACACTGGGTGAAATCCAGACCTCACCTCCACAAAGCGTGCTGGTCTTTCCTCCTTAAGCAGGGTAAGCTCACAATTGCTTACTTGCTCACCAGGGAGGAAGAAGAGAGGCTGATCCCCATCTCCCAGTGTGCAGCAGCCTCCTAGCACTGCCACCCCCTGGCACCAGCCCCTCCAGTTCCTCTTGCATGGCACGTGTGCCTCCTGGGCAATGCCTGGTCTCAACAGACCCGACCTGCCCCAGGTTAGGTTGCAGGTTTCTCAATCCATAATTAACCTTGTGCAGCAGAATAGTCGACGGAAATGTAACACTGTGCTTTAAAACAGGCATCATAAAGAGCTGCAGGCATATTTTTGAGGCTTTTTGATGCAATTTCACAAAAAAGGCATTGCAGTTAGTATGAAGTCACAGGAAGGGGGTTGTCAGAGCTAACTGCTCTTTTCTAGCCTGGGCTTCCCTGCCTCACCATGTGTAGACAGCAACCCTTGCTGCTGAGGCTGTGCACACTTCTGCACAATGTTGTGATGAAAGAAGAAAACTAATGTTAAATTTATCTGACTGGCTCAGACAAGCCTCTTCAGCCCTTCCAGATCTAAGGGGGTCATGTGAGACACATGAGTAGGGCACTTTCCCCCACCCCCTCACCCTCCACCTCTCCGACTGCAGATGAATCCCTTTGAGGACACTCACTCTCTGGACAAATCCCTTTCTTTGCACCAGTCACGGTGGCCCATTCTCTTTTCTGGATGAAGTGGTGGGACTCCTGCCCCCATCCCAGGCATCAGGAAAGCAGAGGAGGACATATGCTGTGGCATCAGTCAGGCATCGCTCCTACTACAGGCCACCCTCCAGTGGAAATGGGGACCTAATAAATGATCCCACATCACAGCAAACTGAAGATAGCTTAGCTGTCCCCTCTAGCCTCCACTACCCAACCCATCCTTACAGCTTCATCTGTTTCTATTCCACTCCCTGCCTTAGCTTCAGGCAGGAGGGGTGATCCTTAACAAAGCAGAAGCCACCTTTACAGCCCTGATCTTGCTTCTCCATCACCTCTTGACTCTCAGTCACTGGAGACGGAACAGCTGCTCCTGGCAAAGGAAGGGAAGCAGACTCTGCTATCCCTACTGTGTGGAGATATCTGCTCTCCCACAGAGATGGGCTACAGGCATCTTCTCTCAGCTGTGGCTGCCCCTGGACCAAGAGGGACAGCCCCAAGAGTGGAAGTTGCTGCTGCCTGCGTTCTCTGGAGCAGCTGCTGTGCTGGAGTCGGGGGAGGCAAGGGTGCAACTGAAGAGCTGGCCGACTCTCCTGGGGATGAGGAGACACTGCATATGACTAGAAACATAGGGAGGAGGGGGCACTGCTGTCTTTGCCTGCAGGGACCACCAAGAAGCAACTGGGAGTTAAACCAACCCCAGGGCTAACTCAGCCTCGGGTCTAGACACTTGCATCCCTTTCCCCCTTTTTTCACGACGGGAAAGAAAAGTGATTGTTAGTAAAGACAAGACCTTCTCCCACCCTCCCCGCCCTTTTTCTTCTCCGCGTCGCCCCGCTCCCGAATGCCGGAGCCCTGATGTCCGGACGATCATGCCGCTCATTCACGGAGCCGGGAAGAAAGCGGAGGATGGAGAAACCGCTCCCTTCCCCCTCACACCCCCTCCCCGGCCCGTTCCTCCTCCTCCCCTCCTTCTCCTCCTCCTGCCCGCCCGCCCAGGGCTGCCGCGGCCCGGCCCCGCTCGCCCCTGGCGCGGAGCTCCCTGCGCCCCCGCGGAGCCTCGCGGCCCCGGGGCTGGAGGCGCGGAGCCCCGCGGCGGGGGCGAGCGGAGCCGCCCCCCGCCTCCCCTCACCTTTGCCGGCGGGGGAAACTGAGCGAGGCGACAAAGAGAGGACGCAGACGAGAAGCCGTGTGTTGTTCCTTCCCCCCCCGCTTTCCCTCTTCCCCTCCCCTTTAAGCGTTAGGGGGTCGTTTGCTTCCGCGGTGGGATGGAGACTTCTGGATGGGGAGGGGGAAAGAGAGACTTTGGGGCTGGTAAGACAAAGGCGCGGGCGGAGACAGTGAAGGTGGTCGCAGAGCCGCCCCCCTCTCTTTCCCTGTGCGGGGTGTGCTCCTGCCGCCCGCCAGAAACCCGTGGCCGGGGTGGGAGGAAGAGGAACTCGTCCTGGGCATCCCCAGCCCGGGACGGAAAGGAAACCCTGGAGAGGGGGATGGTTTACACTGGGGGACCCTCAGGGCTTTTAAGAATGGAGAAAAGGACCGGGGAAGCGGGCAGCTGCTCAGGCTAGAAAAACAGACCCCTGCAACCCCTGGGTATTGCTATTCCTCTTACTTAACTCTCCCCTTCTCCCTCCAGAGCTGAGGTTCCTGCACCGAACCAGAGACTGTCCAGAAACGGGATCTCCTTTTCTCCTCGTGGAGACACAGCACAGGCTTTAGAGGCCTGAAACATTGTCTGATTTACTGTGAATGCCAGATATTCTCCTTTGTAAATATTTTAGGCAAAGTAGGAGCTGTAAACCTTTGCTCGGGCTGCCAAATGTCTCCCATGACAAATCATCGTTTTCAGATGTTCAGATTTGTGTGAGAAAACCCAACAAAGGGAGAATGTTTAGGCATTGTCTCAATCCTAAAGCCATACCATTGGAGGGGAAAAAAATTAAATAAATAATCTTGCTAGCTACATCGTGGCCCTGGGATGAAAAATACTATTTTCATTACACATTTTTAAGCACAGGTTTTATGTTACTGACTCAACAACGATTATCATCTTAAATGTGAAACACAGGCCCTAAATGGTTCTTTATGAGGAACCATTGTTTCGAAATATCTGAAATTAATTAGACTGTGGCTACAGCCGATGTGCAAATATCAAGCTGAACATCTGCAGAAAGGAGGAAAAAAGCTTCCCATCACTTGAGAGAATATCGTGAATATGAAATGCAGTATATCAAGGAAAAACTAATTTGTGTGGCATAGATTCTCTTAAGCCATCTTTTGTGACTTCGTAGTCACCTTTTATTCATCTTTTCCTATGCTTTTTTCCCCCTCCTTTTTTTTTCTCCTGAGCTGCTGTGTGTGAAAAGCCTTACATAAAAGTCAAGGAAATAATTCATATAATTGAGATGCCAGCAGCACTAAGGTCAGTTCAGGCAAATCAAAGATCCTTGCAAAGTTATTCCACTTGGCCACTAGCTCTGAAGGTCTAACTTCCCATTCCCCTCTACTCGCAAAGAGCTGTACCATGCCAGCTGTGCTGAAAATCAGTCCATCGGTCCAGTTTTCCTCTTAAAGGTACAGAAATGCAGGCTGCTTCCCGATTCTGCTGTGATTCAGTTATCTAACGTGTTCTCAGAAACCACAAAATCTGTCGAAACAATAGACTTTTGCAAAATCTCAGATCCTGTGTTTAAGAAAAAGCATTTTCCCCAATCTTTTTTCTCTCCTACGTTTCAAGTATGTTTTTAGAGCCAAATTAAAACTCTTCAAAGGAGCAAACCTTAGCAGCAGTGGTAATCGTAGTGTATACAACCCCTTTCTCAAGTGAAACACTCGATGGCTTATGTCAATGTTTCTTTTGTGGCAATACCCTTCTCCGCCTATTTTTGCTCCAATATTTCTGCAGCAGAGGAGACAGCACTCAGCTATGAATAGGGTGTTTCATTTGGTTAGCAGAACAAATCACAGCTGATGGCTAGGTATTATTTCTCCATTAAATGTAACGATGCAAACATGGCAGTATCTACACTAAGATAGTCAGCTTTATCAGGAGCAGGTCCAGGACACTGGAGGCTTCCAGCAGCACTTGATGATGGCAAAGACAACAGAATGTTTTTTTCCCCTGCGTTTTGATGCTGCCTTCTGTTCTTCCTCAGTGTTACTGCCCTGACTCCCAAGGACAAGCCACCAGGCTGGTGTGTTTTTCCTTTTGCTTCCACAGCTAGCCCCACTGAAATCTCTGTTGGAAAGATGATGGGATTTGGTTCTGCCTGGTGAAAGCCAACATACCAGGATCTGTCTTCAAGTGAGGCCTGAACAAGCAGTCTGCTTTACGCAGCCAGGTCTGACTCTTTAGAGAATAGCTGCTTTGTAAATCTGGGGTGGGGGGAGCTGTTGGGTGGTGCAGGTCACTGTCGAGGTCCTTCTCAGCACTGATCCCTGTGAGGAACCAAAAGTAGGACAAGGCAATCAAGGGGGGAAAAAAACTTAAGAAACTTATCAGCACGGGGCGGCCTGAGCCATAGTCAAGTGTTGTGCTAATCCATACTGTTCTGGGCTTCCTCTGATAAACTCCATCCTGGACACGCATTATTTTTGTTTTGATAACTCTGTGGCTGCATCATAAGTTTTAGTGCAGAAGTAATCCTGCATAATCAACTGTGGTTTTGTTCACTTACTGGTAGGGAATGAAATGAGCCTTTCATAAATTCTCTTTTTTTTTTTTCTTTTTTTTTTCTTTTTTTTTTTTCTTTTTTTTTTTTCTTTTCTTTTTTTCTTTTCTTTTTTTTTTCTTTTTATGATATGAAGGTACCACCATTGTGCAAAGAACAAACTAGCTGGGTCTGGTTCCACACTGATAGGGCAAGCTCTTGAAATGGATTAAGAGAGATTTTCTTAACTAATCTCTTTTTCCTGGGCCTTCTCATCCTCTGCTAAAGCAATAACAAACATTAGCAACGTGATTAATCCAAAACCCACTGAAGTCACTAGAAAGATCCCACTGAATCCACAAGTGTCAGTCAACGTGGGTTTTTTTCTGCCTTGCTGTGTGTGAAGGGGAGCAAAGAAATGAAATAGAGCATGAAGACCTTAAAAAGAGGAGGAAAAGGAGACTGCAGGCTTTTTCCTTGTCATCTATCCTGCAGGAAAATCTCCACTTTTCTTCTTTGGGAACTCTTGTTTTGCAGATGAAGATAAAGAGGTGGAAATTTTGGTAGCTGTTAGCAGGCAAGGAAAGATTAAAAGATCCACCCCTACAGGAAGAGTCATAACCCACCTTGAGAAAACAGAGTGTAAGCAGGTTGAAAGGGTTGAGCCAGGCCTCCTCCTGGCATCCCACATCTTCTGGATGGCTCACAGACATTGTCAGGATAACATTGATACCTTAATTTAAAATAAGAAACACATGAATAAAAGGGCAAAGGTGTCTGCAAGGCTGTCTTGCACAATTTAAAAGATTCTTGGGGTAGTTGCAAGTATCTCCCCTTCAAAAAGCTTACCTCTTCCTATGTAGGAAGTGATGCTTTTTGCTCAGTGGGGAAATATTTTGCTCAGAGACAAATGTTCAACCCTTCCACTGAAGAGCTGTTTCCCTTTGGAGGAAGAGGAGCAGGCATGGCTCCTCATGGTCTTTGCTCCTGCCAGCAGCTGTGATGGCTTCTCTGTTCCCCCTGCTCTGTGTCCCACCACTGCTGACTCCTCGGCACAGCTTCCTGTATTCACACTGCAGAAGGAGTCACCCTCTGGAGAAAACTACCCAGATTTGTTGGATATTCTGTGGTGTTTAATACTTTCTTTTTTTTTTCAAGGGCCTCAAAGTAGGAAATGTAGAACTCAAGAAGCTTGTTTTCATTCAACACAGAGCATGAATCATGGTGGTAGCAGAGAAGAGCTTGGAAAGAGGAAGCAACTTTGCCCTGAAGACCCAGAGTTAAAATAAGAATAATCAAAGACAGAAAAAGATGATTTCTAAAGCAATCTTGTTGTTTGAGAGGAAGATGGGCCCAGTGTGGAAGCCTGGCCAGTAAGTGAGAACCCATTCATGGCATACACCTTGAGCACCAGCACCTCACGCACCAGCTCACAGCTCCTCCAGCAGATGCAGTGGGCAGGTAGAGCAAATCAAGACCCTTCCCCAGGTGTGCCCAGAAAGCCAGCCATCAGACAATGATGCTAAAATGCCTCTGCAGAACAAATCAGGACACTCTGCTCAAGGACCCTCAAGCTCCACGTCCATGTCTGTGTCCCCCTCCCCGTTCCCAGGTGTCCGTTATGAGCAAGTATCTGCAGGGCTTGGTTATAACCAAGCATCGCTCACCAATTTTTGCCGCTGTTAGCCATTGCCAACTCCTGAAGACATGTGGCATTATTAACGACTGGCTGCTGAAGGAGGGATAAAAAGAAGTGTTTCTGGCATCCAGACATTCAGCAAAGGGTTTCCTCTGCCATGGTGAGCGGGGTCTCCCAGGCTGAGGGAGGGTGGGAACTTTAGAGTTCATAACATTGGCTATAGGAGCCAAAAAATGCTCTTTGTAGACAAAAGTACCATAAACTTTGTGGGAATTTTCTGTACCAATATCAGTGGACCTACCACTGCAGTTAGCCCGGTGCAGGACTGTAGCAGAGGGGGTCTTCTCTTCTATTTTGAACAGAAGACTTGCCTGAGCACATGCCTTCAGCACAATAGCCCTAGCAGTTGACATTTCCATGCCCAAACTGCTTTAGATAGCAGCTTGTGCTATCTCTTCTGGGTGGTGACTTTGCAAACAGGGTTGGTGATGCGCTCCTGAGCAGATAAGGTGCTCTCACGCTGGGGGCACGAGCTCCTCTGAGACTCTCCAAGATCTGCTGCCATAGGGACATTTTGGAATCACTGCTGCTCCTTCCCACTGGTCCTACCAGGGGGAGGGTGTACAATAAATATAGATAAACCCACCTGCCTGGTACTTTATGTCAGAGGATGAGAGGTGGTCCAGGTCTGCTCAGATTGGGAGAATTGTATTTCTTTCTCTTGTCTTTGGCTTAAGCTACATCACTGCACAGATTACCCCAAGAAAAGACACTTAGGAAGGGGTTGTTTGATCATCTTCCTCATTTTTCTCCCATGGTTCCGATGCAGGAGGAGGAAGGGGAGCTGCAGTTTTAAGTGTTGCTGCTGAAACCAGTAATAAAGCTTTCCAGCAGCACACCTTCTGTGTCCCTCCTGTCACCAGCACTGCAGGATATTGATCCTTTTTTTCTGGGGGGTGGACGAAGCAGCTAACCATTTGAAGACGGTCTCAGCCACCCCAGGGCTACACTGGTCATGGGATGGTAAGTGAGATCATAGTTCTGAGGGAGTTTGCTTCTTGCAGACTGCCTTGAACTGTTCCCAGAGTCCCAAAAGGTGTAGGAAATCTGGAAAGCAAAGTAATGCAGAGGCTGCAAGTTAGAGGAAAACTCACAGCATGGAAGTAGTAAATCACAGGGAAGCAGAAGCAGTCTGGTCCCTTTGGACATTGCTGCATGCCAACTGTGACTGAGCTGTTACAACAGAGCGCTTCGAAGTACAGGAACCTCCATGTCTTGTGTTAGGCAAGTCTTTAGCACTGATGACTTCGGTCAGTCTGAGAGGGGAGAGGATCACCCCGATACCCTCCAGGGAGCAGCTGTAAGCAGCTTGGGGTGGGAAGGTCTGCCTGTTTCTATGCATAAAAGCAAATTTTTGTGCCAGGCAATTTGAGGAGACATTGGAACAGAAGAGAGAGAGAATGGGCATGGCAGCAGCAAGGCAACAGTACTCTGAGGGGTGATGTGGCCTGATCGCAGGGGCCGTCTTATCTTGCAGCCAGACTGAGGTAAAGAGGGTTACAGAGCAGCAAGATGCCATGAAAACAGAGGAAACCAGGGGACAGTATAGCTGAAGGACGAGTGTCAAAACAAACTCCACAGAACAACAAAAAGCAGGGGGAAAATAAGTGTTTGTTTTGTACTCTGTTTGCTCTTCAATGAAAATAGGCAGGCCAGTGTTTGAGAGTTGTTAGCATTTCTTGCTGACCTGCAGCTGGTGCATTTTTCACCCGCTTCTGTCAGAATTTATTTGAGCTTGGTACTGAACGCTGATCAGACTTTGCCCCTTGCTTTACTTAGGCTTGGAATTGCTTATACAGCAAACACTCTCTGCTAGGGTTCTCATTAATCCACTTCTTTGTTGAGGTTTCCTAGAGGAATTCCTATTTGGTAAACCAAACAGAATTAAAAGGAATGCATCTGCGCTGGGGATATCCATCTTGGGTCTCCGCACCCTATTGTCCCATCTAAATTAGACTAGGAGGCCCCCCGTGTTTGCCTGGTGCCACGATTCCCTTTGGCACCCGATAAAGAATTAATGGTGTGCATTAGCTGAGAGTATTTGGCAAATTCATGGGGATCCTGGGCACGTCCCCATCTCATCCCTGTCCCATACCATACCATACCGTACCACACTGTCCCCCATCCCCGTTCCCATCCTGTTTCCATCCCTGTCCTGTTCCTGTCCTGTTGCTGTCCCCATCCCCTCCCAGTCCCGTCCCATCCTGTCTCTCCGTCCTGTCCCTGTCCTCATCCTCGTCCTTTCCCGTTGCCATCCCCCTCCCCGTTCCTGCCTCCGTCCCCACCGCCATCCTGTCCCCATCCCCATCCTCGTCCCCGTCCCATCCCCATCCCGTCCCCATCCCCATTCCCATCCCCGTCCCGTCCCGTCCCGTCCCATCCCCGTCCCGTCCCGTCTCCGTCCCCATTCCCATCCCCGTCCCGTCCCGTCCCGTCCCATCCCCGTCCCGTCCCGTCTCCGTCCCCATTCCCATCCCCGTCCCGTCTCGTCCCGTCCCCATCCCTATTCCCATCCCTGTCCCGTCCCATCCCCGACTCGAGCTGGCACTGTCCGAGCCACCAGGTGGCGCTTCCCCTCCTGCGAATTAACGGCAATTAAACCTCGGGTGCGCTGATGACGGGCCCTGCCCGCTCCCCTTGGCCGGCTGCAGGGGGGTGGGACCCGCTGTGCTATGCATACAAGTGTGTATATATATATATATATATTTATAAACTTATTTAACGGCAGTACCGGCGAATACTCTCCTGTCTTGGCTCCTTCCCCCTGCGTTTGATTTCATCTTTTCACTTCCAGGCGCCCGGAGCTCGCCACGATTCCTGCGCCTCTGCAGCTCTTTGGTTGGGACTTGCCAGCCCCCTAAGCGTGCACAGAGCTGGATCCTTTCACGGGATCACACAATGGTCTGGGTTGGAAGGGACCCCAAGGGATCACAGCGTGCCGACCCTCCTGCCACAGGCAGGGCCGCCAGCCTCCTCCAGAGATAGGGCTTGTTATTGGAAACGCGCAGCTTTCAGCTCCGACTCAACACTCGTTCCACCTGTGTTGCCTCAGCATTGGACTGGGTCAATGCGCCGCGGAAGACGGCAAGATGGCAGAGCCAGCTCGGGCCTTCCAGTGACTCCTTTCACAGCACCCACCGAGGAAGCTCAGAATGAGTGAAAAGTTCAGACTGCGGCCCAAGAAAATGTACACATTCTCTTATTTAAAAAATAAAATAAAATAAAATAAAATAGCCAGGTTTTACTGCGGATTATGTGACATTTCACCTTGTGCTTTAAGTTGCTATAAAGCCTAGTTTAGGTCAACCTGATTTTGGCAGAAAACCAGGCATAACTAAGAGCTTCATATAGTTTCCATCTGAAAACATAAATCAAGCAGCAGGCTCATGGACAGCCCAGCCAAGGTTTGCTGGATCTTACAGCTCCAGACAGTGAGCCTTTCAGTGCATGTAGCCTGATACGTAGTTTTGGCTATGATATGTAGATATGTAGTTTGTTTGTTTTGCAAAGCATCTGAGCGCAAGGGAGGAGGGAAGATAAGTGAAATGTGGCTTTTTCCAGGCTCAGAAGCTGCCCCCGGCTCCCCGGTTGCTGGCGAACAGTGGGCTCTTTTACAGAGCCCCGAGTGCCTCGGCGGAAGCATGTGGGATGCAAATGGGAAATGGGTACGAGGCAAATTAGGTTTTTTTTTTCTTTTAAATGTGTGCACAGATGTATTTATACTGTATCATCTGTGATGCAGCCAGATATCCATTCATACCTGCATGCTCTTACTGCCCCTTTCACTTTTTAATCCGTCCATCCATCTCTGTAAGCTCTATTTTTGGTGAGCCCGGAGGCCTGGATCTTGCTAAGCCTCAGACACTTTTTTGTGCTCAGCCACTTTTCTCTGTGTTTAGTGGCACTGCTGGCTGCAGATCAAGTTCCTAGTTTGCAGGAACTGCATGGTTTTTTGTGGAGTGTCTCAAGATGGTCAGTTTAACAGAGATATTGCTATTTTATTTTTTTTAACTCAATGCAAACACTTATTTTCATGTTTGTGGAGTGGTTTTATATGTTCTCACAGGCTTAAAGCAACACAAAGGCTTGAACAATACTTTTTTCTCAGAATTCGCTCATTTTGTTGCATTTAAAAAAGAATTATTTATTCTTGCACTGTGACAGCCCAAGCACTTTCTAACGAAAGCCTTGCACAGAGTTTAACCTCTGCTGACTGCCCCACACTGCCACAGTCTTTTCCCTCTGATTCATAGAGGGCTGGATTGTTTCTGCCTGTGAGTATCCCCCAGGATTAATGCCTCTTGAAACTTCCTAACATATTCCAGTCCATTCTGCTGCTTTCAGCATCAGACTGAAGACTTTCAGGGCACCACTTTGCACTACGGATTCGGTGCCTTATTAACAAATCCTAATTATGTCGGTGCAGCCACACACTGCAGCAGTTGCCTTATATGCAACCCAGGTATGAAAGACGGTGGCAGTGGAGGGGGAGGAAGAAACGTTCAGTACAAAATACTGGATGGATAAAAGGTGAAAGCATTTTTATACCTAAGATATTTCAAGGCTGACAGGAAAAACTATGCTCTGGTTTCTGAATACAGGGACAAAGCCAAGGGCTGTAACACTGGTGAAATAACTTGAACATGATCAGTGTCTGAAGACCAGAATTTGTTCATTGTTATGGATGATGTACTGACTCTGATTTTATCCTGGGTAGGCAGTGGAACTCCTGGACACATGAGAAGATTGTATAGATGCTGGACTGCATCAAGAGACCCTACAGAGGGGTGCTTCAGGGCCAGTGGAGGTCCCAGAGCCCTGTTAGCCTCCAGTAAATCTACTGCTGTATTGCTCAGTGGCAACTGGAGAAATTTTTCCATGTGCTTTGATTCTTCTGGCAAAGTTTGCCCAGTGTCTTCTGTTCATACATGTCTTTCTTGAATGTCTGCTTCCTTCCAGGGCCTCTCCTTTTCTTGAGCAAACACTCTTATTTTAACTTAAAAGCAGAGAAAATCCCGACTCTTGGGTTGTGTTTGAGTTCCCACACACCAATGCTTACAGTATCTCAGGGCGCTGATGGAGAACAGGATCTGAGGTCTTGTCAACATCTATTTTCACAGGATTGTTCTTCAAATTCCCAGTGCTGCAAAGTAGCTGATTGTGTCTAATTCTGTTTCTGAAATCATGATCACTTCCATCAGCACAGGAGAGACTGAATCATGGGTGCTAATACCCCCATTGCACATATCTTCTTGACAGTCCTTGCTCCTCTTAATTTAATTAAACAATTGTGAAACTAAAGAGAGGAGAGATGAACAGGGAAAACAGAGGAAGAAAAGATATTTATTTTTATTGCTTTGTGCTAAAACTTGTTGCAGAACCTTTTCTTTTTACATCAAAGTAGAGTTAATTCCATCTCAATTAATAAAAGCCCAAAAGCAAACAACAACAAGCCCACACCAAAAACCTAAGCAAATAAAGCTGTTCTCTCAAGCAGGAAAGTTAGGGATATCTTTAGACAGTTAGAGTTTGCTTCGTTCCTTTACAGATAGTAAATGGTAAAGATACATTAAGGAGTTTGGTCAAAAATTCCCCCATAGCCACTCACAGTAGTTAGTGTCACAATTAAAATACAGTAGGCATATATGTGTGCCATTCCTGATGCGGGTCCCCAGCAATGTTCTGCTGCTGAAATGTATTAACTACTCGACTATAGATGGTTCCTGGGTGCTGAAAAGCTACAAAGATACAACCTGGCTTTCAAGACTGAAAGTAACATGTGTAGCAGGGATGGAAATGCCTTACATCAAAGTCTCTATGTCATTTTTCTGTAGGAGCTTGTGCAGCAAATCAACAGCAAATACTTAAGTCAAGAAAAAAAAATTACCTGTTTCTTACAGGCTGTAGCCCTTTATTTAATTTACAGTCTTCCTGGTCAGCAGGTAGCTGGTACCTGATGAGCGGAAACACACTCTTAAGTCTGGGTGAGGAAAGTAACTTAGGGCTCCCTTCTCAGAGAGAGAACAAGGACTTTCATGGAAGGATGCAATGAAGGCAAACCCCTATGTGCACCTCTTTTTTGCAGCAGATGAAGGCCACTGGTTATATGCAACCACTGCTGATGGTACAGCACAAGGCAGAGTCAGGTGATGACCCTTCTTTCTTGGCAGAAGAAGGGGAAAATAAAAAGAAAACAAAATAATGGGCAGGTTTGTTTGGTTTGGCTTTAAACTATTTTTTCCCACTAATATTCACATAATATGTGAATCTAATATTTCTCATTTGATAGTCCACATTTGGGACCTGATGATTCAGGGAAGGGGTCAGAGCTGTGCTAATGGATACACAAGGTACAGAGGAAGCAAACTGAAGAGAGTGAAACCTCTGTTGAAACAGAAGAAGTTATTACATCGTAAAGACAACATTTTAACTTCTAACAGTTTGGAAAACATTTGGCTATTGAAGTCTTGAAGGGACCCATTTCTGGGTAATTGGAGCAGATATTGAGTCTCTCTACCTGAGAATAATCTACAAGGAAGGAAACCTGAGCCAAAAGAAATTGGGTAATGGGAGGTTACTTCTACAACTACAGTCAAAGAACCATTGCAGTCTTACCTCTGAATTTTTATTGATTTCCCAAGGAATGAAAGGGATTCTTAAGATTTAATTTGCATTTTTTGCTTGATGTGCATACATAACCACACAATTAGAAATTATCCATATACTTTTACCAAATTTTAATTATTTTTACTGTTATTTTGTTACTTACCCTTAAATTTTATTATTAGACTAGTTTAATTTTTTTTTTAATAGGATAATATTGGGTGTATCTTTATTTCACATTTCTTCTCACAACCTATTTCCAGGTCCTAATCCCAACTCTTGAATTTCCTCATAATTCTCCTATTGACTTGAAAGAGCTTAATGCTCTGATGAATTCTGTAAAAAGGTCAAACAAAAGTAATATGTTGACTGTGCTTACACTTCTATAGAGGGAAGCCTGAAATCATTTAAATAGAAAAATGCTATCTTTCTGAAATGCATGTTTTCAAGGCCAGGCGTTTAAGCCTCCCCAGCAGACTGCAATAAGCTCTTCACAGAATAATGCAATTATTTTAATAGACTCAGATAGGATGCTCTGTTTGTGTGAGTTCATGCAGCCATGCTCATGCATACATACACTGCACACTTCACCTATCAAGTGGACTAATAACATTCCCTGGGTTTTGTTATTGCCTGCCTATTACCCCCTGAAAAAAACCCCACATTAACATTCAGTTCAGGGGCGTAGTTCACAACTCTGAGTTTGCAAGCTGAAAGCTGAGCCCTGATTTGACTTAGGCAAGCTTTGAAGAAAGGCAAGATAAGGTAACATTAATCTAAGTGAGCGGTTCTTTTCGCCTGAAGGCAGAGATTGAGAGAGAGCGAGCTCCTTTGGGAGACCAGAGACCACCTGGGCATTCATCCTATCAGTCCACAAATCAGTGTGTTAATAGCATGTGTACAATAGCCTGTCAGAAAGAGCAGGAGGTATCTTTGAATGGTGCCTGGATAGAATGGTCAGAACCTGAACGGTGGCTTTTTTGTTTTCAGAGCCCATCCCCAGGATAGGAAAAATCGATATTATTTTAGACACAGAGAAATGCAGCCCAATGTAATACTTCCTCAGTAATCCATGTAATTTTGAATCTCTAGAGTTAGATGTAGGTGCTTGTACAAATACACTTTTATGTATACAGGTAGAGTGGTTTTATTTGAATGAAGGATTATGGCAGGAAGCTAACCTAAGTGCAATCGCAGCTGGTTTTTGGGCAGAGCCTATGTTGATGACTGGCTCAGAAAAGTGATCACAATGTTAAACTGAGATTTTCACTGTGGGAGATTGGACTATGTATCTGTCATCTGCTCAGAGGAAAGATACGAGCAGGTTCCGCAGACTCCTGTGAAAAGCCCAGATATAGTGCTCGTGTAAGGACTGGCCCAATAAAAGTAAGCTCTGGATTGAGAAGCTGTGACTTAAACGCACCAGTACCACAACTCCTGCTGGCGTGTAGCATAAAGGAGCTTTAGTTCAACCACAGATCACGTGTCCTTCAGAAGGATTTGATATTAGAGACCTTCTGCTTACATATTACCCATATATTAACATTTCTACTGCCATGCAGAAAGTCACACAAGAATGTTTTTCATATTCCTAGCTTGAAAAAGTGCTCCCACATACAGAGCAATTCCATTATCGGGTCCTAGATATCAAATGAAAGCTCTTACAGAGAAGGGCTCACACAATGACCTATTCAGATTAAAAGTTGTACAGCCAGCCCTTTTTTTTTTTTTTTAGAGCAACAGATACTCTATTAGCAGCCAGACAAAATAAAAAGACCAGATATTTTAATATTGTAGCCATGTCTAATTTGGTGTGCGGCTTCACCCAATAAATCTCAGTGTTCATTCCCAAAAGCCTTTCTAATTACCCATCCCTGACCTACATCCATACTAGTATGAAATAGGTGACCTATGTCTCTGGACAATATGCTAAGCTATAAATATTCAGTATCTTTGTACATGGTAAGAAAGCAGAAGTGGATATGGTATACATACATCTCTCCACTCTAGCATAAATCAAACCCACAACATCTGTTTTTTCATTTCTCTAAGTGCATGATAAAGTATCACTATATTATCACTTTTCAAATAGAAGGATTTGGAGCTTGAGGGAGCTTCGTGTCTAGTGACAGATACATTAAATCATCTGGGAGATGGTCACCCTATACACAACTGCTGTAGGGCAGCAATACTGTGTTTCTTCCACCCCTGAATCACAGAGTCACAGAATGATCAGGATTGGAAGGAACCTCTTGAGATCATCTAGTCCAGCCTCCTCACCAGAGCAGGATCACCTCGAGCAGGATGTACATAACAGAGACCAAGCAGGTTTTGAATGTCTCCTGAGAAGGAGACTCCACAAACTCTCTGGACAGCCTGTCCCAGGGCTCTGCCATCCTCCCAAGACAGAAGTTCCTCCTCATGCTTACATGGAACTTCCTATATTCAAGTTTGTGCCCATCACCTCTTGTCCTGTCCCTGGGCACCACTGAAAAAAGGCTGACCCCATCCTGTTGAACCCTACCCCACCAGTATTTATAAGCATTGATGAGATCCCCTCTCAGTCTTCTGGGCTAAAAAGTCCCAAGTCCCTCAGCCTCTCTTCATAAGAGAGATGTTATAGCCACCTCATCATCTTTGTAGCCCTTTCTTGAACCCTCTCCAGTAGCTCCCTGTCCTGCTTGAACAGGGGAGCCCTGAGCTGCACACAATATTCCAGAGCAACACTTTAAACCTTTATGTCTTGTATGTAATGTATACAAGGCATCCAGACTGAAAGCAAGAGTCATGGTGGGAGTAAGCAAGCACTAAACAGTGGTTAGTGTGTCTCTGAGAAGCAAAGTGGAATTGAAGTCACAAAGGCAGGGGTAGCATGTGGGGTAATTTGGAGTGGAAATTTATGAGGAGGAAGATGAGATAAGCAGAACAAATTCATGTTCAGCTGGGTCTGAGCATTCCCCACCCTGCATAATATGTGATTTCGCCTTTATTCTTTGTCACACCAAAACAATACAATAGACACCTGTCGTGACATTACCAAGATGCCACTGCCATTGCATGACATGGCAAAGAAGTCACAACCTTTTGGTAATGAGTTTGGGCTAGTCTCCCACCTCCAGAAAACAAACTCAGCACAAGCTTCATGGCAGCTAAGGGGTGGTGGATGCCTTTGTTTGAGCACTAGGCTACACCACGATGCAGAGAAAAGACTACAGCTTTTTAGCAGCCATGTGTACGTAGGAAAAGGAACCAACCCCACTTTGATTTAAAAATTATAGGTGATCTTTTGATGTTCTCTCTCATCTTAGCAGCTTATTCTGTAAGTTTTCTACCCAGAGGTGAGGTACCAGTATGTAACTATCAGATGGCACCCACAAAAAAGGTGAGAGAGCCAGTTATGTCCCGAAGACCTCCATCAGCCTTTAATGCTCCCATTTCTGCAGGCTTTGGGGCTCTCATCAAACGGTGGCTGAAGCTCCTCTTCTCGTCCTTTTTATGCTGTGTTTTTATAATTAGCCTCACACACCACTTGTGCTCAAGTATCAGACTGGCCATGCTTACGCCGAATGCCACGGCGGTAGATAACACCGGGAGTTTAATGCGTGGCTCTCACAGGAATGTCACTGCTGTCCTTTTAATGTGTATCATTTTCCACCAGCTTGCCATGAAATGTAAAGCAAAAGCTTTTATTATATAATGCAAAAGCACTTTCAGTAGCTAAAGAGATGTTTTAAAGCTGAAAATGTCAGTGTCAGGAGGACGTTAGAGATGAGCATTTCAGTGCTCTCTTTTCAAACCTATTTAGAGAGGAAAATAAGTTCAGCAATCATAAATTCCCACTTTCTTTTTATCGTTGTTAGAAATGCCTCTGCCTACAGCCCAGTCAACAGCAATTCAGATGTGATTCATGATTTTAAAGCCTGAATTATGACAAAAGAAGTCATAAATTGCAGGAATTATTTTACTTTAAAGATGATGGAGTATCTACTCTGACCAGAAGGCTTTTAATCTATTATATTTCTTAAATAAATATGCCTAAGCAACTAATCACTTGCTATTAGCACTCTTCTATGATCACTTCAACTAACATAACACTGTATCACTTAAATAAACTGGCAATCTGCACAGGATAGATTTATGGGACTTAATTTCTCAGCTCACACTTGTCTTTTTTTGCATTCAAAACAAATCCCAGAATGTAGCTGTTGGCCAATGTTTGTAGGATACATTTGTTTAATATTTTGGAAGAAACTATAGTATTTGTCAGCCAGTTTTTCCCTGCATGTTCTGTATGATAAAAACATAATCTAACAAGATAAGAACAATGCCTCTGGATAAAGGGGTAGCATTGGAAAACACTTTTTTTTTTTCTTTCTTTAATTTTCCTGATGACATCTTATCTACATCATTTCTCCAGTGGGGAAGGCATAGTCAGTGCCAGGAAAAGCTTTTATCGCTCTGTTCAGGTGCAGAAAGTCCAACCAAAGTGTGTCCCAAGGGGATCCCTGCTAAGGCAAATTGGCAGATGCACTGTAGATAGAAATCCAGTACCAAAATTCTGGTGGCTTGTCACCAAGAAGGTGCCCAAGAAGGTAAAATTTAAACTTGTGTAATAAGCATGCTGGATCCATCACTTGGCATTAGTCAATGCAAGTTATTAATCAGAACATTTAAAAAAACCCAACACCCCCCCAAAAAAAATACACAACTTAAAAAATCCCCAACCCAACAAACAGTTTCAAATATAAAAATAATGAAAGTAAAGCTTATTAATGTTGATGGCAAAACATGCAACTTTAAAAGTAACTCCTCATCAAAGATGACCTCACCTCTGAGGCAGTTTCTGTCCTTCACCTTTCCTAAATATATTCAGAAGGTCTCAAGGGCAGAAGACTCAGGCTGCTTGGGGAGGATGGGGTAAGGTCAAGCTCTCCTCATTGCTTCACTCAGATAAATCCCAGCAGCTCTTTTGGCACTTCCCACCTATAACCAGAGCTGAGGAGAGAACTGTTTGGGGGTTTGGTTTTTCGGTTGGTTTGTTTGTTTGTTCTGTTTGTTTGTTAATTTGTTTTTAACTGCTAGCTGAAAAAAAATGAAATAAAGGACAAATAGAAAAGAAGAACTTTATTTCAGGCTGATCCAGAGTTTATTGCTTTCAGCCAACTAAAAAATTACTTTGGGATTAAATAATAGTTTTCATCCTTAAAAAAATAATTTTGCCTTCAGTTTAGACTTTTAACTTAAAGAAAATGAGGAACTAAAATCTTGCCTGAATGGAAATCCCCCAATCTGAAGCAATCCTTGGACTTCTGTTTCCTTTCTGTTTCCAGTTTCTCCTGGACTTTCTGGAATTTTTATGGGACAAACAATTTGGCAAAAATCTAATTTGAATTTCTTAGATGTTGTGACCGCACCACATCTGTATGTTTCATAGAAAAAAATTCTGTTCTAACAAAGTAATCCACTAGAGAGAAATGTCATACAGCAACCATAGTAAATACAGTCCAGAGAGAGGCTTATTTCCCATTTCTACTCATCCATCAATTAGAACTGAAAATGAAACCAATTTTCCTATTTAATTGTAGGACAGTATCTTCTCCAAGAAGTGTATCACTCTCCTGTAAGGACGATTTTCAAGTTAATTGGATTTCTAGTGATGTGATATGTCATCAGAAATGTATACAGCAGGAATGTGGAAGCAAAAACAACTTCCATTTGCCTTGAAACACCACACTGCAAATTGTGACTCTCCAGCAGCTGATCCACAAGCAGCTCAAGCATCCAAACGCTGGGGCAAGCCAAGGTGCAGAGGTCAATCCCCCTCCCCCTCAACCAAGACACTGTGCCATGAGTTCATCCTGGATGTGGCTGCAGCACCAAGAGAAGAGGCTGCTGCTGGCTGACAGCACCGCTCAAAAGGAAGTGGGCAGGTGCTGATGTCCTGATGTTCTGCAGCACCCTGGGATCACCTCGCCTGTCTTGGGTGTCTGCAAGGATCTGTGTTTGCAGGGACAAAGGTTGTCTGTGAATCATCTTTCACTGACACGAGTCAGCTCTGTCCATCCCTGAAGCTGCTTCCTGAGGCTGTAGTATTGCTGAAGCTGAGCTGCAAGTGCTGCTCCTTGCAGGCACTAAGAGCTTGTTTGCCTTTGCAGGTGGCTTAATAACACATCTCATGATGGTCACTCCTCTTACACGTTCTTCAGATGCACCTGTATACCAAACCTGGCCTGGTGCATCCCTCTCCTACAGCTTCAGGCTCTCTGCATTGTGCATGGGTTCTACAAGGTGCTTTATACCAGCCCAAGGACTTCTACTCATTTCCTTCAGACTTAATTTGGAAAACACTTATTTGTGAGAGCTTTCTGACACTGTTTCAGTCCCTAGATTTTCCTTAGGACTTCTTGTTTGTTCTTTGTCTTAGAACAGTCAGTGTGACCTTGGTAAGAACCTAGGTGATCTTTGAGGTCCCTTCCAACTCAAACCATTCTATGATTCTATAAAAAAAGAGTATATATTAGATGATCTGCAGTGGTTGAGTACTGGTCATAGACTATGGTATCTGGGTAAGCTAAAAATCTCCTTTGAGGAACAAGAGTGATTTTGTTGTTTTTGAAGATGAATGGCTTGACATCAATTTTTTTTCCCTTCCCTAAATCAGGCTTGTTGTGAACTTTCTGTCTGCCCATAAACACGGGTGATACCCAAGAGGAATACTATACAGAAGCTCAAAGATTTTACTATGACTTAAGCCAGCCGTAGCTGTGTCACAATAAACCTTGGATTTTGAACATGAGTTACAAAATAAGAATAGCATCCTGGAAGGATCTGGTGGATGTTCAGGTTTAGGTCTAAACTTTGTAGCAAGTGTGTTTAGAGCTTCGATAGCCTGACCTTTAATGCAGGTGACCTCAAGCACCCATGTACAGAGTTTGGTCATCCAAAAGAACCAACAAAATCAGAACTATTTCCAGTCCTAGTGCAGTTCCATTAACATTTTTTTGGAGAAGAGAAGGTTCTGAGGGGACTTAATTGCGGCCTACCGATACTCAGAGGGGTCCTACAGGAGAGTGAGAGAAGGACTGTTCACCAGGGAGTGCAGGGACAGGACAAGGGGCAATGGCTTCAAGCTGAAAGAGGGCAGGTTTAGGTTAGACGTTAGGAAGAAATTCTTTACTCTGAGGGTGGTGAGGGCCTGAGACAGGGTGCCCAAAGAGGTTGTGGTAGCCCCATATGTGGAGCTGTTTAAAGTCAGGTTGGATGGACCATTGGGCAACCTGGTCCAGTGATGGATGACCCTGCCTATGGCAGGGGGTTTGGAACTAGATGATCTTTGAGGTTCCTTCCAACCCAAAGCATTTTATGATGATTCATTTGATTATTGAAGGCATTGGAATAGGATCTTCCTACTCTGTGTAGGTCTGGGCTTGCTTCGTGAAGCCAGAATTAGAATTAATCTTTAATCCATGTGCAGTCAGAAGCAGTCAGGGCATCTGCTCTGGTCTAATTTGAGAGGGTAAAGATATCCAAGTACCAATATTGAAATGCATGGTGATTCAGCCTAGAAAGCCATGACTTTTCACTCTTCACATATTCTGTTCATATCACTCTCTAAAATTAATTGGCTCCGTTCTGTAGGAAGTATTTTTCCAGACTCTAAATATTCACTTTTATTTAGTTTGTGCTTTTTCTATTTGTATGGAAAGCTACATGTTTTCAGGTCAGTGGTCAATGGAATTCTTTTTACAGCTGCCTCCTCCTGTTTATCTTTATCTGTCAGTAAAGTAAACTCTCTTCTAGTTGTTTAGAAATGAAAGTATTCTGCACTGTCGTGTCTAGGCACTGTGCTGCTCACAGCAGAGCACGAGCTATTATTAAGTTATAAGCAGTACTTAGAAAGCTGTGTGCCACATGATAGGAGGCAAAACTCCAGGTGTCTTCAGCAGGATCATGGAGGTACGAAGCTGAGAGCTCAGGTGTGAGGAACAGTGGGCAAAAATGACACTGCATCTTTAGAGTCAAAGACAGCTTGTGGAGGCACCACCTCAGGAAATACTCAAGCCCAGGTTACTTGCGGCTCTGTGCAACCTCACCCACCGAAAGATGTCCCTGCTTGTGGCCAGGGGGTTGGACTAGGTAATCTTCAGAGGTCCCTTCCAACCCAAACCAGTCTGTGAGTCCATGATAAGTAAAATTAATTGTCTTTGTTAGCTCAGATCTACCAAGATCCACAGATAGTATCTGGGTTAATTTAACTTGGTCTTTTATTCAGGCTCTATGTGGCTGGCTTTCCTGCTACTCTCTTGTACTCTGATCCATTAGCACATATAAAAGCGTCCCCCCAGGAATCATCTCCATCACCTCCTACCCCCAAAGCAATGCACACTCATCAGATTTAAACCCAATCTAAGCCATTTCTTACACCTTTTGTGCACGGCAGTTTTGTGTTAAAGCATTTGCCCTCCACTTGGGTCTTTCCCTAAACCTCGCCCCTGCAGCTGAAACATGGTTCTTCACTAAAAATCACCGCTGAAGTGTGCTGCATGTCTTGAAGTAATATCCTTGTATTTTGGAAGGAAAACAAGCAGATCAGCTGCAACTAACAACACGTCTGTGCTCCTGTCAACTTTGCCTTCCCCTTTGCATGAGAACAGCATCTCCGAAAGGCTGGATTCCTTCTTTTATTTGGCCATATGCTCCCACTGTAACTATGTTCTTTTCATAACAACCCTACACTAACCATACATTATTAACCCCCGGAGACGGAAACTTCATTTTAACATTTTCCTGCAAGCACTGTGCAAACCTAGGGGATAATACTAATGTGTTTTCCCCCCACCCCTGCTTACACTTTAAATATAAGGAGAAGGGAAGTCAGCCTTAAGAAAGAAACAAAACCTGGTCCAGTGCGGAGCATCCAAATCTGAATTATTTTCTGGTAGGAAAGAGTGTGCAGGTGGTAAAACATCTGTTCTCTCTCTGGGCTTTAGGTATCCAGCATTGGCTTGTATTTAGCAACTCTTTCCTCTTCCATATGTGTTTCTTACAGAAGGTTTAACACTTACTAGTTGGACTCTTTACAGCATTTTAAAATTCAAAACTGAAAAAAAATATATTGCTTTCTGAGCAGTAAATGATAAGATTATTTTCCAGAGTTTCTGCAATGAAGATTCCCCTCTAAGTTAACAATAGTTATCACTTTGGTTTGTATAAGGTTCAGTTACTTGTCTAGTAGAGAAACCAGTGTTCTCTTTAGGTGTATCTGCAGTACATCACTGCCAGCAGCACCATCATCATCAGTACGCTGACTAGATCCACCATGTATGAGCTGAGCAGCTCAAGAGAGCCAGGAGCGAAACACGAGGTATTAAAACAAAGGTGAGATATGCTTGTCCTGCAGGCTGTGACTCCAGCAAGAAATGGGGTTTTCACCTCCCCTTGCTGACTCCATGAAGATGTGGCCTCAGCCATCAGCTTTTAGCAGATCCACCACCAACACGAGATGTTTCAGAGGAGGAACTGGCCAACATTAGCCTCCAGCCTCTGCAGGACACCAGCTGATGCCCGCTATTCCTGACTCTAAGACTGCTACGGGGGAGCACAAGAAGGGATTTCACTGATGAAAGCTATTTGACGTCCAGTCAACTCTTGAAGGAATTAGTCCTTGGAGAACTTTGGCACCCAGCATGACAGGCAGTGTATGCTGTCATGTGCAGCTATGAAGGCAGTAGATGACCATGTGACTGAAGACAAATCCTGTGGATTGAGATGAAGTATAACTCACATCTCAAGGGATGGACCCAATGTGGTGATGTCTTTAAGAACAAAAAAAAATATTTTCTGTCCTTTTTTCCTGCACTTTAGGGGAAAAAAGTTTACATCAAGAGATCTCAGAAAATCCTGTGATGTCTTAAAAGTCTCAAGCTGAGGCCTGTCAGGATGTAATTAACAGATGTAGACAGCCACTATCTTGGCATGACTAAGCTAGTTTTACACCGGATAAACCCAAATTATATTTATTTTCATTTCACAACATGTTCATAATTTTAATGAACTAGTGTGAGATACGAACAGGAAAACAAGGCACCGTGACCAATCCTCCTCCCTAAGCTGCTGGGTCTGGTATGTTAATGGAGACAGCTAACAAAGCAATTGCACTGCCATGATCGTCCCAACAGATTGAGCAACAGGGCTGACATGGACAGGAGGGAGCAAGCAGCTACCAGGGATGATTCCCTGGGACCAGGTCTGTTATTAGCCTTTTATGATCAAACCAAACAATTGCAATAATAATATCTCAAGAACATTGCACTTTAATTCGAAAGCACTTGGCCACGGAAAAGAAATTACTATAGTTATCCACTGCATTGTGTCTTTCAGGCTGAAACACAAGAAATGGTTTTCACACAGGGCAACTCTGTGCAAATGTGTCGAAAAGTAAGTGGAGACTGAGGTGTTCTGCAAGAAGATACAAGGATAGACAACAGGCTGTGATGCAAAGTAGGCACTGTCCAGCTGTAAGGTTACAGCTCCTGCACTTGGAACAGAAAGTGCATTTATCTACTGCTGAGTGCCAACAGGAAGCATAAGGATACTCTGCAGTTGTACTACCTAGCATCACCTCTTCATGGGTTGGTATCTGTCCACATCAGCAGCTGGCCACATGTTGACTAGCACAGCAAAGGCTTTTCTGTTGCAGCAACAGCAGATATATGCACCTTACCCAAAAACTGATTATATGGTGACCTGAGAGTGTCTCATTTAAATATCTGAATAGGAAATTTTCTGACACTGTTGACCAAATAGCGTGTGTGGCAAAGCGTTGCTTTAGCCACTGGAGGCTGAAGAGAAGCTGATTTAGTGCAGGGCCAGATGGAAGGACACAGTGATCCTATTTGGAATCACATCTGGAGCTGCCATATGTTGCCAAGCAGGGCTACACACACAGGGAATAGGGATTAAGAAGCACTGGGGAGACAGTAACCTACCTTCCTCATAAATCCCTTCAGTGGTTATAAGCCAACATTTGCCAGGTTTGTTACAAGACCAATGTGTGTGGGAATTTCCCTTTACTCTTGCAACTGCTTTACTTCCTAGGCAAGGCATACAGCAAGCTATAAATAAACTATATCCACAAGATCATTAATTGACAGCTTAGACCATAGATATACTCAGTTCAGCATCTGTCCACAACAGTGGTGAGAAGCAGCTGCTTCGAGACAGGTAGGAACAGGGTAACTCGTACGATACTTCTCTCTCAGAACACAGACACTGTCAGCCCAGGGGACCTCCTGGGCAAACATTTGGTCACCCTTTTTCCAGAACACTTGACCTGCTTCCTCTTGAAGCTGTGTTAGCTTTTAGCATCCACTCAGCCTTTTGGCAACAAGCCCCAGGGGTTGCACAAGGAGTGTCTTCCTTTGGTTTTAGTCTGTTCAGTTTGTTTGTGTGTTCTTCTTCAGCTATGCCTGAAGTTCTCTTGCTTGCTTCCTCTAGCAGTCCCCAGTGACTCGTGCTACCTTCCAAAACCTTTTTGTTCATGCTATAGTTCTCTTATGTGCCCTTTGTAGATGACAAACATCAGAGGATATTGAAATGTGAACCAGGATTTCTGTTCAGGGTTTTGAAAGATCACAGAACAATCCATAAAAGATCTGACAGCAAAGGGATATTTTGGTTGCACAGGCCTCCGGGTCTTTAGCCAAACAATCTTACATTTGGGGCAGCTACACTCAATTAAACACATCGGTGTGTGAGTTTACTTCAGAAGTTATCCAAACCTCCTCACCCTGTTTTTAGCACACCTGGGTAACTTGGAGCATCCCTCAGAAGACAGAGGAGGAAGTCAAGGAGGACTTCTTAAACTGTGTCCATCTGGTGGTACCACAGCCTGCAGTCTTGCACTTCCCTTCTGTAAATAAAAAAAAACCCAAAACCTCCTGCTTTTCACAAACTCAAAGACTAACAAATTCCTCCACAGCACAGCAAAGGAATCACAGAATCACAGAATTGTAGGGGTTGGAAGGGACCTCCAGAGATTGTTGAGTCCAACCCCCCTGACAAAGCAGGTTCCTAGGACAGGTCACACAGGTTGGTGTCCAGACAGGTCTTGAATATCTCCAGAGAAGGAGACTCCACAACCCCTGGGCAGCCTGTCCCAGAGCTCTGTCACCCTCACTGTGAAAAAGTTCTTCTGCAGATTGGTGCAGAACTTCCTGTGCTCCAACTTGAGGCCATTGCCCCTTGTCCTGTCTCCACAGACCATAGAAAAGAGGCTGGCCATTTCCCTTTGTCTCCCACACTTCAGATATTTATAAACATTAATAAGATCCCCTCTCAGGCTTCTTTTCTCAAGGCTGAACAGCCCCAGTTTATTCAGCCTTTCCTCATAGGGAAGATGCTCCAGGCCCTTCATCATCTTCATAGCCCTTCTCTGGACTCTCTCCAGGAGATCCCTGTCCTTTTTATACCAGGGAGCCCAGAACTGGGCCAGGTGGGGCCTGACCAGGGCAGAGCAGAGGGAGAGGATCACCTCCTTTGACCTGCTGGAAAGATCCCTTCCCATACATTATCCTAACCGTTAGGGCTCTCCTGACTGTAAGGTGCCCTTATGCACTGTCTGTTTTGCTTCTAGTCTGTCTCCTTAGCCATGCAGTACCAATTCATGAGCTTTAAAAGGACACAGGTTTGTGCTTTGCTTCCCCAAAGTCAGCACAAGGTTTGGGGTTGACTGCACTGAGATGAAAACTTGACTCTCAGACCTCCTTAGCAATTATATTCTATAATGGAAAGCAATTAATTACAAAAGGCCTACAGTAAAAATCTAGCCAGGCAAATAAAGGAAAAGCACCACTGTCACTAGAATTTATTGAGGCATTTTTGAGGTCCTCAAAGGGATTTCATTTTGTGACAGTTTTCTACTCAAAGTGTAATCACAGAGCTGGGTGTGGAGTAACTTCTATTTGGCAACACAATCTAGGTGAGAGGGAGGGCAAGTGTGTTACAGTCACAAGCAGTGGGAGAACAAAGGGCCCCAGACCAACCCAACCAAGATGCGAACATCAGTTTGAGCATTTTTCCCCTGAGCTGGGAAACAGAAGTCATTATTAAACAGTAAAAAACTGGCCAGAATGTGCCTGCATCTACTTTAGCCTGGGTTTTCCATGGAGGTTTTTTGGGTTGTCTTGTTTTTGTTTCTCCCAAAATCACTGAGGAGAAGGGGAAGGGTACGAAAAGGTTATTGTGAAACCTACGTATATCTTTTGTGAAATCAGAGACTGCATCTTTCATTTCTTTGGCTTGCAGATCTCCTTGTGCTAGTTAAGTTTCATTTCTCATTTTATGGTCTTGAACTGGAGTGATGAAACCAAACAGGGTCACCCTCCCACATCCCATTGTTTTGAGAACTGCCAGTGGTTTTCGTGCATAAAACTTTGGTCTCAGCTGCCTAATTTGGAGACTTCAACTTCAGAGACGTCCTCTCTGCAGGAGTCTTGCATTGAGCAAGCCTTCAAGTTTCATGGCGCGGACCCTCTCTCTTTGGGAGGACCTTCACACAGCATCACTTCTTCTGTGAATTTTACCACCACGTCATGTACACCCTGGTGTCATCCAGGAGCTCTGAGACAGAGAATGGCTCTAAGCAGTGCGGAATGGTACCTGAACCTCCATCTTGGATCTGAGTGAACCACTCCATTAAAAAAGAGATCTCTTTAGTCCAGTTTGTGTCTTTCCTTTGACTGATCCTGCCTCTTCTTAAGATCTGAACCCCAATTGTATGCCCGTGAACACCTCTGATTAAGTTTAATTAAGCAAATGCACCTGCCTAAAGTTGCAAAAAAGCTGACCTGAGGGCAGGTGAACCATCCATTGAAAATGGTGGTAGTAACCGGAAAGGCTCATGCAGCATTTCTGTTGTATAAAAAAGGCTGCAAAACTAGAAAACTGCTATCTTGCTCCTCCATACAAATCTGAAAGCAAAATAAAGATTAAAGAATTGCAAAACAACAGCTCATTCTGGGCTTACTGCGGCTTATTATTGAGCAGTTGCAATAAATCAACATCCAGTTTGGCTGCTCCGCTCAGCTGAAGTCAAAGGGGAAGACACAACATTCCTGGGATTTGTCATGAGGAGGTTTGTCACATCTTCCCAAAGCTTGCATGAGGAGGAATGAGACAGGCTGCAAAAGGCCAAGTGTTAGGCAGAAATTATTTCACTTCCTCCATGCCTTTGCAATATAAAATATGCCTCACCATAAATCAGCTCTGATTAGTTTATTATGGATGTTTAGGTTAAATGTCTCAATTGCTCTTTTGTTCTTGGGAATCCAATCTTATTTTTATAGATATTTATTAGTACAGCTTCTAGACAGCTGATTTCATTTCCCATCTCTTTGTTTCTGGCTCTGTCATGGGAAGGATAGAGTCATAAAACTAAAATACCCACAGACATAAGAAGCAGGACACGGGCTTTTTTTCTCTATCAGCCATGCTGACACCACTCTGCGTGGTTAACGAGGGGAGGACAAGAAGCAGTTCGGAGATGGATGCTCAGCTGTTCTTTTCCTACAGACCTGCCACAGCCTCTGGAAGAAATACGGTTAGCAAGGCAAGACTTGAACATGAATGGAAGTTGACCTAAGGCAGGTTGTCTTTTGCTGAAAAAAATGGTGTGCAGGAACATGTGCCTCTCTTAAAAGTGGGGGAAGGTCCATTGCATCTTGTATTTTAACTTCTACTTTTCCCTGGTTCAAGGGCATCAGACTGCAGCCTCCTGGGTAGGTGAGATGGGGATGGTCTGATCCAGGCAGAAGACTGGTGTTATGTGTAGCTGAGCTTTGTTCAATCTCACGTGGGCAACTTCTTGGAGAGCTGGGCATGAACAGCTCACCCATCTTCAGTCACCTGCACTACCTGATGGTGGCTGCCTGCCTCTTGCACCACCCATAGGCAATAACTAACCAGTGCTTGTAGAGATGGTTGCAGAAGAAATACAGATGTGGCCAACATTCGGTGCTGAGTATCGGTTATTAAATATCAGAGTTCTTGTGCACGGGTCATAGAATCATAGAATCATAGAATTGTAGGGGTTGGAAGGGACCTCGAGAGATCATCGGGTCCAACCGCCCTGCCAAAGCAGCTCCCCAGCTCATATTGCACAGGTCAGAGTCCAGATGGGTCTTGAATATCTCCAGAGAAGGAGATTCCATAACCTCCCTGGGCAGCCTGTCCCAGGGCTCCCTCACCCTCACTGTGAAAAAGTTTTCCCCATGTTGGTGCGGAACTTCCTGTGCTCCAACTTGCAGCCATTGCCCCTTGTCCTGTCCCCACAGACACTGAAAAGGGGCTGGCCAATTCCCCTGAATTCCGTGCTTAAGATAATTATAAACTTTAATTAGATCCCCCCTTAGTCTTCTCTTCTCAAGACTGAACAGTCCCAGCTTATTCAGCCTTTCCTCATAGGGGAGATGTTCCAGGCCCTTAATCATCTTCGTAGCCCTTCAGGTCAGGCATCAGAGCCATCAGCTTCACATACCCAGCCCTGAGGACTGGTTGTGCTGCTGCGCTCGCGATGTCCACACCTAATATAACATTTGCACTTGGCTTCCACTGCTGCTGCTGAAAGAGGGTGGGGTGAACTTTACTTCAACACGTCTGGTAAGAGTTCCCTGCAGACAATATCTAACGAGGTCTTGATTTTTCCAAGGTAAACTTACAGCAGCTCGTACGAACGCAGGATCCTTTCTGCTCGGCCTGCTCCCCTCGCAGAAGGAGTTCGTGTTACCAGTGTGCCAGCCCTGTCTGCCTGGTGCATGCCAGCAGCTCCATGGGATGCTCTGCACGGCGTCTCCCGGGGCAGTGGAGAAAGCTGGACTGCGACACGTTTAATGGCACTCTGCCTTCCTGAAGCCGAAATGCTAGAGCGGTTGTGCTTGGCAAGGAGAGGCCTACCTCCTGCCAGCACTTCAGTTTGAACATGCTCATAAATGCCCTTTGGGCTTAGGACAGGTTGTAGGGTTTTCTGGATATGGCCATGAGACAGAGGCCAGGAGGGATGGAGCAAATGGTATTTAGATCAGGGTCCACCCCAGGGCTGCCAGCAGCCTCTCCAGCAGGTTACCGGAAAGAATAAAGATTAACTTCTTCCCTTTATAGGAAGGAAAATTAACCGTGTGCTCGCTATGTGGAAATGGTACCAGGGAGTGTTGCCAGTACTTCCTTTCCCAATATAGTAGGAAGTCAAAAGTATAAAAAAATAAAATAAAAATCACCCAGATGATGTGGGAAGCTCTTAAAACAGGTCTCTGGATCACTCAGAATATCAAGAATCCCAAACAAATAAATCTGCGTCATAGCAGATGAATTTGTGCTTAATCACGGTATTTTATATATTGATCTATTTCTTTAATGAGTATTTATTGTACATATTTCTTTGCTTGTTAGTATCCTTAGTTTTTTGTATAGAGCAGAAAAGCTCTTCCAGTGTTCATGCAAATAAAAATCTAAAAGCCATCTTCCTCTTGGAGGTGGCTTTGCTTGATACCTGCATGACACAGAAAGGACAAGAAGCAGTGAAGGCAGCTGGAGAACATGGCTTTCCTCAAGTGCTGCACAGGCAGGCCTTAGGGTCTAGAGGTCGGCTGTGCCCAGGTGAAACACAAGGAACCCCGTTCAAACTGGCTACAGATACATCACTGTGCACCGTGATGACTTCTTTTGCCCAGCATCTTAAAATGTTCTAAAAAACCTGTGTGTCAGGTAGTCTGAAACGCTTCATTGCTCTTAAGACTGCAGAAGCCACAACAACAGTGGCTACCTGGACACCCAGGGCCATCTACTCAGCTTGAAGCAGCCACAAGTGTCAATGTTTGCCATTGACATCCTCTCAGTACTCTTGGAAAAAAGGGAGGGATATCACCTGGGAGCAAGCCAACTCATCCCAATTTAGCCAAGATGAGGATACCCAACTTTTCCTTGCTGCCAAAGCTGCTGGGGTGTGTCTCTTTGGCTAAATGCCTCAACCCATATATTTTAATTAAGCCCCAGAGAGTTTTCTACTCACTTACATCCTTTATGTGCAGCAGCTTCCCACCATTTGGCATGTTGTATTAGGCTGATGGGTTGTGTTCAACGTTCCTGGGCTCACTACAGCCAGCAAAGCACGCTTGGCCAGGAAGAGGTGTCTGAGCAGCTCCAGCATCCTGAGAAGAGCTATGCTCTCTTCCTTCCCAAGCTCTATCCATACCTCACTTCTCTGACCAGCGACACTGGGTACAATCTTGCAGTCTTTCCCCACAAGTCTGGGAAAGGGAGGGAGAAGGAAACTTAACACGGTAGGGCTTTTTCATCACCATTTTTTATGGTTTATGACACAAGCTTTCCCTCTGGACTTCAAACCATTGGTAACAGCCAAGCACTGAGGAAGTGCTACCAAAGCTGCACCTTTGTCTACCTTCTTTCTTCTTTGACAATAAATATAGCATTGTATTTAAAGTGGTTCTGGAAGGTATTTTAACTCTCCCCATGGAATCAGCTGTCCATACTGGGCTTGTGAGTAGTCCTGTAAATGTATTTTACTACCTTTTTATGTTTTACATGGCCAGATCAGTCTGGAGGTGAGTCTGGAGGATGGTGTACAACTATCTCCAGCCTCTTCTGCTTAAAACTATGGCTTTTGGTAAAAATTAAAATTAACTTTTAAAATCACCTTTCTACTACTGTGCAAGTCAAAGATGACCTTGTGAAAACCCAGAAGGAAAACCAGAAGCTAATGGGATACATAAGAAAATTGGGGTAGATGTTCTGATTAAATCCAAGTCTCACAGAATCACAGAATCATTTAATCATAGACCGGTCTGGGTTGGAAGGGACTCCAAGGATCACAGAGTTCCAACCCCCTGCCACAGGCAGGGCCATCAACCTCCAGGCCTGGATCTACACAAGGTTGCCCAGGGACCCATCCAACCTGGCCTTGAACACCCCAGGGATGGGGCATCCACCACCTCTCTGGGCAGCCTGTTTCAGCCCCTCACCGCTCTCTCTGTAAAGAACTTCCCCCAAATATCTAATCTAAACCTTCTCTCCTTTAGCTTTAATCCATTCCCCTTGTCCTGCCATTGTCTACCCTTTTAAAAAATTGATTCCCCTCCTGTTTCTCTGCTCCCTTCAGGTACTGGAAGGCTGCAACTGATGTGAATCATGCACTGGAAATGAGAGGCAGGACTTCCAAGTGATATTTAATTAAGCAGGAAAAGCAGGACAATGTGATATTATTTAATTTACTCAGAGCAACACAGGTACTTCATGAGATGACTAATACACAATAAATAGTATAACAATAGTCACTGCATAAATATGTGCATCCATGCCCTTCAGAAAGTACTAGAGTGGATGTATACCTGTGGACCTAAATTTTCCCATCAGATTCTCCTCTCAGTCTCTCTGACATGAACAATAGCTCTGTGTGGGAGAGGACAGAGTCACAGAATCACAAGGTTGGAAAAGACCTTTAAGACTGAGTCCAACCGTTCCC